>OY764963.1:15025433-15702933 GCA_963668005.1 Melieria crassipennis
GCATTTCAATTAGTTTATTTGATCAAAAGTTTATTATAACTAAAATCTTAAATAGTTTTGTCTACAATTTTCGTCTCTGATAAAATGACTTAATTTTCTTTAAATTTTTTATATTTAACTTCATGATATTTTCATTAAATTTTCTATGTTTTCTTATTTATTTGTAATTCTTTGTTGCTCATTAAAATTATAATTATTTTATTATTTTACTAATTTTTTTAATTAATTTTACTGTTTTAGTTTAAATTTTATTTATTTAAAATTATCTATTATTATTAAATTCAATTTCTGTTAAATTTTTTTAAATTTATTAGGTGTTTTATATTTTTCTGTTATTGATATATTGTCTACTTAATTCTATTTGATATATATTTAATTTATTTCACTTAATTTGAATTTTATTTTTTCAATTTATTTTATTTCGTTCAGCTATTTCACATATTTTGTTTATTTTTTGTTTTATTAATTTTAGTGTTTTGGAATTTTTCGTCTTTTCTTGTTTTTGTTATTGTATTTGCCCACCTCTTTCTTTTGCTTTATTCAAATTTATTTGAAATTTATCGTTTTCAAGTCGGTAAATTGATAAAGTCCGGTTAGTTGCTGGTTGTTGTTGTTGTGCGTCGCCAATTGCTGTTACCCTCCAGCAGCACAGCAGAGCGGCAGAGCAGTTACGTTGGTTGGCGTCATCAGCTGTCCAGCTACTTCCCCTCTAACCTCTGCTAGTTGCTTGTAGGCCAGTTGGGCACTTTTTGCGAAACGCAACCACAACAACAGCAAAACATAACATCAGCAGCAATAAGAAGAACTGGAGCCGCCCCTAACACCCCTTTTTGCTCATATTTTCTGCTTTTCGCATACCGCTCCAGCTGATCTTTCGTCTTGCGTCCCCAATATCTGCACCGCCACTACATATGCCGAGCAGCCAGAAGTAGCAACAAACGCCTGTGCGTTGATGATGCCATCGCCGAAACTTTGCATTGAACAGTCATTCACTATCGGCCTGCCTGCCTCCCTATTTCTGCTCCGTATTTCAAGCATTCGTTTCCACTGCCATCCTCCCCCTGCTGCCCAGCACCACCGCTCGCCTCATGCTCACACTTTGCTCTAATAAAATGTCTTCTGCTAAATTGCTCCAATTTGCGTTTTTTATCAGGCGAAAAAAATACAACAAAACTAAGCACACAAGAACCAGAACAAAGAACAAAAACTAAAAAGTTAATAAAACAAAAAACGAAAAAATAAAACAGCAGTGCGATAAATGAGCAAACGTATTATACGCACAACAACAATTTGCCTCTGCCTCAACACGGCGAGATGAAATGTAAACGCCGAACCGAGTGGCAAAACTATTTTTGCGCCAAGAAAAAAAGACCAGAGCGGCGCGCTGCTTTTCTTTACATGCGGAAAATCGATATTTTCGGTCGTGAAAGCAGCGACTGCGCCGGTAGCAGCGACTGCTTACTCATCGCCTGCAATCGGGCACTGCGACATATTTCAGCGATTCATCAGCGCAGTGACCACTGATGTCGCACACCACGTACACTGGTCCGTTCGTTCGTTCGACCGTCTGCCTGTCGGTCTGGCAGTTTTTGTGCTTGGCTCACTCATACATTTCCCCGACGATAATGAGTGTAGCATAAATCTAGGCGCGTTTGCCCTGACACTGACCACTACTCGCACTCACCTTGTGCGACGTGCCACCTGCGCGTTCATTCGCTTGTTCTGTGTGTCTGGCCGGCCGGCTACCTGGTTGTATATTTCACAGTTGTTTGCACCTCCGTCGCCACTGACGCACCTTTCTTTTCTTGTTCTTGTCGATGTATTTTGCGTGCGTTCTCACGTCTTTCATTAACACAAAATTTTTCATGATTTGTTTTGATAGCTGCCACACGTCGCAATGTGAGCGGCCTGTTAACATTTTAATTTATTTGTATTTGCATTTACTGTGAAATTCTCGCCAATTAAATAAATTGCGTCCGGTTGAAAAGCGCAAAAATTCCATCAGGCGTAGGAGCGAATGTCGATGACCTAAAAAACTGAACGCATCTAAAAGTTGCCATGTTTTTAGGCACCAACGAGTGACTTTAAATTGCTTTTAACTTTTGACGGTCTCAAACGCGCAACGTGCTGTTGTGTGCCAACACTTCCAATCGAGTGCTGAACACTTCATGTTAGTTGAGCATAACGCATGTTCAAGTTAGTGCACATTTGCATAATCAGATGCCAAAAGTTTGGGCTTGGCTCGAGTTTAATGAACTAAGTAAACTGCAACTAATTAATCGCATAAGCGATGGTAACAATTTTATTATGTAAACATTAGAAAAGGGTCTCAGTGTGGTAGTAACTTGGGGCACATTCATGTAAGATTCAGTAGATAGGTTTGGTTTCTGGAGAAGTTAGAAACGGGTCCATATTTTAGCGATATCCTCAGCATTTTAAACTTTTGTTGTTGAACAGACTCATTGACAAGTAAGATTGAAACATTTGAGACAGGAGTATCAGGAGTCCACTTTATATACGTAGAAACCAGGCACACAGGCGGGTCTTTAACGAAGGAAGGTACCGATATGGGCAAATACGGGCCAAGGATAAGATACTTGGAGTCGATGGGAAAGCACACAATAATATTTCAGGCAGAAATATATGCAATTGAATAGTGTAACTGATAGTCAAACGGCCATCAAGCCATTGCGATCACACCAGCTATCCCCAAAACTGTTGTCTGGATTGTCTTACGAAGCTAAACATGCTTGATTTTCTTAACCAGGTATTGGCTCTCTGGGTTCCGGTTCACGTTCGGTTCAAGGAAGTGTGCGTTAACGTCTTTTATTGTCCCTGAATCATTCTGTGTCTCGGAAAAAGAAGCTTTCTCCATTCTCACCAGAAAGAACAAGATAAACAGCAGGAATGAATACTGGGGCAACCCACCAGGACTGCAGCAAGCCCAAGCAGTTATTGGATCCTAAAATTAAGAAATATTCGAGGATTATACAAGTATAAGTCTAATGAGGAATAGTTACGATCTGAAATGTCGAAAAATGAAGGGAAAATCCGAAATAGTGCGAAGTAAAAACGCAAACTAAGTTTAAAAAAAGGTTTGCGGTTTCGAAATCAGCGATCCGTAATTGTACTAGAGTTGAAATTTGTTGATACCCGAAATTTGCTGTTGTAATCTGAGTATTATGGTTGAACTATCACCTGACTTAACTAGGAATTCGTATAAACGAATATTGTCAACTCAGTACATAAGAAAATGAAACTGCACTACACATAAATACTAGTTGAATGCCCTAATGCATGGAAGAAGTATCTGGAGGATTGCCTAATAACAGATGGGAGATGGACATCCAAAGGTTTAGGAGCTACCATACTATACGGTGTTCTAGTATGGTGTTGTAAAACCAACCAGAGCACAACAATAAAAAGACTAAACAGAGTCCAAAGATTTGCATGTCTTAGCATTACGGGACCCATGAAAACAACCCCAACTGCTGGCATGGAGGCCTTACTCGATCTAACACCGCTCCATACAGCCATACAAGAGGAAGCAATCTCAAGTGCATTCGCGCTATATAGGCATAACCTACTTAAACAGGCTAACCTTACGGGTCACCTGGCAATTTTAAAACAAATAGAGGATACCCTCCACAAATCATCTTACCTTGACTTCATAAAACCCCTTCCTAGCCCAACAAGGAAATATATAATTGACTTTCCGACTAGGGAACAGTGGGATAACAACCCGAAATGGTTAAAAGAGGACTCTCAAAAATGGTACACCGATGGCTCTAAAACACCTAGTGGTGTAGGAGCTGGAGTTGTGGGCCCTGGGGTCAACTTAGCTCTTTCGATGAGCTACAATACCTCAATATTTCAAGCTGAACTTTATGCAATATATGAGGCAGTTCGTACAATTGCTAGAACGCACCCCCAAAAAAGAAAATTCACTATACTCTCGGATAGCCTGTCAGTTCTGAAAGCCCGTGGCAGCTACTCCTACACATAAAAAATTCTGCTTGAATGCCACAAGGAACTCAACGCCCTAGGGATCCAGAACAGGGTTGTACTTGTCTGGATTCAAGCAAAAAACACAAAGCAAAAAATGGTGCAAAAAGCCCATTCATAGAGCCGGGCCCGATGTTCGGATTCGGTAAAACCAACCTAAAACAGGATATCCACAAGTGGATCCAAAGACAAAACCAAAAATACTGAAATAATAACTATTGATGGACTACGACACTCTAAAAGATTCCTAAGCTTCAACACAAAAAGAGCAAAATCTGCTACACTTCTTAGCAGAAGACAACTCCAAATCCTATGTGGCGCGTTAACCGGCCACTATTCTTGTAACTACCACCTCCACAAGCTAGGCTTGGTCATCGACAAAACATGCAGATACTGCAATGAGGTCGATGAAACAATGGAACATGTCATCATAAACTGCCCAGCCCTGGCACACAGACGTGCAAAGTTTCTAGGGAAACATATTCTCGGTGATGAGGACCTGATGCAAATATCGCAGAAAGGTCTGATTCAATACCTGAGCACATAAAACACCAAATGATTCAAGGGGCACAATAAACCTACTAGGTTGCAGTGCGCAAGAGCATTGTCCCTACCCATTATCATTACATTACATTACATTACAGTGGCGCACACTGGGGGTTTTGGGGGCTCAATTTCCCTGCTCCGAACACAAAAAGTTGCTGGTACAAAATATTGTTTCGAAAGGTATTCGGCTCAAAAATTGTACGCAAAACCCCACAAAATGAAATCCTGTGTGCGCCCCTTAGGAGCTATACAATAGATCTTTTAGGTTGCAATACACACCCCCCATTAATAACAACAATGCGTAGAAACACGTTGCTTGTTGTGGATTTTGGTCTGTCTTCATTTTCGACGTATGCACTCCACAAAAGTTGTATCTGATATGTTTTTTAGTGAAATCAACTGTGATCTAACCCATTCACCAGAATAAATCAGAGCAATATCATTCAAACCAAATGTTGACAAGCGAGTGTCATAGAAAACTGGATATTTTGAGTCATAGCAAAAAGAATTATTGACACAACGCTGCGAAGGACACTTGAAACATGTCATTAAATGGTGTTCAACTTGCTTCAATGACATGAAAAAAGACATTCACAATGTCCTGGACGCAGCTTGTTTATTTCTATTCTTCTCATGCTCAGACATACTTAAAGAAAATCCCTCTACAAAACCTCTTTCATTATTGATTTCTTATTGTTTTATGTAGGAACTGTAAGCTATGGTGTGACGAGTACTGAATGCGTAAAACAAGGATGCACTGCATTAAAAATATTTTGTATACATAAGACCCTTTCAAAGTAAAAGAAAATCAATTGCCGCTTCCATCTTCTGGTTGCGTGTATTTGTGTTGGTTTGAACAACAAAAGCGCACACAATTTCCACCCTGTCGTAATTAAACAAAATTATCTCATTGCTTACGACATTAGTGCAACATTTTGCTTGCTTTTTGTTGCCACTTCAACACACCCTTTAAAATACATTGTTGCTGTACGCCTTCCTTTGGCCACTTGCATGCCACTGCGGCCAACTGTTTACTCGAGCCTTAGGGTGAGTTTTCGGTACAATTTTGTTGTTGTCATTTGCATGTACGTGCAGTGTTGCTAACATGAGCGCGCATACGAAATGTGTGGGCCAAGGTAATTACGACATAGTTGGCCCGGTGTGTCGCATTCACATTTTGACCATGTTAATGAAATTAGCAAGTTCTAAAGTTCAATTACACCAGCAGCGCTAAACATTGTCATCGTCGTCGTTGTTGGCAGCGTTGGCGTTGTGTTGTGCGCAGCGTAGCAGTTTTCTTATCGTCGTTTTTTTTTTTAATTATTTTAGCATTTTGCAGTCTTGTGAGCGCTTTTCTTTTTTTCGAAATTCATAACCCAACAACCACAACAAAAATGGGTGTTGTTGAAAGCCATTTCGTTTATTAGCAAATTTATCGCTCATACTCGCACAGCCAATTTGAGTCAAACGTTCCTGTGCGATTTGCCTAATTTTTGAATTATTGCTTGCCTGACTTGTGCCACTGTTGGACTATTGTTGCCGTCAGTGTGCAAAAATGGTTGAAATTATTCATAATTAAAATCGATTTAATTCAATTTAAGATAAAGAGAAAACGTTCTACTAGCAGCATTTCTCATTTATGTATGCATGATTTTTTAATTTCACTCGGCATTGGGTCTAATTTTACAATTGCGACAAGGGTCATTTTTGAATAAATGACTTGGTAATGCAGCCAGGTTGACGTTTTTATTGTACAAAATTGTTTATTGCTTTAGAGCGTCTAATAAAAGTTTATTATAAAACGACAATTGATTGAGTGGCGTCATCGGGCTGGCATCATGCAAGACTCGGCCCTACTTGAAAAAAGACACGTCCCTCACCAACACCCGCGCTCTGAAGAACGAACGCTTAGCACGCCCTTTGCTCCCCGCACAGGCGCTGCTCCTGATTTGTTGTTCAGATTGCCAATATTTGGTTGATGTCATGGCAGCTGTTGCGGGCAGTGTTGGTGGTCTCATTGTTTTCATAGTTTCCTGTTTGTTGTTGTTCTTGTGTGGAATCTGGTTTTCTTCACGTATGTAGAGCCACTTTTGTGTGTTTGTGTTCGAGTGTCTATGCTAATTTGTTTGCTTAATTTATAACAATCTGTTTCAATTTGTTAATTAGCCACCGGCCCATCAGTGCTCACCATCGCAACAATCAATTCAGTAACAAAACAAATTAAACTCGAAAAATATCATTAAGCTTTCATTAATCGAATCAAATTCGAATGCGCACAAAAAAAATGCCGCATTATTAATGCGGCCATTAGATCATATTTTTTTTCTGGTTTCTTGTTGTTGCGTTTGGTAATTGAATGAAAAAAGTACACGCAATTAGTGGTAAAGTGGCATTGATTGAAACATTTCAACGCTTGAGTGCTGCTGTTGACAATGCCTTGAAAACTTCAAACTTAAAAAAAAAAACAATGTTCAAATTTGGGCTTTGCATATGCAGGAAATTGTGTAACTACACAAACAAAACAAAAAAATTAACAACAATCAACCTTGCTTGCTGTTTTTGGTGTTTTTATCTCTTATCAGTAGGCAGAAAAAAACCCAAAAATCTTACCAACTTTTTACGCACCCATTGAATTTCGATTCGACTCTCGTTCGTGTGTCTGTGTGTCATATTTAGATAGCCGCCCCCTGGCGCCCACCCTATCACCTGCCCAAAGCGCTGATAGCAACGCTCTTCGGTAGCGAAAGCCACAGCAAAACGAAACCGTTTATATGCGCAAAGAACCTAAAGCTAAGCAAAGAACCCGAAGCAAGCTGCCAGCCTGCTACAAAAAAAAAAAAAAAAAATTAAGACGGCCAACCGAAATCATGCCGCCAATAAAAACGTAATCAAACTCATAATTCACCTGCGAAATTATGTAAACATTTTTTTGCGGCAGCGGCACCGGCGTTGGCTGTTGCTACTGCTTTTGCTATTCTTTCCACTGTCTGTGGCCCATTGTATGTGTTGTCAGTCTCGCTGCTGAGATCCATTGTTGCCTTTTTGTTTTTTTTTTTAATACATTTTTAATTTGCCGCATGTACGCGCTGTTTCCTATCTCACCTCGTGCGCCGTTGTTCCGACTGCCGTTCGCCGCTCCGTTACTTAAAGCCTTAGACAGCCACCATTGTATCCGCTGCTATTGTTGTTGTTTGCCAAAATTGGCAACAACAGCTGCAAATGATCACGCAACAAAAAAGCCAACTCAAACAAACGAACGAACTAAAGAATCGAACGTAATTCAAGCCAAAAGCACAAAAAACCAAAGAGTTCCCACAAAATCCATCGACTAATACATTGTTGCCACTTCAAGTCTCTACCTCTGTCCGTGCGTCTGTCTGTTTGTCTGTCTGTCGTATCGTTCGTCCGTCCGCTCATCCATTTCATTAGCCGCTTAGCACAATCTTTTCAATTTGCTCCCTTTATCTGCGTTCTCGTGTCTTCCTCTGCTTCCCGCCAAGTTTTGCCACATTTCCAACAATAACAGCCGATAATTGGCATCAAGCTCAGCTTAGCGGTGTCCATGTCAGCAATAACAAAAAAAAGAACACAATTACAAAAAAAATATTACTAATAATAATAATAATAATTTGTAAAACAACAACAACAATTGCCATAACAAAAAAACAAAGTCACTTCATTGTCTTCGCCGCCAACAATTGCTGACTGTTGTTGTCTTGTCTGTTGCCGTTGCTGCGGCCATAACGCATTCCACCATTTGGTGCTGCGTCGCACAGTGTAGCGAGTGTGGCCAAAAATGATAAAAATTAATGTTACAAAATGACTAAAATGAATATGACAGTCGACAGATAATATCTCAACTAAGAAAAATCCGTTTTCCGATCTTCAATATCCTACTCCGTTCCATTTTTATGTAGCTTTAAAGTTGATGTTAAAAAATACGCATTCGTTCCAAGTTTTTGGATTCTTTATGCTGAATGAAAAATCAAATACAAATATAATTTATGTACTATTAAATAAAACTTTGGAATTTTTCCTGTATGGCAGTAACTACTATTTGTTGGTATATGCTTTGAAATAAATTTTAGTTTAAATAAAATTACGTAAATTACGTAAATTACCGTAATTACTCAGAAAAGTATGTATTAACATAATCCGGAGTAATTTTTTGCTTAAAGGTGCTTATTTGGTTGTTATTCGCATTTTTCTAGTGACGCCTCCACTAAAAATACGTGATTTTTTCTAAGTGTGGTGTAAAGCTGAAGCCAGAAAGCGGTCAACAAAACTTGAATTTCTTATAAATTCACTTAAAGATAATATGGGCGTTGAATAAATTCACTTAAAGATAAGATGGGCGTTGATGTTAATCATGAACAAAATCAAAGTTTGCGGCTATTTGAATTAAAAGTTACCAAATTTTGGGCCTCCACATTCAGGGCATATGCTGTTTTTAACACACAAATATTCCGATTGGCTTGACTATAATTTCATATTGGCAATACAAAAGAAATTTCAGATACAAAAAAAATTAGCTGCGTCCCAACCTAAACATTTACCTACCTACAGTCAAAAATGGTGATTTTTTCGAAGTATGGCTTGACAATGATGAGCTATATAAAGGACAAGGTTGGCACATTGTTTGTATCATCATACGTAGGCAGGATGCCACGCCCACTTTAAAAATCTAAACATTTATACCAAAATATGGTATCACAAGCTAAAAAAATTAATACACGAATTCATAAAGGAAAAGTTTTGGCCACTTAATCAATATGCTCCAGCAGCCACGCCCACTTTTAAAGTTTTATAAAGCTTACCAATTAAAATGACATCGTGGAACGAGTATCGTAAACAGTCTTCTAAAAACACAGTTTTAGTTGTAGTAAAATATGAATATTTTTTAAAAGTGGGCGTGGTAGATCGCCCATTTTTATTGCGAGATTTTAAGTCATTATTTTAAGCTCAAATACAAAATTTCATAATTCTATCACTAATATTAAGCAAGTTATTTCAATATTACAGTTCGTCTCGTATGGGAGGTAGGCGTGGCAGTGGTCCAATTTAAATGATTTTTTTTTAATTTCTTAATTTCCACCACGAAAACAATCTCACCAAGTTTCATCGAGATAGGACAAAGCTAAGTATTTTTGGCCACGGCTTATATGGGATCGCGACACTGTGCGTCGTTGGCCAGCTGGCCGCCGAAGTTGGCTTCTTGACTTGCTTACTTTGGTTCTGCTTCCGGTCTTCGAGCAGGCTTGTGGTTCGTCACAACAGCTTGTGGCGCGCAGCCGCAACGGCACTGCCGTCGAAAATGTCTTGTTGTTGCTGCCGCCAAATCTGCCACTGCTGCTGCTGGCGTCTGCGTGCGCGTCGCCTGCGCTGTTGGCGTCGACGTTAGCAGCGCCGTTGCCAACACCACCATGTGTTGTGGTTATCAATGCCCGCACGCACGTCAACTGCCCGCAGCGTTGCCAGATGATTGACACATTTTGTTATTCGGGCAATTTTAAGACATGCACTGAAAACAATTAGGCTAACTTCCGGAATCCAGTGTGTATATCACAGTCGATTTCGGTCTAAAATCTATAAAATTCATAAAATTCAATTCAACTTTCAGACAAAGTTTAAACAATTTTTAAAAACTCATAAACATACCATTGAAAACAATCGTGAAAAAGTTAGTACAGTATAATCTCGATAATCCGGACAATTAAAAACCGGACACTGGTGTCCGGATTACAGAGTCTACAATAGAAATTGAGTGTCCGGATTACAGAGTCTACAATATAAATGAGTGTCCGGATTACCGCGTTGTCCGTATTAGCGAGTGTCCGAATTATCGAGATTATACTGTACTGTAATAATGTTTCACAACAAAAAAAATTAAAAATATTATTTTTTAAAGTTATACATACAAGGTGCAACCCAAAGTAAACAGGACTTTTATAAAATAAAGAAAACGGATGATTATTTTTGTATAATTCTTTTTATTTATTCAAAATACTCTCCTTCTGCTTCGATACAACGTTTTGCACGGTCCAAAAGCATTTGGAATGAGTGTTTTAGGTCATCGGCCGGCATCGCCTTCAGAATGTTGGTACAAGCCTTTTGGATGTCCTCAACGTCCTTATAACGGTTTCCTTTCATCGGCAAATGCAACTGACCGAATAAGTAGAAGTCACAGGGAGCCATATCAGGCGAATACGGTGAATGATTGATGGTAAAAATGCGATTTTTGGTCAAATAATCGGTCGTAACTAGGGCTCTGTGAGCCGGTGCATTATCATGCAATAAACGCCAACTTCCTTCCTCGCGATATTCTGGCCGAATACGACGAATGCGATGCACCAAACGCTTTAAAACTTCAACATAAAACAAAGCGTTAATTGTTTTTCCCGGTGGAACAAACTCTCGATGAATTATTCCCTTTGAATCGTAGAAACAAATGAGATGAGTTTTGATTTTTGACTTCTCACGGCGGGTTTTTTTCGGATTTGGCTCATCTGGGTGCTTCCATTCGGCACTTTGACGCTTTGTTTCGGGATCATATTGAAAGCACCACGTTTCGTCACCGGTTACGATGTTGAACAAGAAATTTGGATCACGTCTGGCTTCCCGAACGATGTCTTTTGCGTGCTCAATTCTCTGCGCTTTTTGGTCGTCGGTTAAAGTGTGCGGAATGAAGCGAGAACACACTTTACGGAGACCCAAATGTTCGGTTAAAATGCGATCAATTGATGTTTTGGAGATGTTCAATTCCATTTCCATCAATTCCAATGATGATTTTGGCTGCATTTTGATAAAATCACGCACAGTTTTGATGGCATCGTCAGTAATCACAAATTTCGACTGGCCGACGTGTTCGTCGTCATTCAAGTCTTCACGACCATTCTTGAATCGATTCAACCACTCATTAACACGGCCACGGGATAAACAATCATCACCATAAACTTGCTTTAACAATTTAAACGTTTCGGTAAAAGTTTTACCAAGTTTAAAACAGAACTTAATATTAGCTCTTTGTTCGATCGACATTCTCGTACCAAAGTTAAAAACATACTGTCACATTGAGCGGGATATTTCGGCGTCTACTAGACCAAATGTCATGAAATTTAGACAGTATGTGAATGAAAGATGTACCTTTCCAACGCATGTCCTCACACATAGATGGCGCCACCAGAAACGTCCCTATTGCAAAAGTCCTGTTTACTTTGGGACGCACCTTGTATTTAACTAGTCAAATCTGGCAACACTGCACCGCTATGTAAACATCACCATCAATTAGCATACGAGCCAGAAAACCATTCCACTCATTCATTGTGTTGACACTTGCACGTCATTCATACCGCTTTACGTCATTCATACCATGAAAGCCGCTTGCTGTGCTTATTAAACTTTGCCAACGGCTACAAGTTGTCACTGTTTCCTTGTCCATAATTTAGTTGCTGCCTGTGAGCTGAACGACTATTTTTCAACTCTTGTTGCTCAGAGCTTTACAGTTGTGTGTGGTTTCTTTAGTGCACAACGTTGTTGACAGATGGCGCTTTCAGTTAGTCTTGCCGTGTGGCAACGCTACTGATGAATTTGTATTTATGCTGTTACGAACGTTAGCTCCAACTGGCAGTGAGCGGTCGGTGCGTAGTCGCTGCTTGGCAGCCGTTGGGGAAGCTGGAAAATGGCAAAGTCAAATGATTTGTTTTGCATTGAGGAAGAAATGTTTGAATGAAATAAATTCATGTATAATTTGAGGTATTTTAAAAGCCATTTTGAACAAAGATTTCAGCCTCGATACGAGAAATTCATAATTTTAAGATTTAAATAAGACGGTTGAGATTTGAATGTGATTGTCGATATGTAAATCTGAATCGAAATTTGAATAACAGAATTTAAATCCATCCAATGATTTGAATATTACTGCTCGAAGTTGGATCCGAAAACTGAAGTTAAAGTCTTGAAATTGAACCTGAATCCTCACGCTCAAATTTGAATCTGTATGCAAGGTTTGATTATGGTATTTGGAACTGAATGCCGAAATTCGAATTTTAATGCTAAGACCTGATACCAGTCACCGAAATTTGACTTCGTATACTGAGGTTCTATTTGGTATTTGAATCTGAATGCTGAGGTCTGAATCCGAGTGTAGAAATTTAAATGAGGAAAACGAGACTTGAGCCAATATTGAGAGCTGCTGAGTCTTAAAACCAAACGCTTATTGTTGGTATTCATGTATATTACATATGTGATATTTGAATCGGAATGCTGAGATCTGAATCTAAATGTAGATGTGTTCAAATTAGAAAGACGAGAATCGATTTCGTATGCTATGGTTTGAATCTGATAATTGAACCTGAATGCTAAAGTTTGAATCCGAATGTCCGCATCCAAATAAGAAATTCTATATGCGATCTGGTATTTGAAGCTGAATGTCGAGATTATAATCATAATCCTTACTGAATGCTAAAGCCTGAATCCGAATTTTGGGATCAAAATAAGAAATACTATATTCGTACTACTATACTATATTTGAAGCTGTATGTCGAGATTATAATCCTAATACTAAGACTTAAAACCAAATGCTGAGATTTGAATCCATATGCTGAGATTTGAATCCGTATGCTGAGATTTGAAACTAGTATTTGAGTCTGAATTCAAATGTCAGGATTTAAATCAGGAAGACGAGTTTTGAATCGGCTAATTGAATCGATGGCAGAGTTAAGAATCCAAATGCTTTAACTTAAAATCAAATGATGAGATTAGAATTTGAATGCTGGGTCTTCATTTAGAAACCGAAATTGAAGTCTCTTTGCTGAGTTTAGAATCTGATATTTGAACCAGAATGATGAAACCTGAAAGATTAGAACCCGACGAGATTAGAATTCAAATGCTGAGATTTGAATCCAAACGGCGAGATCTAAATCACGTCGCTGAGATTTCAATCTGGTATTTGAACCTGAATGTTTAGGTCTAGATTCGAATGCCAGGATTTAAATCAGAAAGCCGACAATGTTGTGATTAGAATTCGAATGTGGAAACCTGAACCCAAATGACTTGTGTGCTGAGGATTGAATCTGGTATTTAAATTTAAATGCCGAGATTGATGCTAAGATCTGAAATCAATTACCGAGATTTGACTACGTATGCTGAGTTTGGGTTGAATCTGGTATTTGAACCAGAATGCTGAAGTCCAGATTCGAATGGAAGGATTTCAATCATAAAATCTATATCGATATATATCTGATAAATAAAAATAAATTTAAATTCTTCCACTTTTCAAATATTTTTTAGGTTATTCGTATACTTTCAGTCTAAATTCAGTTTGGTATTGGGACTTTAACTTTAAAAAAGTATTAAATTGTTATAAAATATATGTCACTGACTAATCACTAAGATTACAAGCTCAGTTATCGGTCTTTAATTTTGTCTACAAAACAATCTTTTATTCAAATGCAATCAATTTTAGACTAATTGCTGCTTTTTTTTGCTGGTAGGTGAAACAATTTCCAATGTATTTGTAAGTGTAGAAATATGTCAATCAAGACCGACTGAAAGATTCTTAATTGTTTTGTTTTTTTTTAAGGTTAGGCCGAAGGCTCATTGTAAGTTTCCAGTATTTGAAACATTTATTCAATTATAAATATTTAAATATTTATTATACAATTCCAAGTTCTAAGCCGACTTTAACCTCTGTTCGCTCTGATACGCATAAACTAATCAATTTCAAGTTATGAATTAATTATGCAACGTAAACGTGTGCGTGCGTGCGTTCGTGTGGGCTAGTGCGACGTGTTTCCTTTTCAATGAACAAAATTTCAATTTCTAAATTTTTCTTTTGAGGTCTATGTGTGCTGTGGGTCACGTCGCTGGTGGACTAATAGCGACTTATGGCCATCAGCACAACCAGACTTTACTTCGCTTCGTTTCATTTACATTCATTTCCTCCCAAAGGGTTGGTGCCTGATCGTGCGGGCGAGGCGATCAGAGGGAGTTGGCATGAGTCGCGCAATCGGTTGACTAACCGATACGCGGCTGCTGACAACGCCTAAATAACCAAACCATCCAACTAATAAGTCAACAAATCAACAAACCAACTAATTAATGTTTGTTTTCCCTTCTATGCCATTTCCAGCACACTCACACATACACGCGGAAACAGCCCAACAAATAGGTAAATTTGTCAAGTTGTGAAGAAGAAAAAAACGGCAAAACGCAGTGCGGGTTAGCGGGCCAAATAGGAGCAACAATAACAGCAGCAATAAAAGTAAAAAAGTAATTTAATGAATTCACGTGCGGTTTCCTGTGCGCTGACAACGATCGCTCGGAAATTGAAAATCAGCAGCGAATAATAAAAAAAAAATACACACAACAAATAAAGCGAAGAAGCACAAAAGCGCAAGAAAAAATTAAGTAATATATACAAACAAAAACAATCAAACGCACACATATATGAGCTGAAAATGTTTTAAGAAACCGCAACGAAACGAAAAATGCTGCTGCAAGTTAAATTGAATTATTTAGTGGTGATGGCAAATTGTCGCTGAAAGCTACACGAATTTCTGCACAGCCAAAGCGGCCACAGTGCGCCATACGGTCTCGTTTATTCAATTCGGAGAGTTTTAAAGTTGTTCGTTTGTTCAGTTGGTTTGTGTGGAGTGCGTCGAATTTCGGTGCAGCAACAGTAGCAGCGGCGGCAGCGTACAGGAAGCGGCGGCCAGCAGGCGACCGGCACCGTCAGTCGACCTTTGGAGCGGACGAGTGGAAGAAACGCTGTCAACACGGCGTCCCTAGGCGGCTCGCAGCGACAATTGAGCAGCAAACCACGCAAAGCGCGTATCTATGCGTCCACCGGCAGCGCCGCCAACATTATGATGGATCGCGAGAGTCTTAGCGAATGGGCTAAGGACAAACCACTGAGTATTTTACAATTGGATCCGGCCGATCGCGCCGTGCTGCGCATAGCAGGTGAGTGCAGACGAAATTTTTTTCAATTAATTTTTTACTACTACCACTAACCTAGTGGCGACATTTGTTTAAAAATTGGGTTTCAAAACAAGCTTCCAACTCCAGAGTTCATTTTGTCAATTCCTCAATGCGTTGCCACGAAAATGACATTAACCCTTTTGCGACTGTAGAAGTTGTAATTTAAAATAGTTATAACCGACCGCTCTTATAGCACCAATGTTCCAACGATGGCGCAGACCTACAAGTACTCCTAAAAAATTTTATTATGAATCATTATGAATTACAGTCAAAGCTTTTGGAGTCACTCTTCCTTACAGACCTGACAGAGAAAACGCAAGTGAAGTTATTAGAACTTAATTTTATTTTCGAAAGCCAAAAGTTGAACAGAGATAACTTTTTAGCTTTTGAAAGGAATCTCAGTTCGAGGGATGCGCCTCTTCCTGGCACTCGAAGACGACATTTGCAATAACGATGGCGCAGACCTACAAGTAGTCCTAAAAATTATTATTATGAATCGATTTACTGCCTTCTATGTTCATGTCTAACGTTACAGTCAAAGCTTTTGGGGTCACTCTTCCTTACAGACCTAACAGAGATGACGCAAGTGAAGTTATTAGACTTAAATTTTATTTTCAAAAGCCAAAAGTTGAACAGAGATAATAGGTGTGTTTGGGAACTTTTCTAGTAAAAATTATCCAGCCTACGCTCCCAAAAATCCAACTATCCAAAAAAGTAAACAAACAGGAATTTGTAAGAATTTGCAAGTTTTAACTCTTGGTTACACCAGTTGAACTTCGCACATTCATAATACACAGGAAAAAGGGTGTAATGTAACCAATGATTCCTTCAAGTGGAAGTACGACTTTTCCTCGTACACATCCTTCAAACTTAATCTAACCTTTTCATCACGAATGTGTGTCTGCTATGAGTTTTTTACAGTAAAATATTCCTGTGGATTTCATGTACCCCATGGATTGTAAAAGAGTTAAATAATTTTTGTGTTCAGTTGCATTTTACACTCGAACCTTGAGCGCACTGCAGCAAACGCGTTGACGCTTTGCTTTTACTTTCACTCATTCGTCACAGCTAGTCAAGGTTTCCACACTCGGTGAATTTTGCGAATTTTGGTGATTTTCCATCTTGCATACTTTTGCCAGTTGTTGCGCGCACATGTGTCTAGTATTCGTTGCAAATGTGGCGTGCACCATAAATTAAGCGATAATGCTTTTTTGAAGTAGGTTGCTGCGCCGTTGTTGCGGCTGTTAATTTTTGCCAGCCAGCCAGCAGCGCGCCGTCACAAGTCAGTAACAGTTCATTGCGCTCGCTGCAACAAGTCAGGCAGCGTCTCCCAAACATTGTCGGCGCACGTGGCAATCGAAGTGAAATGTTTGTTTGCGTTTGTGATACGCTGTGTGCCATGATGGGAGTGCAGGGGGCGGCCATGAAGCACAGTCATAGCGGCTCCCTAACGGTGTAGTGCACATAAATTGAGTTGCACGCGATGCAAAGCGCAACAGTGACAGCCAAAGCAACAACAATAACAACAACAACAAAGACAACAATCCCAATAACAACTACAAAGCCACAGTAACCGCCTTCAACCGACAGCGACTTGAACTGCGCCACCAACGGTCTGACCTACGCGCCACTAGTATTCGTCGTCGCCAAGCAGACCGACCGACCCATAGACTGGGTAACAGTGGGACAGTCGAACGAGCGCAACACCGTAAGAAAAGCGAAAATGGTGCCACACGCTATTGGGGAAGGCGCGCGACCGGCACATCGCCTCGACTCGCCGTTGAAGTGTTGTGGGCAGCAGAAGCGTTGCAGTTGCATGTTGCAGTCGCATTTGTTGTGAATTTTGTTGTTGCCATTGGCTATTGTTGTTGCTGTCCTCCCCAACACGGGCAATTTTCAAGATAATCTCGCTGTGCATGGGAGCGAAATTCAATTCGTCGTCGTTCGTCGCCGAGTTTGAAGTTGATGTTGATTAATTTTTCTTATTGCCTTGGCGCATACACGCGAGCGAAAATGTTTGCTATTTGTTAAATCATGTTTGCTCCATATTTGCTGGGAATTTGTCGGCACTCTCTGGTGTTACATATGCGAGACTTGGTGTGTCACAGTTCTGTAAAATTACTCTGCGACTCAATCAAAAGTCAACTTTTAAGAAGTTTATTAAATTTTTTACACACTGTCATTTCATTGAGTATCCTAAAAATCTTTAAAACTATAAATTTTAGAACACAGTTGAAATATAGTTTTAAAAGGTTTGATTAATAAGTTAAGACAAATATTGAATAACATCTTCAGTGGTGCACACAGGACTTCATTTTTGGGAAAGTTTTGCGTACAACTTTTGAGCCCAATTCCATTTGAAACCATATTTTGCACCAGTAATATTTGCACTTGGGAGAGCGAAATTTGAACCCCAAGCTCCATACTACTAAAAAACTTGTACATGATAACTTTTCTTCTTTAACCCTACAACAGTTTTTGAGTGTTGGGCTCCACTAAACAACGCAAGAACAGTTCTAAAAAAACAATTATGATAGATATAGAAAATAATAAAAATTCATTGATTTTTATATGACACTCTTTTATGAGTCTATTTCAGTTTCAGTAGTTTTCTTTCAAAAATTCTTCTGAACCCACGAAATTTGTTTCCTTATTTCAAAAAAATGTTCCAAGCAAATGATTTCATGATTTCATGCAAGTAGATTTTTCCGGCCTTTTAGTTGCAGTTAATCAGACATCGGTTAAGTAAAATTCCTTTCAATTAAGCGTACTTCGAATGACTGGAAAGAAAAAATGTTCTAATGTCGTAATTTCAAAAGCCAACCGCGCCAACCATGGTTGCCATTTTGGCCGAAATGAACCAAATTTGGTACTTTTTTTCAATTTGCTACATAACTTTCAGATTTGGTACATGTTTTTACATACTTTCTTACGTTAAGTAAAATTGTGTGTAAATTCTACAACTTTGTTTTATATATATTTATTATGCGAAATTATATGTAAGGGGATTGTTTTAATTTTGTTAAATTGTATTGTTTTTATTAATAAAAAATAAAAAAACTATATTTTAAAATCAGACAAAAATGATCTCATTTTCTGATTGGTCTTTGTATTCTAAAGACAATTTTTTGGTACATAATTTTGGATTTTGGTCCACTTTTTGGTCCACAAAAAAGAGGAAAGTAGCAACCGTGCTGCAAATTAACGAAATAGATTATGAAATGTGGCACAAAATTGTTTCAGTTAGGCAGAGTTTAAATACCCAAAATATTCTTTCAAAGTTTTATTAAAACAAATAACTTTTCAGAAAAAATACCAAACAAAAATGGGACCTAGGCTTCTATTTCAGTTAAGCGTATGTTTCAGTTAAGCGACTTGCAGTGAACCGGTTTTGACTGGTCTCCTAAAATTAGGAGACAAATTCCTATAAAGATCTTAAATTACTATTCCCATAACGTTTAGGTTCCTAAAATTAGGATTAAAAGAATCATTTAATAGTTGTGAGAGATATAGAAACAAACTAAAAGAACTAAATGATTATTGACATACTTTGGTGTGTTTTTTTCTATTTGAGTAAAAGTTTTTCAAAAATTTCGCACTCCTAAACTGTTATACAACTTAAGTTACTATTCTTCCCATAATATTTAGGTTCCTAAAATTAGGATTAAAAGATTAATTTAATAGTTGTGAGAGATATAGAAACATATTAAAATAATTAAATGTTTATTGACACACTTTGGTGTCTTTATTTCTATTCAAGTAAAAGTTTTGTCCACAATTTCGTACTCCTAAACTGTTATACCACTTATTACAACCTTATTTTTTTATTCCAAAATTTTGTTTCAAGCAAAACATTAAACAGTCCTTGAAGTTGTAAGTGTTCTACCGCTGAAATTTCAATTACAGTAAATTTTTTCTGATCAAATTTCTTTCCAAACTACTCCTAAACTGTTAAAGACTAACGTAACATATTTTCTCGCGCTTAAAAAATGCTCCAACATTCCATTGCACAGTTTTTCACGTGTCGTACACCATGGCACCAACACAATCTGCGCTTTCATGCGCTTGTCGAGCTGATTTCCGTTTCAGTCGACCGGCGAGGCGGTGTACAATTTACGCAAATTACTCAAACTTGTACACTTAACAGCGACAAAAAACAACACAAAATAACAACGAAAGAGTAAAATAAAACGCCATATCTGCTTCCTTCGCAACATTTCGACACGCTGACGACCAGTTTTCAAATGCAAAAATAATTTTCCCATTTAAATGGCACAGCGACGACAACGCGTCAATCGGCAACGATGTCGTTAATTTTTTTTCAATATATATTTTTTTATCGGCAATCGCATTGAACCGAACAGAATTGCAGTGCGTTGAGCTGAATTGCCTCCAGTCAGGTTTCGCTTGGGCTCAATTAAAAACAAATGTCTACGGTGAATGTCTGTGCGAATGCAACACCTTGCCGCAGCGTAACGGTTGCACCGGCACAACTCAAATTTTGCCATCAATCGCTGCCCACTTGCTTCACGAACGCGCACACCGCCGATTGGGCAATCGCTGCTACATGCCAACGGCCGCTGTTGGCCGCTGCATAATCTCGGCGCCCATGATTGTAGTGATTGTAGCTTTGCTAATTTTGCTTTGGATTTAATTAGCCCTGAACCTGTTTGCCCACAGCCGCTCTAACGGCCGCTCGGCTGCTTCGAGTTGGCCGCCGCACTGCTGAACGATTGCGCAGCGTAGCGATCGGCTCAGTGTTTCAGCCATTGGAAATGTAAAAGCAAATCAACCGCCCTCGCATATTCCTCGACCTGACAAATGGTCATGTCATGCGCACAAAGTGTGAATTAAACGACTGCGATCGACCCATCGAAAATGGTCAACGATCGCACAACATCATCGCTGTGTGATCTTCAGCGTTGCAATGTAACCCACGAATTGACAGCTGTGTGTGAAACACTTTGTAATTGCTGCCAATTCAGCTGATAAGGCGCTGCCAAAGTGAATGATCGACCCGATGTGTATCGCGTTGGTTGTCATTGTCGCATGTTGCCTTGCGTTATTTATTTAATTTGAGCTTCAACGTGTTGAACGCTGCAAGTTATTGACTTATATTGTCGCTGATCGCACGCCCACATGCCCTCCAGCCTCGAACGCTGCCACAGCTGGCCTTATTAGGTCAACGCGGTGCGATGCTATCAATGGCTGTCGCTAAATTTTCTAATATTTTTTTGCCGCATGCGGTTTTTTCAACCGCCCGCCGTGTGTCTCAAAATTTTGACAGTTTATCGTTGTAGTTGTTGTTGGGTGCTTGTCCATTCATTATTTGCTAAACTAAAACAAAAAACAACAGCCGCATGAACAAACAACCAGCAAATAAATATAAATATATAGATTACCAAATCGAAGTTGGCGGTGAGTGGTTGCTGTCGTGGTGGGCGCTGCGGCATTTTGCGAACCATTTTCGGCTGACGCGAAATTGAGCGTCGAATTAACGCATTATTTGCTAACTTGGTTGGTGGATTGGTGTTGCAGCGTGTTGACAAAAGTTCTCCATTTAAGTCGCTGCTATCGATGGAGAAATGTATGGTGGAAGGGAAATGAAAGAACGATAGAGATGGCAGTGAAAATGTGGGCAGATAGTCAAACCAAAGATGGTACAACACAGTTTGTGTTCTATAAGTTTTGGTCAAATTGAACTGTTGGCTTCATTTCATGGTTGCTTTATGCTAGTAAAGACATCATCGTAAGATTTTTTTTTTCTAGAATCTATGTAGATCTTGGCTATTTTGAAAAAGTTGGCAATCTGGAACATAACAATTCAGGGCGAGCTGGTTATGGATTGAACTAATTTAGTGGTTTTGTGTTATAAAAAACAATCACATAAAAGATATTTAGGTACAAAAAAGTGTGAACAGTTTTGAACAGTGTTTGGTACAACATTGGTGATTGTATTGAATTAAAAATAGTAGCTTTAAAATTTTGTTGTCAAGTGGGCTGGCATACTTTTAGAAATTTTTATTACAAGATTGATGATTATGGGATGTAGAAAACCTCCATTGTCAGTCTTTTAGTTAATTTTTTTTACATAAAATTGAAGGCTTTATTAACATATATAAAGATCGGAAGTTTTCCATACCTACAAAGATTACATATCATATATTATATATCATATATCTCGAAAAGTACACATCCGATGTGGCAAATTTTTGACAAAATGAATTTAGAAAAATACATAAAAATTTCCATGATAAAAAATTAAAAGTTACCAAAGCAAAAGTTGATAGAAATACTAAAGAAAATACATGTATTTAAAAATGAAAAACCGTCAAAATTACCGCAATGGTCTTTCTAGTATTAAACATAGTTATAATGATCCGATTTAGGTCTTGTTCCCATTTTAAAGGTAATTTCATCATGCCTCTCTATCATAGCAACTCTTGTCACTATTGCAAAAAAACTGGAATAGTCGGTTCAAGCTTTTCTTCAGGCAAATATGTATAGTATTTCACCAGAAAAATCATTGGCCATAGATAGAAACAGGTGGAAATCACTTGGTGTCATGTTCGAACTAAGGTTCATGCTTAAGAACCTATCAACTAAACTCTCGGAACTTCTGGCGAGTTACTATTGATGTTTGTGACCTGACGGTGTCCTCATGGAACACAATTTCTCTCTTTCTGGCCACATTTAAACTCTTTTGTATGATTGCTTCCTTCAGGCGATCCAATGGTTGACCGTATAGGCCTAAATTAAGAGTTTGAACGAAGGAAGCTAGCTTTTAGTAAATGATTCCATGCCAATCGCACCAAACACACAGCAAACCCTCTCTGACGGTCAAGTCTGGCTTAGGCTTCATTTACGCCGGTTCAGCACGATTCCAAACACGGCCGTATCCATTGGACTTTGTCATAGGTATCCACTTTCCATCACCAGTCACCATCCGCTTTGGAAATGTACTCGTATAGATTTTGTTCAGATTCACAAATGGAAACTCAGTGCTTGGGATTTTGTTGAGAATTGTTGTGGCATCCATACATCGATTTTTTCTTATGTCCAACCTTATTTAAGTGGTTTCTCATTCCGAGGCTCTAGGTTCGATTCCTAGCTCGGGCTCAGTGTTGCCCAATACCTGAAATGGCTTTCTCCTAAATTAAAAAACAATTTTTTAAATACTGAAATTTCCTTCCAAAAGTTAAAAACATCTCTACACAATTTTTTTTTATAATTTGCGTCATTTAAAAGGAATTCAACTTCTCATAAAAAAATAAAAATATATACATACATACATATATTTTTTTAATTCTAGCATTTTTTATACATTTTCAGCTTAACAAAAAAACTTAACAAAAAAAACTTATCAAAAACAAAACATATTACAGATGAATTAAACAAAAAGTGCCATTTTTGGCGCTATTTCATTGTGACAGCAATAAGTGAGAAGGAGATAGAACAAGCTTACATTTTGTGTGCTTAATTTTTAACACAATAGGGTGCTTTGACTATTCAAATAGTTGCCAAAATAAGTTTTGTTGCCAGTGTTCCGAATACATCATACTTCGCTATCAAAAAATCTCCAAAAAATCCACTAAGGATCCGAAAAATTCCCTAACGTAAAATATAAATCCCCTAAACTTTCTCCTAAATAATTCTTCGTCCTAAAAATTCTCCTAAAAGGCCAAGAATCTCCTAAATCTAGGAGGAAATCTCCTGATCTGGCAACACTGGGCTGGTAAAACGCTCATCTACTTCTATCGCTATTCACATGAAGCAGATGAGAATTACAAGAATAGCACAAGTGCGCTTTCGGCGGCAAAATCTCCAAGTTTGAAACAAATAACTGCCAACCGCCATTCGAATTCGACGTTAAACTGTAGGTTCCCTTCCCGCCCAACATGCCAAAACTATTGAACTGCATAAAACCCCATCTATTTAAAAGCAATTAAACGCCGAGAACAATCTTGAAAATGACTTTGCATTCATTTCCAATCAAATACACTTCCGCCCTTAACAACCCAAATCCTTTGCCAATCAACTAAAGTGCACGTATTAAAATTTTTTACCAAAGTTAATCACAACCTGAATGTGAGTGTTTCAGTTGTAGTTCTCGCATATCGAGACAAGTTTAACATCGAATTTGAATTCCGCGCAGCGCGGCTCGTGCCTGCCAATGTTCTTTGCAAACAAACCGACAGTCAGACACATAGACAATCGTTTAATTAAGTAATTTTACATTTTCATGTGACAGACTGTCAATGTTACTAAAAGCGCCAAACAAATTGAATTTTTAATTGTGTGATTTTCGCAGCAGCAGCTGGAATAGTATCAAGCAATAACGAGCAACATTGACAAATGCAATGCGATTGAATGGTTGGAATGGGTAGCGCGCGTTGGCAATAAATCGGCAGCACCCAAGAGCAGCATTGAACGTATTTAGTGTTCAATGTACACTTATCAGTTCTCAGTTAACATCATCGTGTTATGTAGTTGGCGGTTGGGTTGTCTGTTTGTCGGGCTGCCATGCCAAACTGACGGGGCAGCAGCGTCTATTAGCGACTATTAGAAATACGAAATGGCGCAAAAATTGCACTTCGTTGTAGTTTGGCTCAAGTGGCCGCAGTTCCGCAATTTCGCTCAATGGGTGTGAATGCCCCCAGAAGCATACATCTGGAGCACATAAAAATTGAAGTCAATTGCAAACGTTTCCTCAACCGAAAATAGACAACAAACTTTGTTGCTGCGGCCGGCGCAGATCTTTAGAGTACACAACGATCGATGCTCAGCATTGTGCTGCCAGCTTTTAATAGCCCAAAACTAAACTGTAAACAAATAAGCATATTCACTGCGTACACAACAACAACAAAAAAAATAAAAAATCAAATATGTTTATGGCTCTAAGTAAATATTACAGCCACGTTTCTTAACCAGCCAAATGCGAAAGCCGAAACGATCGCGCAAGTCAAACAGGCGAATTACATGCAATCACGCATTTGAGTGGCATTTAGTGTAGCGAATGAAAAAAATCAAACGCGTTCAAATTAAAAATCACTTAACGCTGTAATAAACCAAAGTCGTAGCGCCAAATCGCAGCCAGCGTTACGCTTCATTATGCTGCGCGTTCATGATTAATTTCTACAACGTTCAATTGATCTGGCATTTTTCTAAGCGACACTGCACGCACCGAACAAGCTTCGTTTGTTGGTGGCGGCGTTTCCGGCTGTTAAAAGCACTAATTGCAAACTTATCGCTTTGAATACTCGATATGCCTCTTTGGCATCTTGAACATTGTCTTCTTCACACACACACAAACACATACCAACGCTACATTGCTTGCACGCCACATCGCCGAGGCTTGTTAAGGCCAAGATAAGTCTGTGATCTGCATTCATAAGCAATAGTCGTCGATTTTCTGAATGAACGCCTTGCCTGATCGATCGATCGGTTTTCCTTCATATGGCATGAATTGTCTTTGCCAGTCTTTGAATTTTAATTTCGATTTTAATTTCGACTTTTTGATGGTTTCCACTTTCTGGTTTTTAAGCAAATGGCGCCACTCGGCAACAGTTGCCGCTCTCCAGTTCTCATTACAATGAATCGAGCTGATCGAATGGCGTTTGCTCGAGTGTCACAATTCATCAATCCGGATGCCGGATCGTTGTGCGATCGTGCGCTGATTTATGTGTTGAATGCGGCAATGCGACGTAGCAAAATTTCTGCATGCGCCGTTTCGAGTGATCTATGAGTTGTGCGCAACGTGACGCTACGCATTACGTTAACTGACCATATCCGTGTACTGTCTTTGTCGGCTGATCAATGATATTGCAATTTGCTTACTGCATCTAATGCTCAATGACTATGAGATCAACTCCGCACTATGAGATTAAGGAGATTAACGATCCACTCAGCTGCATCAAGAGTTCGAAGTGCTTTGATGCTTAAATCGAATTTTGCAAGCGATGACCTCGTTAAGAATGGATTCACAGTGCCGCTAAATATTTCCCAAGTTGCATGCATTCTTCCGTACCGAAGGCATGTTTTTATAAGCAAATATTTAAGAAATGGTCGGAGAACTGGATAAGTACTGAACGAGGTACCAGAGCCAGTAAGCATTCGATTAGATTAGGTACGGAAGTCAAGCAACAGCTGCCCGAGACATTGTATCTAATGATGAACTATTACGTTGAATTCCGTTTCCTTACTGAAGAAGTTCCTAACCTTCAATGTTATCCAGGAAGTCCTTAATATTCCTCAGATTGATTTCAGACAGTTCCTTTATCGGTATCAGTTCCCTTCCTAGTAGTCGTATTCTTGCGTGTAGCTGCATAGTTCCCTATCCGTGACTTCCAGTCCCGTTTTTTGCAATTTTAACAGACAGTGTCCGCTTAGAATTCCTGTCATGAATCTTAGCTCCGTTCTTAGATTTTCTTACACATTAAACTGGAAACAATAGTTTGGAACAACGCTGTTCCGATGTGTTCGACTTGTTGGATTCTTGATTTGCCTGATTTATGATTTCCTGTTTGACACAATGTCTGTAATGAGTTTTGCCTGCACCTATGATCGGTTCAGGTCAATAGGGTCGTCTTGCGGCCCCCTCTTTTGCTACTCTGTCTGCCGCCTTATTACCATCGTGTCCAGTAAGCATTTCCCTAATGATCAGAGATGTACTATTTATGCTGACCATAAAAACCCCTTTCTGGTTATCGTCTGTAACCCATTTTCTTGTCTTGGAACAGATTATTGTAGATAGGGCTTCTTCGACTTCGTGTTTTCCTGGAAGGCGTTACTTCATTGGCTATAACAACCAGATACCGGATTACGGCAAGTCGCAAAAGGTTCTCTCCAGGTGTCTCTGCTTTGTTTGCTCCTTCTCCAGTTGGTTACACCAACTGATCGACCTCAACTTGGTCTTTCCACTGGAGATACAGTCTCTCTTTTCGCCATCGATCCCCAACTATTGCGTCGAGCACCGTTTTCGCCGGAGCTTTAGTGTCCCTACGGGGGACGCTAAAGCGCTATCTCCATATCTCAAAGAGCTCATACAGCTCGTGGGAAGCTTCGCCCTCCTTTCAATCATTTCTCCCCCAACTTTCACATCCAATACACATTTCCTGGAGTTTCATTAGTCATGTGAACGACTTGAAGAAGTCAACGCTTCAATCGAACATTCATTCACTTAATTTTTTTGGTTCTCCGCAGGTAGTTAGATGTTTTAAAGTGGCGAACACCAAATCAAGCGCCCAATTAAAATTTAATGTCCAGTAGATTGGATGAGGCAGCCGCCGTGGCTCAGTTGGTTAGTGCGTTGGACTGCGAGTCGAAGGTAGCAACCTCAGGTTCAAATACTGCCTGTAATAACACCTACAAAAAATAACGGGAAAACTAGTTTTCTCTTTCGGTGGCTGTCCTCTCAGCTGGAAATGGCAAACCTCTGAGAGTAAAAAATTGCTTATGAAAGAGCTCCCAACCTGCCGTTCGGAACCGGCATAAAACTGTAGGTCCCTTCCACCCGCGTACAAATTCACGCGCACAACACGGGTGGTTGCGGGAAGCTAGGCCTTTGTCTCTCTTAGTCAATTAGTATTAAATTATTAAATTAGATTGGGTGAGGTGGTATACATTGGTTCGCTATTTATTTAGCGGATGCTATAACAGATATTCAGGAGAAGGCTATGTGGATTAGATTGAATGAGGACATGAGTCGTTCTAGAATATTCTTTTAGCTTATCTGAATGCAATTCCTTATCTAAGCGACTGCGTATAAGTTAAGGAATCTACACAATATGAATGCTTTTCAAAGCATTTAAGTATTTCACTTCAAAAGGCTTTAACTCGTATATCTCAAGAGAATTGCTGAAAAGAGAAGATTTACTGAGATGGTATCGATGTTTTAATGCCTTAAAGTTCTCTCAAGACTTTTCCGTTCTCTCCTTGAGTATTTGTTATTTAAATGCTTTGGGAGACCTTTGATCTTTCTGCAATCCATCTTTTCTAGTCCCATCTCCAGCTAGTCTTGATCTAGTATTGATCTCAAGAGATGTACTGAAAAGAGAAGACGATTTACTGAGATGGTATCAATGTTTTAATGCCTTACACTTCCCCCAACTCTGTTCCGTTTTCCCTTTGAATATTTGTTAATTAAACGCTTTGGGAGACCGTTGATCTTTCCGCAATCCATCTCTATTAGTCCCGATCTCCATTTAGTTTTGATTGAGTCGTAATTCGAATCCATGAACTTTGAATACTTGTAATTGTATGTTTTGGGAGATCTTTGATTTTCTTGCAATCTATCTTTTCTAGTCTCCATCTCAATCTGTATCTAGTCTCGATAGAGTTGTGGTTCGAATCCATGAATTTTCTGGCTGATAATCCAATGTCCTACGTACTTTAGCTACGATTGCTAGCTTGAAAGTTTTTTTTTTAAATATTCAGAATTAATAAAATGAATAAAATTATTTTCAAAGAATTTCGTATTCTTCAGCAACTGATGCTGTTGATCCAGAACTTCATAATACCTACACCAGTTTTTTTATTGATAAACTTTTTGCCTTGGAAATTCTTACCAAAAACAGATTCCATTTAGTTCTTCTTTTCTCTTTTTTTTAAATTTTTATTTTTTTGAATCAAATATTGGTCACCTCAGACGCCGCACTGCATCATCAACATGCGGTGCGCGCTTCTCAGCCTTCACTGAAATCTCATACATCAATCGGCAGTGCCATTTCATTGCCTGCGGCTTTGTCTTGCAATGCAGCTTTAAAATTCCTCAGCAAAAGAAAAACAAAAAAAACTGCAATAAAATCGTAAAAATCACACTGCTCTCTCTCGCGTTGTGCAATTTGGTTAATTACCTTCAGTTGATTACTTTGTACCTTGGCCTTTCCGTTCGTAAGCCGTTTTTAAAGATTTTGTCATCAGCAGTTTTATTTTTGTTTTGCTTCATTGTTGTGCCACCTTAACACCCACACCGACCGACGCTATTTAAAGCCGCTTTAGTCAATTGCTGAGTTTTGTCTCTTAAATCTTACTGTGTTTGGTGCGACGCTTGTCCGCGTAACTTTGCACACAAATGCAGGTGAGGTGAACGCCCATAATGCAGGTTAATCTCACCGATTGAGGGTCAGTTGATGTCATGTGGGCGTTTTGTTGAAGACATCGGTAGCGATGTGTCGTTAAACTGTTTAGCACGTGAAATGCAAAATAGATTTTTGTTTTTGGTATTTTTTCATTAGTAAACGATTCAACTAAGGATTGATTCTTGTGTTGGCAAGGTGATCTTTTCTATTCTTAGGAAAAATATTGCATTGAACAGATTCTGTTTGTGGTGTAGAAGGCGACAATATCTTTTCTCTTCTTGGACTTGATGCTGTTAACATTAGACATACCCCACAAATGGGGGGAAAATAAGCTGAGGCAGACATAGAGAAGATAGAAGATCTATAAAAGACTAGTTTGCAGAGGCCAGAAGCGGCTACTGATGACTCTTGCAAATAGTGGGCGACTCCTTCAAAGCCCTCGAGTGAAGTAAGAACTCTGTGGCTTAAACTTATTCTCACAAATTTATGACCACTAGTTGTTGTTACAATTGAACACATGGACAGAACAAGTCCTAAGCACTACATTTGCTGTCCTTTCTGATCCTTCCATCTTAATCAATCAACTGCTCTATTAATTTTCATAAATTCAAAATTTATTGCCACAGAGTTGCTTCGAGAACAAAATTGAAAATAAAACTGTCCTTCAAAATTGTGTTCCATTTCAGCTCGCACATTTAAATGTCTGTCTGTTCGTCACCCCCAAAAAATTGCAACAACAATGATCTGTTTGCGTGACGCGTCGTCGGCGCTATTTAGCCAATTTGGTTGGTTTATTTGTGCCAGTGTGGCTTCGAGTGAGCCATCGGGCCCAGCACTGTTGCTCGACTTTCCGAGAAACCATGATATCATTGCTGACTGGAATGCTAATTGCCACAATGCTGCTTCTTCTTCTTCTTCGTCGCAATTTTAATGCTGTTATTGTTGATATTGTGGCTACGGCTGTCGTGCAAGCCACTGCTTTGCCAACAACAACAACAACAACAACAGCAACACTGCCTGCGGCAAAATTTGTAAATGTTGTTTGGCTGGTTTCATGTTTACCGCAGCTGTGGCGATCGACAATCGGTGGCGTTTAATTATCCTCGAGCGCATGACGTCACGTTGGCCTCAACTCCTACAATCGCACCGTTTTGTTGTGGTTTAAAATACAGTAACAACCTCGGCAATGGTCATTGCAAAATCGACCATCAACAAAATATTAAAATGTTAAAAATATAGAAAAAAACCAAATGTTGCTTGTATATTGCGGTGTTGTTGCTCAATGCAATATTTGCGTACATAAAAAACAACAATAACAGCAACAACTACAATAACTGGAATGCCAATAAGGCAACAATCGCCAACACAACAACAAAGCGCCAAATTGACACAAATTTTGATATTTTGATTCAACAATGAAAAACTCTTCTCAGACAACTGTCTGCTTGTCTTTTTTGTCTGTCTGTCTGAATGCCTTCTTACCTGATTGTTTACCTGCCTGTTCGCTTATCTGGCTGAGTATTTCAAGCACTGGAAGTGTGTGTGTGTGTGTATGTGATTTTTGCATTCTTTGTTAGCGCATGCAGTGAGCGGAATTTGAAACACTTCACGTTTTGTTTTTCCCTCTTCCCTTCTGCTTCTGCCGTTTTCTTGTTCGACATGCAAATTTTCAATTTCGTTAACTTAATATGGCTGTGATTTCTACCACTGTCGTGTGAGTCATGGGGGCAAAAAAAACCGCAGTCATTATTTTTAAAACACTTTGCACGGAAGACAAGGCACAAATAAAAAACCGATTACCTGAAATGGCTCACACTGGGTGTCTTTTTGTGCAACGACATTGTTCAAATTGAACTCAACTGAGCGCATCGAATACGTTTTGGCATTGTTATGGTTCGTTGTTTGGTTCGTTAGATGAAATGTCTGGGAAATGCGGGAACTACCATAAATATGTATAATGAATTGATGGCAATGTATCGCAAATTAGTTTAAATCTAGTTTGTAGTCAATATTTACTCCAAAAAAACCAAAAAGGCAACTGAAGGTAACAGTTTTTGGTGTCGAAATAAATGCCCGAAAGTTTGACTAACCCATTGCTGCCTAATGGGTAAAATTTTACCCATGAAAATTGATTTTTTTTTAAAATCACAAAAAAGTCAATGTCTGAGATCTCTCAAAACCATTGATAGGGATAGTTAGGGTAAAGATGGAACTACCTTAACCTAGTGAAGGTCACCCTAAAATTTCGCCATCTAGCTAGAGTTACCAGACTCCAAAAACCGTGAATTTTCCGGAGGTGGAAAATGTGGCGAAACGTTGTGGCCTTAGAACTTCACAAAAATCTGTTTAGCTGATCAATTCACAAAGTATGAAAAAAAGCTACCATTGCTGCATAATGGGTACAAAATACCTAATGAATATCTCAGCAACGTGCAGAGATATAAAGCTGAAATTTTATCAAAATCGTAAGGGCAGAACTGGTACCCGGCAGCAATGGGCTGATAGTACAAATCTATAAGATTTACGAATAAACTCTGTGATGCCAACGATTTAAGATGGTTTAACCCGCAATAAAGTGTTTTTAGATACCTGAAATGAATTTCTTCCTATAGTTCTAAGAAATTTTCATGGAACAAAGAATTTTATAGTTCTCTAATGAATCTTTCACTTTTGTGAACTGCCTCACTTGCGAAAAGTTTAATTTTTTTGCAATCTCAGTTCAATTGATCCAACAATGTTATCCAAAAATCCGATAAAGATTGGAAAAATTGATCAACTGAAAGTTGAAGTCTTCTTAACCTTTTTCTAAACAATTGTTCCTTTGAAAATTTTTTCCTAAGAGGCTGAAATTTCCCCAATTTCCTCACAATTTGATGAAATAAACAATTCGGCTTTTAAATATTGAAAGAAAGGTTCAATGCCAGTCATGAGATTTAACATTTCGCGCTATCAAAATTGAATCTATAAATTTCCTCACTCACAGAAAGTTTGGTTATTTGCAATGTCAGTTCATTAGACCCAACAACGATATCAAAAAATCTCCCAAAAACCCATTGAAAACTCGAAAAATCCATCAACAGAAATCAAAATCTCTTTAACTTTCTCAACAAGAACTCTTCTTCTATCTAAAAAATGCTCAAAAATGCACATATCGCAATTACACAGTTTGAATGTATTTTTTTTGGATTGCTGTCTTAAGCAAATTTGTTGGTCGTTAAAATATCTACAAACTTGCCGAAGACAGTAAAGCGATATTCGAAACGATTTAGGACCTATTAGCATTTAAACGTTCGAGGACTTAAGCGACAAACTCGACTAAAATGAGCAAACTTCAAAGTCGGATTTCTCTTAAACTAGAGCCAATCCAGCCAAACGGCTGGTGGATCTCAACTCTCTAATACCTATAGAAAGTCGCTATGTAGGTCCCTCCCATGTCTCAATTTTTGAGGGTAAATTTCACGCACAGTGATATTAATAAACTACTAAATATTAGCAAACAGATTTCGAATGTGGTTGTCGTTTCAAAATATTACATCGAGGTTTAATTTGAAGATATACACAAATATGTTAGTGTGCCTAAAGGCATCAATATGCATTTTAGGGTTAAACTTCATTTAAAGTCAAGCTTAACCGCAAAGTCTTTTGCACTCTGCTTTATTAATCAAGAAAACTATTTATCGTATTGCATTTTCTTGGAAATATATTACTTGACCCAGTTCCTTTTGTTAAGCATGACATAACCTCACTGTTGGGCATTAGCCGTTCATTTGCAGTCCATTACAAAAATAAATCGGCTTACACGTTCGGCCTGCTGCAAGCAAGCGGTTGGCCTCTTTAACCCTCTGCCTGGTGGTGGATAGTCGAAGACACACCCACACCTTTGCCAATAATTCGTGCACCAGTTGCACTACATTCCATGCAGTTCCGCCGCGCTTTACTGCTACCTTTGGCCGGACAAAGAAATCATGTCAATTGTGAATAATCGCCACGTTACTTAACCGCCCACCGGCCGCAACCGGTAAATGGGCGCAACATGTATTTTCATTTTCGTATGATTGCAAATTTTGTGTTGCAGTTGTTGTTGTTGTTGTTGTTGTTGTCGCTGAACCCACATTACCCATTGGCGGAAATGCCGGCGCGTAAGTAAGTGGGCCGCTAATGGTTGAGGTTTGCACGCTACGCTACGGCACTGTTGGCACTGTGTGCGGAGTTGACTGCAAGGCAGCAACACAACAGTGACACCAGCCAGCAACAGTGGCGACAGCAATTGAAATAGCAACAGCAGCAGAGACAGAGGCAGCGACAGCCACTCAACCGAAACGCCAATGCAAATTTATGAAGGCGTTGCGTTCGCTTTTCACAAGCTAGCAAAATAGCACAGTAACAACACTAACAACAACAACAACAACATTATTAGCAACAACAGCTCAAACAGCAAGTGTCTGAAACGAAACGTATCTACATATTGTGATTTGTTGTTGGTGTTTTAATTGAAGTTTTTGGCGCGGCAACAACATTCAACAACGCCCCGTTTTGACGCCAACGTTGCGCTGCTGAGCGTCGACATCAGCCAGTCGACAATCAGTTGGCGTCACAGCAGCAACACTCAACCTGACTCACTGCCATCAACGACAGTCATACAATCATACAATTTTAAGCTGGAATTAAAGCTAATTCGATTTCTGCAGATGACTAATTTCTGTCAAAACTGTGCGTCGACGAGCGTTCTCGGGTTGTTTGTCGACGATTGCCTCATTCTGGCCCTAAGAAATGTAAAATGTAAATGTCTGTCGTCATTTATGAATTTCAATAGCAGTTGTCGTGTGCTTAACAAATTTGCCACATCAGCAAAAACAATTTTATTTATCTTATGAATGTTAATGAAATAACTCGCAATATCTATGTCCGACCTTAATTAACTTTTAGAGTGTCAACAAAATTCCAGGCAACTTTGTCAGCAACTTTCTTAAAAGTGCAATATTAGAGACAGTAGACGACAACAATTTCCTATTTCAGACCAGTCCTTTTTTTATACTTGAAGGTCATCAGTACTTTAGAAGGTTACAACACAAACGATAAAAATAAATTGTCCCAAAATGTTTGGCAACATTCTTGAGAAATGCTTTAGAAGCGTAAAATGAACTGCTAACCAACATTTGTTGCCTTTTTCAAGCCATCAAACTGCTTATCAACATTTCTGTTTACTCTGCAACATCCTTAAGAAATATTGCAATAAGCTGTTGCACAATTTCGGCAAATAGTTTATCAACATTTACCTGTGCAACATTAATGATTACAACATACTTGAGAAATGTTTCTGTATCTTTATTTACTTCTTTGATTTCCATTAAAATTGCTTGGCAACATCTCGTTCATCACTACTGGATTTCCAAACATTCTCAGCAACATTTCTTCTCAGTCTTGTCCATAAAAATTTCATGACTAGGTACTGCATGTCAACGCAACAATAACCATAATTTGTTGTACATTGTAAACCGCCAACAACTTCCTGCTTGAGATCGTCTGCCATACACACTCCAGCAGAATTTTCATTCAACACCCAACACGCTCATTCAGTGATATGTTGCCGATCCTCCAGTAATAGGAAATTGTTAATGATTCCATGCACTCCCTCTCTCTCTCTCTTTCTCTCACTCTGGCGCTCTCTTTGCCCTTTTCAATGTGCCACTTTGCGCCACAGTTCCCTGTCCAAAAATTCCACATTCGCACAGTTGATTTATCTGCTTCGGTTTGCGTTGATTGCTCAAATCACAGCCACAAATGGTAAAGTCTCAACAAAAAGCAAAAAGAGCGCACAAGTCACTCTCTTACGCGCTCATGTCTCGTATGTGTGTGTTTGTGGATTTGTTGCTGTTGAAATTGCCTACAAATCATGTTGATGTCAAGACGCCTCGTTGATGCTAATGCCGACTTGTAAGTATTTACCAGAATATTTCTACGGATTCTTCTATTTCTGTATGGCGAAACAGCACAACAATCGAAATCACACACACCAAAAGATGGAGCATGAAAAGTAGATATGTGCGGACGGCTTTGCTGGTCTCGTCTTTGGTCTCGTCTTTGGGCCTCGCCTCTTCAGTCGCTGACAAGTTACAACCGTTCTTGTGGTGGCACTTCTTTCACATTCTTTTGTCGTGCTTGTCGTTTTTGTGCTGTCTTGTGTCATTCGGTCTTTGTCTGGCCGTTGTAACGGCTTCTTCGTTTTTGCATTCCCCCAGAACTTTCAGTCACTATTGTACGAGTAGTACCTAAGTACGTATGTGGGCACAGCATTAATTGTTACTGTGAACTGTAACACTTGAATGAAAATCATTTGCAATAACTTTAGTAGTCTGTCATGTCATGTCGTCCGATGGTGTCTTTCTTTTGATTCTTTGCAAGAGATATTCACATTTTTTGATTGAATATGTTAAAGAGATGTGGATGTGAAATGTGGTTTTTGCATCAGGATTTTTTTTGTTAGTAACTCCACTACTTGTCACAATGGCCCTTCATGGCCTAAGTGGGCTGCGCCTTGGAGCAGTCATACGTACCTACTTAACTCTACTAGTTGCAGTTAAGGTTCCAGGGACCAAGAAGGGGAAACGTTTCACTGGATAATACTAGAAAACTATCTTAAGAGTGCTTGATTTTAAATGACCTTTTCCCGTCAACCGCTGTGATTTCTAGTAAGTGATTTGTTCTGATTTTACTTGATCCACTTATCAGAGATTGCGTCTGTCTACTGCACCTTCGGTAGTATCGACATTCATTCTTATAAATCCCGGGATTTTTTTCTAGCGTACTCGGCTAATCAGCCTACTGGGCCTACCAATTTAATCTAACATATGTTGGTGTCATTTATGTTGTAATAAATTTTAAAATCCTCTCTGTCTTCGAGCATTTGCCTAATCGGACTACATGGTCTCTTTGCGTCACCATGAAGATTGCGACTAGTGATTACTCTGTCGTAATCATTGACCACCCTCCTAATCATAGAAAGTGGTACGCCCGTATCTACCAAACTGCTGCATTCTTACAAAAAAAAAAAACACATTCTGTTCGAGGACCACATAGTAATTTGATACTAAAACTATAAGTCCGACTGGGCTAGTCTACTGGGCCTACCAAAATAATCTAACATATGTTGGTGTCATTTAGGTCGTAATTCTTTTTAAAATCCTCTTTGTCTTCGAGCATTTGTCGAATCGGAATACATGGTCTCTTTTCGTCCCCATGAAGTTCATGATAAGCCGAAGGTCTGTCGTAATCATCGACCTCTCTCTTAATTATTATATCACTGGTCTGGTATGATGGATTAATAATCCATAGCTCGACCTCTTTTGTGAATGGTTGTACCAGAATGCACATCCTTCTGTCGATGTCGATGTCTGCGGATGTCTCGATATATCTCGAAGCACAGTATACAGGTAACCCCCTCAATGAGGTTTAACCGTCGCAGGTGTATCCTGAGGTTCCCGTCTCCCGACATCGAAGCAGTTAGCCATCCAAGAGCCCCGATCAAGGCAAAGAACTGTTCCCGCTTCGTTGTCCAAGGAATGCTGCCCTAGGTGGCCTATAGTTGGTCATGCTATTCCATCTATCTCGGTGCACTGACGTCGCCCAACTGTTGACCAGACTTCTGACCCTTGAATTGCTTAGTTCAATTCTTGACTCGGGTCGTATTTTGACCTCTAGACCAGATCATCTACGGTGCAACATACATAGCTTCAGCTACTGAGACTTGCCTTTTGTGCTAATTGATGAGGCTACCTCTAGGGGTCTTTTGATCCATTGGTGTCTGATGGAATGGAATCCATCGGACCCCGCCTCATCACGTGCGTCTCGTCACCTGAACCGGCTTAGTTCTTAACCATTTGTAAAGCCTCGTTGTTCACCCATTTCACCAATGCGTCTTTTCGGAGCTTCTCTGTTCTATTGTATTGGGATTGTTATCCAAGTGATCGGCTTGTGTCCAGGAGAGCCACCTGAATGTTACCAAAGTCCATCTATACAACTTATCTCCCAGCAGGAGCGTCCACAGATGGACGCAACGTCCAGGTTACTCCTCAGAGGTTTAGAGGATATTTAGTTTTAGTTGACATTGCAAGGTCATCACTGCTGCCCCGAATTCAGTAAGCTGGTTTCATTGTCCTTCTTTGAAGATCACGACATGTTCATCTTTGAGACTGTTCGTTATCTTTTTTCAAAATTCAGTTATTTTCCTCAGACTTTTTCTGGTCAGTGCTGAGGAGTAAGTTCATGGAGCATCTATGGGATGTGAACAGACACGTTAGCCAAGTTCATACACCATCCCACATACTTCTTGAGGCTGTGAATGCCCTTTTAATGCCACTATCAAGTCTGTTCCTACTGGCCGGTTTCTACATTTGAACCTCAACTCTTTTTGCATTTGTGGTAGACTTAACGTCATTGTCAGTAGTTCTGCGTACCTTAGATCTATGGCTCCAGCCACTACGCCACATCGCGTTTTAATATCGAAACTAGCCAGCAACATTTCTGTAGCAACATGTGGCTATAAATATGCAAGGTGCACCCGACAATTTCACACAATTCCATTCATAAACAGGTCAGTTCGCTCGTCCCCAGCCAATGCTAAGTGGCTGCATGTTGCCAGCAGCAGTGCAGCAACATGTTGCGTGCCGCATGTTGCGTGTTGCGCTACAAATATTCTTATTGAATTTGCTGCTAGTATTGTCATATGATTTTTTTTGTTGTTTTCTTTTCGAATGCTATTCACTTTATTTTATAGTGTTTTTGTTGTTGGATTTTTGTTTTTGTTGCTTGACAGCTTACGACCCACACCATTGCAAATGCCGATTGTCTGTTTGTCTGGTTGTCTCTCGGGCTGTTTGGCTGTTGCAATGTTCGCATTGTCTGATATATCTGTGTGTGCGCGCGTATCTGTGTGTGTGTGTGTTGTTGGCTGGCGCGGTGGTGGTTGCGGCTGTGTGTTGGCGCTCATTAGTGAGGTGATTTTCTCCCAGCCAGTTGGCTCTTACGAATTCCCCGTTTGTTTAGTCCAAATTGAACTGCGATACCGAGCGGTAGTTGTTGCCTTTAGATATTTGCGAATAAAAATTGTAAATCCATACAAAAAATTATCTTTCTGCGGTTATTGGAATTGGAATTTTTGAGTTTTTTTTTCAAGCTGAACTGCTGATATTTTCATTGCGTGTGTGGTGACTTGAAATGAAATAAAAGAAAAAAAATCAACGAAACAAATATTGCATGCTGTTCAAAATATTAATTTGTAAAGATAAAATTACGGAAAAGCAGCAGAAAAAATTAAATAACTAAACAATTAATACCAGAAAATGGAAAAAAATCAGAATTAACAGCGAATTCGATTTGAAATTTAAAATTGCATTTTGTGATTTTTTTTATGTTGTAGTTGTTTTTTTTGTAATGTTAACAATGTGCCACGGCGCACGGGAATGTGGCTGGGAAAAGTGCTGGGGCACTGGCCACATTCCTGTCGCGCATACGCCGCGAACGCGTCGAACGGCGAGCGCGGGACGCGTAAAGCGCGTGTAAACGTAAACGAGAAATGTTGCGGCCAAATCGGCAAAGGGAAAACGGGTTTCCCTTCGCTGCCTTGGGCGCAGTGTTGCGCGCGCGGTGCGTGGCGGAGTGTGCGGGCGTGTGCGTATGCGCACCGTTGTGTGTGTGGCTGTGTGCGAGTGTGTGCGCGCGCAGGAGTGCCCGCTGCTGCTGTGGAATGCCACAACAACGGCCAAGTGGAATTGGCAACAATAAACTAAAAAAACAAATAATGGCAAACAAAAATTGCAAATATTTTCAAAGCACAGAGAAATGAAAAACGAAAAAAAAACTAAAGTTGCCAACATCTAAAAGCAAAAAATGTGCAAAAAATATTCGCATTATTGACAAAAATTTAGCATGATTTGAAAATTTTTTTTTTCAATTTTTTTCCAAGTTCTTGTTGGGTCTTTGGGCTGCAACATTTTGTGTCTTTTGTCAGTTTTTAATGCTTTATTATACATTTTTTCCATCACTGTTGTGCTTTTGTTTTTGTTTTTGCTGTTGTTATTGTTGCTTTTTTGTAGTCTCATTCAATAACCAGTTTTCCGCAGCAGCCGCAGCAATTTGATTTTTTTGTTGTTGTTTGCGTTGTGAGTCGCCTTTTGTCGCGCAGTGTCGCTGCGACCAGTCAGTCGGATTCGTCGTCGTCGTCGTCGTGGCTAACGTTTGCCACTACGTTTTTTTCAGCACAACTGTTGCTGTTGGTGCTTCTTCTTCTTCGTTTCTTTCTAACTACAACTTTGTCCAGTATTGGACTGCAGGCAACACATACGAAAAGTCCAGCACGAAAATAAAATCACGAAACCCACAAAAAACAACTAACAGAGAAAAATTAAAAACAAAACAAAAACAACGAAAAAAGTTGCTGTATTTATTTGACTTTTGCTTTGACCGTTTCCAGCAGTTTGACTCCAAATTCTACCACTGCTGACTGACTTCTGATTCTTCCACCAATTTTGTTGTTTGTCTCTATTTCTGAACATTTCTGTTTTCTCTGCTAATTTCATTTGCGTTCGTTTCGTGTTATTATTCTATTTGTTGTTGTTTTTCCTTCTTATATTTTCATTTGTGTTGTGGCTTTGTTTTCACGCGTTGCAAGCGCTGTAAAAACCATTTGCTGGCTTAGTGCTCGTACACACGTTTTGTGTGACTTATCGCTTCGGCAACACAGTTTCAATGTATTTCTCTGCCTCAAACACACTCACCTGGTGGCATTACGTGCCATCGTTTCTTTTCAATTTACCTGTTGACTGATATAAACTAAGTCACAGACCCTTCATTGACTGCAATTCAAGAGTCCAATTTGATTTTATGTTGTGAAAAAAGTCTAAAAAAAAATGAGAAATATAAAAAAATGTAAGGGAAAAAAACATTAAATAACATAAATCAAAATATATGTAAACATATTTAAGACTTGTTTCACTAATTTTTGAAATATAGTTTTTTTCTGTTAGTAATACACACAATTTGTTGTCTTTAATCTTTAAAATTATGTAAATTATTTGCATATTCCTTTTCTTATGGCATTTGCATAACTTTGGCTAAGCTGACTTTGAGTATTGACTTAATATTTGAATATTTACAATACTTTATTAGGTTTTTTAATGATTTTGGCTTGGATCAGTTTACAGAATATCAATTTCGACTAAATCATTTCTTTTAATTAGGTATCACATTTGCATACGACTCTCGATGTGAACCTATGTGGGGCACATTTGTTTAGAATAGCTGCGACTATCTACATGACTTCTCCATTTGAACTGATTTAGAGCAGATTACTTTCCATTTGAATTGATTTAGAGCAGATTTCTTTTGAGTTCCTGCAAAAACTGGAGTGTCAGATCTGCGCTATATAATCACTCACACCTATTTTCTGCTTTGTAGGCTTGATTCAAGCATTATTTGGTGTTAAGCAATGCAATTAGTCGGCCTTCTAAGCGTTTTATCAATACAATTAGTCAGTGGCGCACACTGGATTTTATTTGGGAATCCTTAACCCTAATTCCCAGAAGTGAGCCTCACAGTCTCACTAAATATTTCAAATGGTAATAAATCCAAAAGATTTTCGATTCCATTATTTAATGTAGTCCTCTAATGGAATGTTAGAATTATATTACATTTATAAATTTAACATTTTAGACAGTTTTTGTACTTTTTAAACAAATGTTTTCAGTAATTTAGCTCATATAACAGTGGCAGTCTCACTTTTGGGTTTACGTTACTTATAAAATTCTTTAAAATTAGGGTTAAACAACTTCTGTGCCTACTTCCATTTGAAACTATATTTATCACCCCACCATTTTTGTAAAAAAAAGATATTCAAGGCGGTTTGAACCACCCAAAACCCTGCTTGCGTTACTGCATGCAGTGATTATCCAATCAGAAATTAATTTTGTGTTGGCCCTTTCGAGTTCCCTTCATCCTAACATAGAAGATGCAGTCACAGCATTGAATTCTGTATCATAATTGAGAATCTTTTCCTAGCTTTAGGTCAGGAACATATTTTTAATAAACAGTTCTGAAATACCTTAAATTCTACTATTTTTACAGGCATGTTTGGGTAGAAATGAAGAGTTAAAAATGAAGAGAGAACAAGTTCTTCATCGTAAAGTTCTTTACATAACATCAAAGGTTGGCCTTGAAATAGTTTTATACTGCTAAAAACGAGAAGCAGAGAGGAAAAATACAGCGAAGAAAGTTGATATTCCGGCCTTGTGTGGTCATTTTACATAAAAATCTATTGTAGTCATGGACTTTGGGGTTTTAGTCAGTGGTTAAAGGGTTTCAGATTTTTCTAAAACCAATTTCAAATGTAAAAAATGTCAGTAACCCTCCATAAGTATGACATCACGACAGGTTCGTTCAAAGTAAAGACCGCAAAGGATTTTACTTTTTCGACTCGTACTGAAAGTTCTTAGGAATAAAATAGTTGAAGTTAAGGTTTTGGGCAGAAAGGGCTTTGCTATGTAATACATATATAGAAAAAAAGAAAGGGTAGGAGAGAATAAGAGTATAAATTTGTGGGAAGGAGAACCATAGGGGAAATATTCACCCGCTTTCGGTGTTCATGCTCGAGTTTATCAAGCAGCAGGCTACGCTCGTTCGGGATTTCCTTCCCGGAAGTACTCAGAACCATTTCCACTATGAAGATCAGGAAACGTCCACACTTCTTGGATCTCACTAAGTGGATTTATATCAGCCAATATCAACACAAGGATGTGGCTCCAAAACAGCGACAATCTTTCAACCAATGAACCAGGAAATTTGGGTTAGGGTTCTTTGGACTCTCCGAACTCCCTAACGTAGACATAGTGGTTGGGCTTTACTCATACTTAAAGCTTTGTTGAATAATATTTGTTGCCCGCTTCCTGCGAATGTCGACCAGTACTTAACTGGTATATTGTTTAACCCTTTCGCTACAGGTTTTTACTGGGGAAAGTTAAAATTTTAAATTAAAAATTTTTTTTTTTATTTTAGGTTTCTATGTGGTTATATTAGCAACATTCCATAAGAAATTTTTTAATTTTTATACTCGGACCCTGTATTTTAGAGTGTTTTTCTATGAGAGGAACCACATCTTTGTGGCTGTAATAATTACTTAAACAAACAACTTTTTACGCATCACGAAAATTTGAATATGTCTTCATTTACTTCAGCCAAAATTAAAAAAAAGTATCTAAATTGAAAGAAAACGTCAAATTAAAAAGTTCTCTAATCTTTTCTGCTTCTTCTTCCTTTACTATGTCAAGACATACCATTAAAAAAACGTGTATAATTCTCTTCTTTAAACTTAAATATTTAGTTTATTAATTTTGTATTTTGCCTAAAACTTCAAACTATTCTAAAGACCAACAAAAAAGTGTATTCTTGCAACCATAGAGGATGCAGACGTCCATAAAGTAGCATGTTGCCATATGGCAACAAAATAGCGAAAGGGTTAACAGTGTTCTTGTCCTTGTGGCTGTAAATATATCCGGAATCGATCATGACGGTCCAAAACTTTACCGACGATGTGTTATGCCCTTCTTAACCAATGAAGAGAGTTTTATTTTTTTTTTGCTCTGTTCGTTTACAAAGCACTGAACAATCACATTCTTGGAACACTTCTCTATGTGTGATATGAAAGCTGGGGTGGAAATAGTGCCAACGACTTACTTTGGACCAACTAGATTATCCACTGAATCTAATTTTTTAAGGAGCTTATGTACAGCGAATATTTTTACTTATGCAAAGCATTGTATTGGCTCTTAACCCATTGCTGCCTAATGGGTAAAAATTTACCCATGAAAATTGACTTTTTAAAAAAATCACAGAAAAGTTCGTGGTAGAGATATCTCAAAATCATTGATAGGGATGGTTGGGGTAAAGATGGAACTACCTTAGTCTAGTGGAGGTCAGCCTAAAATTCCGTCATCTAGCTAGAGTTACCAGACTCCAAAAATTGTGAATCTTCCGGAGGTAGAAAATGTGGCGAAAGGTAGTGGCCTTAGAACTTCACAAAGATCTGCCTCCTAACTCACCTGTAAACAATTCAACTTTTATTCACGTGTTTAGCTGATCACTTCAAAAAGTATGGAAAAAAGCTACCATTGTTGCCTAATGGGTGAAAAATACCTAATGAATATCTCAGCAACGTGCAGAGATATAAAGCTGAAATTTTGTTTCTGATCATTTTGGGTCGTGTATGAAATTTTATCAAAATCATATGGGCGGAACTGGTACCCGGTTTTAATGGGTTAAGACCAATCCTTCAATGTTTATGTTTTCAAATCTACAACATTACCTTAGCACTTAAAAATGCTTTAGTTGTTTGTGTTTTACAACACTCTTAAATTTGCTGTTTACACTTTTTTAAAATCTTTGAGTAGTCTGAACCATTTTGAGAGCATTCAGGCCATTTTGTTTTGGTTAGAGTTGTGTTTCGGTTACTTTGAAGAAGATAAAGTTATAAAATAGGAATAAATCCAGTGAAAATTTACACGAAAGAGGTCGAAAATGTAAAACTACACAAGTCAAAATATTAAATGTTAAAGCCAAATCTAAAAATTGTTAGAATACATTGGAAGTATGAAAGTACTTAAGTCAATCTATCAAATCTTAAAGCCAAATCTTAAAGTCTACTACGTGGAAAATATGAAAGTACCCAAGTCACTCTATCAAATTTTGAAGTCGAATCTTAAAGTCAAATACAATACATCGAAATTATGTTTAAAAGTACACAATTTAATAGATTAAACGTTAATGCCAAAGCAAAGTTGCCTTTAGTAGTAAAAGTAGGAAATGTAGCTGCAAGAATGCATCAAAGAACACCGCAAAATATTTGGAAGTAACAAAAGTGATAAAGAAAAGTCGCCCAGATTTACGCACAAAATTCCAAAGTGTGCGAAAAATGTATGCAAAAGGCTTTAAAATCAATGAAGGTGGGCGTCATAAGTGCACTCACACACAAACACACACACATACTGTTACAAATTCACACACACCACACCAATCATTCGCCCTCTCGCTGAAATGACCGCACGGCTGCGTTGCTGTAACTATTCATTGCTTATATTTTTACACCAGTGACTTTATTTATCGCAGCTCACAAATGTCAACTCACATCAGTTGTAAATTAAGTAAAAGTGCCAAAAATCCGAAATTGAAATCGTGACAAATCTGGGAGCGTTGGTGGGGAAAGTGAAACGGCGCCAAAAAGCGTGATTGCAATGTTTTCGACTGTTGAAAGTAAAATTTTTATCTTATCAAAATGTGAGACTAGCGTTCGCATTCGCATCATCACGCTCTCTGCTCTCTTTTCACAAGTTTTTGTGTGAAAATTTTTTATATCAAATGACTGAAATTGGCTTGTCATGTTTTTTCTTTTTGTTGTGGTAATTTATCTTATTTTTTGTTGATGGCAATTATTCAAATTGCGTGCAGCCAATTTGACTGTAATTTAGTTCAATTGATTAAAATTGCATTTTGACCTCTGTTGCTGTCAGAAAATCATAGTCCAAAAAAATTAAATCATGGTCCAAAAAAATTAAAATGAAATAAAATAAAGTTGTGAAATTGGGCAAAGTAAATAATTTGCTCGAACTTTGCGTGCACTGCCTTTGTTGAGCATCTCTTAGATTCGTTCAATTTGCTTCAATTGTTGTGATTGTCAGAGTTGTTATTATTATTTTTTTTATTGTTGTTGTTATTTTAGTAGTGATTGTGTTTGCTGGTGGCTATCAGCGTCAGCTTCAGATTCAGCTGTTTCATTGGTCCCATGGCCGACTTGATGGTTTCTTGCTCCACTGCACTTACGAGTAGATACTCAACTTCACACACATTATTGCTATTGCTATTGTTGTGGTTGCTTTTATTGTTGGCATAATTACATTATTTGTCACATGCGACTTTCAAATGTGTGTCTAGACTGCCTGGAAAGAACATAAATTGAGTCATACAAACAATATGCGACTAATGGCCAGCTGTGTGTATCGACGAGGCACATTTTTTGTACACTGAAAAAATCTCGCAAAATTTTTTTCACTTAGAGTGACCATGCGGCGTTGTCGATGTGTCGATTTGAGAATTACTGATCGTTTTTTGAGCATTTTTTTAGAGGCACTGGTCGCTTTTTACTTTCCATTGGAGCTTGTAACGCCCAAAATGAGTCGAGATTGGCACAGAAAAGAAATTGTTTTCACTTAGAGTGACCATGCGGCGGTGTCGATTTGTTGATTACGATTTTCTAAACGTTTTTGGAGCATTTTGTTTAGAGGTCCTGGTCGCTTTTTACTTCCCATTGGAGCTTGTAACGCCAAAAAAGAGTCGAGATTGGCACAGAAAAGTTTATACATTTGGAATGAGGGTCCCCAAGTTCATAGTGTATACACATTTGTATTTAGAAACGCTAAAAGAGTAAATCTATATATGTTCGTCTATTAATTACTTGATACGAATGACTATAATCAAACGATTGGAGTCCAATAATCTCTTGAAAATACTCTTTGATTTTCACAAAAATTGAAAGTGATAACGTAGTAGTAGATAGTAGAGTAGAGCAATAATTTCAAGGCCGACTGGAATCTCTTAACACTAGAAAGATCGCAAGTTTTCCATACCTACAACGACTACATATTATATCCGCTGATATTTTGAAAATTACACATTGGATTTGGCTAATTGTAATTGTAGATCCCTAATTGTAGAACTAATTTTAGAACCCGTTAAAAAAATAAAAGTCGTCAAAGCAAAAGTTGTTAGAAATACTAAAGAAAATACAGATACAGATATTTAAAAATGAGTGACGTCTTTCTAGTGTTAAGTTGTTTTCACTTGCAAGCAATTTACATAATTTTGCGCTTAGTTTCAATGCGGCAACTCTATGGTTTTTTATGCGTTTGTTGTTTTTGTATTTGTGTCGCCAACATTTATTTGTATCTGACAGTCGGTATTCTTGCAATTGACGCTCAATTGCCATTTGCCGTTCAATGGAACGCCCGATTCCTGGTAGCCGTTTTGAAATTTTAGCTGCCAGCGCCACAGCTCCCAGCGACTTCAGCCGCGTATTTTCGTCGAAATGTTGCCCAAATATTTTGCCGCCCCCTCCCCCTTCAATCGCCTCAAACACACATTTTGAGTGCAATTGTCGTTTATATATTCTACTTTAATTTTATTATTTCACATTTTTTTTTAATGGGGCGCACACTTGGGCGACACAACAGTCAGTGCGGTGCGTTCGCGTGTCTGTCTCTCCTTTAATGCGCGTAACTAACGCCAATTGAGTCAGGTCCGCTTCCACTGATTGCTGTTGTTGTTGTTGTTGTGCTTCTGTGTCTGTGATTTTGCTTTGCTCGTTTGTGGATTTGTTGCTTTCGGTGTTGTTGGTTTCATTGGTTTGTTTGTAGTTGTTGGCTATGCCTGTCCTAAAGTAAACTTACTTAAGCAACAGCAACAACCTCAATGTTTGTTGCTTTTATGAAATGAGGGAAACTCTTTGTTGTTGCTGTGTTTATTTTATATTCCCGATTGCAGCTGCTTTGCCGTTGTTCCCACTGTTGCGGCAGTTGCGTTAGTCGGTGCCTTAGCCGACAGTGGAAGCCAACCTGAAACAACTAAAATAAACATAACAATCATCATTACAACAACAATACATAGTGGGTACCATAACAACAACACCAATAAATGCCACAACAAAAGCATTGCCCTACTACGCAACCCGGGTTTTGGCTTCCTACGTAAACACTCGTCCACTTCCCTGGTCGCTCTCGCTTCCACAAATCTTTGTAGTTGCGTTTATTTGCTTTTGTTAGCATTTGTCTTACATAGTTGTTGTTAGTATTATTGTTGTTGTTGTTGTTGCTATTGTGCCGGCCGGCGGGCATCCTAACTTTCGCTGGCAGCCATCCAATTGGAACGCAATGCGGCATTTTTGGCCGGCATTAGTTTTATTTAATATCTGACGCCGCTCTTGTGCGCTCTTTGGCCACTTGGCGCGCTCTTCACGCACAGTCTGGTCACTCTTTCCACGGCCCACATGCTTCAATAGGCGCACGCAAAATGCCACAAATTATTGTCTCTGTATTATCTGATTATTTCGAGATTTAGCAACTTGCGTAGACTTTGGGCAGCGCCGCGCCACTTTGACGCGCCGAATGAGTGTTTTTTTTTTTTAAAGCATTCCCGCGTTCATTGGCACTTTTACTTAATTGCAGTGTTGATTTATGAAAATATTGACATTCTTAGGTCCTTTTTGTGGAATTTAGTTGTATTTTTATCATTTAAGCGCATTAAGTAATTTTTATAATTTTTTAGTTTTTAAGTCGACGTGTAGTCAGATTTTAAATAGAATTGGAATATGATTATAATTTTTTGGAGCTCACTAATCAATAGTTAGGATGAGCAAAGCTACTTCTAGTAGTTTGTATTACAGATTAACTTGAAAAATTCTTATTAGATTTAGAGACTAAAATCGGCCGACTTTTTCCAGCTGGACTAATCAACATTTTAGTTTTGTTAGAGAAGCAGTAGATAAGAATTAAAAGTCAATATCAATGAAAATACTCTGAGTTGGTTAGTCAATTATTTTGACTAGCCACTAGTTTACTCAGCATTATTTTAGGCGATCTCCTGCAATTAGCACTCAAAGAGCGATACATTTTAATTGCGATGTCTCGAAGTTTGTTAATAATTGATGAGTGTAAGATGAGTTGGCTTTAGATTTATCTTACTTTAAGTGCTGAGTATATAATTTCAGGATATTTTTTTATTAGTACTAAACCTGAAATTCAGCATTTCAAAATTAATTACATCAATGAATTAATGATTGCAGTTTAGAGATTTGATTTCTTTGTTCTCGAACAAGAATTATTGATTTTAAAATGATCATTTCCGGTTAGAAATTCATTGTCTTAATTAAAACAATAATTGCAGCGAATTTGGGAGCAGTTCTGAAAGTTTAGTTCAATTAAAACATTGACTGAATTAACATCTCGAACTTTTCTTTGACTATTTCGATACAATGAAAGTGACTTAAATTTCAAATATTGAATTCTCTGAGTGAACTAATAACTAATAAATGAAAAGTTGTGGCATGACGCGTGAATATGAAATATAAACTGTTTTAAGCAGTGCAACTAATTAAAAACTAAAATTAAAAAAATCATTATTTTATAATTGTTTGGAAAAAAATAATAAATTTAGAAAGGACATAAACGAACAACAAATTAGTAGTTAATTAATTAAACTAATAAAATAAAATAAAAATAAAATAAAATAAAAACTAAAATAAAAATTAATATTACTATAAATAAAAAAATGAAACAAAAAAAAACAACAAAATCCAATTCAATCCAAAAACAAAAAAATTCAATTATAAATAAACATATACTAAATTAAAAAATAGAAAAAATAAATGCAAAAACTGAAAAATTATATTTAAAATACAGAAATTAAATCAATTACATTCAAAAATTTAATTGAAATAAAAATTTATGAATACAAAATTAATCTATTAAATAAAAAATTTAAAAATAACTACAATGAAAAGAATAATTAAAAATTGGAAATTATATTCAAATATTTAATTAAAGTAAAAAAGTGTGAACATAAAATATATCTATTAAATATAAAATTAACAAGTAATTAGAAAAAATTAAAAAATACAAAATAATTAAAAAATAAAAAACAAAATCCAATTCAATCCAAAAACAAAAAAATGCAATTATAAATAAACATATATGTACTAAATAAAAAATAGAAAAAACAAATTCAAAAATTGAAAAATTATATTTAAAATACAGAAATTAAATTAATTACATTAAAAAATTTAATTGAAATAAAAATGTATGAATAAAAAATTAATCTATTATATAAAAAATTAAAAAATAACAAGAATGAAAAGAATAATTAAAAATTGGAATTAAAAAATTTAAGTTAATTAAAAAAGTGTGAACATAAAAATAAATCTATTAAATATAAAATTAACAAGTAATTAGAAAAAATTAAAAAAATAAAAAATAATTAAAAAATAAAAAAAATAAAAAAAAAACTAATCGACTAAAACTAAAATGGGATTGAAAAATTCAATTCAAAATAAAATTGAATGAATTAAATTGAATGAAGAAAAAAATTAAACCAGAAAGTAAATAAATTAAATTGCAAATTAGAAAATGATCAAATATAAAAATTATTCAAAATCAAATAAAATTATAATTAAAAAAATTAATTAATTAAAAAATAATTTAAAACGTATAAAAAGCTAAAATTAAAAAAATTAAGAACTAAATTAAAAAAAATGTGAAAAACTAAAAACTATAAATAAGATTAGATTAAAAAAATAAATTGAAAATAAATTGAGTGAAAACAAAATAAATCTAAAATATTAAAAATATGGAAAACTTAAGTTACATTGAAAAGTTAAATTAAAAAAAAATTGAATGAATATAAAAACTAATCTAAAACGAAAATTAAAATTAAATCAGAAAGAAGATAAATTATCTAAAAAAATGAAATAAAAAATAAAAATAAAGAACTACAAAGTCAAATCAAAATAAAATTAAAATTTTAATTTTTAAAAATTGATTATTTAAAAATTTAATACAAATAAATATTTAATCAAAATAATCAAAAAAACTGGTAAAAAGTTAAAAAGTAAAAAATAGAAAAAAATAAATTACTACAACTTTTAAAAAAATTAAAAGCAAAAATTAGAAATAATATTAAATTAAAAAATTTGTTTTTCTTTTAGTTTCTTCGAGTTTATAATTTCTTTTTTTGTTTTTTGCGTCCATGCCCCTTTTTACGGCACGAGCAGCTGAACCGGCAGCTGCTTAATGTGATTTTTGTTTTTGCACTCGTATGTGATAACTTCGTGCCCGCACCGCTACCGTGAACTGCATCAACCAAGCGTGCCACAGTCGAATCGTCAAACACTCCGTCGTCGCAATCACCCACTCAACGTTCGCCCAAAGTGCCATTCCAACACTTGAAACGTGCAATTCCCACAGCAGTCCAACTAATCGCAGCCGACTCGAACACCCAAACACAAACACCAACTCAAAGCCGCGAAACTGCGAACCAGCAAACCTGCGAAAACGGCCCAAAACAACAAATAAAAAAGAAGCAATCAAAATAGTTGAAAGAGAGAACAATTTAAGTGAAATTTTTTGCCAAAAAGAAAAATTCCATTCGATATTAAATTGCAAATTGCAACTTGCCAACGCATTGCGCAACTGTTGGTTGTTGTTGTGGCCTATGTGCCTTGTTGCGGTGGAAGCGTGCGCAACGCCACCGGTGTGTCAGTGTCAGTGTCATTGCCAGCAGCGCGCAAGTGAGTGCGTTTGCGTTGGAGTGAGTGCGCGTGCGCCATGACGTCGCATTCGTACTACAAAGATCGGCTGGGCTTCGACCCCAACGAGGCGCACTACGAGTCGTCCGCCTCGTCGTCGGCAGCGCGCAAAGTCAGCAGCCGCCACAATCACGGCGGCCATCATGGCCACGCCCACAGCCACCAGCAGCAGCAGCACAACTACCATCACCAACATCATCAGTCGGCGCGCATCTCGGTGTCGCCGGGCGGCGTAGGCGCCGGCGCGTACGACCTCTACGCCGACACTAGTCCCGCCAAGAAGGCGAAACACTCGTCCACACTCCAGCAGCCGCAGGGCGGCTACGAGGATGCGTTGACGCAATTCAAAGGTACCATGTCCATTTGGGAGTATTTTATTGAAGATTGGGATGTAATGCGTAAGTGCCGCGACAAATTCTCTCTGTGGAAGCGGGCGCGCGGGTGCGCGGCCACGCATGTCGCCTGCCAGTTGCGCCGCGCCCACCTCGCAGCGCCCGCTTCGGTAATGTACGTTTTGGTTGCGTTTTCTCGTTGCGGAACGTTTGCGCTGGATTTCCGCTGCGTCGGCCTTTTCTATCATTTATCTCCCTCTCCCTAATGACGCTTACTTTCTTATCTAATTTGTTCGCCGCTGCTTCGCTGATATTTGCATATTTGCCCACCACACCCCCTGAACGCCGCCAACACGTACGTAAATTTGCGTTAGTGTTGCGCAAGTGTGTGGAAAACAAAGTACAACAACTAAAATCGCTTTCCGCTTTTCGCTGCACGTGCTCAGCTTGGCAAAAATTTAATTTTCATATCTTGTTTTCGCATTTTTTTATTCACACCTTTTGCACGATCTAACACTTTAATTCGCCGACGGCGCTGCAAAATCTTAACGAGTCGCCGCTGACTAATTTGAGGAAGTCGCTTTGCATTTTGTCTTCGTTGCGCTGTGTTATTCGTGTTTTTTTTTAATGCCATTTTTTACTTTTGACTTTTGTAAAACAGTTTGCTGCTGCGTCTTTGGCTTTTGTGTTCGTTGGTTTTCCTGATTTAATCTGCCGATGTCAAGAAACTTTTAAGCTCCCTCAAGGTTTTTGCCATTAAAATTGGCAAATTTGATTAGTTTTGTTGCGAAATATTTTCATGTTTAGTTGCTGTAAAGTTTGGGTCTTTTCCACGCTCCGACAAAATCCCTGAACATAGGGAAATTGCGCAAATTTTAGTGCAGCGTCAGGCGCAATCATTTTGAAAATTAAATGCAAACGTAATTTTGATTCGTCAGTAAATATCATTTTTAATTGCAGGTTTTAGTAAGTCATCTTCTCTCGGCAGATCTATGAATCAATATTAATTTTTTTAAAAGTGCAAAAGTTATTTCTCTTAAAAAACTCAGATACCGTTTTGAATTAATGGGGTCAAGATGGCCACCTATTCATTCTTAATGATGAGATCTCGAGGACCGATTTCAATGTGCAGCCCCTTGAGTCTCCACTTTCGCTTAGAATGTGTTCCTCATGAATGGATTCCGTCTTTTTCTAGACTCACAATTCGTTCAAAATGTTACAGTCTGTCCCTCAGTTCTTCTCTATTCTCTTTAATGATTCGCTCAAAAAGTTGGGGTTCCAAGGATTGGTATCTTTAGTTTCGTCTCTTATTTTTAACAATCGTTGTAAATCTTGGAATTTGTGTTGTAACTTTCTCGGCATCATGCGTTCCTCAATTTGTAGTTAACCTTTATTTTAGGGGGTTTTTTTAATCTTTAAAGAAACTGGTGCCCCGCCTGCTAGCCTCTGCTAAAAGCCTTTGCAGAAATGGTTCACGTAGCACGTTCCTTTTTGTTCCCATTAAGTTCGTGCCTAGTCACCCGGTGGTCAAAAATATTCTTACACCCGTGTAGACCAGTGTCCACCAGCCTACCAGATTCTTCCGACAAAAACCAGCCCCTGTACAGAGATTTGCTGAAATTAACCACGTAATGGGCTCCTTTTTCGTCTTCATAAAGTTTGTGCCTAGTCATCCAAAGGTGGAAAATGTTCAAATAAACTGGTAGATCCGTTTCTACCAGCCTGACGGATTTTTCTGACAAAAACCCTTCGCATGTTCGGAGATTTGCGGAAATAAACCACGTAGTGCGTTCCCTTTTGTCGCCATGAAGTTCATGCCTAGTCATCCGGAATTGGAAAATCTTTATAGAAACTGCTCGACCCGTGTCCACCAACTTGCTGTATTCTTCTGCCCAAAAATCTTCCCCTGTTCAGAGATGTCCTGATATGGATCACGTAGTGGGTTTCTTTTTGTGCCCAAGAAGGTCGTAGCTAGTCATCCGAGGGTGGAAATTCTAAATACAAACTAGTAGACCCGATGCCACTAGCTTATCAGATTCTCCACAAAAAAACCATTCCAATTTGGGATTTGCCGAAACGGACCAAGTAGACCGGACCACGTTTTTCGTTCCATGGAACTCGCGCCTAGTCATCCGAAGGTTGGCCGTAATCATCGACCTCCCTCCTCATTATTATGTCACGAGCTATCTCTATTAGATTTCCGTGACTAATGGTCCATGATTTGCGATTCTTTTATGAACGGTTGTTTCAGAATGTACATTCTTCAATTGCACACAATGTCCGCGACTGTTTTGTCATCTTCGAAGCACAATCTGCATAAAACTTTCATTTTGGAGAGGCTTCAGTATACAAATTTCGAGGCTAATACTATTTCAGACCATATTTGTCGCCTAAAATGTTTGTCGCCTAAATATATTTCAAAGGTTTAAACACAAAAAACTCCACCTTTCGTGCGACACTCCGAGAGATTATAAACTTTTCCGGCTTCGTTGCCCATTGGCACCTTTGAAGCTGGCCCAGACTGCCTACAGTTGGTCATCCCATTCCACATATCCGGGTGTACTAAGTTTATCCAGCTGACCCAGATTGCCTACAAATGGTCATCTACACTCCTGGAGACTAAAAGATCTTCCGGCTTCGTTGCCCATTGGCGACCTTGAAGCTGGCCCAGACTGCCTACAGTTGGTCATCCCATTCCACATATCCGGGTGTACTAAGTTAATCCAGCTGGCCCAGATTGCCTACAAATGGTCATCTACACTCCTGGAGACTAAAAGATCTTCCGGCTTCGTTGCCCATTGGCGACTTTGAAGCTGGCCCAGACTGCCTAAAGTTGGACACCCCATTCCACCTATCCCGGTGTACTAAGGTTATCCAACTGTCCACCAGACCATTAACTATTGAATTTCATAGTGCAATTCTTAGCTCGGGTCCACAAAAGTCTTATTCTGAGCGAGGGTTGATAGAAGTTTGATCAGTATTTTAGTCTCGCAGGCCCAGAAATCGATTAAATGGGTAGAGTATACAATTGTATACTTCTTTCCTGGCAAGAGGTTTGAAAGTTAGACCGTCTTCTCTCTAAAATACTGATCAAAATTTGTATCACAAATTTTTCTTCATGACGCAGACAGTACAGGGTTCCAATGCTGAGAGAAACTGAAAGCGTTTTGTGGTAAATATTGCAACGATATTTCTGAGAGCATCTAATTAAGTCTTTAAGTTCAAACTCATTTTTCATTCAGAAGTCTTTCTGAATTTTTAGCCCCATGCTCTCGATGACTGGATTCCATCGGGGACAGAAACTGAAAGCGTTTTGAGCTTTTTTGTATAATTTTTGTTTATGAGTATCCAGTAGCGAGCCCTAAAGTAGACGAATCTCAGCCTACTATCAGAATCCGAAGTCTTTTTGCATTTTTGGACCGGTGTCATAACTTTTTCGTAAGTGTTCGAACCTTCAGTATAATGACAGACCTGGATCCTTGGCCATTATAATGTGGTTCCAACTCAACGTTTGCAGTTGGTAACCGTTCAGTATTTCTCTTCGTTGATGGGTCTCTTTCAAAGTACTTCTAAATACCATATAATTCCAATGAAACTCGATGAAATATGATTTTTTTCATCACTGTTTAGCGCTTTTTCCTTATGTCAATCATAGAGTCAAATGTTGACTTAGTATCTTCCATATCATTTATATTGTTTCTCGAAACGTCAACATTATTCATCTCCGCAGAGGTTGCGAAGTTGGGAAAGTTGCTGCTCACTTTCCAAATCACATTGGTCATACTTAGCTTCACTGAGCTTTTGATTTCCGTATATGGGTCATTCTTTTACAAACCGAACAACTTTTTTTACCCCATAATTTATATTCATCCCAAAATTTTTTTTTCACTTCTGGGCATAAAATTAACCGACACGTATAACAGAATTTATTCGAAAAAAATTTTTTTTTCTTTATATAATTATTTAAAATTTTGAAAGTTACGCGAATTTTGCTAGATTCTAACATGTTTAAAATTCAATATCTCCGGTTCGGCTTATCTTATCGACACAATTTCAAAACCGTTTTTTAGCTTATTGTATGCACTTTAGAGGAATATGTTCACAGTTTTTTTATTTAAAAAAAAAAAGAAGTATATTAACAATTTGATTGTTTAAACAATTTTTTGATGATGTTCCCCAAAATCAATTTGATTGAAAAAATACTGCTATTTTCGCAATGTTATTACCTACAAAACGCATATTTCAAAAAAGTGGAGACTTAATTAGATCATAAGATAGAAAACAATTTTGACTTGATGGGACTCGTCACGCTTGACTTGAGGTGGAAATTTTTTTCTATCTTATGATCTAATTAAGTCTCCACTTTTTTGAAATATGCGTTTTGTAGGTAATAACATTGCGAAAATAGCAGTATTTTTTCAATCAAATTGATTTTGGGGAACATCATCAAAAAATTGTTTAAACAATCAAATTGTTAATATACTTCTTTTTTTTTTTAAATAAAAAAACTGTGAACATATTCCTCTAAAGTGCATACAATAAGCTAAAAAACGGTTTTGAAATTGTGCCGATAAGATAAGCCGAACCGGAGATATTGAATTTTAAACATGTTAGAATCTAGCAAAATTCGCGTAACTTTCAAAATTTTAAATAATTATATAAAGAAAAAAAAATTTTTTTCGAATAAATTCTGATATACGTGTCGGTTAATTTTATGCCCAGAAGTGAAAAAAAAATTTTGGGATGAATATAAATTATGGGGTAAAAAAAGTTGTTCGGTTTGTAAAAGAATGACTCATATGTAACCAACACACGCTTCATTAAGACTTGACTTTTGAATACGTAAACGGCTTCGTCGTAATATCATCAGTCAGCGTGATCGCCAATCGCCGCCGATAATGTGTTCAATGCCCCAAGCGGTGTAGCGGTTTTACCGCTACCTTAATTGCGCCGGCATGCGGCAGTAAGTATCGTCATATCCTATGCAAATATGCTGAAATATAAAACCGCGGTGTTGCATTAATTTTTTCAACAGCTGCTCGTCGCTATTTATTTTGAATGTCTTTAAGCGTTTATTTATTGATGCGCTGACTTTTTGGCATAATTAAGCAGACAAAGTGCTCAATCAACAGACATTTGAACCGCTATGACAATAGCATTGACCCTGAACTCCCACTGAACTGAACACAGCAACAACACAACCAGCCAACATTTACATAACAATGCAATGCCGCCACAAGAGAAAATGTTAAGTCAACAGAAACGCTGATAAACTGTCCAATTTTTACACAATTTCGAACAGACGTCAAAGTCTACAGCGGCCCAAAAACCATTCGAAAATTGTTGACATCTGTCACACAGACATCTGGCGCGATTTTTACATAACTGACACATAACGAGCGACATTTGAAGCATTTCGGTTTTCGTTTTGTTTTCATTGACGCCGCAATTTCGTTGTCACACTCGTTTTCAGAGTTGACTACGTATTGGAGGCATAGTTTTTATCGAATTAATTTGTAAAAAGCAACTGCCGCAGCGTGATAGTTGGCGTCAGTTATATTAATCGGCTTTGATAAATCTAAATAATTCGAGTAGTTTTGGAATTTTCATTGCGCATGCGCGCCGCAAAACGTTTCGACAAATTTGCATTTTGTTTTTCTTGCATGACGGGTTGCCGTCGCCATTAAACAGTCGTGCCGCGCTTTAGTTTTGTAGAATTGCTTCAATTTGACTTACGAAGAATTCGATTAAAGTGGAATTTTAAGTGCCAACTTCCACGAACTTGGCGCAGTTCATTGGTTGCCATGGCACACGTGGCGTTCGCCCTAATTGGCCATTAAAATGTTCAAATGTTTGTGTTACAGTTTTTGGAGTTTTAATTTGTTCTAAATGGTTTTTACTTTGGTAATTAGTGCTTAGGGGAAACTTATGTTTATGCAGTAACGGTATGTGTATAATTTATCGTTCATCTGTTGTCACAGGTGGGCGATAATCCTATAGGAGACTAAAAGCAAGTTTATGGCTACTTTACTAAATGGCGAATAGCTACAAATTTAATGTATCCGAACAATCAACATGTTTGCTATTGCTCGTTGAGAGTGTAGTGGTGGAAGTTGTTCATAATTCATTTAGTGTTGTTTAAGATTGGTTTCGAACTCGTGGGTCTCCAAATGGCCTCTCTCATAATAATATTTAACGCACTAACCAATTAACTACTACTTAGCTATTTTGTTCAACGAATAACCAATAATTTGTTTTGTAGTTGATTGGTTGGTTGTTCCGACATTCAATTAGGTCGCCGTTTCGTTACTACTGTTCCCGTTAGGTGCTATATAACATGCTAGTGTGTTGTCTTCTGGACAATGTGACCTCTTTATTCGGTACAGGGAACATCAAACACAGTACAACTGACGTATAAGAACTGAAATGATTTACTGATTTTTCAGGATTTCATACCCGCCAGCTAGTTTCTGCTTTATAGTAATCGTAATCGATTTTTTCACATAAATTGATAATTTTTTGCAAAGGCAAATGATTATTTTGAATACTGATTTTCGATTTTTATTTGAAAACGAACAATTCTGTAACAAAAAATTAATTCAGCAATCAATAATTTGTTTTGTAGGAATTGATAATATTTTACTAAAAATTTTTTAACACTCCGATGCCCAACAAGGTCCGTAGGGACCTATGGCGTTTTTAAAAGCCATATTTATACGTTTTTGCCATCTGTCTGTAGTAAAAAATACATATATGTTTACTAAAAAATATACACCAAGCTTAGCCCTTTGGCTTTCCAAACACATCTACACACATTATGTAACACTACATTACACAATTACAAGCCTTATATGCAATATTACAAAAGAGGTCCCTGGGGACCTTGTTGGGCTTTGGCCGTTTAAAAAGTTGTTGGGCATCCGAGTGTTAACGCAAATTGATGATTTCGAATTGATGATTGATGAATATTTTAGATACTTTTGATTTGATTTTCATTTGTTTTAATTTTGATTAAAAATGAAAGATTTTTGAATGAATAATTAGTAATTTGTTTTGCAGTAATTGATAAAATTGTATTTAAAAAAAGTTTTTTTTACATAAAATGATGATTTCAGACGTAAGCAATCGAATAATTTCAATACTTTTTATTTGATTTTGATTTGTTTTAAGTTTAATTAAGAATGAACGATTCTTAGTGGCTACAAATTAGTTTATTAATCAATAATTTGTTTTGTAGTAATCAATAACATTTTATTACAAAAGTTTTTTCACATAAATTGCTGATTTCTGGCGTAAGTAGTTGAATATTTTGTATTCCTTTAATTTGGTCTTGATTTTGATTTGATTTGATTTGATTTGATTTAATTTGATTTGATTTGATTTGATTTGATTTAGTTTTGATTAAGAATCAACCATTTGTGGTTGCTAAAAATTAATTGAATAATCAATAATTTAGTTTGAAGTAATCGGTAACATTTTATAAAAAAGGAGCTTCCACACAACTACATACTTTTTTGCAAGAACAACGAATTATCTGGATACCTTTCCTTAAATTTTTTTTCTAAAAACGACCGATTCTGAGTGATTAAAAATTAATAGACTGGTTTTGACTGCACCAACCAATAATCGATTATTTCTTGTTAATTGACCTATTTTCTACCAAAATTTGTTAAAAAAATAGTCAATTTGCAAAAAAAATTATCACGATTGATGGATTTTATCGGATATAACCGTTTATTTTTATTACGAGTAATCGAATAATTGATTATTTTTAGTCAATTCAATTATTTTATAGTCAGTTTTGTTGAAATTAATTAAATTCGCAAAAAAGTGTCGCAAATTATCGATTTTACCAAACATAATAGACTATTTTTACTTCGACTAATCGAATATTTCTAGGTAATTTAAATATTTTCTAGTCAATGTGTTGTTGAAAATAATCAATTTGCAAAAAAAAAGTATCATAAACGATGGACTTTTGATTATTGTTACTACGAGTAATCTAGAAACGGAGTATTTTTAGTCAATTCAATTACTTTAGAGTTAGTTTTGTTAAAATTAATCACTTCGTAAAAAAGTGTCAAATTATTGATTTTACCAAACATAATAGACTATTTTTACTTCGACTAATCCATTATTTCTAGGTAATTTAAATATATTTCTAGTCAATTTGTTGTTGAAAATAATCAATTTGCCAAAAAAGTATCATAAATGATGGATTTTTGATTATTTTTACTAGGAGTAATCGAATAATCGATTACTTTTAGTCAAGTAAACTTTTTTTAGTTATTTTTGTTAAAACTAATCAATTCGCAAAAAAATGTCACAAATAAAAGACTATTTTTACTACGAATAATCGATTTTTTCTTGTTAATTTAACTATTTTCTGGTAAATTTTTTGTAGAAAATAAACAATTTGCAAGAAAATGATGAGTTTTACTTAATTTTTTTAGAAAATAACCAATTTGCAAGCAAGTTATGAATATTACTGAGTATAATCGATTATTTTTACTACGAGTAATCGAATAATTGCAGCCGCCGTGGCTCAGTTGGTTAGTGCGTTGGACCGCGAGTCGCAGGCAGCAACCTCAGGTTCAAATACTGCCTGTAATAACACCTAAAAAAAAATAACGGGAAAACTCGTTTTCTCTTTCGGTGGCTGTCCTCTCAGCTGGAAATGGCAAACCTCTGAGAGTAAAAATTGCTTATGAAAAAGCTCCCAACCTGCCGTTCGGAACCGGCATAAAACTGTAGGTCCCTCCAATCCGCGTACAAATTCACACGCACAACACGGGTAGTTGCGGGAAGCTAGGCCTTAGTCTCGCGTAAGCGGGCTGTCGTGCCAGTCAATTATTATTAGTAATCGAATAATTGATTATTAGTAGTGTTTTCTAGTTAGTTTTGTTGAAAACAGTATCTAAAATGATCGATTTAATCATATATCATTGATTATTTTTACTACAAGTAGTCGCAATATCGATTATACGATACTTTTATGCGATACTACGATTGAGATACTTAATGGATTTTAGTTCCACAATGAAACTATTGAATCTTGTTAATCAAAAAGTCATACCAAACAATTATAGCTTTTTCCAGAAATTTGCAGTATCGGCGTCTTTCATGTTTTATGATTTGTTTACTCAGAGTAAACTCTCTACAGCGCTAATATGTTGAGTTCATTTCTTTGACTTTTAAAAAGTTTAGTTGCTGGTTGATTTTTTTTGGCTCATTTTTATAATTTCCGCTTTTATTTTTTACTAATTAGTATTTTTTTAGATGACAATTTCTTGCTTTCAAAATCGGGTATGCAAATCTGAAAGCCACTGAAAACCAATCGCCAATCTATAATTCATAAATCGTTAGCAGATTTGCATACATTGAAATTGGCTTCGAGTTGTAAATAAACATTTTTATCTTTAATTTTAACACACACACACAAATATACACGTATGTGTGTGTCAATTTGGCAATGTACGTCCTTGAGTAAATAGTCGCAATCGAGCAAGAACAACACTAAACTAATATTGCTTTAAATTTACGATTAAAAGTTACCTGCCACAATCGGAACGCCAACCAAATAAAGCCAGTCAGCCAGTCGCGCTCAAAATAGAGCACGATCAAAATTCATAAATGCAAATCTGTGTGTAGGTATCTCCAGCTAATAAAGAGTCAAATAAGTTAAGAAAATAAAGCAACAAAGTCTGCGCTTTATTCTAAACAACTTCGAGTTACGAAACTCAACTCGACGGCACACGAGCCGCAGTCGTCGAGCGAACGTGACATCATCACGCGCTCATGTTGCGCGCGCCGTCATTCGAACAGATCTCTATATGTGTGCATGTGTGTGTATGTGTGTGTGTCTAATTTCAGTTTGGCAAAACAGGTAAAGAAGAATTTGTTTGGCAGTGGCCGGCGCCCGCTTGACTTCATTCATTTGTCGGGTCTCAACTGAAGTACGCACGAATGCGTTGCGTTCGCAATTAAACTTAAACCGCGTCGACAATCATGCTGACGTTCAGTCGCCCAGTCACTCACCTGCCTTGTCATATGCTCGTCCAATGACTATAGTTATGGCCAAGTCAGTGTACCTGCTTGCGTACTCGTAGTAATCATTTCGGACGGCACTGCTCGGCTTCTAGCTTTGCGCACCACACACACACACATACAGACACGATAACCACCACAGCACCGATAAGCACAACAACAACAAATCATAACAAGAATTCAACCTTTGCATCGATAAGATATACGTACACGCCTGACTTGCTAAACCTAAGATTTGCTTTGCAATTCTACATTTTTAGCTTCAACAAAATTTGGGTTTGTGTGTGTGAGTTTTCGGTAATTTGTCATACAACTTGAAGTGTGTTGGCCGAGTGTTGACTTCAAATGTTCAAGTTCTCTTCTTCTCGCGCATGGCCTCTCTTACACTTTTAATCACTATTTATTTATTTATCTATTTATTTACGCTAATAACGCGTCTATCGTTGCTTGTGTACTTAACACTTAGGACTAGCGGCAAGTTTTTGCGTCAATTGTTTATATTTATACTCTGCAGTGGAGTGTAGCTCATTTAAAAGTGTGTGTGTGTGTGTGTGTGCGTAGGTTTCATTACGGCAGATGTTCTGAGGCCCAAAAGCGGTCGTAGCATCTTTAGTGATTGGCATTAGCTTTTATTGGCATCTTGTTATATTTTCATATCAATTGGCCTGTTGGCACATCAACACATCTGTACAGATTGATTTAAGCATATTGATGAATGTAAATGAGTTTTTCTAATTTAGCCACTAATGTCAGATTTGGCCAATCTCCGTTGCAGTAAACTCGATTTTTGTTTTTGTTGAATTTAATTGATAAATATAGAGCTATGTTTTGTCCATTTTCCTTTAATTTTTTGTTAACTTCCTTCTTTCATCTTTTTGTTGTTTGCATTCAATCATATTTTAATGATTTTGAACTTTAACTATTCATATCAATATTCCATCCTTGCGGTTATCGTTTATAATTTTTCTTGTCTACGTTCCCTCAATCTTATTGATTTCACCGTTTTTAACTATCAGATTTCGTCCATTATTTAATTATTTCTAGTGTCCGATCGAATATTCGGTTTCGGTTTTGGCCCAAATAAGTGGTTTCGGCTTATAAAAAAAACCGAACCGTTCGGCCAAACCGTTCGGCCATTTTTCCGAAAACTTTCGACCGAAACTTTCTAGAATATTTTTTTACATTTTATTGTGTAGCAGATATATAGTGAAAGGAGGAGTAATTTGTATGCCACCAATGTAAATAAACTTTTTTTTAACATATACAGTCTGTCCAGTAGAAGCGTGATCGACCAAATTTTCACTTAGAGTACCGTTATCAGAAAAATTTGAATGCACTTAAGCAGCCTCATCATTTTTGTAATACGCACTGCAAAAATTGTCAGTCCCGTGAAACAATTACAAAGTACAGGGTGTTTTAACAAGATGAGCTCCGCGTGAGAGAAGCGACTTGAAGCCGTATTCCTTTGTCTACACCCTAGAGGACCGTAAATGTCACGTTTAGCTTTAGCAAAATATATAAAGAAGTCGAAGTCATTCGTAACGAGTTGGACGAATAGGTATATGGAAGCAAAAAATGTTGACAATTTGGCTGGGCGGGGCCTTGAAAAAAAGACCTCCCCAAAACAGGATAAGAAAATCATTGATTTGTTTGCGACGAAGCCGGGCTTATCGTTGCGTAAAGGTAAATCAGTTTTAGAGAAAAGTGGTGTTCAAATATCAAAAGAGACGATTTGAGGACGTTTAAGAACTAACGACGTTAAATACCGGAGCTCTTCGAAAAAACTGTTGATTTCATCATCACACGTTCAAAAACGGCTTGCCTGGGCTTATGAAAATTCAGATCGGAATTGGAATAATGTAATATTCACGGATGAATCCCAATTTTGGGCAAATAGTAGCATAAATCGATCTTGGTGTGCTGCCATCAACCAATTGCTCCAACGAACTGTGAAAGACCCAAAGGTAAAGGTCCATGTTTGGGGCTGCTTCTCAGAAAAAGGATTTGGGCGACTTTTCGTTATTACCACCAACTTGAACACGGTTTTGATGAACAAAATTTATGAAAAAGCTTTATTACCATCAGCTGCGAAGATGTTCGGGAGAAGAGGACTCTCTTGGATTATACAAGAAGACAACGACCACAAACATCACAGCCGAATGTGTGCTGAGTGGAAACAGCAAAATGGGGTAGAAGTGTTAGATTGGCCCTCACAGTCGCCTGATGCCACCCCTATAGAAAATGTGTGGGCAATTATAAAGCAGAAACTCAGAGGAAATACTATATGGACAGCAAAATAGTTATCGAGACAAATTCGGCTGATTTGAAGTCGATTGCCTCGGCAACTTGCTCAGAACTTAGCGCAACGTATGGGTCGGAGATTTGAGGCCATAATAGCGAATGGCGGTGACTATACCTGTTATTAAAAATATTGCGTACAATAAATATTATAAACGCATAAAATGCAGTTTGTTTGAGACGAATCGGACAAATAGTTTCCAAGTTACGACGATCACTCTTCTACTGGACAGACTGTACCTAATATTAAATTATTTAATTTTGAATATTAGCGAATAAGGTACGAAAGGGTGAATTTTTCATGTTTATGTTGTTAAAAAATGAATAAATTGTTTTTATTAATAAGTATTTATTTATTTAGGTTATGTTTGTTTGTTTGTTCTTTATTTACTTAATGTAAAATTCGTTTGTTGAAAAAAAAAATGCTTGATATGGTGATTTTTATTTCAACTAGAATGTTTCGGTTTCGGCCGAATATAAAAAAAACTGAAATTCGGTTTCGGCCCAAAAAAGATGTTTCGGTCGAACACTAATTATTTCTTACTTCCCTTCAATCTCAAAATATTGTTCTACCTTCTTTACTTTTACTCGTTCTGGATCCTTTTATGGATGGATATGGATGGATATGAGGCGAGCTGAGAAAGTGAACTCTAGAGGGTCCACTTTCTCAAGTACTCAGGCTAGATAGTCCATTGCACTTTTCTGGATGCTTTCTAAATTTCTTTTTCATCGGCCTTGCTTATGTCCATTACTTCTTGGCGTACGTATTTTCTTTTATTATCTGCCTTGTATTCGTCTAACCTTCCACATCTCCTCACTTTCACCTGATTACAGGTACCTCTAACTTACCTGACATGTCGTTCTTCAACCTTCCTTGGTTTCATTTATCACTTCAACGTTTCGCCCATTAAGAATATTTCTTTCACATTAAGAAGATTCTTGTTCTTCTCTTTTCTCCGGTCTCTTACCCTGTCTTACATTTGTTCATCCTTCGAACTTTCTTTCATCTCTCTGACCTGCCTAACATTCGTTCTTACTTCGAACTTTCATTCTCCCCTGTAACTTGCTTTACATTCGTTCTTATGATATTTTGAACTTTGATTCATCTCTGTAACTTTACTTACATTCATTCTTTCTTCGAACTTTAATTCATCTCTGTAACCTTACTTACATAGGTTTTGCTTTCGAAATTACTTTCATCTCTCTAACCTGCCTTAGATTCGTTCTTCCTTGGAGTTTTCATTCATCTCTCTAACCTGCCTTCGTTCTTCCTTGGAATTTTCATTCTTCCTTGGAATTTTCATTTTTTTTTTTTCGTTCGAACTTTCATTCATCTTTGTAACCTTACTTACATTCATATTTCATTCGAACTATCTTTCATCTCTCTAATCTACCTTACATTTTCTTCCTTCGAACTTTCAATCATCTCTGTAACCTTACATTTGTTCTTCCTTCGAACTGTCTTTCATCTCTCTTACCTGCCTAACATTCGTTCTTCCTTCGATCTTTCATTCACCTCTGTAACCTGCCTTACATTTGTTCTTTCTTTGAACTTTCATTCATCTCTGTAAATTGCCTTACATTTGTTCTTTCTTCGAACTTTGAATCATCTCTGTAACCCGACCTACATTCGCCTTTTCTTTGAACTTTCATTTTTCCCTGTAACCTGCCCTTCCTTCGAACTTTCTTTCATCTCTCGAACCTGCCTTACATTCGTTCTTCCTTCGGACATTCTTTCATCTCTCTTACCTGCCTTTCATTCGTTATTCCTCCTAACTTCAATTATCTCCTGTAACCATTCTCTCCTTTCTTTTTATTTTTCTTTTCGTTCTTTCAATAATTCTCGGTTTCGTCAATTCTTCTTAACTTTTTGGCTTTCATCTATCCCTTCGAGATTCCTTTTATATACTTGTTCTTACTTTTCAAACTCATTTACTTCTTTTGTCCTAAGCTCTTCGTCTGCCCTTTCTTTCTTCTTATTTCACGTCTATCTTTCGCATCGTGTAATCCCTCGGTTTTTTCTACAAGCTACTCCCTCATTTCTTCTACTTAACTATTCTAGTTCCTACTTATTTTACCTTTCGTGGTTTTATTTGTAAGTTTTCAATTAACCTCACTTTATCTTTTTTTATTTTTCTCTATTATTATATTCCCTCGATTTCTATCAAAATCAACCACCACACACACACCTTTTGTAGCGCCTCAAACTGTCGAATTTCACTCAACATAATTTATTAGGTAATGTAATTCAATTTTTTTTGTGCTCTGGCGCCAATGCTAGAGTTCAAGTTCTAGTCTACAAGTTTCTTGCCTTCACTGGCAGTCGCATTGAACTAAAAAACAAAAACCAAGCAACTGATTCGCCGCTGCTGACGAGTCAACAAAGTGCTTGCTGTTTTTATTATTTTTATTATCGTTCATGTATGTTGTTGCTATTGGTTTTATTGTTATTGTTGTTGTTGCATTAATCATTAAACATTAAAAAAGTGTTGTTAATTGTAAGCTTTTATTATACTTCCACTCTAATGGCGTTGATTATGATTGTTGTTATTTGTTGTGGCCATTTTTTGTTGTTGACTACTTGACTCGCTCGTTCAGCGCTCTCGCTCGTCTTTTGTCTCTATGTACGGTATTTTCTGCGCTTTTCTTTCTCTCTCTTCCTCTAACTTATTGAACTTCTTTTTATTTGTGCTTTTCTCCTTTCCATTTAGATTCTCAATTTTGCTTTATAACTCATTTATTTTTAGTCTCTTGCACAATGTTTGTTGTTGGTGCTATTGTGATTTGCAACGCTGTCTTCTTCACATTTAATCCCGTTCAGTGTTGCTGTGAAATTTACGTTTTTTTCGCATGGCCATTAATATTAAAAATGTTTAACGTCACGCAATTTAACTTTAGCTATTTTGTCATGCACACTTGTGGCTTATACATTCGTTATTTAATGTCGTCTATATGAAAAAAACAAACAAAATGACATTCTAAAACTAAAGTCGCATTGACACTAACGAGTTGTGAAATTTTTTACCGATTATCATTTGGTTGACATCATTACCGGTTTTTTTTAGAGATTTGAGAATATTTTCGGAAGTGACGGCACGGAAATCCGTTTGTGTTTTGTTGGAAAAAATTAAAAAAATGTCGTTCTGTTAGAAATGGGAAGGTTCGATTATGCTGAAGCCTGTACGACACAAGCATTGAAAAGTTCTAAGAAGCATTTAATTTATGATGACACATAACATCATCGATTAGGAGGGAATATGCTTGTTTGATTGCTCATCAGCGGTCTGCCTGAAAAGCGAGACAAGGGAGTTTGCTTGTTTTTAAATTAAACCCCTTCAGTGAGTAGCTGGCTGTCTGAATAGGATATAAAATGTTTCGAAAAGTAACAAATTGGGTTACTTTTCGGTTTCTAAGCATTCAACTACATTGGTTCTACTTTTTTGATAAATGCGACGAAAGCGTTGCTGCGTTCAATGCGTGTTATGGAGTTGCACCATTATATCTTTTTCACCTGTTTAATCTAACAGACTATCAGCTTCTTCAACATGATTCTTGTAATAGAGACGCGGCCTCTCTTTTCACTGTTGACTGCCGATTTTGCATTGAACAACACCTCTTTATTTAATGGAATTTTTTTGTCCATCAAGGTGACATGCCCAGGTCAGCGCAGCATCTGAATGAGTAAGACCTATGCTACCTAAATGCCATAAAATAGCTCACACAGAAAAATGTATCTATTATGCATGACTCAAATATTTGTATTCGAGAGTTCACTTCATTGTGATTCAGCCCATCTCTCGTTCAGGTCCAGCTTTAACTTTGTTCAGTGGAAAATATGAAAATTATTTTTCAAGTACTACATGATTATGCTTTCCAAGGTCACATCAAATGCTATTAAAAATTTTTATGAACCACATGAGAATTACAAGTGGCTGCCATTAATTAAAGTCTAATTACCTGAATGCAACGCTCCCATGTGAACTTTAGAGCGCAACATTGAATGCAAAGTCACTGCCATTAACGTCCGACACACCGACAGATAGACGGAAATGAAAAAAAATTACATTGAGACATTTCAATTTTAGATTTTGTACTTGCGTTGTCAGCGCTGATTTCGAATTGGCGTTCAAGTGGTGCGTGATGTGATGACGGCTTTTGGGGTTTCCCTTTTCTGCTATCATCGCTTTGCATTGTTTTTGTAGTTGAAGCATATTTTGCCAAGTGCCTTGTCAAGCAACTGTTTCTTTTTGTTGTTATCGATTCTTCTTTTTCTTCTTTAACTAAGCATTTGCCTTTTGCTTAATGAGATTTTTTTTTTAAATTTCTTTGTGCTATTTTTGCAATTGCCATTTTATTGCTTTTTAGTTGTTGTTGTTGTTATTACTATCTATTGTTTTGTTGTCATTATGTTATCTAGTTACGGTGTAGCTGTTTTGGTTTGTGGCGCCGCAGGAGAATTGTGCTCAATTAATCAGCGTCTTCGATTGTAGTGGCTGCTGCGCTTCTACAAACAACAACAAACCGATACTTGTACGCTGTTACGTTTCTAAACTAAAACGTGTCTGTTTTGTACGCTTCGACATTCTGCTGCGCTACTATGTAGTAATTTTTTTGTTCCAGCTTTGTTGATCAGTTGTTGTTGTTAGTGTCGTTATCACTGAAATGACAAAATACGCCATAAAAATAGTCATGATTCAAGCCGCAAAATGTCGTAGGCGCCAACGTGCGGCGAGACGCAGAGACGCCGCACTCGTCGAATGAACTGCGGCCACGTTTAAATGCTGTTGCGAATTTTGACACTTTACTAAACGCTGTGCAAATGCTTTTGCGCCGACGCGCTGTGCATGTCAAGCGGCACCAATTCGGATTTCGGCGCACTTTCTTGTTGACTTTTTTTGAATATTGGCGCTTTTTGAATATTTCTAATTATTCGCTCACAGCTGGCTAAAAGTGAAATTACACACCACGAGTTTCAAAAAAGTTGAAACATTGCATTGCGTCAAAGGAAAAGGAACTTTCATCAACTTGGTTGAAGCGTTTTGTGCGAAATGACAGCTAACACTACTCGATACGAAAAATTCACCTATTTAAAAACAAAAATATTTTCTTGACTAACTTTGAGCCGCTGAACACGAAACTGAAAATAAAAAATTTTTTTAAAGAAGCGTTTTTGAAAAATTTTTGAAGAACTAGTTTTTTCCCTGTTGTTTCAGTTATGAGCGCCTATCTCGTAAACGAACCATTCGACTAACACAAGTTGCCAGAATACCTTCTTCATTCAGAAGATAATACCTTAGCCTTTCCAGCAATGTATAGATTGTCCAAATCGGTTGAGATTTGGGAGAGTTGCTGATAGTGAAATTTAGTGAATTTTTCTACCATTTTCAAAAATTAGAAATTTTTGAATGATTTAAAAAAAAAATAACAACACAAATAATAAAAATAAAAAGGTTCTGACAACGGATTCTGATAGAGGAGACCAAAAAAAAATATACGCGTATCGGCGTTTTGAAAGTTTACGTCTGAATTTTTTTTTAGGGGGGGGTCAAAGTTTTCTCCCGTTTGCACGTTACTATGGTGAATCGGCATACGAAAACCATGTAACCTTACATTTTAGGTATATGATGGGTTCAGCAATTTGATGCAAAACACTACGAAAAATATTTTTGTGGAGCATTTTAACCCTGTAGCTACTGTTTTTATGGGTAAATTTGCCCCTTTTTTTCTAAAATGCCAAAAATGTCCTGTAAAACAGGACTTTTTAAGGAAAAAATTTACCACGAAAATATTCGCCATAAAATTCTACAATAGGTCTCTGAATACATCAAAGCTCAGAAATTAACTTCAACGCCAGAATTAAGCGAAAACTGAAAATGTGTTTAAGTGTTTATTTCGTACTTAATCAAAATTGGTACTACAATGTCCTCAAATTAAATTAAATAATAAAATGAGTTATCTCCTCTGGTTTTAAAACCTAAGATGAAAGATATATTATTTGTGCAAAGTTTAAGTCTAACACCAATAGAATCAAACGAAAAATGACGAAGTTATAAAGCACTGAGTGTCAACACCAACTTCACATTTATTACACTTCGAGAAAAAAAACAATTTTTTCCAAGACCCATCTAAATGTTGATGTAGTTAGGCGTGAAACTAGAGGTCATTTATAGTATCCTGGCACAGTCAGTTTTTCATTTTCTGACCTGAAGTCCTTTTCAAAGGACTCAACAATTTCAACAACATAAGCATTTCAAAGTTTTTTTTTTTAATATTTCCAGTTTTGCAATGATGAAGATTTGGCTATCAAATAAAAGAGCAAAATTGTCTCCTTTTAACTAAATTTTCCATTTTGAACTTGCCGGACCAAAATAGAATGAAATTTAAATGTGTGAATCTACAGACTGAGATCCTGAGATGTCCTTACCTGACATATTTTAATGATATTTCTTGGTGATGGTTAGCTCTTGGCTACAATCGAAATCGGATTTCAAATAGAACAAAAACAATTAGTCTAAAATCATGAAATATGCTCAAATTTATCTGAAAAATTATTTAAAATAATTTTTTTTTTAATTTTTATTACGTGTAGCAATGCGAAATTGCTCCAGGTAATTGCTTTTCAATTTGTTGAATATGGTAGCAAAAAACCCGTGGCGTGCCTCTCAAAGTATAATTCGTGCACCCAAATGCTTCTTGGTTTTTTTATTAATAAATTTGCATTTATAAAGTCCAGAACTCAACAAAATCGCGTAGCTAATTAATTTCCTTGTCCATTGCAGCAAAATGCTCAAAATTTTTGGTATTAAAACAACTCCAAGTTAGTTGTTTTGACAGACACCGCTTGGACGGACGCAGGACGCGACGCGACAACGCGACAACGCGTTGACGTTGAAAACGTTTGATGCGTTTATCGCGCAGTGTGTTACTTCACTTTAAGTTGGTTTATGTCGAAAGGCTCAAAACGCTCGCTGACAAAATCAAAATTTATATACATAACTTTTGTTTGTTAATAAATAACTACTAAATAAATAATTGAATGCTACTTAAATAATCCACTTGAAATGCAATTAACAACCCTGTGCAAGTTTCTAAATTCAGTTTGGCCGCTTTAGACGCCGGCGCGTTGTCAGGCGTCAAGTGTGAAGGCGGCTAGTAAACAGACGATCGGTCGTAAAAATAGACATCGAGTATTTTAAACCTTTGTGTGTGTCTATGACAAATGGTGTTTAACTTTTTTCATCAAAATATAGAACAGCATATGGTCAATAGTAAAAAAAAATACCAATAAAAAAAAAAAACACTAAAAGAATAATAAAAAAAATTTAAAAATAATAATAAAAGCTTCAAAAATTGTAATAAAAAATAACAAAAACCTAATTAAATAATTATAAGAAAAATAATGAAATATTAAAAAAAGGAAAAAAAAAAAAAATTAAAAAAAGAAACAAAAAATTAAAAAAATGAAAAAAGAAAACAATTAAAAAAAGAAAAAAAAAATAAATAATAAATAATAATAAATAAAATAATTAATAAATAAAAAAATTAAAAAACTAAAAAAATAATAAAAAATAACAAAAATAACAAAAAAAATAAAAATTAAAAAAATAGTAAAAAGTAATAAAAAAAAATCAAATCAAATTTATCATCAAGTTCAATAAAATGCTCGTAAAATAAATCGATTGTCTTCAGTGATTTCCAAATATGGTTGCGCGTTCTCACAATTTCAATAATGTTTTGCATTGGCCATTATTGTCATTTATTGATATTTTTTTTACTATCTGGCAATCTGTGATTTCCCAATTTCAAAATGCCATTTGCTTTATTGCGATAAGCAAGTATCATAAGAAGTCTTCATCATTAATTGGTGCAGTGTGCTGTGTAAACAATTTCCGCTGACGAACAAATTTTTATTGATGAAAGCTTTATTTATTTATTTATTTCTTTGCAATAAAAATTTATTAAATAAATATCTTTGATAATTTTTTACTGCCTATGCAGCAAATCAAACTTAAACTTGACACACAAACCTTTACTTCGCCTGGGTTATTGTGTACAAATAAAGGTTGCAATTTTTAACCCTTGTGTAGAGTAAACATTTTCAGTTTTGCATGTGAAATGACGGCACATTTTTGATACTTGTGTAAGAACTTTGTTTCGGCAGAGAGTGACAAAAATGTGACTCCTATTTTATACCCCGAGCTTTTACCTTATTGTAGAACTTGATTATTGATTACTTGATCAATTCAATCTGTAGTCTATGCATTCAAAAACATTTTCCGGACATTTTTTGGTCGTTGTCCAAGACATTAGATCTTTCAGATTGGAAACGACTTGGTCGATTGGGTCAGTGGTCTATGCATTAAAAATAGTTTTCCAGATATTTCTTGGTCGCTTTGTAAGACATGAGGTTGTTCAGATTAGAGATAGAGTTGATAGTCTGGGCAGTCAAAAACATTTACCAGAGATTTCTGGTCGTTGTTCAAGACTTCAGCTTTTTCAGATCGGAAAGGACTTGGCCGATTGAGTCTGTGGTGTATGCATTCAAAATCATTTTCCAGACACTTCGTGGTCGTTGTTTGAGATTTAAGCTTCTTCAGCTTGGGGATAGAGTGAATAGTCTGGGAATTCAAAATCACTTTCCAGGTCGAGGTTTGCTACTATCCTTCAATTTGAGACTTGGTGCTTCTTTAGATTGATGATGACGTGATCAAATGTGTCTGTAGTTTTTGTATTCAAATTTTCAAATCTTATTCCTTGCCTTTTTTATGAAGTTCGAAGTCGGAAGAAAGCACTCTGACTGTATAAAAGGTTATGCTATCAGGCTTCTTATATACTGGCCGCAGATATCCAGTTTGATGTCTGGAATAGTGTACATTTTCTTTGTCAAATTTCTTCCTGCTATGATATGTAAGTATATATAAACTAACTTGAGTTGCAGTATCTGCCAATCTGGGATTTTTTCTCCATCCATTGCTGCTTTGCGTTTGCTATCTTGAAGCAGTGACAATAAGTTCCTTGAACTGATCCTCTCATCAGAGTTATTGTCCAATGACTGACTCAAACCATTGTCAAGCAACAACTGCACGCCCAAAATGACAGAAATTTTTGTGATTTTCTACGAATTCTCTACCTTTTATTGACGAGTGTCGCCTTTATGTTGAGATCCGAAAAATTTTCAGACCACTCTCGTAGGTCTTTCTTCATATAACTGCGACTCTAAATGGCTAAAACATTTGTGCGTTCTTTTTAAACAAAGTGCTAACCGAGTTGCTACCTTTTGTTGACGAGTTCTACCATTTTCATGTTGAGGATATAAACTTTTCAGACCACTCTTGTAGGACTTTCTTTGTAGAACTGCGATCCTAAATGGCTAAAACTTTGTTGCGTTCTTTTTAAAAAAGCGCTAACCGATTTGCTACCTTTTGTTGACGAGTTCTACCATTTTCATGTTGAGGCTAGAAACTTTTCAGACCACTTTTGTAGCACATATTTTCTTTATATAATCAGCATAGTTTACTAGTGTCCGACCGAAACATCTTTTTTGGGCCGAAACCGAAATTCGGGTTTTTTTTAATATTCGGCCGAAACCGAAACAATCTAGTTGAAATAAAAATCACCACATCAAGCATTTTTTCAACAAACGAATTTTAAATTAAGTAAATAAAGAACAAACAAACAAACATAACATAAATAAATGAATACTTACTAATAAAAACAATTTATTCATTTTTTTAACAACATAAACATGAAAAAATCACCCTTTCGTACCTTACTCGCTAATATTCAAAATTAAATAATTTAAAATTATATTCTACAAATAAAAGTTTATTTACATTGGTGGCATCTAAATGACTCCTCCTTTCGCTATATATCTGCTACACAATAAAATAAAAAAAAATATTCTAGAAAATTCGGCCATTCTTTGGCCGAAACTGAAACCGAAACCACTTATTTGGGCCGAAACCGAATATTCGGTCGGACACTATAGTTTACATTGGACTTGCTAGTTTGTGAAGCATTAGATGGAATACAATTTAAAGAAAATATTTTTTTTTATCACCGGGTAGGAAATGGTTTAGTGTTTGATCAAACTATTCGAATTTGCAATCCTCTAATCTAATGCTTCAAAAATTGACTTAATTTAATCGCTGAAAACTAATAGAGATTTCTTTCTCTCTTATTTCCCCCTTAAACACGAATCACACTGCATATGAATCTCTCTCTCGTATAACTCACTCACTCACTGACTCCTTGCTTGAAAACTTGCCCAGCACTCGCTTTCAAAGGTTAAGCGTCATCTGGCTATATGATCTCATATTGCAGTTGTTGCATAAATTGCAAATCTATATCTTGTTTGTATTTGCTTGTCTGACTTTTATTCATATCAACAAAAATTGCCATCGATAACTCTGAAGAATGAAACTTGAGTTTATTACGGCACACACGACTGAAAATTGTCCCTTACGTCATGTCGTATCCAACGCATTGAATCACAAAATGAACTCGTGGTGTGGCTTAACCCAAAGCGGGTTCATGGCGCAAGAATTTTACCGTTTCAGCGCTTAATCGATAGCATTTCGAATGGATTATTTGTTTGTTTAGTTTAGAGTTTGCATGCCAAACGTTATTGTTTGTTGTGCATGTGTCCGACTTGAAAGTAATACAAAAAATGACTAATGCTTTTTCTTTCTGTCTTCTTTCCCTCCAAACATCTTTGCTTGCGGATTTAATGATATGCAGACGAACGCGATGCCATTCAAAAGAAGACGTTCACAAAATGGGTTAACAAACATCTGAAGAAGGTGAGTGTGCGCATTGATGGTTATTTACATATTTCAGAAGAAATCGTTTACGTGTGAAGTTACGAAGTTGGTCGCCATTTCAAAGTGTAGAATATTTTATACAAACATTAGTGTAACTGACGATACGGTGATGGTTGTCTATAGCTGTATGGATCTCTTGTTCTTTTTTCTCCTCTATGTATTGTAGTCATAGTAATAATATGCACTCATTGTAGCACTTAGTTACACTTAAAAAATTACAAATATAAATCTAGTTATCAGTTAAGATTCCACTGATTCAAAATAGTACTTTTTTTTTTGTATAATCGCGCTTGAAATACTATAAAATATATACATATATATACATTTAAAACATAAAGAACATAAATCACTTATCTGTTTCTTGTTGACCACATGGTGACGCAGCATTGGAAATATGCAAAGGTAGATACCGAACTCGAACTTCAACTTCCAAATTGAATATTTTAACCTTTTAAATCATAAATTTTATTTTTGTATTTTATATACTTTTGTTGTTGTTGTTGTTGCGAGTTGAAAAATATTGCGTGGCAAGGTCAAATGACACCGCCCACCTGTCAAACTTAATTTTTTATGAATTTCGATTTTTCTATTTTTCTCTCTCAATTATTTTATTGTGGTTTTCGCTTTTGTGCCACATTTGCTTCATTGGCGTCAAGTTTTTCCATCATTAACTAATCAACAAAACGAAAGCACCAAACCAAATATATAAATAAATAAGAAAAACAACAACAACTCCATTTCAATTGAATTCAATTTTCTGAAAAGTGAACGCTCAAATTTCAACTCGTTACAATTGAATTCAATTTAATTTCAACGTTTTTGCTTTCATTCAACACAACCAATCTTTGCGTTGCGCTCCACTCCATTCCATTCCATTCCATTCAATTCAATTCAATTCAATGCGATTCGATTCCATTCCATTCCAGACCTACACAATGTTACATGTTTGTGTTTACACAAATGGATCCCCGTGTTGTCCACAGTCTGTAAGTTGGCTGCGCTCCCCTTTTGATGTTCAATAGCCGTTAAACGTCTAAATTGTTTGTTGTTGTTATTTGTTGTCGTTAGTTGCGTTCAGTTGTACGCTTTTACGTTGTGTACTGCAATTTTTAGGTGTTTGCAATACGTTTTTAAATAATTTATTTAATGTATTTTTATTAATTAAAGAAATTGTATTTATTTTAAGTTTGAGGTATTTTTGTTTTTCTATTTAATTTTTTCTGTTTCTTAAATTGTTTCTTTTTCAATATTTTTTGTTTTAATTTTCAAATTTTTTGATATTTTTTGTTGACTTTTTTCGTCGTGGTTTTTGCCTTCAGTTGTCCGCTTTCATAACGTTGCGTTTTGAGGTTTTTAAATGATCGGAATAAGTTTTTTAAAGTTATTTATGTATTCGTTTAATTTTTCTAAAATTTTAAATTATATTGTTTGTGTCGTTGTATTTGTTTTATTTGTCCGCTTTTATGTTACATACTACAGTTTTAAAATGTTTATCATCATCATAGTTGGCTGGACAACCCTGGTCGGGTCTTCGCCAGTATAAACCTCCAGTCGTTTTTATTTCTTGCTTGCGTTCTCCAAGCTCTAATTCCCAGACTCCGGGCGTCATCGTCCACGCCGCCATTAAAATGTTTATGTTTATTTAATTTAAAAATGTATTTATCTAATAATATTTTTTATAAAAAAAGTATTATTATTACATTTTTTTATAACAAAAAATATTATTAAATTGTTGCTATAATAATTTATTTTTAAATATATATGTTTATTTACAAGTATATTAACTGTTTATTTCTATTTATATAAATTTTGTGATTGTAATGTAACTTTTTGTAATTTTGTAATTTCAAATTTTTTTTTTATATTTTCGTTTCTTATATAATTGTTAATTTTTTTTTTTATTTTTCCATTTTAATTTTTAACATTTCGTTAAATTTTTAGTTAGTTTTTTCATATTTTATATATTTAAAAAAAAATTTTTTAATTTATAAACAAATACTAGTTTATAAATTAAAAAATTTTTTTTAGGATTTAAATTGTTTATGTTTATGAATTTTTCTCACACTTTTATTTTTATTTTTTTATATTTGTTTCAATTTAATTTTTTATTTTTTTTGCATACACAGTTAGGTTAACATGTTTTATTATTATTTATAAATTATTTACTTTAATTTGTTTTTTTATTAAGTGCATTTTTTTAAACAACTCTTCAATCAATAGAATTATTAATCAATTAATTGGTTTTGAACTTTTGATTTTTTCCTTTTCCTTTTTAACATATTCGATTTTTATATTTAAAATGGCTTTATGTTTATATTGTATATATTTTTCTTAAATATTCCTTATCTTTCTAATTTTGTTTCAAATATTGTTTTATTTTATGTTTTCTTTTTCCAACTTTTATTTTTATATATTATTTTTTTTATGTTTATGTTTAAAAATATGTTTTTTAATTTTGCAATAACATTCTTTAATAATATATTCTGTATTTCTTCTTAAATATGTATAAATATATATCATATTTTTTTATATTAATTTTTTAATGTTTATGTAATTAATACTTTTAATATTAAAAATTTTTATTATTTATAATTTTTTTAACCTATTTAACCCATAAGTGGAAATTAAACCACTTTAAAGTTTTTCGTTGCGCCTTCTTTATTATTCTTTATTAGGCAAAAACAAATACAGTATAATCTCGATAATTCGGACACTCGCTAATACGGACAACGCGGTAATCCGGACACTCATTTCTATTGTAGACTCTGTAATCCGGACACCAGTGTCCGGGTTTTAACTGTCCGGATTATCGAGATTATACTTTAGTTGCATTTTGCAAAAACAGATTTTTCAGATTTGATTTTAGATTTAGACAAATTTTGCGACTTTGTAGGAAAAGTAAAAACTATAATAAGCAAAAAATTAAAAAATAAAAAACAAACAACAAACAAAACATTAAAAACATAAAAGAAAATAAATGAAAAACAAAAGAAAAAATTTAGAAAAAAAGCAAAAAGAGAAAAAATTGAAGAAAAAACTTAAATGAAATTAAAAAATATAGGAAAAAACGCCAAAAAAGACCCAAAAAGAGAGTTAAACTAACTTAATTCGCAATAAACTTGTTTGCAAGCAATCGATTTTCTCGAAAATTTATTTTGTCCGTTTTCTTAGTTGCATTCGATTTGCTCACATAGCCACTGATGATTGAATTCTTTCAAATCGCTTAGAGCTATTTATAACACTGTGCAAGTCCAAAATTTAGACATGGGGGGGACCTATTGGGTGAGTTTCCTATAGGTATACTGAGTTGAGATCCACCAGCCGTTTGGTAAGATTGGCTCCAGTTTATCAGAAATCCGACTTTGAAGTTTGGTAATTTTCGTCAAGTTTGTCGCTTAAGTAGGTCCTAAATCGTTTCGAATATCGCTTTACTGTCTACGGCAAGTTTGTAGATATTTTAACGACCAACAAATTTGCTTCAGACACCAATTCAAAAAAAATACATTCAAACTGTGTAATTGCGATGTGTGCATTTTTTTGCGCAGCGCTACGTGGCGTATGAGTGTCATTTAATTATAACACTCAACGTGGCGTATGACACTCATACGCCATGTAGCGCTGCACAAAAAAATGCACATATCGCAATTACACAGTTTTAATGTATTTTTTTTGGATCGGTGTCTTAAGCAAATGTGTTGGTCGTTAAAATATCTAAAACTTGCCGAAGACAGTAAAGCAATATTCGGAACGATTTAGGACATATTAGCATTTAAACGTTCGAAGACTTAAGCGACAAACTTGACGAAAATTACCAAACTTCAAAGTCGGATTTCTCTTAAACTAGAGCCAATCTTACCAAACGGCTGGTGGATCTCAACTCAGTATACCTATAGAAAACTCACCCAGTAGGTCCCCCCCATGTCTTAATTTTTGAGGGCAAATTTCACGCACAGTGTAATTAAATTATGTTTATGTGTCAATATATTTCGTAAAGTTCACTTCGGCCCCTTATTTGTAACGTATTCGTAATATTTCTAGTGCTTTTTCAGTAGTGCATTTAATAGTTTAATTTATTGAAAAAAAAATTTTATTACTTATTTCACAATTTTCTAATGTGCTGCTTAACTGTTTGCATGCATTTTTATTTACATTTCACACAAGCTTACTCATTGTTTAGAACAATTTCAATTAACTTTGTTTTCTTTGCTCTCCCTAACCTCAAATATAGGCCAATCGTCGCGTCGATGATCTGTTCGAAGATTTAAAAGATGGTCACAATTTACTCTCGTTGCTGGAGGTGCTTTCTGGCGAACACCTGGTGAGTATCCTTTCAACACATCCTTCACAACAACGTTTGTGCTTTTTGACGCTCTTTAAATTTGTCGCTTTTTCTCTCTGACAGCCACGCGAAAAGGGCAACATGCGTTTTCACATGCTGCAGAACGCACAAATGGCGCTCGATTTTCTACGCTTCAAGAAAATCAAATTGGTGAACATCCGTGCAGAGGACATTGTCGATGGCAATCCAAAGCTGACACTCGGACTGATCTGGACAATCATTTTGCACTTCCAGGTGAGTCTACTGATACATCATAGTTCTTAGTTTGTGTTTGTTGTTTTTTTTAATAAAAGAATGAAATTGGAGCAGCCATACGAATGACCTCGTCCGGTGCACACACTCACACTTTCATCTGTGTATGAATGTGCATGTGGTGGGCGGCAGGTGCTGTGTGCAGCAAACTTTGAAGGATTTTCAGCGAATGTTAATGCGCTATTAAAGTGCGAAAGTTTTTATGTAGAGCTGCCGCCTACTGGGAAAAACAATACACAAGGTTACAACGCCTCCATTTGTTTACGTGTTGTTTGCAATCGAAACGGCGAAACACACGTCGACACGACAACAACAGCAACACCGTCACATCAGCTTTAAAACGGTTTAAAGTTGCGTAATGCGCGTTGGTAGGGTGTCGGTTTGGCGCGTTGACTGTCTGGTTGGCTCCATTTTTGGACAAAACGCAACCCCGCTAAATGCCGTTTACCAATAACAACAACAAATACAAAATTACAACTGTAAAACACCAGCCGAAACCAGCAATTAAAGCGAACGAGATTTTTTTGAAATAACAAAAAAGTAAAAGAAGGCAAAAATCGCATGCGAGTTGTTGCCTGGCCATATTGGCCCGTTTTGTCGGCCCACTCGCAATCGTCGTAGTCGGCCACAGTGAGGCCACGCTGCAGCCAACAGCGAACAGCTGGCAACGTGAAGCCGCATTGTGTGGGTTTGTTGTAGCCTCGTCGTGGCCGCCTTTGCGCGTCGCTTCGATTTCAACTCGCAACTCGGTTGCTCGACTGAGCGCGCACCAAATACGGCAACGGTCGCGCACTGACACACAAAAATTCGCATATGCCGCCTACACACGCTTGCCGCGCGCACAACCAGTCAATTTCAGTCGTCATCAAGTCAGCCGGGCCTCGTTGCCATTTGGCAATTCAACGTTCAGAGCGACAGCGCGAGCGCGCTATGAATTGATTGGTGGTTCGATCTGCCGCTTACATAAATTAAAAGCTTACATTTAAATCTTGCAACAACAATGACGGCGTTAAGCTGTCAAGCGGCGGCAAAATCCTGCGCGCATTTCGCAACATTTCGCACAATTTTGCTCATTCACAATTACGCTGCAATTTTTTTTTCGCGAGGCCAAAAGCATATAACAGCAACTACAACAATGACAATCAGCGCCGCGCATTGTGATGTAAAAACAAAACAAACAAAAAGGCAACAACAATTGCCGCGTACGGCGCATGAACAGTGGCAGCATTGGCGTCGCGTCGGTGGCGTTGGTGGCAAAAAGTTCACTTGATCGATCGCCAAGCGATGTCTCGCCCGTTCACTTTGTTGATGCTGTTGTGGCACACAAACATTTACATCGACTCGCGTCAAGTCGGCTGTGTGGCACAAAATACACAAACAGACGGACAGACGGCAATCAAAAGCATTGCCTCCTTGTGCAACATTCGGTCACTTGATGAAGTGGAAACGATCGCTTTGCGCCAATTCAAGGATGCGCTGCTGGTGGCGCTCTACGCTTGCGCGGGCGATGAAGTCACCGTTCGCGCCACTGACCAGCACCAACCCATACAGATATGACCTTTTTTGTCTGGCGTATTTAAATGGCGATTTGTTATTGTCGTCGATTGTTGCCGTTGTGATTGAACATTATTGTCTGGCATTGTTTTTTTGTGCCGGGCCTTCGATTGTGGCACAGAGACACAGCGTGAAGTTAATGCAAATGAAACTATTGAAATATTTATGAATCACATTGATTTAAAAGGATTTGCAGCCTTGCAGTGTGGTTTTCATGATTAATGTTGTTTTTCAGATTTATAGGTCAGTTGGGGAGTGGTTAAGTGCACTTGCGCCAACAAATAATAATGTTTTGTTATTGTATTGTTCAGCTTTAGGGCAATGCAGATGTGAAGCGTTCATCAATATTTGGTGATCTCATATGTGAGAGGACTTTGAAAATTTTGGCTTAGTCAGCGTTGTTTTTGATTTCAATTTTTAAACCCCTTTTGTCATGGCGAACTCTCGCACGCAGTTACCCGCCCACAACTCAGAACACGCAAATCGTTTGTACGCTCGCATCAAATCCTACAACCATTTGTTTATTTTTATAGCATGTGTACAGCACTTCTAGGAACTGTGTTCTATTCTGCGTATTTACCAGAGTTGAGTGCGTACGCATGGCGTTTTATTGGGCCAATTGGTTGGTTGGCTGGTCGAATGGCTGTGTTTTTTGCTTTACCTTATCGCCTGGTCGGTGTCAAACCAATCATTTATTAATGTCATTAACTGATACCGCGTCAAATTGCAACAACAACACACACTTACATATAATAAGCACTTGAATATAAACAACAACAACAATAAAAAATTTCTACACAAGCAAACCAGTATAAACATTTATTCTTTAAAGTCAACATTGCGATTCTTTGTTTACGAGTTGGGTCGGCAGCAGTTCATTGGTTTCCCACCACTTAATTGCCTACTTACTTGAATGGTTTTTGTTTGGTTTTTCTAATAAAGTACCTACTGAAGACTACATATTTGCTTTTGAAGTTCAAAGAAGAAGAAGAAGGCTTGAAAAGTGAGGTAAGACTTCAATGCTTTGAGTAAACTCCTCTTTGCTTCAGTCTAAATTTAAATGATACAAATCAACTACTTTGGTGTAGAGAGAACAGCAGTCACTCAGACCATTATAATAACATTAGGGTTTATCTAATTTCCAATTCTTCGAACTCATTACTAAATCGATGCTCTGTGAATTCTTTGCTCCACAGACATCAAAAACGATTCAAATTATTTTACTTACTTAGCTGGCCATAACAACCCGTTGCCTGGTTTCGGCCTGGGGTAATACTCTTCTCTAAGCTCGCACACGCCTACTTCAGTCTCGTACATCAGTGCTCCCTCAACTTGATCAAACCACCGCAGACACGGTCTTCCGATATATCTTTTATCCCATGAGTCTTAGATTTATATCAGCAAGAACTATGAAGCCAGCTTTTCCATTTTATCTGGTCTCAAGTGAGTTTCATAAATATTATAATTTGAACATACGAGATAGTATAGAGTTGGCCTAATTTGTGCTTGAATGATCTGGTGTTTGCTTCTAACTGTCATTCATATCATGAAATTAGAAGATCTCAGAGGCCAAACGATTTTAGTAGCTGATACATTAGCAACTCAAATTCAAGTCCTGTTGAGGCACGATGCAGTCTACCAATTACTAGAAGCCTTGAATTTATAATGCTTTTCAAGGATTGGTTCTTAAGTTATGATGCTTCTTCATGCTTAAATTACCAGTGCGATTAGAAAGGACCATCTCCACTTGCTTGTACAAAAAAAAGCTATGAAGACATTTTTAGTTTAAAGATGCAATTTTTTCTCCTTATTCACTTTACTTCAGTGCAAACCACTTAAAATCCTATTCGGCTGTAACATTTTTGTAACAAACAGATATTTGGGTTGTTCGAACCACAAAAACTTCTCCTCGTCTGCGCCACTGTGGGGCTTCCATCTTTCGTTCCTAGAGGAGACGCATCCGTATGCGAAAGTTGACCGCATAAGGTTGTGTAGATCGTCCTCTGTGCATCCGTTGCTGCTAGACAGGAGGTGTTGTTGGAAAACCCAGAGGTTGGTGTCTTTGATAAGTTTATTTTGAATCATGTATGCGCTGCGACATATTTCCGTTAGGCTGAACTGGCACTGCTTAGTGGTGTTGTTGTTGCGCTAGTAGGACTACTGGATATGAAGATTTGCTGACAGCAGCTCATCACAACTGATTGGAGAGCGAAGGATAGGAGTTTATTTAAAGAACTAAAAGAACTGACTGGGTAATGCTAAAGGGATGGAGAACCAATTATAAGGAAGGATAAAAGGAAATTTGTAGGGATGTGCGGGACATTTCTGAGATGGGAGCACACGCTGGGCTACCGAGGCGTATGACGTTACATTATTTATGACATTCGAATTAGTTGCGATATGATTTCTGATATGGTTTACGTTTCAATGAATTTTGTTTAGATTAGCGAGCAGTTTAGGGCCAGTAAAGTAAAGAGTTTTTGTGTTACCACAGGATTAAGAAAATACCCTAAAAAGAGAAAAGCCATTTAGACTTCCTTATGAAATGATCGATAATGTAAATGTCGATCGCTGAGAGGTTGGACAGGTCCACCAAGAAAGCGGCAGGCGAAGTGTCTCTCGGGTTATGGCTGGACAGTCATCAAGTGTAAAACATTCTCCTCTTCATTCACAGAGCGTCAGCTGTGGCAGTGCTCATTAAAGGTTACTGGACGCTCAGCTGCTGAGCGTCCAGTAACCTGTAAAAAACTGCTTCAGTCGATAATGTCACTTTCCAAGTCCAGGAGCTGTTTGGACAACCGATGATATAGCTTAGGCCAGGTTTCCCCTGGAGACCCTGTAAAGCAAAGGTCCCACGATTGCCGCAAATGCGCCGACCATAGCCCGATCTGGTCGGGCATTGCCTATGCAGAACTTGTCAATTGAGCAAAACGTTTTTTATTTGGATCACACGATTGCCCCAATTGCGACAAATTTTGTCGACTCAACCTAACGAACAGAAATATCGCACCGAACGATTTCATAGGTAGGTCACACGATTGCCCGAATCGAAAAAAATTGAAATCAACCCTCAAAAAATTTCAAAGCACCGACAAAATTGTCGGCTCCTATGGTTGGTGCTCGAGTTGCCGACAAAATTCGGCTCAATTTTTAATTTTTTTGTCTGGCTTCAACTGTTCACACGATTTACGCTACAGTACCGATTTCGTTCGGCGCAACAGGAGACAGATCGAATATTTTTGACATTTGCGCCGAAACCGAATCGAGTTCACATGATTGGCATTTGAGTTTTTTAAAAATGCGTAAAATTTCTACGCATTGCGGCAATCGTGGGACCTTACCTTAAGAGCGTTTCAAGGCCCATTGCCTATTTGCCAAGCAAAGATATGCCCGTTTAATGTTCAATGACTTTACATCTTCCAAAAAGCTTGCTGCATGTAGTTTTTTGCTTTTTCTCATTATTCCTTAATGTATCACTCTCACTCACTGCCAATTAATGTGCGTACTAAGCAAAACACAAATTTAATGATCGCTTTTAATTAACACAATTAAATGGAAACAAATAGCTTCTCAGTGGCGCTGTAAAACCAGCACAGTACCCACAAAAAAAAACAACTAAATATACACGTAGGAACAAATTTGGTATAATTTGCAGCTGTGCTCTTAATCAAACTCTTGACAAGATTTAAAATGTTTTTTCACCTGGAGTCGCCGTCAGTTGATTTTGTAGCTGTTTTGGTTAAAGTTTTACGATAAAAAGGCCATTCGCTATTTTAATTAAAACATTTAATTCTCTTGTCTTGCTAAAACAAATGCCAAATATTGTGAATACCACTATTGTGTTTGCCGATTCAGTGCCTGAATAGTCGCCACAGTTTCCTTATAATCTTTAGAAAACATATGCAAACAAAGCAAATTGTGCTTTGTTGCCAAACAAAGAAGACTTTATTCATTTACTGTCATTGAGGCATTTGGCGCAGCTACTTTGTTGCCAATTTTTTAGAAATCGCCAAAAAAGTGTGACCGTTAAATTTCACTCCAACGCGCGCCTTGCTTACCCAATGCAATCAAGCGTTAAAATGCCATCAACGCCTTCACACTGGTGACTCTAGCAGCCATTACTGGTTTAGAGTTTCTCTAAAACACTTTTGGCTACCTAATTTTCTGTAGACAATTGTGACGTTTTCTTTTGAATGTGAAATTTGCAAACAAAAAATTTTTCAATTCGCAGTTACTTGAACTCTTTGCACTGATTTGCAGTTCGTTTCAGTATTTTGCTAAATACCATAGACGGCATTGCTGCTTCAGTGGCTTAATTTGATTATATGGTTTGTATATCTCTTGTCTTCGCAGCGATTCGATTCGGATCATGTTTGGATAAAGTTGTAAATTTGATCAAAAATCCCTACAACGCATTAATTTACTTGGCAGCCTACCCGCGATTAGCGATTGTAGGTATTTTTTATTGATCTTATTGTTGTGGTCATCGCAAATAGTTGTAAGCATATAAAATGGTACTTTGACGTCATTTGCTATTTAAAAGTTGTGATTATTTATTTTTGCCATTTCATTTCCCACGTATTGTGATTGTGACTGCTGTAGCAGCTGCCGTGCACGAAGTGCCGAGAAAGATTTTGTTATCCAAAAAAATAATTGTACAGCTGTAAGCCAAAAATTAAAGCCCACAACCACATTTTTTGCGCCTTTGTGTCGGCGTATTAACAAAAAACTTAATTTCATACATACAACAGCACACACAGAAGTTGTACAGCACAATTCTACAGCTGTTATGATTGCTGCTAGTGTGGTCGTTGTTGCTTTATGTATGACATCACTGCTGAATATTTTGTCAAGTCGCAATGATTGTCGACGTTGAGCGGCCAAAAGCCGTTTCGTGCCAAAGAGCACGAAAACCAGGCAGCACAAAGACAAACTGCTATTAAATTGTGCGAATAATTGACTGAATGCGCAAATGAGCGATGGAATAAATGAAACAATGACAAGAGAATTACATGAAAGCTCAAAGCGCGTGATAATGTATAACAAGTCAAATGAGCGCAAATGGTTGAAGTATACGCAGTGCCTTGGAATAATCTCAACGAAACGAAAGACTTAAGCGACAAACTTGCGGCCGAAATATTGAGCGGTGCGTTCTCTTGCTTGGCGTTTGTACACTTGACAACTTGTCGGTGTTGTTGAATGATTGTGTTGTTGTTGTTGTATTTATTTTGTTGTTGTAGTTAATGGAGTGTGATACGAATGCACTTATTTGTTAAATTTATGACATTGATGAAACTTTTTTTTTTAAATTAAAAAATATTAACAAATAAAATACAGTACATTCCACATATGCGTAGCGTGTGTGGGTTGTATTTTGCTATTCGAATAACAAATAAACAAAGCAACAACAATACACACAGACAATCAGCTTTGAAAGCAATAACAATAACTGAATGGCAAAAATAACAATATTTCAACAATTTACACATTTCATTAAGAAAACGAACGCAATAACAACAACAACATTAACAACAATTGGCAGCCAGCGAGGCAGCCAGCCAGCCAGTTGAGCCGTTCTCTAAACAAGTGATTAGCATACCACGCAAATATTGAACTGGTATGCCCACCAACAACGCCAACCACTTTTTCCATATGCATAGCACATTTTAATATTTTGCGCTCGAACTGAATAGTTTGACGGCAAGTAACACGCGTACTGGCATTTTCATTTACTTAATTCAATTGAATGACATTAAAGCCAAGCAAAACCTTTAAAGTGTCTAATTAATAGACACATAGATAGGAACATAGATAGATAAGTGCGAATGTTTCTATGCTTTTGGCGCAGCCCACTTGTGCGCATACGCACACGCATCGTTGTACTTGTGCGTACATTAAGCGATGCAGTGGAGCTCAATCTTTACGCCCTGCTACGTTCCACTCTGTCTCTCGCTCACACTTGGTCTCTGTCTGTCTTCCTTATGTCTTCAACCCCTCAACAAACAGTCTATGCTGCATCCGATGCTTTGTTGCGGTGTGCCTGCAACATTTTTGTATGCGTAATTAGATTTGCAATTTGTTGCAATCACACACATGCCATGCCACCACCACTACCACCGTCAGCATTCTTCCATTGCTCTCGCATTCTTTTCGCTGTATGTTGGTGTTCTCCATTTACTGTTGCTTGCAGCTCAGTTGATTTTGCCATTTGCGGCATGCTAGCTGCACTTGTAAAATGCTAATTAGCCTTTTGCCATTTGCTTAGCTTTCAGCTTTCAAATGGTTGTTATTGTTGTTGTTATGCAAAATATTTACACAGCCGGCTGTTATGGGCTGCCAACTTTGCGCATTGTGGGTGTTGACAATTGCATTGAGGTTTTTTTTTAAAAATTTTTTTTGTTGTTGCATATATTTTGTAATTTATTTTGAGTTCTTAATTTCCATTGAAGTGCACACACTAAATTTTTAAATTTATTTTTCTCAAATATTTATAGATTTAAAAAAATTTTTTTTTTTGTTGTATATATTTTGTAATTTATTTTGAGTTCTTAATTTCCATTGAAGTGCACACACTAAATTTTTAAATTTATTTTTCTCAAATATTTATAGATATTTCAAAGGTTTCAAAAGTAAATTTATATCAACTTGGTGAAGAGATTATAAAATTGATTTTTTATGCATTTCATTTCATTTCATTTCATTTCATTTCATTTCATTTCATTTCATTTCATTTCATTTCATTCCATTTCATTTCATTTATTTTTTTACTTAATTCTTTTTTTTGTATTTGAAATTCCAACTGTTGCTCTTGTTTGTTATTGCCTTGTCGGCCACTACAAATGTTAAGTAATTACGTAAATGTGTCATGTCGGTATTTGCCGTATTATTTTGCCCTGTTTTGTAGTCAGTGCTACACACAAGCGAGCATCGGATTGAAACTACTACGTGTACTAAGTCGTGCACTGTGGAGTATATAAAGGAAATTCATTCTAAAAATCTTTTGCTGCTCTAAATATAGTCAAATCTTCCAAAAATCTAACTAATATTTTGTAGGATAAAATTACGAATTGAATTCGATGGTTCAAAATGAAATGTATATTTTTTGACAGAAAATATTCTGTTTCTTTGCTCTTTCGATTTCGAAATGTATATTTTTTGACAGAAAATATTCTGTTTCTTTGCTCTTTCGATTAGCCCTATGGCCTCTCTGGTCATTACCGGCCTGCCGCGAAAGTTCTGTTCAGGTGTCTCTGCTTTGTGCACGCCTTCTTCAGTTGGTCTCACCTAGAGATGGTAGGGCGTTCTCAACATGATCCTTCCACCGGAGACACGGTATTCCTCTTTGCCGTCGACCTCCAACTACCGAACTTCATCGTCCATACGGGAGACATGGCCAAGCCAGCGTAGCCTTTAAGTCTTTAAACAGCTCGTACTGCCGTTGTTCGTTCGTATTCAATAGTCGTCACCAACACGAAAAGGGCCAAAGATTTGGCGAAGAACCATCTCTTTGGACATTCCAAAGGCCGTTATGTCGTTTGGTGGCATCGGTCGGAGAGGTCACTTCTAACCTTGATGGAGCTTAAGGTATTGTTTCAAATGGCTCTACAAAGTCTCATATGCGAAGTTCAGATAATGCGGCCTATCCTTTATCGGGCTTTATCAGTGATGATTATCGATTTGCCTCTCATGAGTTTTTTCCAAGATTTGGCGTAACGTGAACATCTGTGATAAGGTCCTTTCACATTATACGCTCCTTAGGACCTTATATGCATAGGTAGCTGTAGTTGTCGCATATTGTTGCCTTCATCGTCTTTCTTCAACACTGGGAAAAGAGCACTAAAGCGCTAATTGTTCCACCTTAAACTCAAACCTACGTGTTGTTAGAACTTTCTGAAATATTTGCTAAAGAATTTAATCAATTTCCGGTGTTTTGGAATTTGTCCAAAATTTGTCCAAAAATCGATTTTTATTTTTAGTATTTTCTGCATTTTTCAGTTCATTTGCAGAAGAACATACAATTTAAATTTTTTCAATTAAATTTTGTTCCCCAATTGATTGAAATTTTCCACTGTCACTGAAAGGGTATTAAGGTCCATGAATCTTTTAATTGTATTCTACTCTGTTTAACAAAGAGCCAAGTGATGCATTAGACGAGTCTACCACTAAGTAGCTGGTAACTAGAACAAGTACTGAAAAGTAAGTACAACAAAAATAGAAGCAATACAAAAAGACAATGGGAACAATAAGTCCAATGCGCACAAGCTAAGACAAAGTAGCAGGCAAAACGTACAGCAAAATGATTAGTGAAGGTTCTACGACAGCGAATGGGACAGCGAATTCCGGTGGACACGCAAATGTCTGTTGTTGGATCTGGGAAACAACTAAAGAGCTGTGTGTGTGTGTGTGTGTATGTGAAGTTGGAAAGTTGAGCAAAATGTTTCTGATTCGCACGAAACATTGTCGCGGTTGCTAGAGTGATGAAACGAAGCTTGAGTGAAGTTTAGAGCATTTTGAATGCTTAAGATTTTTAAACTTTTTTCAAGTATTTTTATTGTTATAATTTCTTAAATTTGTTTTTGTGATTTTTAAATTCTTTTATTATCTCCCTAAATTATTTAATTTAATTTTACGATTTTGTATTTCATTCTTTCTTTTTTTGTAATTGTTTTATTAATTGTTTTTAAATTTTAAGCTTAAATATTTTTTAATAATATTATTTTTAAAATTGTGTATTTTTTAAAAAAAAAAATTTATTATTTATATAACTTTTTAATTTTTTAATGACTTAAATTTTTTATTATTTGTTTTATTTTATTTTATTTTATTTTATTTTATTTTATTTTATTTTATTTCATTTTATTTTATTTTATTCTATTTTATTTTGTTTCATTTTATTGTTATAATTTCTTAAATTTGTTTTTGTGATTTTTAAATTATTTTATTATCTCCTTAAATTATTTAATTTAATTTAAAGATTTTGTATTTCATTCTTTCTTTTATTTGTCTTTACATTTGTTTATTAATTAATTTTTTAATTAAAAAAAAATTATTATTATAACTTTTTAATTTTTGAATGACTTAAATTTTTTATTATTTGTTTTGTTTTATTTTATTTTATTTTATTTTATTTTATTTTATTTTATTTCATTTTATTGTTATAATTTCTTCAATTTGTTTTTGTGATTTTTAAATTCTTTTATTATCTCCTTAAATTATTTTATTTAATTTTACGATTTTGTATTTAATTATTTCTTTTATTTGTCTTTACATTTGTTTATTAATTGTTTTTAAATTTTAAGCTTAAATATTTTTTAATAATATTATTTTTAAAATTGTGTATTTTTTAAATTAAAAAAATTTATTATTTATATAACTTTTTCATTTTTTAATGACTTAAATTTTTTATTATTTGTTTTATTTTATTTTTTTTATTTTATTTTTTTTGTATCATTTAGTGTGACGTTTTTGAAAAAAAAAATTTATTTTAATATTTTTTTATTTTATTACTTATTATTATTTTTTTTTTCTTTCTATTTTTGTATTGTTGTTGCATTATTTTTGATAAATTTTTTTAATTTTTTGAAAAAGAAGTTTTTATTATTTAAAAATATCTTGTTAAAAAATAAAAAAAATTCATAAAAAATGTTTTTTCATAAATTTTGTTGCATATTTTTTTGGTTTTTGTACATTTCTGGTTAATTTGTCGATTGCTCACCGACCAGAATGTTCCGTTGCATTTATTTGTCTGCCACTTCGTGTAAATTTTTGTGCCCACCTGTTGATTTTCCTTCCCTTGCTTTGCAGTTTTATTCTACATTCTACTTTGTACACTTTTTGCCTTTGTTAGTTTCTTTATTTTTTGGGCAGCGTTTTATAGTCGCGCGCAGACACCGGCGACAACAATGCCAACAACTATTTTCATCGCTGTTCTACAAATGTTTCCTTGAGATGTTTTGTTGTAGTTTCTGCTACTTGAGGCTGTTGTTGATGTTATTGTTGTTGCTTGCTCATTGGCAAAAATTTGCGTTGGCTGTTTGATGGCAGACGCAAACCACACATTTCACCTGCTATCAACATTTTGGTGTCTTAAAACGTTGGTGAGGCCCTCACACACACACTAACACACACACATACACAAACGCAGAAAGTCAAGCAGCCCAGGCAGACAGTTGTGTGTTTGTAGTTGTATGTTTAATTCGTCTTTTAATGAGCGTCAACATCTGGCATAATTTTTGCCGTCTCTTCCATTCCTGTTGCTGCTGCTGTTGCTGTCGCTGTGGTAATTATTCTTTTTGCTGCTGCTGTCGCTGTTTCAGTTGTTGCTTCTGCCGCTGACTTTACAGAATCAGTTGAAAATCAACAATCCATAACCGGGCAGTGTTGCCATAGCGTCAGCATTGCTTCGTCGCCAGGTTGGTTGGTTGGTTGGTTGGTGGGTTTGTGAAGACAACTGTTGCCGTTGCTGCTGCTGTCGCTCTTGTTGTTGTTGTTGTTGCTGCCGCCCAAGTTTGGCTTTGGTTTTGACTCGGTTTGGTAAAGTTTGGAGTATTTTTTTTGGTTTGTTTTTGGTGGCTGACATATGCCGCCAACGCCGGTTGTTTTCCATGTTGTTGTTATTGTTGTTCTTGTTTAATTTTACCATTTATTGTCGAGCTTATGGTTGTTGTTGCTGGTGCTGTGTGGCATTAAATATTCACTGTTGTTTCTTATTTTGTCGCTTTAGCTGTTGCTTTAGTTGATGTATTTGTTTTTTTGTTGTTGTTGCTTTAGTTGTTGCTGTTGCTTTTATTGTGTCAGTTAAAATGTTGCTTTAGTTATATTTGTTGCGTTGCTTGAATTAAATGTGATAGTTGATTGTTTTCACTGGGTTTAATTTAATTTTTTTATAATTGACTGGCACGACAGCCCGCTTACGCGTGACTAAGGCCTAGCTTCCCGCAACCACCCGTGTTGTGCGTGTGAATTTGTACGCGGGTGGAGGGACCTACAGTTTTATGCCGGTTCCGAACGGCAGGTTGGGAGCTTTTTTCATAAGCAATTTTTACTCTCAGAGGTTTGCCATTTCCAGCTGAGAGGACAGCCACCGAAAGAGAAAACGAGTTTTCCCGTTATTTTTTTAGGTGTTATTACAGGCAGTATTTGAACCTGAGGTTGCTGCATTCGACTCGCGGTCCAACGCACTAACCAACTGAGCCACGGCGGCTGCTGGGTTTGGTTTGTTTTATTTGTTGTAATTAGTTTTGTATAACAACTTTTGGCAACGTTGTAATAATTATTTGTTGTAATTTCAGTTGTTGTTGAGGCGCTTTAGTTCTTTGTTGTTCTGTCGATTTAGTTATAGTTGTTGTTGTTGCTTTTGTAAATAGTGTTCTTCAGTTGCTTTAGTTGTATTTGTTGTTGTTGCGTTTGTTGTTAGAATTGTTCTTTCGCTTTAGTTGTTATTTTTTGAATTGAATTCTAGTGATTCGTTGTTATTGTTGTATTATTTTTTTATTATTACTATTTTGTTTTTGTTTTGTTGTTTTGTTGCTGGACAATATTTTGTTATTGTGTCTTTCAGTAGCGTACAACGTTTTAGCCGAATACCATTCGAAACCATATTTTGTACCAGTAATTTTTGTGTTTGGGAGGAGGTTTGAGTCCGCCCCTCCTCCCCTATGTGCGCCCCTGGTGTCTTTAGTTATTTTGTTTGTGTAGTTATTACAACTTACAACAGTTGCTTTAGTGCTGCTATTATTAAAGCTGCTTAGTTGTAGTTGTTGTTGTTGATGTTAAACAAACATATTTTTGTTGTTCACAGTCGTTACTTTGATTGTTGTTACTGTCGCCGTTCAAATTGTTGTTATTCTTGTTGTTGTTTTCAGCTTTTCATGTTGTTTAGTGTTGTTTCGTTAGTTTCTGTAGTTTTTGTTGTAGCTTTTGTTTTATTCTAATTGTCTCGATTTGTTGTTGTTTATATGTTTTTCTTCGTCGCTGTTGCCTCTATTAGCTAAATTTTTTTGCTACTGTTGTTATTATTGTTGCTTTGGTTGTTGTTGTTATTGTTTTAACTTATTCTATTGTTGCCCCCTTTCAGCCTGTGTTGTGCTTTAGTTGATGTTCTTGTTACGTTCCACAACTCTTTGCCGCAATTTGTTGAATGTTGTTGCTGTTGTTTTTGTTGTAGTTTTGTTTCCCTGTTGCTTTTGCTGTCATATGTATGTTGGCTAGTTGCGGCAATTTCATTGCCTGTTGCTCATTGCTGTCTGTTGTTCTTTGCTGCTGTTCTATTCGCTGCTCGTTGTTGTTGTTGTTGTTGCTGTGCTTAATATAATGCCATTGTTTTTATTGTTGTTGTTAATGTTGCTGTTATTACTATTTTAATATTTTCTGTAACACGCAGTAAAAACAACAAAAACAACGACAACAAAAAAGCCAGTGAACGGCGCAACAGCGGCAGCGCTTCGCTCCGCTTCATTCCCTGGTCGCTACGCTTCGCTCTACTCCCCTTTCGGCCTGGCTTAAATTGAGCGGCAACGGACCAACGCTGAGAGCCAAGTTTTTGCTCCATTGCTGTCGCCGCTGCTCTGTTCTGCGCTGTTGTTGTTGTTGTTGTCTCCGTTGCTGCGCGACGTACGCTACACCTGGCCGCCGGCAGCGGAGCAGCGTTCGGCGCTTTTGTTGGTCTGCTGGTTTGTTGGCAGTCTTTAAGCGTTTTCAGTCGACGAACGCGCGGTTAGTCGCTCTCGAGACGCCGTTCAATTTCGGTGGATTTTGTGTTAATACGCGCTCGCTCGCCTTTTCGATAAAATATTTATTTATTTATTAACATTTTTGGTTTATTTTTGGCTTTGTGTGAAAAATTCTGCGGCCGATTTGGTGTATTAATTGTAAAAACGTACAACAATGTGGACGATGACAATGACGCCAATTGCTGTGCCGTGGCATTAAAAAAAAAAAACAAAATTTTTTGTTGCAAGTTTTACACAGTGTTGCCACAAGAAGGACTTTGCTGACTTGTTTGTTTGAGTTTTTTACTCAGTGTTGCCACTAAAGGGACTTTTCCGACTGAGAGTGGAGAGAAAAATGAGCCCAAAGTGGATTTTGTTGAATGGTTTCAATGAGTTGCCAAAAAAAAACCAATTACAATTTGGCTTAAATTACACATAATTGTGCGCGCGCTGCTTGAAAAGCCTCACTACCGCTGCTGCTTCTGCTGCTGGGGGTTTGCTTTTTTTTTGCGCACACTGTAGCGTGTTGCCATTGTACAGCGTGCCGTATGGGTTTTCGGAAGTGTCACCACTTAGCTGTATTCGTGTTTATTTTCTTGTTGTTGTTGTTGCTAATATTGGTCATAAATTGGTTGTTGTTGGTTGGCATTTTTCGCTAACCAACACCGCTGCGTCGCTGATGATGTCAGTGATTTTTCTTTGCTTTGTTGTCTGTTGATTCTATGTTCGTCTCTTCCCCCTTCCATTTACAGTTTGTTGTTTTATTTTTCTGCGGCACTTTGCATTTTTCTTTTTTTTTGTAGACGCTGCGCACGTCACTGCTGTCACTGTCAACAGTTGTGTTGTCGCTTCTCTCACAGAAAAAAATGAAGAAAAACTGAGATAAAATTGTATGCAGGCATTTTCATTGCGAAAAAATGCACATTAATCAAGCAATTTTCTTTATTATTAAAAATGCAAAATGTGTAGTTGTTGCAAATGTCAGCACTATCCGTTCATATGTCGAACTGTCTGACAGACACTATTTATATTTGTCGCTTGGCTGGTCGCTACTGTTGTGCGTCAATGCAATTTTTTGTCTGATGTGTGCGCTTAGTTGGTTTGGTCTGTTCTAAATGATTTGTCTGTTCGTCTGCCGATTTTGTTGTCTGTTTATAAGTGTGTTTGTTCTTCTGTTCCTGTTTAAATATCTATGAATTTCTCTGGTCTTCTCTTAATCCATCTGTATGTCAGTGCTTAGATTTTTTTCTAAAATTTTTATGGTGATCTCACAGTTTCTTATTTCAATAAAACTATGAAGTTATCTGGTTTTCTTTCCATCTGTATGTCTTTTAAACAATTTAAGATGCAAATTGAGAGATCAGTACAAATTTTAGAAGAAATCAAAGACTTGACATGCACATTAAAAAAAGAAGACATAAATTCATGGATTTATTGAAATAGGAATAGAAGAACACACACACACATACAAACTGAACTGTTTGTAGGTAAGTTAGTCTGTTGGTTGGACAGAGGGATGTTAACTAGAGTTGTATATTTGAGTGTCTGAATCGATATTTACTTTCTATATATCCTGTTTACTTGTTTTTCCATCCCGTTGTCTGTCTATGTTCTTCCATTTATCTATTAGACTTTCTTTTCATTGAGTCTTTTTTCCGTCTTGTTTTTTTTTCGTCCTGTCTTTGATTCACGTTAGGTTAGATTAGGTTGTATGAGGCCTATATGAACCATTGCGTCACCAAAAATTCCACCCCTTTGAAACGTTATCTGGTGATGTGTTATATGATCACACATAACGTTTCATGACCACAGTTTTTTTCAACACATATTTGAAATGGATGGAAGAAGAGGATGAACCTACAGTTCAAAGCCCAATCCGAGTCGCAGTGTTCTTGGATTCAACTGTCTACTTCAAACATATAACTGAGGCTTAAAACTTCTGGGATTGCAGATTTTCTTCAAGTTGTCTTCATAGTTGAATGAAACTAACAACAGCCAGTCTTTTTCCCAGGCACATTTCGTTCTCAGAACCTTTTAGTCTAGTTTTATCTATCATGTATCATTCCAGTTTGAACTTCCAACTGTCCTTTATCCTGAAAGACTGCTAGACCGTAGCCTGTTTGTGCTTAATGTGTCCACTTCCTTGTCTACATCTTGTTAATCTGTTGGATCTGTCAGCTGGTCATTTTTCAGTTTGTACATTTGATCATCTCAAGTCCATCACTCTGTCTCTCTGTCTCTTCTTTATGTTTTTTTTTTATTTTTGTACACTTGTTCATTTGTTGTCCCCTCTGTTCATTTACATACTTATTTATACTTGTATCCATGTATCAGTCTTTTTGCATTTTCTTAGCTGTTCTTCATAATGTATCTGTCTGTTAATTTGTCTGTCCGACAATCCACTTGTCGCTTCATTTGCCTGCGCCGTCAGCCAATTTATCGTAAATCACAAACTGCCACTCAATTGGCTCGATTGCCGCCGCATCATTCATTCGTTCATTCCAACACACCGTCCCGACTCGCCACGCATTCCATTCGATTCCATTTCAATTGGCACAAACACTTCGATCTGCCATTAATAGCTAATTGAAATGCCGCTTGTAAAAAGTGCATTTTGCATTTGTTTGTCTGCTTCGCATTTGTTTCGATACACATTTCTTTATTGTTCATGTTTAAACCACATATAGGCACTCAATTTGCTGGCATTTTGCTCCACCATTGAAGTTAATTAAAATTAAGAGCAACAGTTTTTGAGTTCAAAAACCCGTTCTTAGAAAGATGCAAAGTGAACTCATTCAAGTTTGCTTCAAAACAAAGAAATTTACAGAAAAAAAGGATATAGATGAAATGTTTGAGATTTTTCAATTAAATTGATCATTTTAATTGATTTTTCTTCATTTCATTCGATTAATTAAAACAAAGAAGAAGAAGAAGTACAATCGAACTTGTAGTTTTATCAAGTCAAGCAATCAAAATTCTTTACTTAAATCAATATGAATTGGAAAATAAATAAAATAATTGATTAATTAAGCAAGTAATCAATGAACTAACCTTTAAATTCATTAAATAATGATTAAAAATGATTAGTTCAAGACAATTAATTAAATCAAGTATTTAATTCATTAAACTGAGTAATCAATCAAATAAAATTTTCAACTTAGTTTAAACTTTAATATAATTAATTTTATTAATTTCATTCAATAAGTTAAATAAATTATCAATATAACTGTAAACAAAGTAAAATCCCATATACTGATTTCAATGGATTAAATCAATTAAATTATATTAGTGAATAATAAAAGTTAGGAATAGATCCATGCATTTTCAAATCAAATCTATAGTCAAGTATAAATTGTTTTTTTTTTATTAAATCGAGTTAAATAATTAAATAAACTAAGTAGTCAATTGATTAATTGTTCAAATTCAGTTTAAATTCATTAATTTCATTGACTTTAGTAATTTTAATTCAATTAACATGTAATCAATTTGATTGGAAAAAATGAAATCCCATATACTGATATCAATGGTTGAAATAAATTAAACTAGTTATTTAAATTGTAAATCAAATCAATAGTCAATGTTAACTTAAAATCTTTTTCATTAAATCAAATAATTAATTAAATAGTTAATTAAATAATTAATTAAATAACCAATTATTACGGTCTTAAAATCAGTTTAAAATTCTCAATTTATTTGATTTTACTAATTTTAATCCAACTAATTAAATAAGCCATCAGTTTATTTAAAGAATTTAAAACCCATTTATAGATTAAAATGGTTTAAATAAATTAGAATCAAATTAATGAGTAATTAGAGTTGAGGAGTCATGATTTTATTTGTAAAACAAGTAAATAGTAAATTCTTAATAAAATAACTTTTATTAAATCAAGCAATTCAATTAAACTTTTTAGTTAATTAAATTAAGTCAAGTAATCAATGTGTAATCAATTAACTACATTTTCAAATTCAATTGGAACTCATTGATTTTATCTGTTTTAATTCAATCAAATAAGTAACTAATCATTATTTTATGGAAGATATTAAATCCCCTATAATGATTTCAATTGACTTAATGGATTAAATTGAATTGAATTTGATTAATATTTGAAGTTGTGAAGTTAATACGTTAAATTGTTAATCAAATAAACAATTAATTGTTAGTTATACTTTCAAATTAAATCAAGCCTTTAGTTAATCTTTGTAATCAATCAACAAAATTCTTAAATTCAATTTTAATTCAATTATTTAATTGATTTTATCAGTGTTAATTCAATAAAATAAGTAATTAATTTATTTGAAAGAAATCAAATTAATAGCAATTGTAATGAACTAAATGATTTAAATTGAAATTAATGAAATAAATTTAATTGATGTATTGAAACAAATTTATATTGAATGCTTAAAATGTAACATAAAATGTTAAACTTAAAATATAATAAAATAAAATGTAAAAAATGTAGACAAAATTAATGTATTTAAAGTTGATTCAAATAATTAATTTTCGTCATAATTTTTAATTTAATTTAATTGAAATCTCTCAAACCAGTGAATGTGTTGTTAATTAAATTGAAAATTCAATAATTGCTTAAATGAAACAAATTAAATAAATAACTTTTTTAATTGATTATATCAGTAATCAATTTAAAGATATATTTTCAATTTAATTTAAAGGATGAAAACAAATTTTGTTTTATTGTATTTATTTTATTTTATTGTATTTTATTATTTTTTTCTTTTATTGTAAATTTTATCATATTAAGATATGTAAATTAAATTTATTTTAAATAGAGTAAAACAATTAAATTGGTTTCTTGCTTAAATAATTCACTTTGACGCATTTAAATGATATTGAAAGCTAAAAATGATTAAGTAAATGAAATAGTTGGTTGTTAATAAAAGTTTTTTACAATTACATTTAATTTGGTTAAAATAATTCAAACCACTTCAGTTAATGCGTTTAAATTAAACTGAAAACAAAATTTTTATTATTATAATTTAATTCCTAGATTTTCTTAATCAATTAGCCAAACCAAAATGATTTTAAGATATAAAATAACTGTTTTTTAATCAATTAAATTCGATGTAATAGACGAAAGTTATTTATTTTAAATGGAATTAACCAATTAAATTTCATTTAGTTAAAAGAATTCAAACCACTTCAGTTAATGCGTTTAAATTGAATTGAAAACAAAAATCAATTTATTCATTTAATTTATAAATTTTTGTAGTAAAAAATAAGTTACTTATTTTAAATGAAATAATTAAAAAAAATTTGTTTGTTGTTTACTTAATTTAATTAAAATCAAACACATTTAATTGATGCGTTGAAATTGATTTGAAGCATTTGCACATTTCAGTAAAGCTCGAAACAACTTTCAATATATTTTGATATTTTTAGTCATTTTGGTTTTCGAGTTACAAACATGGTATTGTTTTCATATACTTTCGAATAAGGAAAGGGAGAATTATTCCGTATGGGGTGTCTCAGACAGACCTTTTTTTTACGAAAAGTAAATAGCTTTATTAGTCCAGCGACGACAATGATGGCAAATTTGTCAATGCCAAAATGCAAATTATCTGTCTTCGCTCCATAAAAGGATTAAATTCCAGCACTGAAACTTCAATATCTCATCAACCTGAGATGTCTATCGGAAAACGCCCGCACACAGCTGCCGTTTCGAAGCTCATCTCAAAAGGCCATCAGTGATTGTTACAATTTTATGCATTTGGAAATAAAATTTGAGCTTTACAGTTGTGCGACTTTGGCGGCAAATTGTTTGATATTGAAATTGCAATCGTCCATCAGACAGACTCCTACAGTGGCTGCATGCCACTGTCATTCAATCGATGCCGGTTGCACTTTTGCCTTTTGCCATTCATTTACTTAATTTTTCTATTAACTCGTATCGGCCGTTTGCATCTGTTGAGTGCACCCGAACAACGTGTAATTGCCGCCCGGGCCGTCCACACCCCGCGCTCTCTGTCCAGCTGCAATTAGCCGTTGCGCTCTGTCGTCGATGTCGCTCACAATGACGACAATGACGCGCGCGCACGAGAATGGCGTGTGGGCGTTGTGTATCGCATTTCAATTCACCGAACAGCACTGAATTTGGCCAAATGACACAAACTACATTCAGAAACAGGTATTAAAATTTTTCGCCACTTTTGTCGTTTGAAATTATTGCCTGGAGAATTGCTCGTTGCTCGTTTTTTTTCTCGAATTTAATTGTTGCGTGAGTGTGGTTTTTGTCACTTTCGGCGTTTGCATAGTTCAGCGATGAAGTAATTTATTTGAATCAACAAATGGCAAAAAAGCAGCGCAAATAAATTTCGAAAATCTACAATGGCAACCACAACAACAATGGACATTTTTTAATTAGAATAACAAACGAGTTGAGAATGGCTGAGACTGTTTGATTTTTTTTGGAATGCATTCAAATCGCACACAAAAATGGTGCTTCATCAGTTACGGATTGGGATTTCATTCATTTTTTCGTCGTGTTTCATTCATCATTTGCAAATCCATACAAATGTCAATTGACTGCTGACACTGTAATGTTGGTCGATTTGTTGCTATGTTGTGGTGCTTTGTTTTAAGTTTTTCGAAATTTGGCTTTTGATAAAACCTTAAAGTGCGTTATCGTTGTGCCTAAAACTTTGCACGCACTTTTCGCGCACGGCTGTCAATTGTGTGGCGACTATTAGCGGCGATGAACGCATTTTTGGACATTCCATATCGGCACAAGATATAGTTTTAGGCCTACCGCTGATAATGGGTTTGCCTTTTGGCCATTGTCACGTTGGTGTTGTTTGCGATTTCTTGTACAATTTGTGCGTTGATTGATCCTACGCATTAATTGTTTGAGTTTTCCTTTTGGCTTTATTGAGGTCATTTGCTGAGTTCAGCATGAATGGCAAATTGTTGATTATTTTGTGATTTTCAAGTTGATTTTTTGAAGATACCTATTACCTTTTAGAAAATGTGATAAAATCGTTAATATGCGATTTTGGTTTTTTAGAAAATATAAAGTAATTGCTTGTAGGCAGACGATTAATGCATTGTGTCATTGATGCATTAGTGTCATTGATGATCATTGATCAAAATATAAAATGGGTTTACTGATTGCAAACGTGTTTTGATGGTAGATAATCGGTTTATTGTATCGAAAATTACCGCATATAGGTTGTGATTCGAATATCTAATCACTTTCGATTACAATCGGTTACTAGAAGATTGTAGTATTGAGCTTAGATGAATAGTGTGTTATATCGAGAATGACTGAAGATAAGTGAAAGCTTAACATTTCAGTTTATTGCATTGAGAATAGTCTGATTGGTGATTAGATTAGTGATTATGAATTGTGATCAAAATATTGTGATCAATTTGGTTATTAGAAGATTGGTGTGTTAAACTTTGATGATAGGTTTATTGTATCGGGTATGATCATAGCTGACTAGTGATCAGAATATGAGATGTGCAACTAGTTTATTGCATCGGAAATGATTGGAAGTAGTGAGTAGTGACTTGTGATCAGAATTTGTGATTAAATCGCCGATTTTAGAGGATCAGTGGGATTAGTTTATTGTACTCGAAATGATAGAATCCTATCAGTGATCAGAATATTTATGATATGGTAGTTGAAGATCGGTGTTTTTATTATGGCAGATCAGTGGAGTGATCATAGATATCGAAACAGTGATGAAAATAAAATAAGATAAGATTGAAGATCAGTGTGTTTATTATAGAAATCAGAGTTTTGATCTTTGATAAGAAGTTTAGTGCATTGGGAATAAAGATAGAATCGAAGCAATGCTCAGAATAAGATTCGATTTTTGAAGACCGATGTGCTTATCATAGGAAGATCAGTGTGTTTATCATAGGAGATCAGTGTTTTGACCTTTGATACATAGTCTATTGCATTGGGAATGTAGATGAAATCGAAACAATGCTCAGAATAAGATTTGATTTTTGAAGATCGATGTGTTTATTATGGAAGATCCGTGTTTTGATCTTTGATACTTAGTTTTTTGCATTGGGAATGAAGATAGAATCGAAACAATGTTCAGAATAAGATTTGATTTTTGACGATCGATGTGTTTATTATAGAAGATCAGTGTGTTTATTATGAGAAATCAGAGTTTTGATCTTTGATACTAAGTTTACTGCATTGGGAATGAAGATAGAATCGAAACAATGCTCAGAATAAGATTTGATTTTTGAAGATCGATGTGTTTATTATAGAAGATCAGTGTTTTGATCTTTCATACTTAGTTTATAGCATTGGGAACGACGATGGAATCGAAACCATGCTCAGAATAAGATTTGATTTTTGAAGAAAGGTATTTTTATATTGCATCAGCAATGATCATAGAATCGAAACAGTGTTCAAAATAAGATATAATTATTGAAGATCAGTGTGTTTATTATAGGAAATCAGGACGTTGATGGTAGATAATTAGTTTATTGAAGCGGCAATAGTTATAGATGACTAGTGACTAGTAAATTCAAAGATTGTTAGTCAATCCTGTGGCTCATAGTAGATTAGCTTATTGTCATACATAGACAGTCTTTAAATTATATAAGATCAATTGATCAGTCCCAATAGATCAGTCAGGGATGAGCTTAATTACAAGTTAAAGAGTAATAAAAATATATTTTGGGTATGCAATATCAGTTGAGTGGCCTTCTTTTTGTTATGTTTTGATTATTTGATTATTTGAAAAATTATAACAATAATAATTTTAATAATAATTTAAACAGAATCTTATCTTCTTATCTGACATGAGTTTGTTGGTTGGGTCTCAATTATCGATCATTGGTGGGAGTTTTGGGTTTCATACTTGATTAGTTGATTGCTTATTGCCATCTGTGATCATTTTACTGATCAAAAAACATTAGTCTTTTGATTACACTTAATGGGTTTATTGCTTTTGAATAGAAAAAATTTCCTTGGCTCTTGCACTGTCAGTTCACAGAAGATGACTCATGTCAATGTCCAATCGGCATATTGGTTTTTCATTTGATGAATCAAACATTTACGTATGCTAAAACTTTTTGTTTGCTTTTAAACTCGATAGATCACAACTTTGATTATGATTTTGCTTACAATTTACTCACTGCGCTTTCGTCAATAATTAAACACAAATACATGAAATATGCTATGAATCAGTGACGAATGTTGGCTTTACGAGCAACTGTTTTGTGTTGCTTGTGTGATTTAAATTGAGTACGCATTCTCGCAGATTACCACATAACTTTAAAAGTCGTTATGATAAGTTTGCGTACATTTCAGTTTCAGGTTCAAAATTGTGATTAAAGTTAGTTGTGAATAGTTTTTTATAGTCATTACTCTCTCTTTTTGTTTTTATAATCCTCACTTCTGTGACTTCTTCTGTTTCATAAAAGAATTCTCAAAATTATTTGTTGCTTTAGATTATTTTATTTTAAATTCCTTATTCCATTTAGTTTGTTTGGTATTATTTCTCTCAGTCTCAAGTGAGACTTTTTGTACTTTGAACCAAGAATCGTTAAACTGTTCAGAAAATTATGGAGATAAGTTTTTCAAAGATCGCTGTACTACTTTGAAAGTGATTGAGATGGTGATCAAAGTTAGTTCCAAATAATATTTTTTTATAGCGTTGTCTTCTATTTAGGATTCTAGTCACTTCTGTGACTTCTTTTATGGAATCTTTTGTTTTGTAAAAGGATTCTCAAACTGATTTGTTGCTTAAGATTTCTTATTCTATTTTGAGTCCTTGTTCCATAATGGTTTTTTGTATTATTTCTCTCTGTCTCAACTAAGATTTTTGGTACTTTGAACCAAGAATTGTTGAACTGTTCAGAAAATGCTGAAAGAAGCTTTTTCAAAGATCCCCGCACAATTTTGAAAGTGATTGTAATAAATTAGTATACAATTTGGTTCAGAATTGTTATCAATGTTAGTTCCAAATAGTATTTTTTTATAGTGTTTTCCTCTATTTGCTATTTTAGTCACTTCTGCGACTTTTGTTATGTAATGTTTTGTTTCGTAAAAGGATTCTCAAACTTACATATTTGTTACTTAAGATTTTTTATTCCAATTTGAATCTTTATACAATAATGGTTGTTCGCATTTTTTTTCTCTGTCTCATCTAAGATTTTTGGTATTTTGAACCAAGAATTGTTGAACTGTTCAGTGATGAAAACATTTTCAAAGATCACCCTGGAATCTTTAAAGTGATCTTGACAAGTTAACGAAGGTTTTGGCTCAGAATTGCGAATAAAATGAGACTTAAATAGTTTTTCTTATAGTATTTCCCTTCATTTCTTTTCATTCCTGCCACTTTTGTGACTTCTATTTTAGTATCTTTTGTTGCTTTACGTGTCTTATTCTATTTTGATTTCTTACTTGTAGTTTGTACCAAGATTTGTGCAACTGTTTAGAGATCGCTAGACATATTTTCATTTAATTTTTATTAATATCGAATGATTTTTTCATTATCAAATGATAATTTTTATTAAAATCAAATGATCAAATTATTGTTGGCATATTTTTTACTAAGATTTATAGAAATCTTTAGGTAAAATTCTATTTCACGTTGAACATTCTTCCTTCCATATGTACCTTTTTTCCTGAGTATTTTTATTCCCACTTTAAATATGAAATTTTCTCACTCCAAGTCAACACTTTCTCACTTGAGGCATGCAATTTATTTGGGTAATCTATGATTAATAAAATTCCATTTAATACAAATCTCATGGGTCATGTGTGGAATGCGAGCGCAGCATGAACTCACATCGATTTCAAAGAACCTGTCTCGACATTATTTTCTATTATTTTCCACATTACATCATGGCTTGGCGCGCAAACTTCGCTTCGGCTGTAGTTGTTTTTTTTTTGGTTACGCTTTCCATTAATCTGCCTACCCAACGTTGAACAATTAATTTGCCTGGGCAGCACAGCGTGCTGCGTTGTGTCTTCCATTGCGGTCGCTGCCACCTTGATTCTATCGCAGCTCGATCTGAGATTTGGTTAATTTGCTTGGCGGCGTTTGCTGCGTGTTTGCGTGAACTGTTTGCAATTTGCCCGCGAATGAGTCGAAGCGGCAATAGAGTTGATGAGGTAATTGCAGAGATGTGGTAGGAACCACAATGCGGGAAGAGGCAGTGGCCGTGCGGGCTGAGAGTGTTGCTGGAAGTGAACGCGTACGGCGGCGTGTCTTCCCCAGTCAAAAGCAGCCGCGCGTACACGACTTGAAATTATGCTACCAGCATTTAAATTAAAATGGCTTTTTGTTGTGAAATAAAATGTGTAGCGAAAAAAATCAAAACATTGCAAAAATTAGACAAAATGTAGAGAAAAAGTGTGTAAAATAGCTATTAAAAAAAGGAGATAAAGTAGCGCAGAGGAAACGCAAAATCCACATCCACTTTGGGCAACCCACCAGACGCACTACGAATGGACTGACAGACAGACGGGCAGGTAGATGGACAGACAGCCAAAGCGGCACGTACACGACCAACAAATGGCGCAGCGCATCCGGTTGTGTTGGAAGCAACCGTTGCGGCCATTAAAGCAGCACAGAAACACTGAAAATCATGTAAAAAGTTGCACGGTGGTTCTGCGCTTTTCGGACGGAAATTAAATAATTTGTTGTATTTGTTGGCCGTCTCGATTAGGGTTCCGCGCGCCGTTGCTTACAAGAGTCGCGTGTAGCGGTGCAACTACCGGAGCACACGCCGTGACAGCGGCAAACGAAAAGAGCGCTCAAAGCAGCAACGAATACGAACTGTAAAACGAATAAGAATAAAGTGCACACATAGAAATCTTAGCAAAAGAACACAAATTCACTTGGAATTCCGAAGAAAGCCTGCACAAAGCTTCAAAATACGAACGGCCAAAGCGAAAACCACAAACGAATCGCGTAGGCTGCGCATGCGCTGCACGTCCGTGAAACATTTGGCACTAAATCGAGCAAATTTGGACGCTTCCGTTTGCGTATTGTCGCATATACCACAAACGGAAGGGACGGTTAGCTGCAAAGCTCTAACTACGACAACAACAACAACGCAGACAATATGCGCGCCTCAACGTCGGCCGCATCGTCGCTGAAGCGCACGCAGCATATGACGCACACGGGCGCTGGAACTGGCGGCACGTTGCTGCCCTCGCGCGGCTCAGCCATCACCACCAACATTGACACCGGCCGCAGTGCGACGCACCAACACCACAACAACAACAACAACGTACGCTTTCAACATCAAATCAAGCATGAAAAAACAATTGAGGCCGTCATCACCGACTATCCGGGCATAGCCCCACCCAGCGCGGTGCCGCACGAGAGCACCACCTTCGATCGATCGATTGTGCTGCGCAAGAGTTTGCCGCACGGCCATGGCGCTGGCGCTGGTGTTGGTGGTGTGGGCGGCGCACCTGTGCTCGGCGTGCAGCGCGAGCACTCCGCTTCGTATCAGCAGGTGACGCGCAACAAGCACATCTCCACCGAAGTACTGGGTTCGAGTTTGGAGAGCACCAAAACGTCACAACGCGCGCCCAACGGCCATCGCCGCATTACAACGCACATTGTGCGCAAAGTGACAACGCTGAGTCGCGCCGAGGAGCAGCAGCAGCGCGCCGAAGAGCTGTTGCCGCCCGCCAAAATGTTGCGCAGCTCAGAGTTGGAATATAGAGCGCACAGCAGCACTCAGGCGCCGCCGTTGCGTGCAGCACTCATGCCGCCAATCGAGTCCTCGACGACGAAGACCACCAAGGTACAAGGGGGTACAAGCGAGAGGAGAGGTCATTGCGGCGAAAAGATGGGTTTGACGCTTTCTCAAGCGTCAAATTTCATGGATATAAAAAGGAGATGATAAATGTTGTTTATTTTGTTAGAAATTTCAGAGAGTTGAACCTCAACCGAATAAAAGAAGTTAAATTTTTATGGAAAGTTCAAACTATCGATGGATTTCTACAGTGTGCCATTTCACACAATTTTGCTTGCAACACACTGTCAAAAAGTTTAGAAAGTATTCACCGAGCACTTCTTGCTGGTCACGGTGCAGATGACGCGCCAATTAAATTGGTCACAGCTCGTTCAATTGTTCCCAAGTCGTTGCCAATTTTCGAGCGTGAATTTTGCACAATTTATCTTCCACTCGTAAATTTACATTATTTGAAGATTTTTTCCTTCTCGGATTTTTGCCATTTCTGCTCCTCATTGTTGTTGAGCAAGTCCGAGTGGCCGTTTTGATTGTTTTCACTTTTTTTGCTAGTAGCTGCAAGTGTCGCTTGAAGCTACTTTGAGCGGAAATAAAACAACCAAAAAAAGTTCAACTCAACCTCCAAGATGCAAAGCGTTTTTTTTTTACTTTTTACTCACCACTCACTACTTACGAAATTTGCCTTTCTCCAGCGCTGCTCCAGTTTTTGTTTGCATTATATTTAAATATATTCAATGTTTTTATTTTTCTAATTAAAAAAAGCTTTCTTCTTTAATTTATTGCTTGATCATAAAATTAATTGGCATCATTTTGTTTATCATCTACTTGTCAGATCTCCGATATTGTTGTTGGCAAAGAGGACAACGTATCCGCACGAGAAGCACTCTTGCGTTGGGCTCGTCGCTCTACTGCTCGGTATCCGGGAGTGCGTGTTAACGATTTCACCTCATCGTGGCGCGATGGCTTGGCCTTCTCGGCGCTCGTGCATCGGAATCGGCCGGACTTGCTTGACTGGCGAAAGGCAAGAAACGACCGTCCGCGTGAGCGTCTGGAGCGCGCCTTCCACGTGGTGGAGAAAGAGTACGGCGTTACGCGTCTATTGGATCCTGAAGGTGCGTCTTTAACTACCAATTATTTTGTTATTCGAAAAACTAATGTCATATCTTTACAGACGTTGACACCAATGAACCCGACGAAAAGTCCCTGATTACCTACATTTCATCGCTGTACGATGTATTCCCCGAGCCGCCCTCAATTCATCCGCTCTTCGATATGGATTCGCAGCGTCGCGTGCACGAATACCGCGACCTGGCGCAGCAATTTATCTACTGGTGCCGCGAGAAGACCGCCTATCTGCAGGAGCGTTCCTTCCCGCCCACACTTATCGAGCTGAAGCGGCAGCTAAACGATCTGCATCGCTTCCGCAACGAGGAGGTGAGCGCGCGCAAGAACGAAAAAACCAAGCTTATACAAATCTACAAAGAGCTGGAGCGCTACTTCGAGACCATTGGCGAAGTTGACGTGGAGCCGGAACTGCGTCCCGATGCTATCGAGAAGGCCTGGTATCGCATGCAGACCGCACTATCCGATCGCGAACTTATATTGCAACAGGAAATTGAGCGTTTGGAGCGCTTACAGCGTTTGGCCGACAAGGTGGAACGCGAGATTGTGCATGTCGATGCCAAGTTGAACGATCTAGAGACGCGCATTGGCGAGGAGTCGCGTCGCATTGAGCGGCTGCATCCGGTGGATGCCAAGAACATTGTCGAGTCGCTGGAGAACGAGATACGCCATCTGGAAGAACCCATACAGGATATGAATCAAGATTGCCATGTGCTGAGCGAGGGCCGCTATCCGCAGGCCAGCGAATTACACAAAAAGGTGAACAAGCTGCATCAACGCTGGGCACAATTGCGCACCCTATTCCACACGAATCTGGTGCAAAAGTTGTCCGGACTTAAATATCCCGTCCACGAGACAACGGTGACGCGTCAGACACGCATGGTTGTCGAATCGCGGCAGATCGACACAAATCCACACTTCCGCGATCTGCAGGAGCACATCGAATGGTGCCAGAATAAATTGGTTAGTCTTAGACAAGCGAGAGGGAATGAAGAAAGAGATGTAATGAAATGTTTTGTTATTTTTACAGAAACAAATACTTGCCGCCGACTATGGCTCTGATTTGCCTTCCGTCAAGGATGAGTTGGATCGTCAACAGCACGAGCACAAGATCATTGATCAGTTCCACTCGAAGATACTGAACGATGAACGCCAGCAGTCCAAGTTCAACGGCGATGAATTGCGCCTCTATCAGCAGCGACTGAATCAGCTGCAAAAGGTGTATGCCGAGCTGCTGAGTACGTCAACAAAACGTTTATCCGACTTGGATTCGCTGCAGCACTTTTTGGCGCAAGCATCTGCCGAGCTGCAGTGGCTAAACGAGAAGGAACAAATCGAGATAACGCGCGATTGGGCCGACAAGCATTTGGATCTGTCCTCAGTGCATCGTTACTATGAGGTGAGTGCGAGCGTGAGGCCACTGTGTGCCAGGGACAGGGGTGCAGTAATTGCTAGAGTTGGGTTGAAAGTATTTGCTTTAACGATAAACAAACAAAATTTGTGCTTACTTTAATTGCAAGCGTGCATTTGGTAATGGCGATGAGGTAAGCTTAACATTCGATGAGCACTCTAAATGAAAATTGAAACGAATTGCATAATATGTAAAATTGTAATGAGCAACGAAACCCTGAAAACACAGTAAATTGACAAAGACAGAATATTGAATATTGAAATGAAAAGATAAATTAATTCCAGTCCAAATGCACTCGGAATGCTTAGCGCCAATATTGAATAGTTTATAAATATTTAAAATATATTTTTTCATGTTTCTTTCTTCCGCAGAACCTCATGTCCGAGTTGGAGAAACGCGAAATGCACTTTGCCACCATACTGGATCGCGGCGAGGCGCTGCTCAACCAGCAGCATCCGGCCTCCAAGTGCATCGAGGCGCATCTGACTGTGTTGCAACAACAGTGGGCGTGGCTTCTACAGCTGACGCTCTGCCTGGAGGTGCATCTCAAGCACGCTACGGAGTACCATCAGTTCTTTGCCGAAATCAAGGACGCCGAACAGTGGCTGAGTAAGCGCGACGAGATTCTCAACAGCAAATACTCGCAGTCCGATTTCAGTCTGGATCAGGGCGAGGCGCTGTTGCGCGGCATGCAGGATCTGCGCGAAGAGTTGAACGCCTTCGGCGAGACTGTTGCCAATCTGCAGCAACGCGCGCAGACTGTTGTGCCGCTGAATAAGCGACGCCAGCCAGTGAATCGTCAGTGCCCGGTGCAGGCGATTTGTGCGTACAAACAGCAGCAGCAGGTGCAAATTGAAAAGGGTGAAACATGCACATTGCTTGACAATTCGGGACGCGTCAAGTGGCGCGTGCGCACTGCCAAGGGACAGGAGGGCTCGATACCGGGCGCCTGCCTGCTGATGCCGCCACCCGATCAAGAGGCCATCGATGCAGCCGAACGTCTGAAACGACTGTTCGATCGTACTGTTAGCCTGTGGCAGAAGAAGCATTTGCGTCTGCGCCAGAACATGATTTTCGCCACCATACGTGTGGTGAAGGGCTGGGATTTCGATCAGTTTTTGGCCATGGGTCCGGAACAGCGAACGGCTATAAGGCGTGCACTGAACGACGATGCTGACAAGTTGCTGAGCGAGGGCGATCCGAATGATCCGCAGCTGCGACGCCTACGTCGCGAAATGGACGAGGTGAATCGCCTGTTCGATGAGTTCGAGAAGCGTGCTCGAGCGGAAGGTGAGTAGGAGGTGGCCAATGATACAATAGTTTAGTTAGTTTGTGTGCGCTTCAGGGTCAAATTTCGCAAGTGGGCGTACATTTAATTGTGGCCCAAGTGAGCGTAGCAATTAAGTGCCAGCGCCAGTGGATGGTTGACAATAATTTGAAAAACCATAAATTGCTGAATTTAATTCAATTTAATTAATTTAATTAAACTTATGGCCGTACTACGTTTGACAGCTGGGTTGCTTCAATTTTTTTGTCGCTTTTCGGTCAGTATGTCAAGTGTCTCGGTTGTTTGTGGTACGCTGTGGAATAGTTCTTTGCATTTCTTTGCCTTTCCTTATTTTCTATTACCTACTTGTGGGGTCAAAGATGAAACATTTATTCAGCAGTCGCAAAGTTCGCGGTAAAAATTTGAATAAGTTTTAAAATTGCATACAATTTATATTTATTCCATTTTAATTTATATGGATTTTGATTTTACAGAGGAAAGCAAGCAGGCGAGCCGCATCTTCACCGAGGAATGCATTGCCATCAAGGGCAAGCTGGAGGATATGGCACGCGAGCTCGATCAAATCATATTGGCGCCACTGCCACGCGACCTTGACTCGCTGGAGCATGTGCTGGAAATACACGCCGACTATGAGCGGCGTCTGCAGCTCCTCGATCCCGAGCTGAAGCACCTGCAAGAGAGCTTCCGCAATATACCGCTGAAGACGCCCGTCCTGAAGAAGACGCTGGACAATTTGCTGGAGCTGTGGAAGGAGCTCAACACGCAGAGCAATCTGCACAAGGATCGCCTGAAGCTGCTCGAAGCATCGCTGGCCGGCCTGGAAGACAACGAACATGTGATTTCGGAAATCGAAAACGAGCTGGCCAAGCACCAGGACCTGCCATCGACGCCGGACGGCCTGCAGCGAGTGTTCAAGCAGTTGACGCACATGCAGGACCTGATTACGCAACAGCAGCCGCAAATGGACAAGATGAACGATGCGGCCGACCAGTTGGGCCGCATGGGTGTGCCCACAAAGGTGCTGGGCGATCTGAAGCGGTTGCACACGAACGTGGAGCGCTTGAATACGCGCTGGAGCACAGTTTGCAATCAGCTGGCCGAGCGGTGAGTATCTTGTGGCATAGTGTGCAGCCAACAGGTGACAGTGGCAGAGGCGCAGGTGCTTTGTCGTCATTTGACACGCTTCGCTGGTGTTCGCACAGCCAATTTGAGTGTTTGACACAACAGCGGAAGCACACCTCATCAGCCATATGTCACACTGGGTTGCACAGTAGCTTATATGTTGAACATTAACTTACACCTGCTGTGTTGTTGTTTGTGTTTGTAGAATGCGCTCATGCGAGACGGCAATTGGCCTAATGAAGAATCTCCAATCAAGCGTGCAAGTCGAAGAATGTTGGGTTGATGGCACCACGGATAAGTTGTCCGCCATGCCCACCGCCACCTCGGCGTACGAACTAGATGTGAGTATGACAGTTTGCGCGTGCAGTGTGTACATTATGTTTTCTATACCTATTTATTTTACGACTCATAATTTTTATGCCTATGATTTTTACACTTTCACTACCCTCCTTTCGATCTACTGTTATTATTTTTACTATTTGAGGAGTTCCAAATTATTTTTAGCTCTTCATTAGGGCGTTTATAAAGTATCAATAAGTGTGCGTTAATACTTTTGAATTATTTCAAAATTACTTTCTTACAATTTGGCTTGAGTAATCTTCGAAATTTGCCATGTTACCCGCAACGAAGCGCTGAGTTGAGGTACCAATTGAATTTGAAGCGAAAAAAACACAAAGTATATATAACTGCTGTTGAGTGCGGCACTTCTTGTGTCGCACAGCTAGCCGTCAACGTGTATGCGTACTCGTAGTTTGTGTCCTTTGGTGTTGGCAATACAATTCTACATTCCTTTACTGTATAATAGTTTGTCCCACTATATGCCAAGATGTCCATTCTGTCATATCTGTACCGTCCCCCCGTCCCAAGTAAAAACGTAAAAAGCAGCAATGGCTTTAATGGGCTAACTAAATGTAGAAGGCCAAACAGTTTCTTAGCTAGTATACATTTATATTTTTGTAATTTGTTGTATTATTTGTTGTGTATTTTGTAAAATTGTTTTGTGGGGTTGTCGTTGTTTGGGGTTGCCTTACTTTGTTTTATGGTGGCAGCGCAAAAAGTACAAATAAAAGGATTATTAGTGGCGGGCAAGCGCTCTAAGCACACCTACACCATTATACCCACACACGTAGGCACACACACACACACACACACACACATACACACCCACACATTGTTAGCGATGAGTTTAAGTTTATTGAGTTCAAGTTTAATTTTGATTTTCAGTATTTTAGTGTAGTCAATTTTGTTTAGTTGATTAATTTTGAGTTTTTAAATTTCACTTGAAGTTGTTTTAATTTAAAAATACTTTATTTAGTGCGAGTTTTACAATTTAATTTGTATCTTTAAGTTGCATACTAATTGACTATACGTAGTGCGTGAAAACTAATTGTATGTATTTTTGTCTAATTTCTGTATTTTCACACACGAATCAACCAAAATACAAAACCAAAACAAACAAAAAACAAAAAATATCAAATCACAAAAACACATAAAACCAAATTGAAATTTTATGAAAATCAAACTTTAAAAACTGTTCCCAACAAATAAAAAACAAACTCACACACGTAAACGTTGCACCAACTTACGCATCAAACCAATCAACAACGCTCGATTGTCGCATTACCAAAACTTGTTATATTCCACAAAAAAAAAATGTCACACTAAAGAAATTATTGGGCGCTGCGATCGAACGAAAACCAAAAATCGAAAATGTCAACTTGGCTGGAGGACGTCTGATACGCGAAGCTAAGGTAATTAACCGTATTTTCGTTGTTGATATTTATAGATCATGGGTGACGAAAATCGATCCGGGGTGAGTTGGAAAGGAGGAAAATATAATTGACAAATTGATTGATTGTGGAATTGAAAGTGAATTTCAAATATTTAGAAAGGTTTATTAAGGAAAAGAGTAGATAAATAAACACATTTGAATTGAATGATGATAAAAAAAATTGAATGATGATAAATAAAAATTGAATGAAGATGAATAAAAATTGAATGAAGATAAACGAAATTTGAGTGATGTTGAATGAAATTTGAATGATGTTGAATGAAATTTGAATGCTGATGAATAAAGTTAAAATGGAGATGAATGAATTCTGAATGATAGTGAGTGAAATTTACTAAATTTTCGTTAAGAGGAAGTAAATTTTGAGTAATAGCTTGACTGACCCAAGTCTTTCAATTGAAAAATTCCAGGTATTATGCATTAAAATTTATATTCCTCAAGTTGGGGCGAGTTTTGTTGCATGATTTTTGTATAAAGTCAACAAATATTTTCACAAGCTTGAAGAATATAAGTTAGAAAACTTGGGCTTCAACGATCAAATTTCTTTAAGAAAGTGCATTAAGTCAGGTTTAACAGCTTGAAGAGATCTCAAGCTGAGACAACGAACCTTCGGGACGTCCAAAACCTGCAACCATTTTCACAACTTTCAGGTTTAAATAAATGTAAAAGGAAGGTTGAACTATTGCAGAGTAAATTTCATCTTTACTCAAGAAAGCTTTAAGCCAAGCCAAATTATTAAACTTGGAATTAAATGTAAAAATAAGCTTTATCTGTTACACAGTAAACTCCATTTTAACTCAAGAAAACCTGATTTCAAATCATTAAACTTGAGTTTAAATTGAAAAAGAATTTGTCAGCTTGGACTATCACACCGTAAACTTTATCCAAACTCAAGGAAGTCTGGCTTAGAAATCGTTAGATTTGAATTTAATTTAAAAAAGGCTCATGAACTTGAAGTATTGCACAGTAAACTTGATTTAAACTAAATGAAGTCTGACTTACGAAACATTAAACCTGGATTAAAATAAAAATAGCACTCGAACTTGAACTATTACACAGTGCACTTGATCTATACTCAAGAATGACTGGCTTGGAAATCATTAAACTTTTATTAAAGTTAAAAAAATACTCTTGATTTTAAACTATGACATGGTAAACTTAATCTAAACTTCAGTAAGCCTGGCTTAGAAATCATTAAACTCAGATTGAAATTCAAATGGGTTTCGCACTTTGGACTTTTAGAAAACTCTTAGAAAATCCAAGCTTGAATTTGTGTACCATCAGCATGGGAACACAAAGGGTGCCATAAGCTTGATCTAAAGCCAGGAAAACCAAGCCTAACCTAAACTCTGCTTAAAATAGAGCAAAACATAGTGTATTAAAATTATTGTCTTCAAAGTCAGACTAAAGTTCATGAAAGTTTAGTATTAGGAAAAGTTGCTTATAGTGGATGATTAGTATTGAAGACTGTTGAATTCTTTACGCTTCCACATTTCTTTCAATATTTTCCTTCGCACATAAATTCCACACTCCACATAATTCAAATTATATTTTCCTCTCTTAAATCGTCACTCTATTCGTTCTGCGTGTCTTGTATCTGATATGAATATGACTGTTGAGTATATTTAATGCTTTTTTCCATTTACAACAACAATGAGAAAACACAAAATTTTCCAAAATATTTTTCTACATTCATAACTTTATACCATAATTCGAAAGTAAACTGTACAAAACAAACTAGAAATGGGCCTTAGGTGATTGCGTTAATAACATGAAAACGGGAAAATTTCTACATCAATACTCAATAAATAGTTGATTTGGTTATTAACAAGCAACAAAAAAGCACTAAATATAGCAAATTATTGTATCTCTAGAAAACAATTACCTACTACTTCTATTTGTAATTAAATATTAATTTGAAATTTATATTTAACCTTAAACGAAACCAATAAACCAATACAAACATACTAACATTTTAACTCGCAATTAACCCAACAACACTCTACTCAACTCAACTCAACACAAAACCCAACAACAACTCAACCAACCAACCAACCAACCAACCTAACCAATTAACACAAACCATGCGACGCAATGAAATCGAACCACCGCCAACAATGGAACGATGCAGATTTACGATGGCAAATGTCTACGCTTTATCGATTGGCTCCTGGAGGCACGTCCGTCCTTTTCGCCGCCGCGCCGCGATCTACGACCGGCCGACAGCGATCCCGGCGCCACGCAGTATTACAGCCAACGTTTGGACACACTTAATACGAAATACGACCGACTGCTGGAACAGTTGTCACAGCGTCTGAAGACCGCAATCGAAGTGAATGGAAGCGACGGATTGGTGAGTAACAAATCATACGCCTACCCAAACACTACCAAACTCCAATGTTTGCAAGTGTCTTGTTATAAGTTTTTGAATATATTTTTTTTATGAAATGAAATGCGATTTGTGGGGACTTAAGTTTGTTGAGACAATAATCTACACGATGCATAGAAAATGATTTGTATTGAATTACAATTGAATTGGAATAGTGAGTCATAAGATTACATTGATGTAGGGAAGAGTTTTTTGTTAAAAATAAAAACGATTGTGACTACCTTATAATTAGTAGTGGCGCTGAGTCAGTAGCGAACACATGATTTAATTTTTGGAGCGAATTCCGTATAAAACTTTTAAATGCAGCACTCTTTGAAACCATGTTTATAAATAGATATTTGTTGGGTTTAAACCCCCCTAAAACGCCCCTTGCGTGCGTCACTGCTCTGCGTACAACACACGCTTTAAAGTTTTCAAGCAGTGGCGCCGTTTAGAAGGTGAGATCAGCGCATTGTGTACGCATGCGCGCACACAGCTTGTTTTGGCTGCTTTTTGGGCCAAGTCGAGCAGTCAGATTTGTGTCAGTTGTTAGGTTGATAGGTTTTATGAGACGGCTGAAAGCCGACAGGTCGTAGGCGCCAAGCTCATTAAATGAATTATTGTATAGAAAAATAACACAAAATAAAAAGAAAATAGTAAAAAAACCAAAATTAAAAAAACACAAATAGAAAATATACAAAAATTTAAATTTTACAAATGTTTAAATATAAGTAAGTTCCACCACGCATTGAGATCAGCCAGCAGCCGCGTCTGCTCGAATTGCTTAGGCGCCACAGCTCAGCGCACGCGTTCGTTTTAGTCTTTCGAAACTTGTTTTGCCGCTTCGTTTCGCTTTCAATTCTTTAGTTTTTTTAAATTAAATTTTCATACTTAAGCTTAGAAGCGGCTCGAAGGCGATGAGGAAATCAATTGCGTAGCACTTCAAAAATGTTGGCGTAGCTGTCTGCGTTGTTTTGTTTTACTTAAAACTCAACAATAACTGCAACAATGACATAACTTGAAAGTCTTCGCTCTTTTTATTGGTGTATTAAATTTATTAAATTAACCTTCTAAATGCATTTGTTGTGCTCGCAGGTGAGGGTGAGGCGCAGTCAACCCTCGAACGACCATCAGCCAACGCAACGCAGTCAATTGTGGCAGTCTGCGCTGTCACTTTCAATGATGCCGTTGTTGTGCGGCGGCTAACACCGTCGCACTTCTTGTTAATTTTCATTAACTTATGACATCATATCATTCATCACTCGTTTGCATATAGTTTTGTAGAGATTTTAATCAAGTAAAATCTAGCTTTGATTTGTTTGTGCTTCGAAAGCGCAAAAATGCTTACAATGGATTTGTCAAAAATAGCAAAAAGTGAGGCAGGCGCCTTTGTCTGACGTTCACATCACACTCCCTCAAAGTCGTCCATTCATATGCAATTTAAATCTGGTTATGTTATGATGTTATTGTTATTTTTATAACAGCGACGTGTGCGCGGTGTCGTTGCCAAAAAAAAAACTTGAGCTTCTCCATTCTTCTTTTCCATAAAATTTTTGGTTGGTTTTAATTTTGTTGTAGATTAATTGAATTTATGCCATTTTTGTCACAGTTGCAAATTGCCTTCAGCGTTCCAAACAACCAACGTACCAATCAGTAAACAAACTGCAACTTCTTTGTATTTCTTTTTTTTATTTTTGAATTTTTCTCCTCTGATTTATTGCAAAGATTGTTCTAGTCTCGTTGTCGCCTCCATTCGATTTTAAGGAGGCAACACATGCCTCACACAAATTTCCATTGAAGCCATGAAGTAATCGTTATTGTTTACGCCTCGAGCGCTGATTATGAATTCTAATAGGTTTTTTATTCTATTATAATTTTTTTTAAAATATTTTTTTCTATTTTATTTTTTCCTTTTCTGCTTCTAATGGCTATTTTTCTTATCTCAAAGCGTTGCTGATTGAGAAATTAGTTAAATTATGGTCATAATTAGTCAAATTATGCTCATAATCTGACTAATTTCTCAATTCAATTATGAGCATAATTTGACAAATTCTTCAAGTTTTAACTGGCATGTCAATGTTTTTACTGTCAAGTTACTTGTTTGACAGCTCAAGTATTGTTAGAATTAGTCGTAAAGTGTTTTCAACGCGCCATGATTAACAGTAAAAATTGTAAAAACAGTTGCTTGTGTCGTGAAATATTGGCACAGAGACGTCAATGAAGTGTGAAACATGAGCGTGTCAAATAATTTGCCTCCATTTGGGTTTTCTCAAACCATTCAGGGTCATTGTCTTAGTCGCTATGATCTCTCAGTCTCTACTTTTTTTTTTCTAAGTTTTAAAGTTTATTGTAATAATTAAATTATTCTCGGTTCCATCATAATTTCTGAAACTTAGTTATCAGGTTCGTAATTTGCGCATAAAAGTGATTCCCAATAAATCAAACAACATGCTTTCATCTTTTAAACCATTAAGAGTGATTCTCATAGCTGTCAGCTCTTTATTTCAATACTAAGATTGACTGACCTCTATTAACTCTCTACAAGTCTCTTAATATGGCACCTTCCTTACATATTCGCAAGTCACAGTAAAAGCTTGCAGCTCTTGAGATAACAAAAATTTGTATTTTTTGTGCGAAAATCTTTGTAGTCAATATTTTCAGAAGTCATTGAAGGTGTTAACTGCTTAAACCAACAATTACTTGAACAAATATTTTGATTTGTTGTTGGATCATTAAAGTTTTGCTTATTTCTTGTGCACAGTATTTACTCCTCAATACTACAGAAAATATGAAGCAAATATTGCAGTAGTCAACTGAATTTTAAAAGCGTTTAAAAGGTTTTTTTTTTTAAGAATTGAATTTAGTTCAAAAATACAGCTTTATTGAATAAAAGAAAAAAATCTTTTCAGCATAGTTAAAATATATTTTGGAAGGCATAAAAAAAATTTCAAAATAATTAAATATAGTGTCGAAGGATAAATTAACTTTAAGAAAAGTATCAAATGGTGTTAAAAAAACATCAAAGGAACTTTAGAATAGTCCAATTATAGACCAATAGAATAGTCCAATAAAAACCTTAAATGGATTTTCTAAATCACGAAATATATTTGTGATGCCAGTAAGTATGCTTTATGAAACATCGATTGGACTTTAGAATAGTTAAATCTATTTGGGAAGCTCTCAAATGTTTATCAGAAAAATTTAATATAATTTATAAAACATCGAATGCATGTCTAGATTGTGAAATGTATGTCAGAAAGCATTTTCGGGAACATCGAATGAACTTTAAAATAAGATTATTTAATCTTGGAAAACATAAACAGAACGTCAACATAGCCCAAACTATATCAGACGCATTTCAATTTACCTTCAAAAAGCTTTAACTGGACTTTAGAAAACATAAAATTAAATTAAATTAATATAAACAATTAACATACTTTAAAAGGCAACAAATAAACTTTGATGTAGTTAAATGTATTTCAGAAGATATAGTTAGGTAGGTGGGAGATCGTATTTGCTTTAGGTCAGACAACTGGTAGTCTGCAGGATATAATAATATATTATATTATATAATATATAATGTTCAAAATCTTTCAATATACACCGCTGTCGACTTTGTCATTAATCTTTGAACTAATCGTTTAGAAAGCGGCCAGTTTGTGGGCCTCTTGTAGGAAGCTCGTAGTTGTCCCAATCGTGTCTCGAGGAAATGTTTTCACTGTAGAGTGCTTTGGGAAGAGGTTTGGGGAATTGCGAAGAAATGGTAAACTGGAATGGACTCCCTTCTTCATAGACCTCAAAACACTTCTATACTTCCTTTATCTCACAAATTCGTTTTAAAATACAAATAAGCTCTAGAAGGAATTTTAAAGTTAATTTTATATTTTCTGAGTTCGATACTTTCTAATGTTTGTGTATCCTAAAATAGATTTCACTCTTTTGAAGTATGTTTGATCATTCTAAAATAAATTTGATGTTTAAATAAATCAGCTCAATGTTTTTTCAAGTGCTGGTCATTGCTAAACATTTATTTACTGAAACAATCACTTTTTTAAGTCGTTTCTATTATTAACGTTACCACTCGTTTGTGCTCTAATTAAATTTAATTAAACGTCATTTGTACATAATAAATTAAGTTAATAAAAAAAAATTTAATTTGTTCTTGAATACATAAATTTCGTGCCAAAATTTATTAACACAGACAACTATTGCACAATCGCAACATTTATATGCAAATCTAACTAAACTTTGGTGAACAACAAACCAGTTCTACTCCAAACAAATTGGATTTGATATTTAATTTTCTACTTCAAATTTGACATCATTTCGGTCTGCAGCTCTCGGGCTACTTTTACCTATTGCCACCAATTATGTAAAGAAACAACTTTATTGTTAGTTTACAAATTTTTCTGCAACGTGTTTTGTTCTTGTTCGTCCCGAACATGTTTTACAAGAATTGGCAAACGCCTTCGTTTGATTTGGTGGGTTGTTCCGGCACAAAAACGTGCCGCGTGCTCCCAAATTAATCTAAATTCTTTGGCGATATCGCTTTCAGCGCGCTCTGAAAGTTTACAAAAATTAACATAAAACAATTTGCATAAATGCTTTTCAGTGGTTTTGTTTTTGGCCAATTTTGATGAGGGCATTTCTTTTATACATGAACTGTGTTTCGTTTGGATAATTTTCAGTTTCAGGGCTTTGTTGAAGTTTTAAGCGGTAGTCAGCGCTTGACTTGTTACTCATTTATGGCTTCTGGTTGTTTGTCAAAGCCAGCAGAGTTGCGGAGTTGTTAATTGATGTGCAAATAACAGATTTTTTCTGAAGTGTTGAAATGGTAAAAAATTCATAGAAATTATCTTGAAAGTAGTAGTAGATTTTGTAGAACTCTCTCTCTCTCTGGTACTTGAGAAGTACCTAGATTCATGAAGTTCATTGATTTCATTTCGACCATTTAATATCTAAAAAAAACAAAAATTATTGTAACATTTAAACGCACTTAAGCTTTCGCTCCAATTCCCACAAACTATTCAACAAAATTGTATTTGCTGCTCTCAATTTGTGTTCGTTTTATTGTAATTCTTTCAAATCTTCATTGAGTGCCTAAATTTTTGTTGACATGTTTAAATTTGCGTTCTTTACACACATTGGACTTGCCACTTTCATCTCAAAGCTTCATAAATATCGGTTAAAAACTGCTCAAAACATTCCATTTTATACCTCATGACATCATAAAAGTTAACATCTTTCATTGTTGCAATATTCAAATTCTTCAATCCACTAAAAATTTAATCAATTTTGCATTTCTATTTTTAATGGTACAACAAATCCTTTCACTGTTAAAAACCTGCAAAGTCGCGAAGAATGTTGTAAAATAACCAACCCAGCTATAAACCGTAAAAATACTCGTACGTGTCATTTTTATTGTAGAAATTCATCGACTTTTTATGAAACTCAATGACAAACCGCAGTTCACAATGTTTCAAAACAACAACAAAAAATTAAAACTTATTGACTCTTAATTTGAAACACGTAAAGTATTTTTTCCAGCCATTGTTGTTATTGTTGTTGAACAAAAAAGTTCATATAATTTGAACGCAAAAATCTGAAAAACGGAAGCAACATCGCTCGATTTGCACAACTTCGCACTTAGTGACATCACTGGCATGGCCAACGTTTCTTAATTTTTTTTTATATATATGCGCACGTATACACTGTCGCTCTTCTGTCGTCCCCGCCCACCATTATCGTCGTCGTCCGACTGCTGTTTGTGTGCTGGCCGCGGTAGATTTCCTCTAACTTAGCTTAGAACTGTTTACGCAGTCGACTTGAAAACCAAATGAAGCCATTTTGAGGCTCACAAACTTGTTTGAGCTGTGCGTTGGGCTTTTGTTGTTCACTATATGGTTTGCTGTTTGCTGGCTTAGACGTGGCCAAGCCGAGCCTTTGTCTTTTGGTGACAGAGAGTGGAGACTTCTAATAAAATTCGCATTGCTCAAGGTTAATTTTTAGTATGTTTTTTTTTAGCGTAACGTAGTAAATGATGCAACAATTTAAGACAATAAAATTAAAAGCACTAAAAGCAATTAAAAGTACAAAAATATGCAATTAAACAAGGTTTTAGGTTATGGAACCAACAAAAAAAAATAACAAATTAGCCAGACAAATACAACGTAGTAAATTAAAAAATTAAATTTCAAGTGTAGAAATAAAATTAGAATATACAAAATAATGTATTTCTAGTTTTCAAATAATAATTAAAAATATTTTAAATGAATTGCCATTAAAAACAAAAGTAAATAAAAATGAAAACATTAAATATAAAAGCAACTGAAAAGAAGAATTGTTAATATAAAAAAAATTTAAAAACAAAAATATTTATACGAAATAAATTAAAAACAAAAATTTAAAATAAAAAAGCAATAAATACAATTGCAAATAATTTTAATGCATTTCGTTACATTCATAAAAAATTAGTTTTCCAATATAAAATTATCTGCAATAAAAAAACAAAAAGCTAAACAAATGTAAAAAATGAAAACTATGAAAATATGAAATGAAACAAAAAAGTAAAAAATTTTAAAACAATAAAATAAACTAAAAAAGTGTGAACATATATATTTCAAGAACTAAATTTAAAAAAATATTTTTTAATAAAATTTAATATTCCAGTTAAGAATTTTAGTAAAATTATTAATAACAATAAAAATAAAAATGAAAAATATCAAAATAAAAATGAATATTAACTATAGAAAAGTACAAAATTTTTGGAATTAATTATTCAAATTACAAAATTTAAATAAATCAATAATAATAATTAAAATACAAATAATAATTAATAAATAATAAACTAGTTAATATTTTTAGTGAGTTTTCCATTTGCCATAAAAATGAAATACATAAAACTAAAACAAAAATGACTTAAAATAAAATACAAAAATTTAAGCAAAAAATCTTTGAAAAACGAAATGGAATTTTTTTAAAAAATTTAATACTTAAATGAAAAAATAAATAACTGTTAAATAAATAAAACATAATAACGATTTTTTAATGAATTTTCGTAGTTTTAAATTAAAAAAAAATGTTAATTTGAATTCGAAAAATGTTAACAAATTTTAGTAAAATTTACTTTTGCTATAAACAACTTTTAAATGTACAACAAACCAAAAAAAAAGTAAAAAAACTAAAATAAATAAAATCAATTTCAGCACAAAAATCTTAAGAAAAACTGAATGGAACATAGGCAAACAAAAATCCTATATGAAATTTTAAATTTAGTATTTAAATGAAAAAAAAAAAACTAAACAGATGTTAAATAAATAAAAACATAAATAATTTTTTAATAATTTTTCGTAATTTTATAGTTAAAAAATTTAGAATTTGAATTTTGCAAATTTTAATAAATAATTTTAGTGAATTTTCCATTTGCCATTAGAAAAAACAACACACAAACAAAAAACAAAAACATAAATAAAAAAAACATAAAGGAAATTTAAGCAAAAAGTCTTTAAAAAACGAAATAGAAAACATTTTTCAAAATAAGTATTTACATGAAAAAACCAAATAAGTAAAATAAAATAATAAATAATAATAATAAATAAAATAATAAAAACTAAAAATAAAAAAATAAAATTAAATAATAAAATGAGCTAAAAAATTAAAAAGCTTCAAGTTAAAACATCTTTAAAAAAAACTAATACAAAAATTAAAAATTTATTAAATTAAAATTTAATACTAAAATTAAAATCTAAGACGAAAATTAAAATTTAATACGAAAATTAAAATAAAAATTAAATAAATGTCAAACATATTTAAAAAAACTAATAAAAAAATGTCAATATTTAATTCTAAAATTAAAATTAAATAAATGTTAATTGAAACAAATAAATGATACAAAATTAAAGAAATAAATAGTTAAAATGAAAATTAAATAAATGTTAATTAAATTAAATAAATGATAAAAAATAAAAATGAAATAGAAAACAGTAAATAAATAATCACATATATTAAATAAAATAAATAACAAAATTAATATTAATAAATAAAGACTCAAAAATAAAAATATAAAACTAATAAAATAATTAAATTAATAATAATAATTGTAAAAAATTAAGAAAGATAAATGTAACATACATGTTAAAACACTTTAAAGTAATTGGGAATGAAGCTGCAGACGAGATTCTTAGAAAGTGGCTTGTTTGCTACTGAAGTGGATGGGTTTGTTAACTGCCCTGAACACGGCTGACTGATAGATTGTAAAAAAAAGATTGAATCTTTAAGGTGAAGTAGGGCCGACTGTTGGTATCTACGGAACTCTATAGGCCACACTGTCTATGAACTAAATGCCTTAAATACTGTACATGAGTTAAATGTCTATAGCGCAGCTTGTTGGTGTCATCGTTAGACACTGCGATTGGGTTCAAGTTCATGTAATGACTCCCCGCTTCCAATAATGATTGAAATGAAACCTTACATATATACCACTGCCCGGTTAGCAAGAACGCTTATTCCGTAACCTGAGCTCAAAATTTCTAACGCGGTGAATTTCGTAATTTTAAATCTGCTCTGCTTCTTCCAGACGTTGAACTAGTTTTCTCCAAACAAAATAAAAAATCCAAAAAATAATAAAATAAAGCTTCAGTGTTGAATAAGAAGGTATTCACAAGGAGTCATTTAGGCGTCCGAGTAGAAGTGCACTGCACACACTCTGTCCTAACTCTCTAAATCCTATAATTTGACTTATGCCAACGTCTCCTCAAAGGTCCGTTTAACTCTGAGAAGGTCCTTGAATAACTATAATTAACAACTACTTATTATAAATTTTGCTTATACATATTTAATGTTTAAGCAAATAATGACAAATCCATTAGGAATAATTGAACAATTGTGTACAATAAATAGAAACACGAAATGCTAAAACAAAGAAAAAAAAACAGCGCTATTGCTATTGCAGAAGTGCCCTCTAAGTTTTCTTAGTATTCAAGAACAACAACAACAGCAAACACCGCCAATATTCAAGCAGCTTCGTCATATTTATTTGCTGCCTAATTGTGGCACTGCAGCAAAAACCAATCAACTTTGTAATGAAATTAAACCCTCTAACTAGTTTTGACTTGAGCGTAGCACATCAATTGCCAATACCAAAACTACAACTACACCAATACCAGCACAACAAAAACAATAACAAAAACATCAACTGCCAATAGGCGTTTTTCAGCATGCAGACAACAGCTGTCTGCCAGAGCTTTCGGCAGCTCCATGCCGGCAACATTAGAATCCTCTTAGAGTTTCGTTCTCCTCAGCTCCGTAAATCAGGTATTAGGCCAACGTCATCGACGGCATTGGGCTACTCGGCGTGCTGGTTGGCGCTCTATGTCTCCCATTCTCTTCAAATACAAAAAGCTCCACGATTGCGGCGAGAGCGCGCGCTCCAACCGCACCGCCAGCCGCGAGTGGCTGCTGCTGCCATTACTTTGCCGGCTGGCCCAGCTCACGTCTTTGCAAATTGGAGATTTTTGTTGAATTTAGTTTAATAAGCGACGTGGTTGTGTAACGACGTTCGTCTCTTCTCTTCTCTACTTAGGAAAAAAAAATATCCAAAATTTCAAAATTTAAAAAGCAGCAAGAAAAATAAATCAAAGACAACATTTAGAATACTGCTAAATGTTGCCGTCACTGTTTTTGCTGCTACTGCTGTTGTGTTGCTGATTCGCTGTCGCATTGAGTAACTAAATCAAAAACTCGAATACGTTTGAAACCGTTGCGGTGTTTTCACAGTACCGTCAAACGCACAACGTGCCTCGACGCGCATTGTGTGGAAACGTGGTGGCAACACTTAAATACAAATTGCAACAACCAGAAAAAAGTGTGTGCAATATTGCGTGTCGAATTTGGAAATCATTTTCGTAATATTTGCATGTATTAAAAAAGTCTACACAAGTCTACAACGAGTGCGCCGCTTGTCACAAAAATCGAATTTGTTGAAACCAAAACCAAAAAGCCAGAAAAAAGTGAAAATAAATAATACATTTCGTATTGCTCGAACCGGCTAGTTGTGGTTGTTTTTATTGCTGTTGTTGTTGTTGTTGTTATTTTAGGCTAATTGTTGTTTGTGCTGTATGAGTTGTTTCAGTGACAGTTGACAACGAATTCAAATATTTATGACCTCATGTCTCGATGCTGTTGATTGCGTTAACTTCAGCATCCAGCTTCCAGCCGGCAAAATAAAAATTCCATATGACATATTTTGTCATCGCGTAGCAGCAGATAAATGACAAAATCTAATCTACATGTGCAACGTAAATCAAAAATTTTATATCTATATTTATATAGAAAAAAGCTGGGAATATCTCACACGCACAGATAAAAATCAGAAAATATTTTTGAAATTTTATAAAAACACAAAAAACTGGAATATGAATGCCTACGCTTTGTGCCACTGCCGCCCGGTACGTGTCGGTTGAATGCCCGTCGGACGGTTGTGGTGAATGGCGATGTTTTTTTCTCTCGTTGCTTTATAAACGCTTAAGTGTTGTTGCTATTGCGCGAAATTTGAATTTCAAACACTGTCATTAGAGAGTTCAGAATTTCGTAGACTTTCACGCGTTTCATTTATTTTTTAATTTTTGCTTCTCTTCTCTTTTGCTTTCGACAACTACTTGTCTGAGTCGTAGGTACATAGTTTACAACAACAGAAACTAAGAAAATGAAATAGAAAATAGCCACAACTACAAATTAACCAAATTAAGCTACCAACAGTAACAACTACAATAGCAACAAAGCCAATTATTGAAGCCAAACGCGGCAAAACAAATTGAAATAACAAAAGCCAACAAAAACCTCTCCAAAAAAACAGAACGCGTCGTGCTTAAGTTGTTGTTTGATAAAAGTGTAAATAAAAAAAAACATAGCTAGCAACTTTGAGGCCTCGACCTTTTCCGCTCGCCGCCACACCGCGTACTTCACCTTCTTTTGCACAGCAGCTGTGGGTTGTGTTGTTCCGTTTGCACTGATAACGATGAAAAAAATTAAGAATGAAAAATAAAAGTAATATCGAGTGCTTGAGAATTTTAACAACAACAAAGACAACATTGGGATTGAAGTACAAAATAAAAAAAAATTAAACAAAAATAAAAATGAAAATAAACACAAATAAAACAAAAATTAAAAAAATAATTTAAAATCAATCAGTTAAAAATAAATTAAAAATAAACCAAATAAAAAAAACCATAAAAATTAAATAAACAAAAATAAAAATTATTCCAATGAAAAAGAAAAGGAAACGAAAAAGAAATTACAATAAAATAAAATGTAATAAAAGCCAAATGCAGTTAAAGTTGCAAACTTTTTGCCAACATTTCGTGCAATATGGCAATTAAAATCCCACAACAACAACAATTTTTAAGAGAATACTCCTCGCATTATGCATAAAACCATAAGCAAACTGAAAGCGTGGAATGTGTATTACTTGAACAATAACAACACAAACGGAAACAATAATCAATTCAGTACTTAAGTGTTGCGCTGTTGATGAATCGAGCTTGAATTCGTCTTTTTTTCATATATAGGTTTTTTTGTTGGTATTTTTGTTTTGAATTCGTCTTTTTTGATATTTCTATTATTTTTGTGTTGTTTGTAGCCTTGACGTTGCCTGTTGACCGCTGCTGGTAGTTGTACGTTTTTTTTGTTTGTATGTTTTCAAAGTTGGTTGCTTGAAATGCAGGAAGCGTTTTATTTCCATTTCATGAAATTTGCAACAACAATAGAGACAATAAATTTTAACATTCAGCTAAAGTAGCAAAATTTTGCAGATATTCAAGCAGAGGCTCGAGTGTGTGGCTTAGAAAGTGTTATACGAGAAAGATGAACTTTTTTTGGAAGTAATGAAAATTTAATTGAGAGGGCAGTAGATATTTGGAGATATGAAAATCCAAAAAAATTATAAGATTGGAAAAAAAATTGAAAATCAAATAAGAAAAAGTTAATTTGAAAAAGCAAACAAAAATAATTATTCAAAGTATTTAGTTTCGATGTATTGAGCAGTTTAAAGAAAATAAAATAATTATGCAGAAGTTATTGAAAGTAATTCTTCTTCTTAAATGGTTTTTAAAACTTAGATTGTCTTTCCTTCTAGTTTTTTGAACCAAACAATCTGATGTCAGTGATCACTTTGTCTTTGATGTGAAAGTTTGGTCTGTCTTCACTATACTGAAGGCTGTGATTTGAAGATCAGATTAGCTGGGGCGTTATCTTCAATTCATTCGAGGTGTCCGAGTCAATGCGGCAGAAGAAAGTCAAATAATTATGCCTAAGTTGTTAAAATTAAAAGTTTCTTCCTCGTTTTAAACAGCTAAGCTTTAGTACTTAGAGGGTCTTTCCTTCTAATTTCATGGATCAAACATTCTGATGTCAATGATCCTTTTCAAAGCCAAGATTCGGCATGTTTTATCGATTCTGAAGGCTGTGATTCAAAGATTAGCTTAGCGTCATCTTCAATTCTTTTGTGGTGTCCGAGGCAATCTGGCCGGTGTGCTATCGATCAATATTAAGAGTCTTCACTGTAAAGGTTACTTCTTTTTCTTAAATACCTCGCACTCTGTTGAAGAACATCGTTTGAACCAAAATATATTTTAATTTTTACGGTCCTCAGCAAGTTCCATTCAGTTTGTAGAATCTGGGTTTTCTTCTCAATTCTGTGGGCTGTGACTCGAAGATCAGTTTAGTTTTAGCCTAGAAACTCTCGACCAAGAAACTCTTCGCCTAAGGGGTTTATCTAGTCTTGCTAGATTAGAAATAGTTTTATCCATCTCCTGCGTGGATATAATTTGAAAGAATTTTGTACTACTAAATCAACGTTATCAGAACCTTGAATGGTTCCCCAGTGTTCTCTGTATGACGTCTTTTTCTTCTCCAGTCAGAATATGAATGAGTTGTGGGAGGTTAATTCAAGAGGCAAAGATAAATTCATTTGACAGAGTTTTGGAAGTTGACTTGTCACTGTTCTCAGATTGTGAAAGAGATCGGAAAGAGGTGATGATTATCTTGAAACCCTACAAATTTTTGCGATTGTCTAGGAACCTACAACCAATGGGTTTAAGTAAGGTTGTGTTTGCTAAGTCTAAGATTAAAATAAAAATTAAAAAAAATTTTTTTTAATAATTTTTTATATTATTTTTTAATTAAAAAAAATATTGTTGTTAATTTTTTATTTATTATTTTTATAATTTTTTAAATAATTTTTAAAATTTTTTTTAATTAAAAAAAAACAAAATTTTTTCATTTTTATTTTAATCTTAGACTTAGCAAAAACAACCTGACGGAAATCCATTGGTTGTAGGGTCCTATACTAAGACATTTTTTAAATAATTTTTTTTATTTTTGTTATTTAAAAAAAATTTGAAATATATGTATGTAGTATCCCCAAAATTTTTCGGATTTCATTAATTATTAAATTAGTATGACCTGGATAGAAAAGTTACAATTTTCAAGAAGACTTACAAGAAAAGTGAACAAAAACATCAATAGCAACACCATTAAAAATTCTCAAAGTTGGGCAAATAGCAATAACCTTGGCCATTAAAAGAGACTAAGTAAAGCACCACTAAAATATTATCTATTAGGTAGGCTGCATGTGAATTATTTAGTGGCTATCAGTCCTACCTCAACTATGGCAACATTGGGCGCTGCCAAGGGCGCTGAGAAGCCGCCCATCACTGAGTCATTTGCGTTATGAACCAATATTTATTTGGCTTTGTTTTACACCAACACACTCTCGCAAATGACTCCTACAAAAACGTATAACCCTACATTCGCTTGGCTGACAAAAGCCGCGTCGCCAGCTGTCCACGCTCGCTCCTCGAAGGGGTCACAACGTGGCATTGACATCATATGTACGCACCTAACATATGTTCGACACCCACACTTTCCGCACAGCGTGCTCTGACTCCCACTGACGCCATTCCCCCACCCACCCATTATGAGCTGCATGCAAGTGACAGCGCAACAGCTGTTGTTGGCATTTACGATTTTCTTTTTGTTTTGTCTAATTAACCTGCAAAGTGCGGAAAATTTGTTGCTTAATTTCAAATTTGCACCTAATAACTGTGACATTGATTTTTTCAACACAAAAAGAAAAAAAATAATAATAATGAGTAATAATGCAATAAAAAAATTAAAGCGTTGCAAACGTTGCATGCAGATTATCTCGGCTTTTTGTGCCAACTAAAGTCTTGCTCAGCAATTTCATTTGCTGCTCTTGTTGCTCGCAGTCAGTGAGTCGGGCAATCAGCCAATGCAGACAATGCCATGCGCCGCTTTTCTTTGTTGTTGCATTTGACTTTTCTTTTTATTGATTAAATATCTGTTCCTTCAAAATTTCGCTCTCTCGATTCCATGTTGTGTGTGTTTTTTGTTGTTGTTTCGCACAGCTTTTCGCCTTTTGGGCTTTGTTGAATTTTTCGCCACATTGTCGGCGCACTTTCTTTTGCTTATATTTGGTTGTCTTTTCTTTTCACCAAGTTTTTGTTGTTATTTTGATTTTCTTCTTCTTCTTCTCTGTTCAATAGGTGCAATTAATTGATGCAAAATCGTGCAGTGCATTTACCCCAAAAATTAACATCCATGTCATCGAGTGCCCCATGTGGCACTTGACGTAGCGCTGACTCGACGCTCTCCGTCTGTGTGCAGCGTGTTGCACTCTTTCTCTCTCTCTCTCTCTCGCGCTGCTGCTCTTCTGCATATGCCGCTGCAGCTCTTTACTATTTTCAGCTCTGCCCTTCTTTTTTTAATATTTTTCACTTTTGATTTTTCTTTCTCCATTTGTATTTGTATTTTTATACTTTCTTCCATTCCTTGTGGCTTTTCATTTCTAATGGAACTTTGCACATTTTGCAAGCGAGCACTTTCGCTGTGCGCTCTCGTATCGCACGTCGCAATCTGGCACTGCGCCTCGTTGCACCGCCACAGCATCGGCTGCTGCATGCCGTTTCCTCGTCATTCTGTCATTAGGCACGTCGGCAGTGACGCTTTCAACTAAATTAGTCACCACTTTGTTGCCCCTCACTTCCACTGCCACTGCCACTGCCGCATCGCATCGCCGGTGGCCGCTGGCTGCTAGTCGTCATTTTCGTTTTCATTTTCAATTTCATTCTCAGTGTCGGCTTAATTTATTCAACTGCCGACTCGTTCTTTTTGGCCGCTACTTGTGGCTAATTTTAACCATTTTTTCGGCTAACATTCACAATTTGCTTTTTTTTTTGGTCAAATTGTTGCCATATTTTCACCAGTTCTATTCATTTTGCTTAGGTTTTGTGCATGTTTTGGCTGCTTCGTGTTGTTGTTGCTATTGTTACGCGTGTTTCTATCATTGAAATGTGTGATGACATCATTTGGGCGCCGTGTGTGAGACTTGACGTTTGGTCTCGCTGTTCTGCGTGTTTTTGCTGTCGATTTGCTTGTTTATTTGCTTTTTATTTGCTGTATTTAAGTTTTTTGTACTTGCCGCTTTTTATTTGTCACTCCTCTCTTCGAATTCCTATGGCTTACAAATATTCCGAAATAAAATGTTACGTCTTTGTAACGCAACGTGTTAGTTGAAATATACAAAAATATTTTTTGTTTTTCTTAATTCTTAGAATTGAGTAATTAAGACTTAGTGTGAAGCTACGACGAACTGTGCTGTTCTGGCAGTCTTTGTTTCCCTTGTCATTCAATCATTGTCAACTTTAAGCATGATGCTTCGCAACGATGTCTGTCAAAAAACCTGAACATTTTTGTTGACATGCAGTTATTGCATCATGGTTTACTATTGCCATCGTATTTCTAGTCCAGCTTGTCAATATTGGAACTGACATCATGCTAGTTGTTTGTTGCAACTGTTGAAAATTATCATCAAATTTCTTGTGAACATTGCTAGCTGCTGATTGATACTGTTTGCCATCAAATTTCTCATCATCTTATGATATTTCTCACCATCGAATGTTAGGTCCAGTTTGTCAATATTGATACTGACATCATGTTATTTAGTTGTTTGATGCTACTATTGTAAATTGTCATCAAATTTCTCATCCATATTGCACCCAAATTCACTGTGTTGCTACTAGTTTAGCATTTTCTTGTTAGATTTTTGAATACTCGTGAACCCATAAAGTATAAGTCTACCTAAATTAAACGAAATCAAAAGCCTTGTTTAGCAGTAACAGCTATTAAGTAATAAAATTGCAACAACCCTCAACGATAAATCAATTTACGATTCACAATATTCGTAGAACGATATCGAAAATTTTTTATGACGCTATTAAAGTTTGTTAATTACAAAACCAGTTCAAAAATACTATCAAATAGTCGGCAGTTTGATGTTGCTTTTAGCCATATGGAGAATTTCTATTTGTGAAACGAATAACTTTTCCATAACTTTGTCTGACTTTTTGGTGTATTAAAATTCCTTCTAATTTATAAACAAATTTTCCTGTTCTCGTTTTTTTCTGTCCTCCGAACCCATGAAAAATTTTAAAATATTAAAAACAATTCATCAAACAGTCGGCAGTTTGATGTTGTCAACAATTTCTATTAGTCTAACTTTGATAGTTAAGAGAGCTAGGCAACTTCTTCAGTGACTTTTGGGTGTACCTATCATAATCCCTTCTAGAGTGTAAAGGAATTTCCTTTGATTCTGCCCTAATGACAAGTCTCAGAATTTTAAGAAATATCATCAAACAGGCGGCAGTTTGACGTTGTTGTCAGCTTTATCAAAAGTTGTTATTAGTGAAAATACCATAGTTTGATAGATATGTATTTTCGATAACGCGCTCTGTGACCTTTTGATCTATGTTACCCCCTTTTTAATTTGCTAAAGATTTTCTTGTAGCCATTCACTCATGAGAGAACTTAGAATGGTAAAAAATTTTATCGAAAAGTCGGCAGTTTGGCGTTGCTTTAAGCTTTATAAAAAAATTCGTATTAGTAACAATAAGAAAGTGGGATGAACAACCTATTCTAATATGCTCTATAGTCCTATACCACTGAGAAGACTAGCTCTTCCATTTGATCCAATAGGCTCCTAGAGGTTTTTATCGAAGCGTTATTACTTCGAAAGGCAAAAGGGTGTGATCTATTCTTTCGATTCCCACCCAAAAGCCTCATCTACTCTTTGGTGCTATATCCAAGTTTTATAGAGGACTTCTCAACACGTAATCTTCCGAAAGGATGCCAATGAATTGGATGACTTTAAGTATTTTCTGCTTAGAAATAAAAGGCTACTAGCTCGTATTCTTAAAGCATCTTGGACTGTCTCAGACCCGTGTCTTCTCTCAATAATACGCTGGCTGTCTTGGCTCTCCCCAAATTTGAGACAAATTTGTGATATTATGCCAGTCTTTTTATCTCTCCAGAAATCCTCGTTGTTAGAATTAACTCGAAGTCGTATTGACGCTTTGGTGTTTGTAGTTAGAACTACCACAGACCCGTGGTTTTCTGCCTTTCTTACTGCCATTTTATGGTTCCAGTGTTTCCTGTAAATTTTTTAATGCATTTTTGCTCAGGTTTGCAGTTCTTCAGAGTTTTTTGTTGACAAAATAAACTCAAAGCCCAATTGACGTCTCTGTATCTGTAACTAGGTCGTCGCTCAAATGTATTCAGATCCGTAATATTCTGTACTTCTTTTTGTCTTTTCACCTATCCAGCTTTCCCCTTCAATTGATCTGTGATATTTTGCCTATATTTTTATCTCTCTAGAGTTTCTTGCTGACAATGAGCTCTAAGTCGAATTGATGCTTTGGTATTTGTGACTAATCGTCTCCCAAAAGGATGTAGGAATACTTCAGACTCATAATCTTATTTGTACTTGTCTGTCTTTTTATCTCTGCAGAGTCAATTTAATCACTTCAGAACTCCTCGTTGACAGAATGGTATTCGAAGTTGAATTGACGCCTCTGAATCTGCAACTAGCTCGTTTCCTAAAAGTATTTTGGTGACTTTAGAATTCCCTCCGAGTGTGTCTCTTAAAAAGTCAAGCACCATAACCTAATTTAACCTACGTCTGTCTTTTCATCTATTCTGCGCTGCTCGTTGATTGATCTGTAATATTCTGTTTCATCCCTTCAGAGCTCCTCGTTGACAAAATCAACTCGATGTCGAATTGACGCTTCTGTATAGTTGCAGAGAACTTGTCTCCCAAAAGTATCCTGGGCCACCACAGATCCGAATATTCTGTGTTCCAGTCTGTCTTTTATCTATTCAGCCTCCGTCGACTGATCTATGAATGTGATTGTCTTTTCGTTTCTTCAAAGCTTCTCGTTGAACTCAGAGTGGAACTCACGTTCTTTTTTTTTTATCTGTGACTAACTCGTCTCCCAGATGTATCTTAGGCTGAAAGAGACGACTGGTCTGTGTTCCTGTTTGTGTTTTCATACCTCTAAAGCTTCTCGTCAGTTGATCTGTGATATTCTGTCTGCCTTTTCAAAGATAGAAACAACTCGATAGTCTTCTTTCAAGTCGATTGATATTCCACTGTCTAGCGCCAATTTTTACATATTGCCCTCTTCAAGAGTAAATTTTTCTCTACGACCAAATTAATAGTTCTCGCTTCGATCATTCACGATCACACCGCAATTAGTTTGGCCACGTTTTAATTTAATTTCTCACACTGAAAAACCGCTTTTAACCGGCATTGTTTTTAAATGTCTTCCACTAACAAATCATTATTTATGCAAAGTTTCTACAACAACAATAACAGTGATGCGAAAAACTTGAATTTTTCTCCAATCAGCCATTAAAGCTGACATCACAAAGGTTGCCCTGAAGCTGATTTGCTTCTTTGCTGTTTACCTCGCACGGCTGTTGGTCGGGCACGCCTGATTGCAATCGCCAACTGTACTCGTTCTAGTCTCGATGTGAGCGGCTGGCCGGCATTAAAAGTGTTTAAAATCTTTCAATTTGTACTGCTTGAAATTTGCATTTCTATGAAAACCAATTGAAATCCATTCTCCTTGTCGCTTTTGATTATCTTTAAAAAAAAAACACAAAAATCAAACCCAAGCAAAGAAATCGACTGCCCTCTCGCGTGGCCTTCTGCCGTTTACGCAGCGCATTGTTTGTTAGTTTGGCGCACTCATTGAGCTCCACCGAATGTGTCTGATAAGCTCCACTTTGAAGTGACTGGCTGGCGACTGCACGCTCACTCGATCGGCTCGAGGCTTTTGCAAATGTTGAGTTTTAAAAAAAATATGCCGGCGTGTCTTTGCTCTCGGCTGGTTGTGTCTTTGCGGCTTGTCGCGGTGTTATTGTTGTGTGTTTGTTTTTAGTTTTGTGTGCTCGTTATCATGCATTGCTATTTTTAGGCATTACCCACCTCGGTTCGGTGCGCGCGCTGTTGGAAATAAATGAATCGAAATAAAACGCGTCAAAATGTTGAAGAAAGTCAATTCGATGTACTGGGGGCCCAACCGGACCGCAGCGGCGCCACTTCACTCGCATTCTATGTGCTCGAAGTGATTTCTCATAATTTTTGCCTTTGTTTTGCTGGCAGCTGATTGCGTTTTGTTGCTATTATTATTGTTGTTGTTGTTGTTTTTGCTGCATTGTCTTGAACTTGAAGCAATTCCGCTTAATTGAGTTTTTTTCATTTAACATTGAGTCACGTTATTCATTTAGCATACCATGGCGTATGATGCACACAACTTGACGGCGGCCGCTGTACGGGGCGTATGCGTAACCTAGAATTTATCGGTCGGCAAGGGGAACAAATATTTGTATTTATTTCTTTTGTGTTTTGTAGCTTGTTGTTGTTTAAGCTTAACAGTAGTGCGCGTAGCGTGCACTGGTGTTCAGTGTTGGGTGCATTGACGAGGTCAAGCATGACACGGACGCAATTTAGCTGATACGGAGCGGGTTGTGCGCGCTGTGCGCCTACGCTTAGCTGATGATGCAAGCCACCGTTTTTTGTGCGGAAAGGTCTGATTTGATTAATTGGAGTAGGGGTCATGGTCAGGGCCGATTATTTTATTGATATTGTATGTAGAGCAGCGTTTGCGGTGCCCAATTTTAGCTTGAGGCGAATATTATATTGAAAGTCAATAACTTTTTGCTATAGAAAGTAAATTTAGGGTTTGCCGATGATTCGAGTGTGGCTTATAAACAATTTATTGCATGCAAAAGTAGTTTAGTTCAGCTCGCAGTGATGTAAGGTGAATAACTTTGCTTCAAATAGATAAACATTACAAAACTAAATATGTAAAGATGCGATCTTATGTGAATTTTGACTCAGTTTGAATTCAATTTGTGCTTTGCAGTCTCAAATTTAATTGTGATTTGAATGAGTTAAGTTAATCGAGGTTTTATACCCAGAATCCGCATGAGGAGAATATGCCATGAGCAAAGACCACAGTAATTGGATTTCAAAAATTGTATCCATTTAGGTCAAGACATCAGAATCTAAGGAGGAAAATCAGAAGCTTGGATTCAAACTTTAGCACAACTCACAAATGATCTCTGAAATTATCCCAATTTTTTATATTATTTTTGCGAATGCTTAACCTTTTAAAAATAAGTTTAATTGTTCGTATGAAGAGAAAAAGTCAGGATCTCAGATTGTGAATTTTAAAAATTCAGGTACTTGAATCTGAGTGGAAAAGTCAAAGTTTGGATTAAAATTTTGGCACAACTCACAAACGATCACAATTTTACATCTACATTTTTCTAATCTTTAGCTTTTTGAAAAGAAATTTTTATAGTGGCACACTTTAGTTGTTTGTATGAAGAAAACAAGTCAAGATCTCAGAATGTGAATTTAAAAAATTTAAGGTCACGATATCTGAATCTGAGGATTAAAATTTGGATTAAAATTTTGGCACAACTCACAAAGGATCTAAATTTTACACATCAACTTTTCTAATGTTTAGCCTTTTGAAAAGTTATTTGAGTGACACACTTTAGTTGTTCGGATATTCGGAATCCATATGAGAAGAAAAAGCCAAGATCTCAGATTGTGAATTTTACAAATTTAACTTGTTCAGTTCAAAACATCAGAATCTGAGTAGGAAAATCAGAAGTTTGAACTCAAATTTTGGGCACAACTCACAAAGGATCTCAATTTTATATATTCATTTTTCTAATGTTTACGCCTTTAAAGCGAAGTTATTTTTCTTTTACCACTTCTTACTCAACTAACCTGACTTTGTTTACAATAAATTGTTTGTACCCATACAAATACGGCCACCAAGTCAGCCTGACTGTCTATCGGTTAGTGCTTTTATCTTTGTCTCTTCATTCTCTGCTATCTTTTCCGCTTTATCTTCACATTCTGTTTGACATGCAGTAAAATGTCAATTTGGTATTTTGCAAGCCAATCTTATCGGTTGGTATTATATATTTTCCATTTTTCCTTCTTATCGCGCGGCATTTATGCATATATTATTTACTTCCACGAAACCCATTCAATTGACAATGTAATTTGTTTGTCTTGAGGTTTTTATATGCAGACAACATTTCGATTTTCGTGACAATGCCACAAAATATAACAATTTAAAAAAAAATAATTTACTAAATAAGATAATATTTACTAAGATTTGTTTAACAAATCCAAATTTATTGAAATGTATAAATAAAATTTATCATATAAAACAAACAAAAATTTAAAAAAGTTTAATAAAAAATTTATTAAGTGTTCACACTTTCTATCCAAAATTTCTCGTAAACAGTGCAACTCAGTTTTTAAAATATAAAGATTTAAAAAAGTGTTAACGAATCCATAGCATAAGGCCATTCATCGGAACGCATCGAATGTCACTATTATGTTAAATGTCTGGCACAAAGCACAGTCAATATTTTACGCACAAAACATTTAAGGTTTCCGCAGTGATAACACGCTAGAAACGTTATCTCGGTTTTGTAAGCGCGCTCGAATTCGTTGCGAAATGACAGACGAAGCTGAATATGATTTCGCGTTTGAATTTCAGGTAAAACCCTACACCCACTAGCAAATCGCATTTCATATCGAAACAATAAATCTCGTCTTTACCGCCCAGTCTTGGTTTCAAATTTCACTAATCCCAAATATGTGTTTGCTCTCCTCATTGCAGCAATACGCTGAAAGTCTACAAAAACCGCTCAAAACCTTCAGATTAGACTTCAGCGCGGGTAGTGTGCCAACTGGCGAAGGCTACACTACACGTGCCGACGATCAATACACCACCTCCTACAGCACAACACAGTAAGTATCGCCGTCCACTAACCGCATCTCTCACTGGCGCCTTCACATTGTGTTTCCATACGTTCACACTCGTTACACCACACCGAACTAACCGCACTCTAACACTTACACTGCCTTCTCACTCTATTCAGATTTAGCAGCTCAACCAAGACAACGAAGACCTCGACAACGAAGAGCGTCTACAGCGACAGCACCGAATATGTGCAACCCGCTGGCAACGGCAACGGGTTGGCCTCTAGTCAGGATCCCGCGCAACCGTCACAAATTCAATTCAACGAGATACGCAGCCTGAAGCGCGTGCAACAGATCAACGAAGGCGTCGGCACCGATGGCAAACATTTGCTGGACATAGCCGGCATACGCGATCCGCGCACCGGACGCGTACTAACCATTGGCGAAGCGATACACATGCGCATACTGGATGTGCGCACAGGCGAAATGCTCGTCGGCGATACGCGTATTCCGCTGGAGGAGGCCGCACAGCAGGGCCTGATCGATGGCAAATTGGCGCTTCAATTGCTGCAGCCGGGTGCGACGCGCGATCCCAGCGGGCGACCGTTGTCGCTGCTGGAGGTCATACAGCGCGAGATCAGCGAAGCCGAGTCGGGCTATGAGACTGCCGAGAAACGCATTAAGGTAACGATTGAAGACAGCGTCGAAAGTGAAAGTCCCAAGAATATTTCCGATGCCATTTCTGCTGGGAGTGTTGATACGAAGACGGGTCTGTACCGCGTCAAGTCGGGTAAGACCATTAGTCTGGCGGAGGCCTACGAGCGCGGCTATCTGATTCGACACGAGTCGGTGACGATCAAGTCGAATGCGCTGTGCTTGAGCGATGCCATTTCCCATGGACTCGTCGACATGTCGGGCTGGATTGCGGATCGCAATTCCGGTGACAAATTCAGGTTGGACTCGGCCATTGCGAATCAGTTGATTGATCCGAATCTGCACGAGGTAGTCGATGCAAAGAACGATGTCAAGATAACGCTAAACGAAGCGCTCAAGTTGGGCATTCTGAATCCGAAAACGGGACGCTACGTAAACGAGGTGACGAAAGAAAAGTTGACCTTTATCGAATCGAAGAATAGGCAACTGATTGTAAAACCGTACACGTTGAAAGATGTTTGCGATTTGAATTTGTTGGACAAGAACGCGAAAATAACGAGTCCAATGCGTCGCGAAAAGTTGAGCATTATGCAGGCAATCGAGTCGGGCGTGTTAGACGGGAACAGTTTAAAGTGCGTGACGAAGCGTAAGGGTGAGCTGGTGACACTGCAAGAGGCCATAGCCGATGGCATTGTGTTGCCAGCCGAGTCGAAGTACAGGGACTTTATGACGGGTGAGGTGATCACCATACCGGAAGCGGTCGAGCGTGGGCTGATTAGCTCGGTGTCGCAAAAGTCGATTTTCGATATCGACGGCTTTAAGGATTTACGTAGCAATGACTTTGTTAGCTTTAATGTGGCCTTGTCACGTGATATTTTGCGTAGAAAGAGCACCGGTTTTGCCTTAGAAACGGGTAGGGACACGTACGTGCCGCTGGAGGTGGCAGTCAAGGAGAGTTTGGTGCGCCAGGAGGTATACGAGATGTTCAATAAGGGCATCGGTGTGCACAATGCCAGCGGCAATGAATTGACGGTATTTGATTTGTGCTACCACAACCTGATCGACCCGAAAACAGGTTATTTACTTGACCCAAAGACTGGTGAAAATGTGCCTCTTGATTTAGCTATCGAACGGAAGTTTATTACACCCGAAGGTGCTTTACTGTTAAGTAGTCTATTAAATATAACGCTGACCACGGAGACAGTGACTCGTACTATTAACCGCTATGTGACAATACGCGCCAGCTCACAGGAGCCGCCCGATACGGTGCTGCTCACGTTCACCGAGGCAGTGCGTCAGGGCTACATCGACGAAGAGCGTCAGCTGTTCAAAGATCCGAACACCGGTAATGTGTACTCAGTGCAGCAGGCGCTGAGCTACGGTTTGCTGGCACCTGACACGAACGAAACCGTACCTGAACTGACTAATCGCAAGAAAACAAAATCCACAATCACAATCGTGACCAAGCAAATTCTCCCAGAATCCGAGCCAATCAAACTGAACACCCAAAAGTACGTGGAGAAGTCTGTGGAGATACCAATCACTCAGGAAATGATTAAACCCAGCAACAGGCTGGTATCGGACTTTATCAACTCAGAGAAGAGTTCGTACATCGAGCAGAACGTCATTAAGCGACAAATTATTGAACTACCTCCAGGGGGTTGGCGTCTTAGAGACGCCATCGATCAGGGCGTTTTCAATCCAGACACCGGTGTGTTCCACTTAGATGGCACCGATCGCTTGGTGTCGTTTGAGGAGTGCATATCCAAATACATAATCAACAATCTTTCGGTTTCGGCCATCGATCCCAATACAGGGGACAAGATTTCTATAATGTCTGCCCTGGAGCGCGACATTGTCGACGCTCATGGCAACTACACAGACAGACAGGGCCAGGTGTTAAGCATGCGTAGCGCCATCAATGAGAGTAAAATCATACTAGAAAGTGTGCCAATGTCGAAGGCTTCCAAGCAGCGAAGCATTTTGCGCATTAGCTGCATCAGCAATGTGCCTGACATTGTTGAAATTTCGGTGTTAAATGATGGGCCGCCCAAATTTGTTGAAGTAAGAACGTTAGAACGCGAGGTGGCGTCACCGGAGCCACTACAGATTGCACCGGGTGCCATCTACGATCCGTCAACTTCTTTGGTGATTTTCACGCAAACCGGCCAAACGGAAAATATTTTCAATGCCGCGCGGCAGGGTCTGGTAGACGAACACCTGATTAAAATTGTTGATCCGAGCACAAAGGAGAAGCTCTCTGTCAGCGAGGCTATTGCGCGCAAGGTTTACAACCCCGACACTGAGACCATACAAACGTCCGGCGGTTACCCAGTTGATCTGGTAACGGCCACCAAGCTGGGCTTGTTGATCGTGGCTGGCGCGCCTTTGGTGGCGGCGGAGGGGGCTTTGCGCACGTTGCGTTTTGTTACTGATCCGCGAACTGGCGAGCAGATTCCGGTGGAGGTTGCCTACGAGCGCGGTATTGTGTCGCGCGATCAAATGTCGAAGAACAAATCGTTTGATAATGTAAGGGCTGAGGAGACAGTGGTGGTGCTGCAGAAGATGCGAAAAATTATTCTGAAACCGAAAGACGCTCTAAAGAAGGGTATTATTGACGAGGCGACACGTGACATACTGGAGGACAAACGCAATTTCGTGACTGCACGCAATGAGGTTGTCACAATCGCTGAGGCGTTAGAGTTGGGTCTGATTGATGGCAGAAAGGGTAATGTGGTGGATCCACAACGCAACAGGGTATTGAATATACGACAGGCGGTTGAGGAGAAAATCATTGACCCAGAGGAGACCAACCACATTCTCATACCGCTTGCGAAGAGCTTGTCGGTGCCGAAGTTAATGGAGCAGGGTCTAATCGATCCTGATACGCAGAAAATTGTACATCCCGAAAGTGGATATCCGCTCAGTATTCGTGAGGCAATCGTTTGCGAGGTGCTGGATCCCTTGTCGAAGTTGAAGAAGCCCACAGCGTGTACACTGGAAGAGGCTTTAGAGAAGGGCATTGTCGATGGCGACGAATCACTCTTCAAAGTGGGCAACAAGACGCTGAACTTAACGCAAGCCATCGAAGCTAAGGTGTTTGATTCGGGCTACGACAAGAAGAAACAGGTTGTGGATATTCCACCGGTAGGCATGATTTTCCCAGTGGCTGTCGAGAAGGGTCTCGTGAATCCGAACAAGAAGGAAATAACACATCCACATACGCACAAAAAGATACCAGTGAAGAAGGCAATCGACAATAATTTCATAATGTCCATTCCCTATCCACCGAAGGTTGACGCTATTGAAGTGGAGAAAGCACTGGACAAGGGCTTAATTGATGTGGTGCGCCAGACAGTAGACCATCCGAAAACGGGCGAAACGTTGCCCATACGACAGGCAATGGAAAATGGTATACTTGTAGTGAAACCATTGTCAGATTTCGTCATCACCCAAAAACCCTTATCGCGCACCGAAATAATGGAGACCATTACCGCGGTGCACACAGTAACCACCAAAACGATTGAATTGATGCAGGGCTATGTGCTGATTTCGAATAACGAGGTGCAGAATATTAAGACAGGTGAGGTGTGCACATTGGAAGAAGCTAAAGAAATGGGTATTTTGCGCGAAGAGTCGACGACAAAGGAGATGCACACCGCAGCTGGCGATGCAGATGTAAATCAAGCGACGCCAAGTGCTGTCATTACAGAGTCGGTATTGCCTACGGACAAGACGGTGGTGGTGAAGGAGCACACACAAAAAGTGGTCATGTCCTCGGAAAACAAGACCCAACAGATGGAGGTGACCAGCACAACGCAATCAACGAAAGAAGAGCCAACGCGATACGTAATAACCGAACACAGTACGCTATCCAGAGAGGGCACACCCATTGAGACTGTAGTGTCAGTTGACAAGCCCGCCAAGGGTGGTAAAACATCATCCACGTTAACGACAGTGAAGGAGGCGGCAAAAATGGGCGCACTAGGCGTAATTGCCGCACCTGTGTTGGCTGGTGGAGCAATTGTGAGTGGTATTAAGGGGCTAATGAAGAAATCACCGTCCAAAGAGAAGGAAGATGAACCCGTCAAAACGATGGTAACCGATTCCACAACAACCACGCAAACAATAGATAAGCCAATTTCCGCACCAAAGGAAGAAAAACCGGCTAAACTAAAAGATTCACCAAAAGAACAGAAACGGCCAGAAGTGCCTGTGCAAAAGACGCCATCGGCACAGTTGGTTGAACAGGTAGTAAAAGACAATGAAAATTTCATAGTTACTACGACTGCGAACTTTATTGCCAACGAACAGAAAGGTCAGCCGCTCCAGCAGCAATACATTCCAGAAGACAAGGAAGTAGCTCCACACGGAAGCCCCGAAACTACGTCTGAATCAACAAAGACAACCATCACAACAATTACGACCACCACAAAGACAACAGAAGAGGACAAAGTGCTTCCAGTTGAGATGGAGCAAGTGCCAGTGCAAGAAAAGCCTGTGCCAAAGCCCAGAGAAGAACGGAAACCTATACAGGAGCCAATGAAACTGGCTGAGCAAGAAAAACCGCCAGAAGTAACCACAGTGTCCACTGTTACAACCGAAGTGACAAACACTGAATTGAAGGGTAGGGAGAAATCACCCGAATGGGAGTTGGTACCAACAAAGGTAGAAGAAGTAGAACCGAAAGTGGTGAAAGTAGAGAAGCCTTTAGAAAAAATCACCACCGAAGTTATCACCGAACAAACTGTGCCAATTGAAGATACCAAAAAACCAAAAGACAATCTTGTAACTGAGATAACCACAATCGAAGAATCGACACCAGAATTGCCAGTGGTCAGCACGGATACCAAAGAAGTGCCGAAAATATCAAAAACCATTACAATAACCACAACCACAACAACAGCAAAGACTCAGAAAGAAGAGCTCGAACCAGAAGTTTTTTCGAAACTTGACGAACCAGTTAAAGTACCAGAGAAGATTGATGAACCTGTCGAAACAAAGAGCCCAGAGTCCTTGGTCACTGAAGTGGTTGAAGAGCCTATAGTGAAAGATAGCGTTGATGTGAAGGACAATGTTACAGTTATAAGAGAAACCACTACCACCACTACAACTACCAGCTCCACAGAACCGAAATCGGTTACGGAAGAGGTCAAGTTGGCACCTTTTGCTGAAAGCACACCCAACGATAGACATCCTGAAGAAAATGTTATAAATGAAATCAAAGAGAAAACCGAAAAGCCAGACCTAGCGCAGTTGACAGAGCCGGTTAAGGAGGCGCCAGGCAAAAAGCCCCAAAGCGAACAGGCAAAACAGGTCATTGACTTTATTGCAAATGAGCAGAACGCTCAGCCAGTTACACCAGCGAGCTCCAGCAACATTATGCAAAACGTCAAGGACGCTGCGAAGTTGGGTGCCTTGGCCATAGTGGGTGCGCCAGTGTTGGCAGGCAAAGCGCTGGTAGATGCGCTGAGCGGCGATAAAAAACCTCAATCGCAAGCAACATCAGATACCACAACCACAATCACCACTGTGACTACCACAACCACGACAAACCAAATGCAAACATCCGAACAGATAGAGCCCGCGGAAACAGTGCAAATCACCACTGAGGAAGCCACAACACGAAAGGTGCCACAGACACTGGCCATCGGTGATGCCATATCGCAGAATCTCATACGCCCTGCGGAGTGTCAAATAGTGGTCGATGGTGAAAAGCAGGATCAAAGTGTGGGTGCGCTGTTGAAAGACGAACAGCTCAGTCCGCTCGACGAGGTGCAGATATTGGACGAAAATTTGGTGGTATTGCAGCGTGTGTCGTACCTCATTGATGTGAACGATCCATTGACGTTGGAAAGGTTGACCGAGCTGCGCATATATGACCCAGCGAATCAGTATTTCATTGACCCCACAACCGGACAGAAAATCTCATTCCAAACACTTGTCTTTGACATGAACATCTTCAATCCGGAGAGTATTCTGGTAAAGAACTTTAGCACAGGGAAATACGAAACGCTCACAGACGCACTGGAGCGTCCGTTGCTCGATCGCCACAACGGCCATATGGTGGACCCAAAAACCGGCAAGAAGATACCGTTCTTTGAGTGCGTGGCACGTAACTGGATTATACGTGCCGACCCGGAAAGTCAGAAGCCCGCCCCCATTGAGAATATCATTGATCCAGTGAGCGGAAAAGTCGTACTTGACGATGGTCGGGTCTGTTCCATTGTTGATGCCATCAACAATGGCATACTCGATATTCACTCGATATCGGTGCGAGACCCAGTTAGCGGTGAGGTCATTCCACTGCGTATGGCAATTGAGTTGGGAGTTGTAGACATGCAGGCAGGCACCGTAATTGACATACAGACACTTCAGGAAATTCCCATGGAGGAGGCGTTCAAGTTGGGCTTCCTCGTGCCCGGAGCACGTAGGCCGATTTCTCTGGAGGCTGCTGTGCGCAAGGGTCTCTACGATCCCGAGACTGGCAAACTATACGATTCAGAATCGCAAAATCAAGTGGACGTTCAGAAGAGTATTGAGATAGGTTTGGTTGATCCGAAGATTTCGTTGATTGTCGATACTGTAAATAAGAAAGAAGTCAAGTTGGACTGTGCAATCGAAGATGAGTTAGTGATGCCGGAGAGCGGCAAGATCAGAGACACCAAAGCGAATACACTTGTGCCTTTCGATGTGGGTGTGGAGAAGAAGTTGGTGAAGACCGATAGGGTGACGTGGAGTTTGCCGGAGGTGCTGCAGCGCGAATACTATTCACCCAGTACTGGCAAGGTACTAAACCCAGCAACGGGTGAAGAAATTCTGCTGCAGCAGGCCATCGAGTTGGGTTTCGTAGAGTTGGACAGTTGTCTGGTGAGGGACGATGAGAAGGGCACGATTGTGCCGGGTAAGACGGCCGCCAAGGAGGGACTGCTCGATACTGTGCGAGGTGCCTTGAATCATCCGAACATCACATTGGATGAGGCGTTTGTCAAGGGCTACTTGATCAGTACAAAGAAACCGTTGTCGCTTGTCGATTGTCTGTTGCGTGGTCTGTACGACCCCGAAACGTCGAAATTCACAATCGACGACAAGCGCGTTGACTTGAAGACCGCCATTACGCTGAAGCTTATCAATGCCGATGAGTTGGTGATTTTAGATCCCAAGACCGAATCGATTATTTCAATAACGGAAGCAATTAACAAAGGTTATCTCGACCCAGTGGGCGGTTACGTTATAAATCCCTATGCGGCCACTAAGTTGTCGCTGAACGAGGCATTGGAAAATAGAATTCTAATTCCGCCAAAGCGCAAACGCAGCCTGCCAGACGCGGTGTATCGTGGTCTGTACGATCCCAAGACCGGCCAATTCAGTAACACCGTTACACGCGAAAAGCTCTCAACTGAACGTGCTATTCGTAGGGGAATACTCGATCCCGACTCGACCATTGTCAACGTTGCTGGTGAGGTGATACCGTTCGGGGTGGCAACAGAGATGGGCATCATCAATAGTCAGCAAGGTACGGTGCAGGATGAGGATGCAAAAGCGATCGATTTCAAAGAGGCATTCGATCGCGGTGTGCTGGTTGAAGCCAAAAAGCCCATACGTCTCATGGAGGCGGTGGTGAAGAATATCTACAACGAGTCCGATGGCCAGTTCATTGACCCCAAGACTGGTCTCAAACTATCGTTTGCTGAGGCTATTGAGACCAATTTGCTTGACGACGAGAGCGTACAGATTAGGGACTTGAAGACAGGCTTATACAAGAACTTGAACCTGGCGCATGCCACGGAAACGGGAGTAATAGATGGCGCGACCGCCAGACTGGTGTACAATAACCAGAAAATCACCATCAAGCATGCCTTCGACATTGGCATATTGATGGATAAGCAAGCACCGATCAGTATTCAGCGCGCCATACACCAGGGACTCTTTGACGACAAGAACGGCAAACTGACGGACCCGAAGACCGGACGCAAAATTACGCTGCTGGAAGGCATGCGAAGCTTCATCATAAATCCGCAGCTGCCTTGCTACTTCGACGAGCAGCAAGAGCAGATGTACAATCTGAGCGAGACGTGTCGCAATGGCATCATCAATAGGCGCGAGGGGGTGTTTAAGGAGCCGGGCAGCAATACGTTTGTGTCGCTGGGCGAAGCTCTAAGCCTGGGACTGATTGTTGACATTGAGAATGCGGGCTTTGGGCTGTACGAACTGTTGGCCATGGGTTTTTATGATGTGTCCACGCGCAAGGTGCTCCATCCGGTGACTGGTAGGAAGATGAATTTGAATGAGGCATGCGTTGAGGATGTGGTCAGCTTGTCGTCGAGTTTGGTAAAGAATTCCGAAACCGGCAAATATTTGCGTTTGGCCAAAGCCATTTCGGAAAAGATCATTGACGATACGAACGGCTGCTACAACTTGAAGGGCACACAAATCGACTTGCAGACAGCGCGTGCGCGCGGTTGGATAGTCTCGAATCGGCGTCTTTTGAGCTTAGAAATGGTCATTCGCATGCAGTTGTTCCGACAGGAAACGGGTAAATTTTGCGATCCTACTACGGGCGAGTACTGCGATTTGATCGAAGCTATACACAGTGGTTTCATAGATCCCGCGACGACCATATTTAAGAATCAGGTGAACGGCAACGAAAGCCCCTTAATTGAGGCTATTGAAAAGGGCGACATCGATGTGTCGAAGGGACGCGTACTTGATCCGAAAACGAAATCGTCGTACAACTACGATGTGGCGTTGGCGCGCGGAATACTCGTGACCGTGACGAAACCGCTCACGGAGCGTAGTGAGTTGATTAAGCGGCCGGACAGTGTTGAGCTGCTGGGACAGACGCCGGTCAGTATAGTGATTAGCAAGCCGCGCGAAATGTCTCTCGAAGAAGCAATCCGTTACAATATCATCGATCCGAAAACGGCGCTCGTGCGCGACTTTGAAACGTTCAAGTTTGTGCCTTTCGAGTTGGCACAGCAGAACGGTGCCGTCGACTTGGCTAAGCGTACTTTAGTTGATCCAAAGGCATTGTTCTTTGCCTTCGATCCGACACTGGTTGTGTATGTGCGCGAACCCATCACATTCGATCAAGCGGCCGAGAGCAAGAGTCTGGATTTGCAGACCGGTTTGCTAACGTACAAAATGCCCACGACGTCCACCGATGAGTCCAAGCACAAGGCCGACGATAGCGCCAACGATTCGTTAGAGGAAGCCATCAAAGTGTATACGCTGAAAGATGCCGCCACGATGGGCGTCATCGATCCCGATTCGGCGTTGGTGAAGGATTTAGCCAAATCGAAATTGGTACGCTTGCCGGAAGCCTTCCGCAAGGGACTTATGGATGCCAACAAGGCCAATGTACTGAATACCAAATCGTCGAAGCTGTGCTCACTGCAAGAGGCTTACGAAAGTGGGCTCGTAGTGACGCCGAAGCGCTCGTTCGGGCTGCTAGAGGCGATCGCCTTCAATCTGTACAATCCGACCAATGGCTGCTTTGTTGATCCGTTCCAAATGAATCCGGACATAATAAATCGCAAGAAATTCACGCTGATCGAGGCAATATCAAGCGGTCTCATTGACCCATCGTCGACGGTGGTGCGTTCCCCGGCCACGGGCGAGATAGTGCCATTGGCGGCGGCCATTACGTGGGGACTGATCGACGGCAAGGAGGGCCGTCTCATCGACAGCGAGGATAGCAAGAACTCAATGGATTTGGTAAAGGCCGCCGAGAAGGGGCTACTGTTGCCGGCCGAGCAAAGGGTAAGTGCTGCAATGCCGGCGTCCAGCACACCATCATCACTTCTACTACTATTGTGCTGCTATGCTTCTATCTCTCTCCTTATCTCTCTCGATATTTATGCGTATGAAACTGTATCCTACTGTTTGTTCTATCACTACTGCTTATACAATTCCAAGCTATATACGATATTTTGTATGGTCTTGCGAGAAATCTTGCTCCAAAAATTTAGTTGACGATTCTCTACTTTCTTTTCTGGCATCATTTGGAAATGGAGAGCTTCAGATTTGTTGTTGTTGGCATGTTTTTTATCATTCGTTGTTTAGAGCGTAAAAGCAGCACATTTTCGCCCACTCCTGCTCTCTCTTCCTTTATTACTAACTTCCTGTACCTTTTCGCTACATGATTCTTTCATAATTTTATTTTGTTGCTGTTTTCTTCATTTCATACATTGTTCTTTTATGAATTTGCGTATAATTGCAGAGCATGGCATTGCATTTTTTGCTAATTTTCCTTTGCCAAAATTGCGCAAATTACGGGCCGAGGCAATGAAAGAAATCCATAAGATTGCGAAAGGCATCATTTACCATTTATGTATCAGCCTCACATCCAGCCATCACCAAACGTGAAAATGAAAATTCGATACTCATTAGCGTACACATTCACCCATACATATAGATACGTACATATGTAGCACACACATAAAAATGGCCGTGAACTCGAACACACTCATACACATATATCTCATGCATGGAGGCGTGGCAACTCATCATCGTACATCGTATCACACATTCTCAACACAAATGTCCACGGAAAATGTCTGCGAATCGACAGTGAAAGTGTTTTCGGGCGCGGTTCACACATTGATGCGCTTTGAACAGCCCACATATTCCTTCATTCACCCCCACATCCAATTTCAAAACCCTTTGGCCCTGACCGAAGCTGTGCAATTCAAGTTTATTTTAATTTTGATTTTTGAAAATCAAACACTTTGCATTGTTTACTCAAACCCAGATGTGCCGACCGTATTTCATGTAGTACAACAGTTTTAAAGGCACCGTGTCAATTGTGCTCAAGATCCTGAAATGTTGGTAGTACAATTGGCATATCTGGGTAAACTTTTAATTTCTTTTATTTTGCTGCGAATTTGAATTTTTATAATTTTGTGAAAAATTTATTTTTTTTTTTACTTTTCTGAAATCAACTCAGATTCGTTTAATTTTTGTATTAGTTAACAAAAATGTTTTTTATAATTTTTTATTTCTCACTCCCTAAAAACTCCTAATTTTGTTTTTCTTTTGGTTATTTATTGAGACATTAAAATTTGTTTTCAAAATCGCATCCACATTGCTCAAACATTTGTGGCCACATTTTTCATTCATAATTTCTTTATTCTCTCTCCTTCTGTTGGTCTTTTTTTATGGCTTTACATCAACAATCGAATATTTCAAAATTGGGATTTTACCAAAGTTGTGCAATTTACATTTTTTAGTTCTTGATTTGGCATATTTTCTAGTTTTTAGAGAATTGTTCGTTGATTTGTCTAGTTGAAGTATTTGAAACGGTTTCCAAATTTATATCTACATTTTTTTTTAATATTTTGTCCGTACCTAAAATTTCTTCAAACCCTTCCTTGGCCTTCATTGTTTTTAACTATTGCCGAACTTTTAGTTTTATTTTCCCAATTAATTTTTCAAAATTTTAAAAATCCCAAAACTTTTAAATGATTTTCAATTCTGCTTCGCTCATCCAGTAAAATCTTTAAAGTTTTTGTAAAACTGTCCCCAATTTGATTTTGTACTTAATTTTGTATTCAAAGTATTCGAAATTGTCTCCAAATTTATACATAAATATCTTTTAAAATGTTTGGTCTATATCCAAAAAGCGTTTTTACTCTCCCCTGGTATTCAATTCTCATAGTTAATAGCGGACTTTTTGATTTGTTTTCCAAATTGATTTTTGAAAATTTTCTAAAAGTTATAAATGTTTTTCAATTTCCCGTTGCCTATTTAGTAAAATTTCCTAAAAGTTTATAGCAAAATTCTTCATTCCTTAACTCTATAGCAATCTTGAATTTATTTTTGAAGAATTTTTCATTTTGTTGCTGGTTAAAGTATTCGAATTTTTTTCCCCACATTTGTTTCTTCATTCAAGGTTGTTTTCATATTTATTCCCCTTGAGTTAAAATATTCAAGTCCTTTTCGTTCAGTTAATAAAGTTTCTTAAAAGGTTTGTGGCAAGAAAGTTTTCCCCTCCTAATTCTCTTTTGATGCTCAATTTGGTTGCATAGTTATTAAGAAATTTTAATTTGGTTGCCTGTTAAAGTATTCAAATTGTTTTTGGTTTGTTACCCGATCGCTTGTAGTTAGTTATGGTGAACTTTTAGTTTTGTTTTTCAAAATAATTTTTTAAAATGTTCAATTCAATAAAATATTAAATTCCTTTTTGCTCAGTTGGTAAAATTTTTTAAAGGATTTTTAACAAAAACTTTAGCCGTAAAATCGTTTTTAATGCAACAATTTTTTATTTATTTATTAAAGACATTTTTCATTTCAAAAATATTCCCATAATGATTTCTTAATTTTTTAATATGTTTTGACTTTATGTTTACTCCCAAGTTTTTTACACTCTTCATGTGATCGCATCTCTTATAGTTATTTTGTTTGTTGATTGGTTCAAATATTGAAATCAATTTTTCAAATTCACTTTTTAATGTCCTTTTAATTTCCTTTCGCCCACCCAAACCTTAAAACCTGTTCCAGCCTTAAACAACTGTTATGTTTTTATCTCCAAAATTTGGTTAAAATGTGTCAAAGTCGTAATTCAGTTTTTGGCAGACATTTCGATCCCCTCCTTCCCTCTACATTTTCATACTTGCATTCTAAATTTGGCATTTTTCTGTTTTAAAGGCGTATTTACACGTTTTTATAATTCGAAATTCTTAGTACTTGAACCTTTATTTGTGTACTTAATGCAGTTTGAGGTTTTCTCTTACTGCTGTTGTTTTTGTTGTATTTTTTAACTTCTACTCCGTCTATTACTGCAACATTTCGTTTCATTGGTCTTTCTGCAAGATTTCTCTAAAGTTATACTTTTTTTATTATAAAGGCGTCGCTTATGACGCTGCGGACGAAGGTAATTTTTCTGAATGTGTTTTCTTTTTATGATTTTTATAATTTTTAAGTTGTTTTATTTTATTGTTTATTATTTAGGTTTTTTGATTTGTTACTTTTAAATAAAATTTTCTACCTTTTCAGCTGTTTTGTTTTCAGATTTTACGCCAAAAAAATTGTATAAACTTTTTTAATAATTTTTTTTGTAAATTTTTGTTAATATTAAACAAGTTTATACTAACAAAAATTAAAGTAGTTGTTTGCCTGCATTTAACGTAAAATCGAAAACCAAAAAATTACCATGTTAAATGCTTTTTATGGAGCTAGTCCCCGACTTAGATGGGAACTTTGGTCGTAGTTTTGCTGCTTACTTATTAATAATTTGTTTAGTAACTTTATGTTTTTTGCATTCATATTTTGTTGCTACTTAACACACACACATTTGTCTATTTTTCCCATAGTTTAAGCTTTATTAGTATGAATTTGTTGCTTTTTGTGCGTTGGTTAGCTGTTGGCGCGCTTTTACACAATTCTGCTTTTTTTTTTGCTACTTGCTGGATATGTTTTATGAATGAAAAATATATATATTTTGTGTTTATTTCTCAGCAGCGTTTATTATTATTATTATTATTCTTTAGCATCTACTTCATATCTTCAGAGTCAGAATGAGAAAAAAATTGAATTTAGGAAAAAATCGAAACAAAAAATTCAAGGGCATTCCTTATCCTTATCACATCTATATCCGAACAAAACATGCGTTCCACACATTGACTCCTCTCTACGCTGTCGTGATACATTTTACTAATCCGCCGCACACTTGTTTGTGTTTCGTTTGTCTTGTTTTCGCCCACACAGCAAGCAGTCTTCGAAAAGTTCAACATGTGCGAAGAGAACGTCAACGAGCTGCTCAAGTGGGTGACCACCGTCGAGCACAAAATCTCCACTGTTGGCGGCCCCAAGGAGAAGATTGACGAGATACGCAATCAAATCAATGCACTCAAGGTACCCTTAACTTCCTTCATTCACGATTTACAGCTTCTCTTACACGTTTTATTTCCCCTCTTGCAGCAAATCAAGGACGAAATCGACAGTCAGCAGCGTCCCGTTGCCACTTGCCTCGAGCAGATACGCCAAATTGTATTGACTGGCGGCGAAGTGCTGTCTGCGCCGGAGGTAACCACCCTGGAGAATGCCGGTCGCGAGTTGCGCTCGCGCGTTGATCGTGTCAGCGATCGTGCGCTGCGTTTGTTGCGCCGCCTGGAGGCTGGCCGCGACGAGCTAACCAAGATACGCAGCGAATTGGACATCTTCTCTAGCTGGCTGCAGACTGCGCGCCGCACGCTCGAGGACAAAGAGCGCGCGCTCTCCGATCTGACTCGCCTTGCCGCGCAGGCCGACTCCATACGCGAGTTTGTCAGCGATGTGATTGGCCATCAGGCCGATTTGCGCTTCATCACAATGTCAGCGCAGCGCTTCGTTGATGAGAGTAAGGAGTTCCTTGCCATACTAAACGATTTCCGCACATCGCTGCCCGAGCGCTTGCCACATGTGGAACCACTGTCCAGTGCCGAGAGCCCCATACGCCAGGAAGTGTCGTTGGTGTCGGCGCAGTACAAGGATTTGATGCATCGCGTCAACGCACTGCAGGATCGTGTTTCGGGCCTGGGCGGTCGCCAGCGCGAGTATCAAGACGCACTGGATAAGGCCAATGAGTGGCTGCGCAGCGCACAGCCGCGCGTGTCGCGTCTATTGTCGGAATCTATTGCCGGCGAACCGAAGGCCGTACAGGATCAGATGAACGAGGCGAAGGCATTGCACAACGAACTGCTGTCCAACGGTCGGCTGATTGACAACACCCAACAGGCGCTCGACAGTCTGCTGAGGTCGCTGGGCGGCCAGCTGAGTCCCATGGAGGTGAACCAGTTAGAGGTGCCGGTCGGAGAGCTGAAGGACAAGTACCAGAAATTGCTGGATGCGTTGGGCGAACACTGCAAGACGCTGGACAAGACACTGGTGCAGTCACAGGGCGTGCAAGATGCGCTCGATAGTCTGGTGGGCTGGGTGAATCAGGCTGAGGACAAGTTCAAGTTGCAAGTGCGTCCCGCTTCGTTGATCAAGGAGCGCCTGCAAGAGCAAATACGCGAGCACAAGACACTGCTGGCCGATATGCAATCGCACCAGGCCACCATTGACAGCGTGCAATCGTCCGCCAAGCATTTGATGAACACCGCTTCTAATGCGCGCATCGCAAAGAAGGTCGAAGCCAATTTGAACGATGTCACTGGCAAGTTTGAGAAGCTGTATGAAAAGGTGAACAAACGCGGCGAATTCCTGGACGATCTGTACAATCGTCTGTGCAAGTACCTAGACGACATCACGACCATCGAGCAAGAGTTGAATACCCTGCAAGATGCGTTGGACAGCCGCGACACCAGCCTGCTGTCCGCCGAAGAGTTGGCACGCCGCATGATTGAACTGTCTCGCCAGAAAGAGCTTTTGGCACCGCAATTCGAAGATTGTGTACGCAATGGCAAGGATCTGATTGGCCTGCGTGACGTTACCGATACCAGTTCGCTGCGCGATCGCATCAAAGCATTGGAGACGCAGTGGCGCAGCATCAACATCACACTGGATGAGAAGGCCAAGTTATCGAAGCAGAAGGCCGAGCAACAGGTGGCATACGAAGGTCTCAAGGACCAGGTGCTCGCCTTTTTGGCTAGTTCGGAGGCGCGCATTAATGGCTTGGCGCCAGTCGCCGTCGATCTGGATAAGATCCGCCAGCAAAACGACGAGCTGAAGCCCATCTGCAAGGACTACCGCGACTACGCGCCCACAATTGACAAGATCAATGATATTGGCGCACAGTATGATGCGCTCATTCGGCCCGAAAGCCCCGGCCGCAAGCGCTCCTCGTACAGCCCCATCAAACGCGTCAGCCCGCTGCGCCGCATGTCCGGAGATGCCAGAAGTCCGAGCCCAACCAAGGGAGGCATACTGTCGCCACTATCGACTGGTTCCAGTGGATTCGGTAGCCGCAGATCCTCTCAGGATGGCTTCCAAATTTCTGAACTGTCTCCGGTGCAGCAGCAGTTGAGCGAAATCAACAACCGCTACGGTCTGATTGGCGTGCGTCTGAACGATCGCCAGAACGAGCTGGACAACATGAACGAGGAGGTGCGCAAGCAGTTGGAGAACCTGAAGAGCCTGTCCGCGTTCCTGGAGCGCATACAGCGACAGGTGCCGAAAGAATCTGTCTCCAACAAGGAGGAGGCCGATCGTTGCATTAAACAGGCGCGCAAAGTGCTCGAAGACATGTACGAGAAGCAAAGCTTGCTGGACACTACCAAAGCGCAAATCAAGGATATACTGCGCCGCAAGTCGGATGTGCCCGGCGCCGAGCAGCTGCGCAACGAGAACGACAGCATTGTGGAGAAGTGGAAGAATCTGAACGACATCTGCAAGAGTCGTATCGAGTTCTCGGAAAAGCTGCGCGACTTCCTGGACACCCACGGCAATCTGAAGAACTGGCTGGACAGCAAGGAGCGAATGCTGACCGTGCTCGGTCCCATCTCATCGGATCCGCGTATGGTGCAGAGCCAGGTACAGCAGGTGCAAGTGCTGCGCGAGGAGTTCCGCACCCAGCAGCCACAGCTGAAGCACTTCCAAGAAATCGGCCACGATGTGCTCGACCATTTGAAGGATTCACCCGACGGTCCGGCTGTGGAAAAGAAGTTGGATGATGTCATGACCAAGTGGGATGAGCTGGTGGGCCGTCTGGATGATCGCGCCAACAGCTTGGGAGGTGCTGCTGACAGCAGCAAAGAATTCGATGCTGCCATTAATCGCTTGCGTGAGGCACTGCAGAACATCAGCGACAATTTGGATGTGTTGCCCACTGAGGGTGACCATCAAGAGAACCTGCGCAAGATTGAGAACCTCGAACGTCAACTGGAAGGCCAGCGTCCGCTTTTGGCCGACGCCGAACAGTCGGCTGCTGCGCTTTGCAACATACTGGGCGATCCAGCTTCGCGTGCCGACGTCAACTCACGCGTTGCCGCACTCGAGAAACAGTACCAGGCATTGCAGAAGAAATTGGACACCAAGAAAGCCGAGACGGAAGCTTCGCTGCGCGATGGCCGCCACTTTGCCGAGAACTGCACCAAAACATTGGGCTGGCTGTCCGGTGAACTGGCTAATCTCACCGATCGTTTGCTGGTGTCGGCCCACAAGCCAACACTGCAACACCAGATCGACACACACGAGCCCATTTACCGCGAGGTCATGGCTCGTGAGCACGAGATTATTATGCTGATTAACAAGGGCAAAGATTTGGCCGACCGTCAACAGGATCGCACAGTGAAGCGCGACCTAGAACGCATACAGCAGCAGTGGGAGAAATTGCGTCGCGAGGCTGTTGACCGTCATACGCGTCTACAGACTTGCATGGAACACTGCAAGAAGTACTCGCAGACTTCGGAGACCTTCCTGTCGTGGCTGCGCACTGCCGAGGACAAATTGGCCGATTTGACGCCTGGCGTGCTGTCGAAGGCGAAGCTCGAAACACGCTTACGCGATCTACAGACCTTCCGCAGCGAAGTGTGGAAGCACTCAGGCGAGTACGAAAACACCAAGGGACTCGGCGAGACCTTCTTGAGCAGCTGCGATGTGGATAAGGAACCCATTAAGGCAGAGCTGCAGGACATACGCGACCGCTGGGAGCGTCTCAACAACGACCTCATTGCCAGAGCACAAGAAATCGAAAATTGTTCGCGCCGTCTGGCCGACTTTAATGATGACCTCCGTAATCTGGATCATGCAGTGGGTCGCTGCGAGGATCGCCTGGCCGCACACGATGCACTGGGCGGTGCCGCCAAAGATCCCAAGCTGCTGGACCGCGTCAAGGCCATACGCGATGAACTCACTAATCTGAGCAAGCCGTTGTCCTCGTTGAAGGCCATGGCTAAGGATATTTCATCGGAGGCTCGCGCTGCCGGTGGCGATGCTGAGCATTTGACAAACGATGTTGACGGTCTCGGTGATCGCATTTCCGATCTGCAGGGTCGCCTGGATGATCGTTGCGGTGAGCTGCAATCGGCCGCAACTGCCGTGTCGCAATTCAACGAGCAAATCAAGAGCCTGGGAATCGATCTAAACGATTTGGAGCATGAAGTGGAGAACCTGTCGCCGCCTGGACGTGAAATCAAAGTGGTGCAGTCCCAGCTGGACGAGCTGTCTAAGCTGCAAAACAAACTGGATCGCATGGTGGGCCGTTTGGCCGATGCTGATCATGCCGCCGATGTGCTGGTGGACTCTGGTTTCTCGCCGGACACCACGCAAACACGCGAACAAATCTCAACGCTGCGCAAGACACTCGGCCGCCTGGACAATCGCGTGCGCGACCACGAGGACAATCTACAGAGCACATTTAAGGCGCTGCAGCACTTCTACGACATTCAGTCGCAGACGTCGGACGACATACAGGACGTGAGCGACGAGTTCAGACGTATGAAGCCGGTCAGCTCGGAGCTGGATCAGATACGCCGCCAACAGGAGGACTTCCGTAGGTTCAGAGAGGCCAAGGTGGAGCCGCTTGCGCAGAACGTGGACAAGGTGAACATGTCCGGTCGTGATTTGGTGCGCTCTGCCGCCAGTGGCGTGTCCACGGCCATCATCGAGAAGGATCTGGAAAAGCTGAACGACCGCTGGAACGACCTGAAGGAACGCATGAACGATCGCGATCGCCGCCTAGATGTGGCATTGTTGCAGTCCGGCAGATATCAGGAAGCGCTGGCTGGTTTATCAAAATGGTTGACTGACACCGAGGAAATGGTGGCCAACCAGAAGCCGCCGAGTGCCGACTACAAAGTGGTGAAGGCGCAACTGCAAGAGCAGAAATTCCTGAAGAAAATGCTGCTCGATCGCCAGAATTCCATGTCATCGTTGTCCGTTATGGGCAAAGAGGTGGCCAACGCTTGCGAGCCGGCCGAACGTTCGGCCATTGAGAAGCAGCTGAACGATCTGGTGAAGCGTTTCGATGCGCTGAGCAATGGCGCCGAGCAGCGCGAACTCGATCTGGAGGAGGCCATGGAGGTGGCCAAACGATTCCATGACAAACTCAGTCCGCTGGAACTGTGGCTGGACAACACCGAACGCGCTGTCAAAAATATGGAACTCATTCCCACGGACGAGGAGAAAATTCAACAGCGCATTCGTGAACACGATCGCCTGCACGATGAGATCATTTCGAAGAAACCGGACTTTACCGATTTGGCTGATGTTGCCGGACAGCTAATGCACCTGGTCAGCGACGAGGAGGCAGTGCACCTTGGCGAAAAGGTGCGCGCTGTCACAGATCGCTACACGAATCTGGCAGACGCCAGTGACAATATCGGTGCACTGCTGGCTGAATCGCGCCAAGGATTGCGCCATCTGGTGTTGACCTACCAAGAACTGGTCGCCTGGATGGACAGCATGGAGCAGGAACTGAAGCGCTTCAAGTCGGTGCCCGTACACTCGGAGAAGTTGCTCGAGCAAATGGACCATTTGGTGGAGCTAAACGAGAACATTGCCAATCATGCGCCGAACGTGGAGGCCACCGTTGAATCCGGTTCGGAGCTGATGAAGCACATCTCCAACGACGAGGCCATACAGCTGAAGGACAAGCTGGACTCACTGCAGCGCCGTTATGGCGAGTTGGCCAACCGCGGTGGTGACCTGTTGAAGAGCGCCAAGAACGCTTTGCCGTTGGTGCAGCACTTCCATGAGGCACACAACCGCTTGGTGGAATGGATGCAGGTGGCCGAGGGTGCGCTGACTACCAGCGAACCACGACAGGCCGATGTGCTGCGTCTGGAGGCCGAGTTGGCCGAAATGCGGCCTATACTCGATACCGTGAACTTGATTGGTCCACAACTGTGCCAGATTTCGCCCGGCGAGGGCGCCTCTACCATCGAGAGTATTGTGACGCGCGACAATCGTCGCTTCGATGCCATTGTGGAGCAAATTCAGCGCAAGGCCGAGCGCCTGCACTTGAGCAACCAGCGCGCCAAGGAGGTGACCGGCGACATTGACGAGCTGCTAGAGTGGTTCCGCGATATGGACGCCACTCTGCGTGAAGCCGATCCGCCCGGTATGGAACCGAAACTGGTGCGCGGCCAGCTGCAGGAACATCGCTCCATCAACGACGAAATTTCAAGTCAAAAGGGACGCGTGCGCGATGTCACAGCCGCCTCCAAGAAGGTGCTGCGCGAGTCGCCGCAGAGCGAAAACACTGCCACGCTGCGTGAGAAGTTGGACGACCTGAAGGAGATCGTTGACACTGTGGTGCAGCTGTGCGGCGAACGACTGGGCATACTGGAACAGGCACTGCCGCTGTCCGAGCACTTTGCCGACTCACACAACGGCCTGACCACCTGGCTGGACGAAATGGAGCAGCAGATATCGCGTCTGAGCATGCCAGCGCTGCGGCCCGATCAGATCACCGCACAGCAGGATCGTAACGAGCGTCTGCTGCAGTCGATTGCCGAGCACAAGCCGCTGCTGGACAAACTGAACAAGACCGGCGAGGCTTTAGGTGCACTGGTGGCCGACGACGACAGCGCCAAGATCAACGAAATACTCGACTCGGACAATGGGCGCTATGCGGCGTTGCGTCTGGAGTTGCGCGAGCGACAGCAGGCGCTCGAAAACGCACTACAAGAGTCCAGTCAGTTCTCCGACAAGCTGGAGGGCATGTTGCGCGCCCTGGCCAACACCGTGGACCAGGTGAACCAACTCGATCCGCTGTCGGCGCTGCCGCAGAAGATACGCGAGCAAATCGAAGACAACGTGGCCATCAAAGATGACCTCGACAAGCGGTCCGATGCTTTCTCGGCGGTGCAGCGCGCTGCCAACGATGTCATTGCCAAGGCGGGCAACAAGGCCGATCCGGCGGTGCGCGATATCAAGAGCAAATTGGAGAAGCTCAACAACTTGTGGAACGATGTACAGAAGGCGACCAAGAAACGCGGCAGCTCACTGGACGATATACTCAATGTGGCCGAGCCATTCTGGGAGCAGCTGAACAGTGTCATGAAGACGCTGAAGGATCTGGAGGAGACGCTCTCCTCCCAGGAGCCACCAGCTGCACAGCCGCAGGCAATTCAAAAGCAACAGGTGGCACTGCAAGAGGTGCGCCACAAGATCGACCAGACCAAGCCGGAAGTGGAGCAGGTGCGCCGTCATGGCAGCAACCTGATGAATATGTGCGGCGAGCCCGACAAGCCCGAAGTGAAGAAGCACATTGAAGATCTGGACAATGCGTGGGACAACATCACCGCGCTGTACGCCAAGCGTGAAGAGAATCTGATCGATGCCATGGAGAAGGCCATGGAATTCCATGAGACACTGCAGAATCTGGAGAAATTCCTGACGAGAGCGGAGGACAAATTCGCGCACCTGGGTCCCGTGGGCTCCGATATCGATGCGGTGAAGAAGCAAATCGAACAGCTGAAATCGTTCAAGGATGAAGTCGATCCGCACATGGTGGAAGTAGAGGCATTAAACAGGTGAGTGTGACGTTGCGAGGCGTCGTCCAGCGATTGTAATGTACTTATTGTATGACGGATATGGTTTTAATCGATATAAAAATTGTGTCTTACTCTCAATGCTCGGTGCTATACACATCGAACAAAACAACAAAACGAAAACAAATTTGTGCGTTTACAAATTGGCAGAAGTCTGGAAAGGCAAGAAAACGCAATTTTACATAATTATCACAAAAGAAAAGTTCCAAACGTTTGCATATTCGCATTTGTTGTACGTTATTCGAAGAAGTTTCAAGTTCGAAAATGGTTTCGCAATAACACAACTCTGCACACAGACACACATACATATACACCAATATTAGTCGACTATACATAAACGTGCTGCGTTGCTTGTTGGCTTCTCTTGCATGCGCTTCATAACCTGTTACCTACTCTAACCGTTTCCTGCAATGCCTAACCAATCAAGGGCTTTCTTTGTTATGTGCGCTGAGGGGAAAATGTTGTACAAAGTATCTGAGAATTACATACAGTAATGAATGAGTTGAAACATATAAAGTTGGTCTTTAAAGCTGTACAACATTTACCCTCAAAACATATTTATGCGTGTATTTGTGTTGTCCAAAATCTCAAGAGGCATCAGCCTTCTCAAACAGGAATTTCGGCATGTTTTGCGCAGATCGTTTGTGTCCCAAAATTGTATATTTTCTTTTACCATTCTATTGATTTCCTTATTAAATCTTTTATTTTTCTAATTTTGTTCTTCTGAAGCTGATGCATTCTTGAGTCCATCAAAAGAATAAATACACTTGTGTTAATTAAAGCATTGAATTTGCTGAAATTTTAATGTTAACGCATTACGGTTCATTGCTTGCGTGTTGATTGCACGTCTCTATATTCTCACCTAAACACCTTTTAATTATGTATCGTTCGCCCTCAATAGGCAAGCCGTTGAATTAACGGAGCGCACTTCACCCGAGCAAGCCGCATCCATACGCAAACCACTGGCCGTGGTCAATCACCGCTGGGAGACACTGCTGCGCGGCATGGTAGACCGCCAGAAGCAGCTGGAACATGCACTGCTGCACTTGGGACAATTCCAGCACGCGCTCAACGAACTGCTGGTCTGGATCAACAAGACCGACAGCACGCTGGATCAGCTGAAGCCCGTAAGTACTGCACACTTTAACTTTTAATCAAACGAAAACGAATTAATTGGTTGTTTATTTTATTTCTCGCAGATACCCGGCGATCCACAGCTGCTCGAGGTGGAGCTAGCCAAACTCAAAGTGCTGGCCAACGACATACAGGCGCATCAGAACTCTGTGGACACGCTCAACGATGCCGGCCGTCAGCTTATCGAATCTGAGAAGGGCACCGTGGAAGCTTCCACAACGCAGGCGAAATTGCGCAAGCTGAACACCGAATGGAAAACACTGCTGCAGAAGGCCTCTGATCGCCAACACGAACTGGAAGAGGCGCTGCGCGAAGCGCACGGCTACATTGCCGAAGTACAGGACATACTCGGTTGGCTGGGCGATGTTGATGCTGTGATAGGCGCCAGCAAGCCCGTGGGCGGTCTGCCCGAAACGGCCTCCGAGCAACTGGAGCGCTTCATGGAAGTGTACAACGAGTTGGAGGAGAATCGACCCAAAGTGGAGACCATACAAGCACAAGGCCAGGAGTACATCAAACGTCAGAACCAGATGAAGGTGAATTCGAGCAATTTGCAGCATACGTTGCGCACCTTGAAACAGCGTTGGGATGCGGTCGTTTCGCGTGCTTCCGATAAGAAAATCAAATTGGAGATTGCACTCAAAGAGGCCACCGAATTCCACGACACATTGCAGGCCTTTGTCGAATGGCTGACACAAGCCGAAAAGCAGTTGGCCAACGCGAATCCCGTATCACGTGTGTTGGAGACAATCCAGGTGCAAATGGAGGATCACAAAGTGCTGCAGAAGGATGTGAGCACCCATCGCGAGGCCATGCTGCTGCTAGACAAGAAGGGCACTCACCTGAAATACTTCAGTCAGAAGCAGGATGTCATACTGATCAAGAATCTGCTCGTCTCTGTGCAACATCGCTGGGAGCGTGTGGTCAGCAAGGCTGCTGAGCGCACTCGAGCACTCGATCATGGCTACAAGGAGGCGCGCGAGTTTAACGACGCCTGGAATAATATGATGCAGTACCTGCAGGAGACAGAGACCGTGTTGGATCAAATTATCGAGGAGGCCACCAGCTCTAAGGAGCCGCAAAAGATTAAGAAATACATCACCAAGCTGAAGGAGACTCACCGACAGTTGGCCGCCAAGCAAACGCTGTACGACACCACTATGCGTTCGGGCAAGAATCTCATGGAACGTGCTCCGAAGAGCGACGAACCGGTGTTGGGTCGTATGCTGATCGAGCTGAAGGAGCAATGGACACGCGTCTGGTCGAAGAGTATTGAGCGTCAGCGCAAGATGGAGGAGGCGTTGCTGCTGTCCGGACAATTTTCGGATGCGCTCGGCGAGTTGCTCGACTGGCTGAAGAAGGCCAAGCATCGGCTGAACGAAGATGGACCCGTACACGGCGACCTGGAGACGGTGCAAGGTCTGGCGGAGCATCACAAGCATATTGAACATGATCTGCAAAAGCGTGCCGGTCAGATGCAGGGTGTGCTTAAGACCGGTCGGGATTTGGAACGCTCAGGCAACAATCCGAATGTGGGACGACAGCTGGACGAGCTGCAGGCCATCTGGGATGAGGTGAAGGGCGCTACGGCAAAACGTGGTGAGCGCCTACAGCATGCGCTGAAGGATGCCGAAAAGTTGAATGGCAGCATACAGGCGCTGTTTGACTTCCTCGACCATGCCGAGCACAAAATGCGCTACGCCAAGAATGCCCCTGACGATGAGAAGATCTCGCGCGAGATGATGGAAATGCACACGGACTTTATGAACGACTTGCGGCAGCGCGAACGACAAAAGATCGATACGTTTGCGTTTGCAGAGGACATCATCAACAAGGCCTATCCCGATGCCATACCTATCATTAAGAATTGGCTGTCGATCATACAGCAGCGATGGGAGGAAGTGTCGCAATGGGCCATTAACCGCGAATCGAAGCTGGAACAGCATCTGCAGTCGCTCAAAGATTTGGACGACACAATTGAGGAGCTGCTGGCATGGCTGAGCGGACTGGAGGCGACGCTGTTGAGTAAGTAGCGCTAATGTGCGTGTGACTATTTGGAGTCTAATGTGATTATTTTACAGATCTGGAGCGCGAAACCTTGCCGGATGAGATACCGCCATTGGAAAAACTCATCGAGGATCACAAGGAATTCATGGAGAACACGGGACGCCGTAATCCTGAGGTGGATCGTGCCTGCAAGCCGAAACAATTGCCGCCAGGAGCACGTCGCAGCGTATCACGCAGCGGCAAGACGCCAGTGTAAGTAGCTGACGCCAAGACGGACACGTCTAAATTGCAGGTGGCCACTTGAAGCATGAACGCGGCGCAGCATAGCGACACCGTAGTATGCGAACAACACGTAAAATTGCATGTTCGAACACGGCAGGCTTGGCAAAAGTCGTCTCTAATTATGAACTGCAATTCGATTTTCCTTTTGTGTATTGTGCAATTTTCGTTTCGTCTCCTACTTTTGTATATTTTTATTTTCTCTTTTATCTATTTTTAGTCACTGAGAGTGTTTTCTTTGGTTTTTAATTTAAAAATGTATACTTGCTTGTATTGATTTCTATACTTTATTTTATTTATTTTATCTTTATGCCATTTGAAAACTCTTCGCACCCGTATTTTACTTCCCTATGGATATATTTCCACACAAACACTCCACATGCATTGCATTGTAAACGCTGTGTAGTCGTGGCTCAAGTCATGATCTACGTGAACAATCGCCCGATGGTGCCCTCAGACGACAAAGGTTCGTTGCACAGCTACCAAAACAGAAAACAAATTCAACAACAACAACTTACCGCTGCTATTCGTTTGCATTCAAAACGCCAATTGCTCCCAAAATGCTTTACTACCATTTGCATAACAACAATAATACCTACACTAGCAATCAGAAAATGTTCACACCTCATTAAGTAAACATTAACTGAAACGGAAACAGAATTGATGAAATAATGAAACGCTGTTGTCCATTCATAGTTTCTAAAGCTAATACAATGTGCTAATCGCCCAGTAGTTTTTTGTTTGCCTATTAAGATGATTGCTGCTAACAGTAGATGATTTTACTAGCACCCATAATGGCCTTTAACAACTGCCTAAGGTTGGTTGATCAATTTTGAAATCATTGAATCAATGAAACCATAACAATACTCATTTCCAGCAGTTCTGCTGCAACTTAAATTTAATAAATCAAAATCAATTTCAGTATGTCCATTCTACTAAAATTTTGCCGTTTCAAACTCAGCTACAAACAATGAATAATTTTTAGTAGCGCAATTCATTAAACAATTCGCTCATTTACTTACTTCTGGCTTACAAAAAATTCAACAATTCTTAACAAAATTTGATGGCATTCTTGCTTCATATTCAGCTCATTCATTCCACTCCTGCTTACCACATTTACATAGATGCTTATCGTTTGCCTTTGTTAATGTTTTAATATGCATTGAGCCAATGCATCAGCGTTGTGCATGTTTTCACTGAGTTTGTTTTTAATTTTTGTACTTTTCTCTGCTTCTCTTTTCTGCGTGCCGCCAACAGCTTCAAGGGCTCTCGTGATCAAGGACTCAATGCACGCAAAACGAGGTGAGTTTGAATTGCCAAATTTATTGTTTTACATTCTTTTTATAAGTATTTGTTGTGAATGATGTGAGTGCGTAATTGTCGATTGACTGTTTGTCTCTGCTCGTTACGAGCATCTTTATGTCCTCGTAGATTTTTGTCGTTCTGTTTGTCTAGCTGCTCATTTTTTGTTTTGACCTATGGGTGAAACACTTCTGCATGTTTTGCCATTTAAATTTTTTTTGTCATGCCATAAAGTAGATTGCATTTTTATACATTAATTCTTAAGTTTTTGATCATTTTTTATTGATCTGGTAAAATATTAAGGAGGCAAAAACCTGGTAAAATTTAGAGATAAAATGTGTCAGTACACAAAAGCAAATGGCACGCGTTCCTTTTGTAGTTTTGTTTAAAGTTATGGAAAAAAGTTGGTTGATGCCTAATTGGGTCACATAGTCGAAAGCTAGATCGTTGCATATTATCTGGGAGGTACCCGAAGAAAAGGTTGTCCAAGAGACCTAATTAGTTTTAGTACGCCAGTAGACCTAATAAAGGAATGTTACTTACTTTAATATCTTTGAAGAGCCATAACCGTTTTGCAGTTTTGCAGTTCCATTCCCACTTGGAGGTTGTACCATTACCTATCAAGATGATAGGATGATTATGTGATTCTTTCATAGCTGTAGAAGTAGCCGAGTGCTTAACCAACCCGACCTAAACTGAACAGCTCTGAAATGAAAAGCCAGCGCGCTAACTGCTGCACTATTGAGGCTAGCTACTTCAGTCTTCCTATAGTCTGCCATAGCGTCCAAATGGATAGTGTCCTTTTATGACCACTACGACAATTCTTTACCCCGAGTCAAATATAGAAAACCCTCCCTAAACATAATTTCAAAATTCAGTAGCGTTTACCAAAAGTTTACCTCATTGTGTGTTTGTGTTTGTGTTGATTTATTTTTATATGTATAACCTTTGTTTAAAACTGTTGTTTATGTGTTATTGTGTGCTTTCTTGTTTATTTCATGTTATTTATTGCTTTTCTTTGTTTTGTCTCTTTTCATTTTGCATATGCGCGCTTATTCTTGTGTGAAAAAAACACAAAACTAAACGAAATTAAAATCAATTCAAAATTCATACAAATTCGTTCAAACATCATTTGTTGTTGTGCAATGATTTTGTATGTTTTGAAACAACAACAACAAAAAATAAAAAAAATATTCAATTTCAAATTGACGCAATTCGTTTAATGCATTTGACATTTTGCTGCCACTCGTGCGCATGTAGTCGTGTGACACCAAGCCGTGATACGCCCGACAGGGATCGCTTGCCACACTACGGTCCGCGCTTCTCGCCCAGGTAAGCTATGATTTGTTGTTGGTATGCGTGTTTCTGTTACTCGTTCAATGTCTGCAAGCGCATGTTTTAGTGCGTTTATGCTCGTTGTGCATTTTTATATAATAAAACAAAAAAAAAACTAGTTTTAATCGTAGATGAACTGTACGCCATAGCAAATGTTGAAGTTTTCCATTGTTTCGTAAGGTTTCTTGCATACTAAAAGTTTACTTTGCACTTTTCTTAGTTCCATGGCTGCCGAAATTGAATTCCGTTCGCCGCGCGCCAAACTGCTCTGGGACAAGTGGCGTCATGTCTGGATGCTGTCCTGGGAGCGTCAACGTCGTCTGCATGAACATTTGATGTACTTGCGCGATGTGGAGCGCGTGCGCAACTTTAGCTGGGATGACTGGAGAAAGAGAGTGAGTGAAACGGCGCTTTATATTAATTTTTTTTTAATATTTTATAACAAAAATTTGTTTGTTGCTTTGTAGTTCCTTAAGTACATGAACCACAAGAAGTCACGCTTGACCGATCTGTTCCGCAAAATGGATAAGGACAACAATGGGCTGATACCACGTGGCGAATTCATCGATGGCATATTGAATACCAGTGCGTTTGAAACTATATTTGCATTAATTTTTTGATTACATGTTATTTTCGTATTTATTTATTGTATTGAATTTAGTTCATATTGAATTTATTAGTTTTGTTAATATTTATTTAGAATTTCATATTAATTTCTAGTTTTTAGTATTTTATTACTAATATTTTAAATAGTCTTAACTTCATTATATATTTTATTTTAGTTTTAATTAATATTATTTTGCCTTTATAAAGTTATTTTACGAAGTACTACTAAGTTTATGGGTTATTTTATTAATTCCATTTATATTATTTTGATCGCATATTATTTTATTTCAATTGATTTAATTGTATTTTTATTTGCTTGCTTGAGTTTATTTTCTTTGCTTATATTTAATTTAAATTAAATTTATTTTATTGTTTTATTTTATTTTAATTTATGTTATTTTATTTTATTTTATTAAATTTTGTTTAATTTTATTTAATTTTATTTAATTTTATTTATTTTATTTATTTTGTTTTATTTTCTTTTGTTTTATTTTATTTTATTTTATTTTATTTTATTTTATTTTATTTTATTTTATTTTATTTAATTTTATTTTATTTTATTTTATTTTATTTGTTTTATTTTATTGCTTAAATTTTTATTTTTTTTTAATTTACCTGTTTTAGATTCTCCATTCATACTTAAATTGCATATACAAATAAATACTCTAATTGTTCAAAATTTTGCTATAGAATTCGACACATCTCGCATGGAAATGGGCGCTGTTGCCGATTTGTTCGATCGCAATGGCGAAGGACTCATCGATTGGCAAGAATTCATTGCTGCACTCCGTCCCGATTGGCAAGAACGCAAACCGGCCAACGAATCAGACAAGATACACGATGAAGTCAAGCGTCTGGTGATGCTTTGCACATGTCGTCAAAAGTTCCGTGTATTCCAAGTAGGCGAGGGCAAATACAGAGTGAGTAAAATGAGATCCCACGTACCTAGTAAGCACTTTAACTTGATTGTTTTATTGTCGCTTTACAGTTTGGTGATTCACAAAAATTGCGTCTGGTGCGCATTCTGCGCAGCACTGTAATGGTGCGCGTAGGCGGCGGCTGGGTAGCACTCGATGAATTCCTGCAAAAGAACGATCCATGTCGCGGTAAGTTTTGTGTTGCCTTTTGTTTTAACATTCTATATGCACTACGCTCAAATTGTTATACTTTAAGTGAGGTTTTTTCCATCACCAGTATTGGCCTCTAACATAAAATAAATATTAAGCATTTTTAAGTATATTTTATGCGTTTCATAATACACCCCACATCCACACACCCGAAACTAACCGTCATTAGTCTTTTGTCCTAGTTTGGGAGTGAACAAACACGTAACCGGAATTCATGCAACTAGTATTTAGAATCGCCATCAATACCAACACCAACAACGACTTTGTTATCATCTAAATTCATGTGTTAATCACCGTTTATATTCTCTTCATATAATTATTTATACACATCTTTGGCCACTATTTTAGTTTAGTTTGATGTGTAATTTGACAGCTGAAAACGTCTATAATTACATTTATGCTCATCAATTGTCATTATCCACCATTACTGTAATGTAATCGCTCACAACTACTACTCAAACTAAGACTACGCCAATTGTTAACTTGTACCTAAGGTTCTACATCATTTAACCTGCTCTTTGAAGACTACTTTAATCTAAAAGAAATCTTTATAACATTAAATAATATCTAATAGGAGTGTGAAAGAAAAACGGAAATGGTCATTTAACAAACAAAACCAACAACATAACTGTTGCTAAAATCATAAATCTATTAGATGTCAAAGATAATATTGACTTCATTGAATGGATATTTGAATAATGCCTCATATTAACAACGTTCAATGAGTAAACAGAAAATTCCAAACAATCGTTTTAACAAATTTTAACCAATTTGGCATATCTTTCGTACCAACTCTTCAAACAATACCAACTCCACATGCCCCCAACATTGTGCTTACATACCATATTCGTTATAAGTCCTAATACGATTAACCCAGCGCCCCTGGCGCTTCTAATACTGGGGATAGTAGTTTCAGTAGGAGGACTGAAATAAACAACTGCTGCAGTAATCGCTCGTTCGTTCGCTTGCTCCACCTGCTAATCGCCAAGTCCATGAAAATGCTTTCGCCTCACCTTTTTTTTTGTCTGGTTTCATGCTTATTTTAATTTTGCGCGTCCTTTGTGCGGGCATAACTGTTAAATTTCCACTAAAGTACTACACTACAGCTCTAGCCTTACGCCTCCCCCATCAAACATCACTTAGCTGCCGCATTGCTGTGGCACAGTTGTGGTGTCTTCTACAATAAAACCTGCATGCCTACTCCTTCGCTCTCTATTTTAACTACTTTAACTCTATTAATCATTAGTTTGCCCTTTTCAATAGTGTTCGCTCATATTCGTTTTCTCTTAGATTGTTTTAGTTTATTTAGACTATAGCTGCTAATTCGAGTATAAATCATTTATTGTTAAACTTGCCGCTTCATACGTCAGCCACCACTACGAATTTTTGTTTTGTTCTTAAGTCGCTGCTATTTGCTTTGAATTGCCACTTCCTACTTCTTTGTTTATTTACTTAATATATTTTGTTCTTTTTTTCTTTCTTTTTTATTTTCAATTTTTCTGTATTTTTTTTTATATTTGCTCGTACCTGAACAATACCAACAAAAATGGTATGCAAAAAAAACAAAAAAATGAAACCAACACCACCTTCAACGTGAACGTGCCAAATGCCACAACACCACTGCTATTGCCAAAATGTGTTTGAAATGCTCAACTGTAAAACAAATATCGCTTGCGTTGTGTATTGCCACACTGTCATCGCTACTGCCAATCAACAAACAAACAAAAAAAAAACAAAAATTTTTTATGAAAAACACCATCAACCAATCAACTTTAAATTGAATTAACCAAAACTAAAACAAAAATTGTCGTTCTTTAAATGTATCGTAACCGAAATATGTTGTTGCCTGCCAAATTGCCAAAAATTGCCAAAACCAAAAACAATGCCAAAATCAATTGCCAATGCTCATCATAACGCTAATTCGCTCAACTGCCGCTCCAACCCGTACACGGGCCACAGCCAAGGGACGTACAAACATTGAATTGCGCGAGCAATTCATCTTGGCCGATGGAGTATCGCAGAGCATGGCCGCGTTCACACCACGTCGCTCCACCCCGAATGCCGCACAAAATGGCAACTTGCCGCCCTACATGAGCGGACAAGGTCCAATCATAAAGGTAAATAATAAACGCAAATCAAAACCAAAAAGAAGCCATTCGAAGTTCAATCATGAAATGCGCCAACACAAACTATTGAAAAAATAACAAATAAACTACCAATCAACATCTTCAATCTTCTCTTTCTTCGAAAATTCATACCGATCCTGTCTAACTTCATTGCTGTCACTTTTACTATATTTTTCGTTTTTTTAAATTGAAAAATCATATTTTCAAGAAATTCTGTAAGAATATTTCTTCTTGTCTCAATTTGCAGTTATTTTTTGAATGTACATACAATTTTAGATAAAACTCAATTATATTTGGACTTCTTTTTTCAAGTACAAATAAATTCAATATATTCCCAATATTTTTCCTAAAAAACAAAAAGTTTAACTTGAAAAATTTGTATAATTTCATTCATTTGAAAAACTTTGCAAATAACTGCCACATATTCCACGTTTGTCCCATGAAACTTTCAACAAAAATTTTTAAAAATCATTGATTTAAAACTAAATCTAATAATTAAAGTAAACTAAAAGTAATAATTTAAAAACATTTTTTCAAAACAAAAACCCAAATTTCAAGAAAAAATTGTTCAGAGTTCTTCAAATATCCTTCACATTTTCAAATTCTTTTTGCATACAACTTTCAACAAAACTTTTCTTAAATAATTTATTTTTCAAATATTTGTCTAAAACTAAAAACTGTTCCCAATAACTTTAAAGAAGTTCAAAACTTCAAAAGAAAAATTCGAAAGAAAAAATGTAATTAATTTTTTTTAAACTTCTCCCAATAACTCCCACATATTTCATTTGTGTTCCAACCAATTTTCTCAAATCATTGATTTAAAGAATTTAAGATTTAAATGAAATAATTTTCCAGAAATTTCTCAAAAAAAATAAACAGCTGAAAACTTTTCTTTATTTAAAAACCTATTCCAATTACTTCCACATATTGAATATTTTTTCAAAAAACTTAAAATTTAAAATCAAATGTTTTGGAAAAGCAATAATTTTTAAAATATTCCTAGAAATATAAAAATAAAAACTAAAATATAGAAGAAATAGTTGAAAACCTATTCCTATTTGTTTCAAAACCTATTCAAACATATTCAAATAGTGTTTCAAAAAACTTTTTTACAATTTTCTTAAATCATTAAATCAGCAAAACCAAATCTTTTTAAAAAAGCAATAATCAGTCATAATTCCAAAAAATAGAAACTTCGGAAAAATTGTTTTTATATAAAAATCTTTCCCAATGGCTTCTAAGATCTTCAGAGCTTCAGAATAAAATTAACGATTGTAAAATTTTCCTTATTTAAAAACTTTTCCTCAATGACTTTCACATATTTAATTTGTGTTCCAAAAATGATTTAACAAAATCCTGCGCAAATCATTGATTAAAAGTCAAATCTTTTTCAAAAGTAATAACTTTTCAAACACTTTCTTCGAATTGCTGTTTTCGTAATTCTATTTTTCGAAATGCTTTCTACAAGTCACACAAATAAAATTTTGTTCAAACAAAATATCTCTTGAATTCTTGAATTCTTTATCAATTTCCAAAAATCACTGAAAAAAATTAATTTGCATTTTACGTGCACCACATGGATTGCTTTCCCATTTAGACTCAAATATTTTTTCAACATCTTCTCGAATTGATTCTTCTTTGAACTCTTCTTTAACTTCTTTAAATCTTTCATCTCATTTATCCCTCTATTACTTTCCAATACTGTCCACATATGTCTTATTTATTCATTCATAAATCAAAACCTTCATAAATCCATCACACCTTCTTTTCCTTCAAATTTACATTCCACTTGCTCCACAAGTTCCATCTCCCTTCCGGTATTGACTTCTCCAGGTAAGTGTTGCTGGGATCGATGTCGTCACGTGTTGTGTGTGTGTGTGCGCGCGTTGAGTGTGGCAACTCGCAACCGCGCAGCCCATCGTCGCCGTCGCCGCTTCTGCTGCCGCTGCTGCCTAAACAACAGAAACAACAGCAAATAGAGTGCGTCCAATGTTTCATTTGTTGTACTATTTTTTTGTGTATATTTACCCCCTTCTTAATTTCTTGTTTGGTTGCGTTTCAAGCATGTTTTCTTGCATTTTCCGTTTTGAATTTTTTTCGTTGTTTATGATTTCCTTTTACTGTAAGTTTCACACAAAATGTTGTTGAAAGCGGCTAAAAGCTATACCCGTTTTTTTTAAATTATTTTATTGTACTTCCTTATAGTATGCTTTCTTAGCTACATTAACCCCCGAAATCAACTCCTCCTAGATTTAGTTCTGTCTTGTCCAATATTTAGTGAGTCCCAGTCCCCTGCAGCTGTAAAGCGTTTTCCTCGGCCGGTGTTTGGCTACTGCTAGTTAGTTAGTGTAGGTGCCAGCTACCTCCCTCCCTTTCAGCCTGGGGTGGGTTCCAGTCGAAACTGCCAAAGTGCATTCATCCGTTCATGCGCCCAGCTCTAAGCAAATTGAAGCGTTTGTACGAAAACAAGTTTCTTAAATGATCATATGCCGTCTTCGTCTGCTCCTACCACACAATCATACACACAAACCAATGTTGCGCCACTGCAATTGAATTTACCCACATTTATTGTCCCCCAGCCGATGAGCATTTAGCCGAACTAATGCCCATTTTCGAGCGCATTCGCGCGCAAGAACAAGTGCCGTGCGCCTTTCCCATACACATGGGCGCCGGGGGTACCGTCTTTGTGCGTTGCAATAGCAGCCGCTCCGTACCGTTGAGTCCACACGTGCTACACTGCCATCCCACTACACACTGGGTAAGTTTGGAGATGCCAACCATAAATCTCTCTTTCGATTTCTTCGCAGCTGCCTCATTATGATTCACGTTTAACACTTTATTGAAGCAAAATATTAATTCGTAACATTTGTATGGCATTCACAGGTGCGCGAGCGCTCAGTACGCTCCATTCCAATGTCCAGACCGTCGCGCTCATCGCAGTCGGCTTCCACGCCAGATTCGCTCAGCGATAACGAGGGCAGCCATGGCGGCGCAGCGTCTGGACGCTACACGCCGCGCAAGGTCACCTACACTAGCACACGCACCGGCCTAACGCCAGGCGGCTCGCGCGCCGGCTCCAAGCCCAACTCACGTCCGCTCAGTCGACAAGGCTCGAAACCGCCATCGCGACATGGCTCAATGCAGTCGCTGGACAGCACAGGTGCGTAACATACAAATTGTTATTTGGTTTTTACAACATATTTAATAATCTTAAAATAACTGTTTTGCCAGATGAAACCACACCCTCACGCATTCCACAACGTAAACCGTCAGCGGCAAGCACCACATCGGCCAGTGGCACAGCGCCGCGCCCCTCACGTTTGTCAGTAACGTCGGCCACACCGACGCGCACAAATGGCACCGGCACCTTTACACGTAAGACCGCTTCCGGTTCGGCTAGTCCTGCACCCACAAGGTAAGCATTGAAAATCTAAATATATGGATTTTAAATTCAATCGAGTCGAATCAATTCAAATACAGGAAATATAAATTAGAAGGAATAGAAAAAGCATAAAGTCGGGAAAAGTTGGTTCACTTCTACCACCTTATGTTCAGTTTGACTGCGTTTTTCTCTCTTGATTTTTCTAAACTGTTTGACCAATGAAAAGGCGTTTGCTCAATGCTCGATTTAAAAGCAAGTAAAAAAGTTTTTTTTTTATAAATATAAGCAGCGATAGAATGATTAATTTAAAATTAAAATAAAAGGAAGAAAATTTTTTTATTTTTTTCGAAATTCATTACAGTCGAACTTCCTTAAACAAAATTTCTAACATATACAACGAAATTCTCCCTATTACGAATTGATTTTCAAAAACACAGCAGTTTTATTTACTTTTAATGTGTTTTGATGTTGTCTTTATGATAAATTTCTGTATAGCAAATTTCTGTCCACAACGAACAAATTTGATCTCGTTCTGCTGTTGACTCCACGTCACTGTAGACCAGACTGTGACACGATTTCGTATCGCTTCTTAAATAGAAAAACCACAGAAACATGACAACTATCTAGTCAAAAAATTTTTACTGCATTATCCCAGAACTTTTCAAACCGTTTTCTGGTTCATAGAAGTGCAGCCCACATGTTCGAGTCGTTTTTTTGGAGTTCACGATGGCTAAAAAAATATTCATGTGCTGCTATCAATTTAGCCACGATTTCCTAGAATTTTCTTGTTCTCAAAATGTTCTTTAAAACAGCATCAAGTTGAAACTTCTTTCAAAACGATTGTGTGTTATTCAGTTTAAAGTTTTTCGAGCATTGAATAATTTTTCAAATAATTTTTCGACTTTCTCTTTTTTTTTTGTCTTACAAATAAGTAATACTTACTATATAAAAATAAATATATAACTAACTATGAATTGATTTAAAGAACACTGCTTCTTCGTTTTAGTTTCAGAGTGTTTTGATCTCTTTTTAAGGAATTTCTATATAGAAAATTTTTCTATAAAATAAACACATTTTGCAGCCAGGATTTCAACTCTTGTGATTTCCATACTTTCCGAATTTTTCAAATAATTTTTCCTTATGCATATTTGATCTCCATTTTCATATGTAAAGATTTTTTTCAAATAATTTTTTGTTATGCATAGAAATGAAATGCTATACCGAGAATAAAGTAAAAAGTATTTCAGAAAAAGAAAGAACAGAGAATATGAGAAAGTTTTAATAGTAACAATTTTGATCGCATTAGACGGTGATCAGTGCTTTCTGTACAAAAATTTTTCCATATAGAATAGATTACCTAAGGAAATCAAGCATCAGCTGCCCGAGGCACTGTATCCATTACTAAATTAATTTGTCGTTTTCCTCACTATTGAAAGAATTCATGTCCTGTAATGTTTTATATGAATTTTTTCACATTTCTTAGATCAGTCAGTCAGACAGATTCATTCTCTATATTCATTTTCTATATACTAACTTTGCTAAAAGGAAGTTCGATTGTATTTGAAAGCACAAATTAAAATGAATTTAATAACAAAATATAAATTTAACCCAGATAGACCAAACATTTTACATGCTGTACGCCTGTTTTAAGGGATTTGATAAGAAAGAGAAACAACGATTCAATTAGGATTCATCAGACATTTTTCTATTTAGTTGAATCTTTGGTTTCCAGCGCGAATTGAATTTCTATAGAAGTTTCTCTTTTAAATTTAGGTGAAAACTTTGCTTCATAGGGCATTGAGCAAACGTCCGTTAATGTCCTTTTTAAACTTTTTAGATTTCATACAAATGTTTGAACACAAACCTCAACAGTCATGAAAAAGTTATTTGCAATGGTTGCGACAGGATTTTGTTGCTCTCAAATTAAATGTAAAAACATTATTGGTTTTTATTCATTTTACTTAATTTTTATTAAAATATGTGCTTTGTTTTCTACAACGAAATTACATGTTTTCATAAACAGTAAATAAATAAGCAGTAAATAAGAATTCTCTTCACACTTGTTCGATTTTTCAAATTAAGAGAACAATTTTATTTATTAAAATTTTTACTTGACTACTTTTTTCTGCCCCAAAATATGTCCATCAATGTCCAGCTTAACATTGCAAATCACTTTTCCCACAATTTTCTACACATGCTTATCACTTCTTTCTACCATTTCAAACTACATATTACACTTCTTGAATTTCGATTTTTTTTATTAATCTTTTACTTTTTTTGTTCTTTAATTTCAAATTAAAATTCTTTGCATCGTCATCAATTTGCTCGTATTTGATAATGTTGCATTTTAACTAAACGAATGCAAATAATTAAATTGGCACGCCACTGCAACCAACTAAAAATGTAACCAATCAAACAAAATTCAAAATCAAAATTTATCAAACAATAAACAACGTAAAATCAACATTTGACAAACTAAATATATATGCAAAAAAATATATATGCAACAAAATATATATGCAAAAACTATGCTAACCACTTGCCTACCCATAACAATAACAAATCATAAAACGTAATGAATGAAATTTTATGAATCGAATTGAAGCAACGGCGGCATGAGTAGAGCATCCAGCATACCAGCACTAACCGGCTTCGGCTTCAAATCTAGGTAAAGCGACACATTCTACAAACAAATCTACATTGCTTTTTTTTTGTAATAACAACAACATAAAACACACACACCCAGTCATTAATACTTGTAGACGTTAGCTTAAGTCGTCGCGTATGTTGTCGCAAGTATTTGCTTAAATCTAACATTAAGGCTTGTACTAAATAATTGTTGCTGTAATTGTAATGAGTACTAACATTTGGTGAACTGCATAATGCTATCATATTCATTCCAAACGCGTTCATACAACTCTCACTGTTTACGCTTCATGCACAAACAAAACACAATCAGACACACTCACCTCACCTCTCACATTCACACTTTCAAACACACTGTGGTCAAATATTCAGCTCAGCTGCAAATATTTACACCCAAATCCCATTTAAAATCCCATTCAAGGCATCGTTGATTGCCGTGCAACCTTCACACACACACACACACACAACTTGCTGACTTTTTCATTGTTGCTATCTTTGTTCTTTGTTTTGTTGTAATCTCATAATCAAATAGCCGTCCATCACGGATTCCCGTCAAAGTGCCCTCATTCGATAAGTCGGCTAATTCGCCCTCGCCCACCACCAGCTCGTCGGCCGCAAATAGCATCAACCCGAATAGCTTCAGCAGTTTGGGGTAATTGGCTGCATTAGCCGCGCTCTCGTTCATTCGTTCTTTCCATTCTTCGTTCGTACGCCCGCTCGTCATGTGTTGTAGTGTATTCAGAGCACAGCCGCCACGGCCGATTCTGTATAGCGACACATTTCTGTGCTGCAGTATTTTTTCGTATTATTTCTAGCCCATCTATGAAAAGTAAATATTCCATATTATGTTTTCAAGTTTTCTTTCATTGCAACTTTAATTTTTTGCGAAAGTTTTTCTGCATTGCATTTCGTTGCGTCTTGTATACGTTTTTTGCTTTTTAAACATTTGTCTTAATTGTTTTTGTTTTGCCAAAGGATGTATTCTTGTTTTTCTAATTGTTAGAACAAAATTTGCATTGTCTTTTTGTGCTGTTTTTTGTGCATTTTTTGTGACTGTGCCAGTGAAAAGGACCTAAAAATAATAGCTGAAGAAATGTTCCACTGGAAAATGAAGAAAAATTTAATGTCCCTAAATGTCCTTAATGTCTTTAATTATGACAAAAGTAACTATTGTCATATCAATAAAATAGTTATGGTTGTCCAATAGTTCTAATTTTTGCAAAGAAACTTTAGTTGTCAAAAAATGTGTGTCACAAAATATGACAACCATTAGAATAAGTACATTTTGTTGTCACACAACTGACTTTGACGGTTAATATTATAACTGGAATGACAAAATTGTAAAATTCTAAAATCACAAAATAAATTTGCAAGAATATGAGTTTAACGAAAATCTGTGTCATTAAGTGATTGACGCAATCAGTTAAATTTAGAGTTGGTATACGTGGCCTTGTCGTGGCACTTCTGGTTGTCATATATTGATTGCAATAATTGGATGCGATTATAAATGTCCCAAATTTTATTGCAACCATAGAGGTGTGACATGTGCCAGTCACAAATTGGCTACAACTTGACTATTTATGATATTTGTTTGAACTAATAACACGAAAACTCCACAAATTTTATAGAAAACAATAGAGATGCTACATATGACAGTCACAAATTGGCAACAACTTGACTATCTATCACATTTTTAAACCTAGGACACGTATGTATGTGACTCAAAATATGTTCTGACAGTAAAGATATGGTATGTGACAGTCACAAACCTGAGACAATTTGACTATTTGTCATATTTTTTTACTTTAAAATACGTGAGTTCCCGAAATTTATTGCAACCACAGAGATATGATATGTGACAGTCACAAAATTGCAACAGTTCGACCCTTTGTCGTATTTTGCTGTACCTATAGCACAGTAGTTCCCCAAAATGTATTGTGACAATAGAAATGCAATTTTTACCATTCATAAAATTGCAAACATTTTTCTATTCGTCGTATTTTTTGAACCTAGAACACATGATTTTTCCAACCTGTCCCTAAAATTGTAATATTCCCTTTAACACAAATCACAAATATGTGCCCAAAAATGTATTACAACAACACACATGTAATATGTGACAGTCACAAAATTTCAAAAATTTGGTTACTAGTAATTTTTTTCGTAGTTCTCATACGTTTGGGACCCAAAATTGACTCTGACAATCCTAAAACTATCATTTCATGTCAGTCATAAAACTATCACAACTTATTTTATTAAGTCGAATAGTTGCCACAAAAATTTGTTTGACAAGTTTCCATAGCAAAAACTAATTGCTGTATGTGTGGTTTTCATACAGAAAATAATTTGAACAATATTATTCAATTGAATAGTTACCACAAAAATGAGTGTGACAAATTTCAATTTCTAAAACTAGTGTCACAAATGCTTTTTTACAGAAATAACTACTGTAATTTTTGTTTTCATACAGAAAATCATTTAAAAACTGTTATTCAACTGCAACTGTCACAAAAATATTTCAACAAAAGTGATTAGCTAGAGACATTCTTATAAAATGTACTGAAAATGAACAAACCACGCCGGTTGTCTAAAGCAGTCTTTAGGTAAATGTACGACTATATCAAATTCCATTCTGATTTTTTTATTCTTTCGAAAATTACTAAATAAGTTTGGCTTTATTTCTCTGGAGACTCCAGAAGATTTCTCGAAGAGGGAAAAAATAATCAATGCTATGAAAATGTTAATAATTGCTTTTGTGACTCCTAACTGTCAAAATAAGAGTTTTAAAAAAATTTATTTGCACAAGAATTTTGCAAAATGTGACTGTTATATAAAATTTCACAACCTTGATTGTCACACAAAATGTCACAAATATGGTTGCTATAAAAAGTTCCTATCAAAAAGCTATGAGAAGAATTATTGTTCCAGTTGCTTGGAGAATTGGCTGAAAAAGGTATGAAATCTGCGCCAATGGGACAATGTGTCACAGTGAATTGTGCTGGGATTAAAGTGTCCTCTGTAGCCATGACAGCCATGTCAACCTAATCAAATCTACCCAATTGACTTCAAAAGAATCAACTCGGAGTCGAATTGCTTAGAACATATTGAATTGGTTTTTGTTTTCTTTGCTGTACGACCCTGTTAACTCTGTTTTCTACTTCATTTGAATATAAATATTTGTTCTGTTCTTTGTTAAGTTTTTATTGAATTTGTATTTTTAGCTTGTTGTACTGTTCTTGTTTTCTTTCTGTATACATTTATTGTAAATTTTTATTTGCCATTTAGCGCTACTGTTTTTCTTGTTGTTCATACTATTGTTGTTATAGTTGTTGTTTTTATTTGTTGTTGTTATTATTATTGTGTTGTGCGTTGAGATTACTCAGTGCAGTTTCTTTTGGTATTTACGTGTTTCACTAATTCGTTTCTTTTATTGACTCACCACCACAAACAGGAGGAACATCAGCGGCAGCTCCACACCATCCGGCATGCAAACGCCCCGTAAGCACTCGGCCGATCCGACATTCAGCTCGACTCAGCGCGCCCGCACATCGCGCGGCACCACGCCCGTCGAAAAACGCGAACCATTCCGACTCTGAAGCGCGCAGCGAGATGCGAATGAAAGGACACGCCGTTCATTCACCGGACAAATTTAACCGAAACACAAAAACCAACCAGCAAATAAACCAGCAAAAAACAAGCAGCAAAATTTGCAAAGATGCAAAACGCAAAATGTTAGCATTAGTAATCTCTGTTTTTACATTTGTGAAATGTAAACAAAAAACACAACAAGCCAAGCCAATAAGTGCCCCCACAACCCGCCCATTCCGACGCTCGGTTGCGCTGCGCAGCGCGAACGCGTGCCTACAGCAGCGCCCAGCCGACACATCGCGCGACATGAAATGCCCCACAGCACAGCGCACAGTCGGAGGCAGCCGCGTTACTAACACCAAGACATGTTTTAGTTATACGAGAAAGGAAGAAGATGAAGACTAACCGATTTTGTGAAGGAATTTTACAAAAAGACAAAGAAAACAAAAAACCACAAGAAGAAGAATTACAGCAGAATTGCCACTAACCACTTCTACTACTTGTACAACTACTACCACAACAAAAACAACAACTACTACTACCAGTTCTATAACTACTACTACTTATTTAGTATTTTCTGCCAAGCCCGCATCGAACTGTTGATGACCACCCCCCCTCTCCCACTTTCTATATTTTGTATATAAGCAACGATAAACATTACAAAACAAAAAGTATGAAAAGAAAGAAAAAAAAACAACCAGAAGAAATTGAAAGCAAAAGAAATGTTAAAAAAGTTAAAGCAAATAAATAATCAAATATTGCAACATTAAAGGAGATAGATGGTCGCAAAATGCAATCATCAACATACAAAAACACCCTCACACACACACATGCATAGTGAACCACTATGGAACATCAATTCGAATGTCGATTTGTGGCACTGTGCGCGCACTTGAAATCGCCAGTTCAATTGTACACAACGTGCCACGAGTCGAACAAAACACTGCAAAACAATGCAGTAAAGCAAAAGATGCAAAAAGAAACAAAACAAAAACAAATAAACATAGAGAAGAGAAGACGACGAAATAGCAGAGCATATAAAGAAATATAGACAAAAATCACACTCACACCAATCAACCACGTTCCCGCCCCTCCCACCCCCTTTCCCAAGCAACCACACGCAGCCGTTAGTAAAACAACAAAGGAAAAACAGTTAATTTTTGTGTTGATTTACCTTAAGTGGAAAATTATTTAAATAATTGATTAATTGTACTAAAAGTCATTATTATAAGTAAAAAGTATTTCTTAAGCACTCTTTAACAAATGTTTCTTTATTTTTATTTCTTTTTGTTTTTTTTTTATATAAAAAGGTATATAAATATTATATGTTAAATAATATTACTAAATTATTATGTTAATGAAATATTTTTAAATTCTGAAAAACAAATTTTTATAAATTCCAAAAAAATAAAACGAAAAAAATAACTGAAATAAAAAATTGAATAACCAAAAAAAAATATATTTTGGTGTTTTTAATTGTTGTATGACTGGGCGTGTTTAATTCTAGAACGACAACGAAGTCAAAATGATAAGTGTCAAACAATTTTTTATGTATGGGAATCTTACACAGGCTGTATGAGATTGGCCACGCCCATCTCTTATGTCCACTAGGCTAACAAAATGAGTATCAAGGGTGCGTACAGGGAGTTGAACAAAGTTATTTTTTCAGATAGTCAAACAGCCATCAAAGCACTAATCTCATATGAGATAACTTTAAACTGGGCATACACAATCAGGTCAAAATCCTCTGGGTCCCAGGACACAGAAGAATTGACGGAAATGAGGAGGCGAATCGCCTTGCTACAACCTACGACCAGAGCCCTTCATTGGACTGGGCAGGAACAGTGTAGCAGAGTTCTTTCTGGTTCTTTCTACGTCCGTCTGACATGGACAACACAGGGACAACAATCAGCCATGGCATTCTTCTGTAAGGCGATATGAACATCAAACGAATCAGCGTGTCATTGCAGCAAATATAGGCTACTTACAATCGACCATGCCTATTTTTCGCGCTTACTAAACTCACAAAACGTAGCTACAGTACATGTCTGTAAAGTATTGAGGCAACCATAGGCAAATAGCGCTCAAAATAATTTTTTTCTGGGTTGATACATCTTTCATCTGATGCTCAAATATCTGTTTGAGCGCCATCTGCCGGGAGTTTGTGCGTGATACGTTTGCTTACAAGTCAGTGTTGTGTTCTGGGAATTTTGGGTCGAGAGTGCTGAATTTGTTTAAAGAAATACTTTCTTTAGGCCAAAATGTTACCGACGGCATCATTACCGGTGACGAGACAAGGACCTGAAAATATGACCTCGAAACTCAAATTTTTTCCGCAAGGCCAAAGAGTAAATAAGAAAGATTACCTTAGCGTATAAAAGCGTTTGAGGAAAAATGCTCGTCGCGAGAGGCCAGAATTGTAAAGAGACAACTAGTGGTTTCTTAGCCACGACAACGCACCGGCTCGTCTGGCACACATCGCGTCTGGTACGCGACTATTTAATCAAAACGAATGTTCAAACCATTTCTGTTTTCGTCCCACATGGCTTCATGTGATTTTTTCCTATTTCCACGACTCAAATTACTACTTTGCGGAAAACGTTTTCAGACGATTGAGGCAGTAAAGCAGAATTCGCCGAAGGATCTAAAGGCGATCCCAAAATCAACCTATGGAAAGTATTATACAGATTGGAGAAATCATTGGAATATGTCTGTTGGTTGCCATGGAGATAAACTTTTAATATTTTGAGTATTTTAAAGAAAATAAAATTAATATAGATGAGTAATTGAAACGTTTAAATTTTATTGAAGAATTCTGGGTATTTTATGATCAGAAGGTATTCCTAAAAGGCGATAGGATCACTGTTGCCACTCAACTAAAATTTGTTGTACCAAAATTTTCCTAAAAAGGGCTCAATATGACAACGACAACCAATTTTTTGTTTCCGACAAATTATTTTTAACACAAAAGCGAAGCATAACTTTTATATCGAAATTTTTAAAAACTTATTTTTTGTTGCTTACACACTTTTGTATAAAGAAGGCCCAAATTACACAAAAGCAGCCCAAAGGCCCAAATGAAATTAAATTAAAAGGCCCACTTTTGGTCCAAATGAACAAAAGTGGCAACTGTAGAAAGGAGAAACAGAGAAGTGAAACTGGTCACGTGGTAATAAGATATCAAAGGGCTCTGTTTTATTGAGGAATATTTAGACTGTGTAAGATTGGCCATGCCTACCTGACATGTCCACTGTATTAACTAAAATTGGCGTTTTGCTGTTTTTAGAAATATATTTTAAATGCATTTGCAATAAATATTTGGTTTTAGTATCTCAGGGGATCGTGAGTATAGTTCTGGAAATATGTAAAAGATGCAAGATGCAATATTGAAGACCGGTATTATTTAATGGATTTATTACTTAATGGTTTACTTTTATTGGAAAATGTGACGGGCGTTCAACAAGAGGACTCACCTTTACATAACTGAAACTTTTGTTATTGTTATATCTTTAGAATTGTAGGTCGTACAAGGTCGTCGTAGCTTGGTCGTCGTTTTTCTACTGGAAGAATTTGTGTGTTTGACAAGTCATCGGCATGAAAACATTGCACTGAATAAATGCAACTCAACGGTTTGGTATTTTTTACTTATTGAATTTTCAGGCATTTAAAAAGGTTAATTATCGGTAGTATTTAATATTTATAGAAATAATAATGCAACGAAATACAACTTAAGTTATTGTCCTCTTTTTATTTTGTTCATTAAAATTTTTTTCAGTATTTTTTTAGTTCATTTATTTTTTATTTTATGTATGATGTTTCTTATATTTTTTTATTTTTTTAGTATTTTTTCTAGTATTTTTTTCTAGAGTTACTTGATTTATTTAAAGTTTTCACTATAATTAAAACACAAAATAAATTAAATAACTGTTAGGCAGAGGGGCCTTGCTAGTATTTAAAACTTACGAGTATACAAATATTAATGAAACGAAATAAAACTAAAGTCATTGTCTTCTATTTATTTTGTTCATTCAACTTTTTTGCAGTATTTTTTAGTTGATTTATTTTTTATTTTATGTGTGATGTTTATAATTTTAATATTGTATTATTTTTATTATTTTTTTTTAGTATTTTTCTAGTATTTTTTCTAGACTATACTTGATTTATTTAAAGTTTTCGCTATAATTAAAATACAAAATAAATCACATAATTGTTAGGCCCAAAAAATGTATTTATTATATTAATTTTTAAAAAATTATTTTAAGCTTTCACGTTGCTGTAGATTTATGTAAATATTCACAATTTATTCTATTATAATAATAAGTTAATCGAAATAAAAATAAAGCCAACATTCTGTCAGCCATAACTCGCATCCGGAACTTTAGGAAATAAATGTCGTGGTCATTCCGTTTAACTTTTAACTACACCTTAAATGGCAATCAATATGCATGAAGTGTGCTTTTTGATGTATTCTGGTGCGCTTTAACCCTTGAAAGCACACTGAAAAAGATTCAGGATTCTTAAAAGAATAAACAGTAAAGATTTGACTGTAAAAATTATATTACGATTATACGCTTTAACCCTTGAATGCATACTGAAAAAATTCAAGATTCTCAAAATATTCAACAGTAAAGTGTGACTGAAAAGATTATACTATAGGAAAGACTCTCCTAACGTTGTTGGTGATTAAAATGCTTCGGCAGGCCGATTAATTGACTAAAAATACTCTAAGAAATATAACAAATTCTTAAAAATTTAAACAATTAAGTTTATAGCGTAAAAATGATATGTAAATCGGTTTCTGAAAGCACAAAAACATGAATAATTGTCGCAAATTAAGATTTAGTTTAGTTGATACAACAGTTTTGTGTGTAAATGCAATGAAAAATTTAACTTTTGAACTTCCATCTGCTGTTTGGGAACAGGGACTCCATGGCCGGCGACTACCTTTTTGTGTCCAAAATACCCTCGTTATAGGGAATACATGGAAGGAGCGCAATGAAATATGTTTATATAGGTATAAATGGAATTTTAGGAGCATACACCTGATGGGAATGTCACTCCTCATTTACTCTTCAAGACTAGTCCCCCTAACACTTCCTCCTGTACATTTTCCAACAATTTTTTTCCACCTCAGACCTTACAACAGAAAATTTGGAAATTAATTTAGATATTTTAATTGAATTTTTTATTTTTTTTATTATTTACAATTTTTAAAAAATAAAAAAAAATTAGGTTGATTTTCGGAAGCAGAAAAAAATGAATGATGTAGGGAAATTATGCATTTTTTCTATGTAGGTAGGTTTGTTTTCTTTCCAATGAGAAAATCTATCTTTCTGTGTTCAATCTGCTGCTTGGAGACGCGGATTCTATGGGCGACGAATAACTTTCTGTTCCCAAATCATTATCGTACTATACTTTTTTAAGATAAGCGATCTATGGACATTTGCGTAGACACTTGGGGCCATGGCCAGAATAAGATGAATACCCAGAGTCCATAAGTCAATCTTTTAGTTTTCCATTCCATTTTAAATAACATATGTGGTCGCCTGGGATCAACATGAGTTTTGTACAATTGTACGAAAATCTTGAATTAAAGTAAAAAAAGATTATTTAAAAAAGTATTGGTATATGTAGCAGTTTTGTGTAACAAGAAAGTCAAGGAAGACACCTCTGGCAGACTGTGTAAGGCAAGGAACAGATTTCCAGGCACAGGAAGCTACGATATTCAATGCTTTTGTGAAATGAACGCTGTTGTAAGACAGTGAAACTTGGTTGGTCTCGAACACCAACACCCAAAGGCTCCAAGTCCTGGGGTGGCTTTCCATAATTCGATATCGAGCAAATACGTATATCGAACTATCGTTTTTGTATCGAACGTTCGATACAAACAGCTCGATACCTCGATGCTCTCGTTTTGATTTTTCTCCTTTGTCAACCGTAACAAAATGTAAATATTTTGTGTTGTTTTTTTTTGGATATTTTGACATTTTTTGTGATTTTCTTAAATTTTTTTTAATTTTTTAGGAGTCAACAAACGAATGCGGCTCAAATAAAGATGCTAATAGAATTTATTGATTGGGGTTTCGCGACCAAACTCCTCCAAAAACAATAAATAGCCCCAATCGTACATTTTTATTCCGGAAAATTTTTAAAAATTGTTTATATTCAAAACTTTACTTTTCAAATTTTCTTCGTTTTGTTTACTTCCTGCTGCTTCTGAGAGCTCCAAAGTACTTTCCACATACTTCCCAAAAAATGAAAACGAGAGTTCTAATATCGAGTTACGGAAAGCGAAACTGTCTCGTTGAGCGTTCGATATCGAATCGATGTGTTCAGCCAACGACGGTCGAGTATCGAAATACGGAAAGCCACCCCTGGTCAACAAGTTTTTGCGAGTCATTTGCAGAATATTCTGGTAAAATAGAATCAGAAATCATAAGCTCTGGAAACGACGTTTAAAGAACCCTTACACAAACAGATAAAGCAACCAGATAAAGAAAGATAAAAAGATAAAGAAAACCTCCAACCACGGTTGCCAGTCAGTTACATTTTTTTACAACCTTCAGATTGCTCACACGCTTTTGTATAAAAATGCACAAAATAAACAAAAACGGTCCAAAGGCCCAATTGATATAAAAAAGCCCACTTTTGTTCCAAATATACCAAAAGTGGCAACCGTGCTTCCAACCAGTTTCACAAGAATGGAACTTGATTGGAATTCTCAAGTGAGCAGAAGTTGCAGAAGACCGAAAAACATCTTCAGGTGGTCGATTCTATGCGAAGTATTCTGCAAAAACAACAGCGAGTCCAAATCGATTCAAATGGAAAAGACTTTTTGAGGTCCTATGCTCCCAAGGGGAGTGAATAAGGAGACACAATTTTGTTTTAAATCATCAGTAAGTCTGACGAATAGACTTGAAAATGTTCGATAAGACAACTGACATATTTAAATTTAAGCCGACAAACTTAAGCCGATGCAATACTTGATTGAAGTTAGTCAAAACAAATATTGCTGGCTTTGGCTTAGGTTAGGTTAGGTAAGCTGTCTGGTCAGTTCGATCCCGCGTAGACCCTTTTGGGTCCATGGCGGTGAGCTCCTTGCGGATCGACGAAAAAGTGATCGGTAAGAATTTTTGTGTTTTTGGCAAAGTTCAGTAGTGACTTAATGTCATGCTTGGAGTTCTTCTCCTCTAACCCAGCGAAACTGGGTTGGTTTTGGTTTTGGTTTGTTGTGGTTAAAACTAATTAAGATTTCGTTAGCGCCAAATATTGTGTAACAATTGTACTGTGGACGGCGTTTACAGTGCAGCCATGGCCTATGCGGAACGGATGTGGCTGACAGCACGGCAACGCGTCGCACCAATGAATTACGACCTGTTGAGCTGTCGTGATACATCAACAAAATCGACAACAACTTCACACGTTTCCCAGTCACTGAAGCAGTCAACCAGTCAGCCGCACCGCCGAGACCGGCCAATCAAATGTCGAGCCACTGCATTACGTTGACCAGACTTGGACACCATTTCCATCATGTCTGCGTGTGTGTATGTGCGTGTGTGTGTTTGTGCATGTGAATCTTATGCTGCGCTGCTTTGGCATTAAAAAGTCTTCATTTAATTTCGCAAATAAACTTAAACGCCGAGAAACAAAGTGCGGCGCAACGAAGTGAGCCGGAGGAAGCACTGTTTGAAGAATTGGCGCTGTGTTGTTGGCGTCGTTGTCGGTGCGGCTTTTCAACGAATGGCGCTGGATGATTTCGAAAATGAGGTTTGTTTTTTGACGTGAGTCAATTGGGTTTCCACGAATTAAAATGAGCAGACAGCAGAAAAAAAACGTACAAATAATGCCAAGCAAAAGAAAATAAATGAAAAGAGAGGAGAGGGAAAATAAAGAAACGTGGGGAAAATTAATGCAAACAAGAAGCGGAAAATAAAGTTTAGCTGTGGTGGCGGTGTGGGTACGCACACACACACGCACACAAACACATTTATAGCAAAGTGCAGCACTAAGAAAACGGACACACACACACACACACACATACATACATGCAGATAGTCAGACAGACACACTCTCAGGCGACATTTACACAATTTAGAGCATTTCAAAAAAAAAGTAATGAAAAAATTGCAACCAAAGAAAAACAAAACGAAATTAGACAAAAAAACGCTCAACAACATTAACTAACAACGCTAAAAACAACAACAACAACACCAAATAATTTACAAACCTTCTTCTACTTGATTGGATGTTGTTGTTGTTATTGTTGTTGTAGTTGTTGCTATTTTTCTTCTAGTCATTTTCCTACAGTGCTAACAATGACGCCGCCGCTGTTGTTATTGTTACTGTTGTTGTTGTTGTTGTCGTTGTCTTTGTCAGCCAGCACAATCGGCAAAAATTTCCCACTATTGTTTGGCGCGTGGGAATGATTAAATATTCCATTGCGGGCCTGCAACGCTTTAATTTGGCCATGGTTCGGTGTCGGTGTTGTTGTTACTCTATGTACATATGTGTGTGTATGTATGTGTTGTTGTATGTGTTTGCGTACACGAATATTTATGCATGTCCGGTGCGGCAACCCCGCATTATAGCTCTGGCAGACGAGTTATAGTTTGTACGGTTAATCACGATAAGCTCGAGAAAAACGGCCGTCCAACAACAATGCACCATTGCAAGTGAGAATGAGAACTGCAACGATCGGCCCAACTGTGCATGAGTGTCTCATGAGATATATTTTCATATCAGTAGCTTAAGATATATGTATATATTACTATATAGATGGACATTAGACTGGAATTAGTGGACGATTTTTCGATTTCGATGCTCCGCAAGCTGTCATTTTTTGCGGTTTGGTAAAAAAGTGCATGAGCCAAACAATTTTGGGGCTAGGGTGGGGCTAAATGGCGTCGCATCGAGGTCAAAGTTCACAAAAAAGCTGGGAAATTCGACAAATTGCTCCACAACTGGTCAGAATAGGCTATGTAGAAACCCAAAAGTTGACAACGTCACAAATCCGATCGTATGGGAGACGCCCTCTGGTGGTGAATTTCAGAACTTTAATTAATTTTGTATTTTCTGTACTCAAGAATGTTGGCGATCGCTCAATAAATCATTTAAATCGGTTCAGTAGTTTCCGAGATACGATGTTTTCTCGCTTACTTAACTACTACATCTACAAGTGGGGAGCCAATGGCATAGAAAGTTGCCAATTTTGTATGGCAGCCCCCTTAAGACTTGGAGATAGCCGGTGAGTATGTTTAGAAGAAACATTCGGAAGGAAAAATAAATGGATGCCGGTCATACATTTGACACGTCTGGGAGCAACCTGGGAGCAGTGGGAACCTATTTTATAAAAATAATCATTTTGTATGGGAGCCCCATCAAGTGTTGGAGATAGGGTATAAATATGTTGGAAAGAAATGTGCAGTAGAGAAAACTAGTGGGGGTCATTCATATATATTAACCCTCTCAGAGCAACTTCTGACCAGCTGTGGAGCAATTTGTCGAATTTCCCAGCTTTTTTGTGAACTTTGACCTCGATGCGACGCGATTTAGCCCCACCTTAGCCCTAAAATTTTTTGGCTCATGCACTTTTTCATCAAACCGCATAAAATGAGAGGTTGCGGAGTATCGAGAACCCATTATTAAGAATCTCCATACAACACTAATTCCGCTCTAATGGACATTCAGCTGTTTGATCAACAAGCCGTGGGACAATGGAATATGTCAGTGAGTCAAGCAACACTTAAAGGCTGAAAAAAATTTCAAATAGAATATATAAATTTATTAAATTGGTTTTTTCGCTCTTGTTTTAACACTTTTTCTGTAATAAAGAAATTGATTGAATAATTGTTTTAAAAAAAAAAAAAGCAAATGTCATTTTCTTCAATATAGCTTGATACATTTAATTCAATGTTCCAAATTTTTTATGCAATCCGAAAAATGTTATTTCTAAGGGGTCTCTAAACTACGCGTTAGTGCCCCTTATGAACGCCCTTCCATTTGATGAAAATCTCTTGTCGCCGCAACTTTCTTCTATACACACGAACAGTTAACTCGTAGGGGGTCTTAAATCTATAGAATACGTAGTTCTTGGAACGCTTTGTATTTTCAGTTATTCAATATATTCCATTCAGTTATTCAAAATCATAAATTTTTAGTAAGAACCAGTACGCAATGAAATATTAATGGAAAACATTTCATTGCTTCTGAAGGTTGCTAAGGTTAAGTTAGGTTAGGTTGAGTGGACATTTAGTGATGCCAAGCAGTAGATGGGTGAGCTCTATTCTCTCTCTACACGACTCTGTTGGAGCTGTTAATAAAACTGACTATTTTCAAGAATTCTCCAAAGTTGCTAAAGAAGTTGTTTGCCAGGTAGCGATTGCATTTAGCAGCGAGTGCAGGTCATTTGCACTGGAGATGTTTGACACTATCAATCTCCCTCACATCTCTTCAGCTTCAGCAAAAATCATTTGACAGTAGACTGGCATGATAACCAATTTTTTTTAAGCAAAAGTTTGTCGTCTGTGTCCTGGCTTGCACGTCCCTCCTTGCAAAGGAGCGCCTACTTCCGCTAGCGACTAACATTGCCCAGCCAGAAGAGAGCAATTTCTAAGAAACGCTCAATGAGGACCAGTCTACAGTGAGGCTGTTGCTGTTAGGTTTGTAGTTGCACTAAGAAGGTTTCCATAGACTCTGGATCTAGGTAAGCCGGATAACTTAAGGCCCAGGATTAACCCCCCGCCCCCCCCCCCCAGAAGGATTATACTACCGAGACACATTTACATTTATTTAGGAACAAAATGGATACAGTGAGTACATTTAAAAACAAAGGGGATAGGTTAGGTTAGGTAATGGTGGCTGCCTCTATAAGAGACAAACTCGGAGGCCTATTATGAGGCCCGTTGTGATACCACATATTTCACCCGTTTTTGAAATGTGTATGCAACACTGTTTTTCCAACATGTGATACAACACACATTTCAAGCGGATGGGGAAAGGGAGGGGAGGGGACCTACAGTTTAACGCCGAATCCGAACGGCGATTGGCAGTTTTTCTTTCACACTTGGAGGTTTTTGCCATTGCCTGCCAAGAGCGCACTTGTGCGATTCTTGTAATTCTCATCTGCTTCATGTAGATAGCGATAGAAGTAGATGAGCGTGAAAAGTTTACAATAATTCATGCTTAACTAACATTAAAAATAATAAAGAAATTGAAAAAATTTTCGCTTTTAAAAATTTATTAAAAACTACAAGAAGAAGAAGAAGAAGTAGAAGAAGAAGTTAAGAGACGGAAAATGTATAGAGAAGTAAAAATGAAAATTTAATACACGAGGGCAGTTTGAAAGTCAATTACTTTTTGAATAAAAGTAATTTTTTGTTGGAGAAAAAACGTTTTATATCTCAACATTGTCTCGATACATTTAGTCCATTGTTTTTCTAATTTTTGTATCCCTTCCAAATAATAGGTTTTCTCAAGGTCCTCAAAATATGTTTCAGTGATTAACTCTTCATTCACGCCAAATCCCTTACAGCCGAGCCATTTCCTTCTTTGGGAACAGAAAATAGCCGCAGGGGGCTAAATCTGGAGAATATGCTGGATGGGGTAGCAGTTCGTAACCCAATTGATGCATTTTTGCCATAGCGACCACACACGTGTGCGTTGGTGCGTTTTCCTGGTGGAAGAGAACTTGTTTCTTCGCCAAATACGGTCGCTTTTGCTTCAAATTGACATCGAATCGATCCAAAAACTTTGCATAATATGTGCCAGTAATCGTTTTATCCTCTTCAAGGTAATCGATGTGAATGACATCGCATGCATCACAAAAAACTGTAACCATGACCTTGTTGACCACCTTGGCCTTCTTTGGTGCACGTTCACTCGGAGAAGTCCACTGCGTTGACTGTTCCTTGGTCTCTGTTGTGCAGTGATGGATCCATGTTTCATCCAAAGTTACGAAGCGGTGCAGAAACTAGTTCGGATTTCGGTTGAACATGGCCAAACACTATTTTGAAGTGTTCACGCGTTTGCGGTTATGGTCGAGTGTGATCGCGCGGATAGCTTTCATGTCCAAATATTCATGCAAAATGGGCTGTACCCACTCAGTTGAAATGCCTACAGCTTCAGCCAACAGCACTTTCATTCTCCGTTTGTCCAATTTCATTCCATGAACTTTATCAACCATTTCTGGCGTGACAACCTCTTTTAAGCGACCTGAACGTTCGATGTCTCTTGTGCTGGTACGACCAAAACGGAATTCGGAGAACCAATTCTTAACCATTGAAATTGATGGAGCAGATCCCCATAAAATTCATCAAGCCTTTTCATGGTTTCGGTGATGGTTTTTGTAGGCAAAAAATAATGTTTTATCAGCACCGGAAATTCATGTTTTCCCCATTTTTGTCGAAATTCACAAAGTTGTCTGCTTTCAATAGCTGTCAAACACAAATTAAATGACCTATCATGCTCAAAATTTGAATGTAGCCTACCAAAAGATGGTAGTTGACAGTAGCAGGTTTGCATTTAAAGTTACTATACATGAAACAAAAACAAACCCTGACTTCTCAAACTGCCCTCGTAAGAAATTCATGACTGCCCCTCTGCAGCATCGAATGCTTTCCATTCTTTCAATTCGAGTGCCTGTCCCTTGCGAATGCATATGAAAACTGATGTCAAGACTGACGTCGCAGAAAGCCAAGTTTTTAGTCCCAATTCTCGCTAAAATGAATAGACCCTGAGATGATTCCTATGATAGTTCTCAAACTAATCTTCCCTAACTCCAGTAGGTAGATCGATCTGTTGAGCCTAGGCGCGTCAAAGAGCATCTTCGACTGTCGATGCGTAGAGAGACTGAGCCTGTAGTCAGAGTGCCTAATCGCTGGTTCAGGTCCTACGAAGCGAACCGTAGATCCAGCTCTGGCCAGCTTGCCTGCCTTTTCGTTTCTCTCGACATCAGAATGCGAGATACCCACAAAAGTGTAACAACATTTGCAGTGCTAAGCTCGTTTTATCAATAAGGCAATGTCCCGTGCGAACCTCACAGTTCTAGTTTGTTTTCTTTCAATTGATTTCAATAGCTTGAAGCAATTGAGGTTAAGGTCAAACCTGTCTTGTTGCCTTATAGACACAATTCACTTCCACTGTTTGTCCTAGCATCATTAATCATTATTAATAATCTCACACGTGATGAGGCGATACCAAGATTGGCAAATTCTTAACTAATTTGTTTCGTGGTACACTAATAGGTTCGCTTATCTGCCATGCAATTCTCTTGAATATCCTGTGTTCTGGTATATAGCGGAGGTGTAGGCGAAGCTGATTAACCCTTTCGGTTATTCTATGCCATATGGCATAGCCTCTTTTCAGTGCCTGTTTTAGGTCAAAAACCTTGTGGATACTATATTTTTGTTGTTCCTTAGAATAGTTTGAAGTTTTAGGAAAAATACGAAATTAATAAACTGAATAAATAAGTTGAGAGAAAAGAAGTATACACGTTTTTTTAATGGTATATCTTGAGATAGTTCAGGAAGAAGAAGCAGAAAAAATTAGATAACTTTTTTAATTTGACGTTTTCTTTCAATTTAGATACTTTTTTTAAAAAAATTTTGGCTGAAGTAAATGAAGAAATATTCAAATTTTTTTTATGCATAAAAAGTTTTATGTTTAAGTAATTATTACAGCCACAACGATGTGGTTGCTCTCATAGAAAAACACTCTAAAATACAGGGTCCGAGTATAAAAATTTAAAAATTTCTTATGTATTGTTGCTAACATAACCACATAGAAGCCTAAAACGTAAAATTTAAAATTTTAACTTTCCCCAGTAAAAAGCTGTACCGAAAGGGTTAACTGGTTAGGAGACAAGGTTTTGAAGAAACAATTCAGGGATACTAAATTTAAGTCCACCAAGTTCGTAGATGCTGTGAAAGATTATTAACGTAGGAAATTGGAATATTTTAATTTTTTTTTATAATTGTGCTACACCTTATAAAAAATAACACTCATTATAAAAAACCATATAAACAAACTAAATATAAAAAAATGTTGGTTCATTTGTTTCCCATGAATTTAACAGCTTCAATCGTCGAAACAAAGATGATCCAATTTGTAATTAGGCGTAAGAATACGTTTTTATTAGTCTTGCTGCCGTTTTCATTGTAATCAAGTAGTTGACTACATGGCGACGGTAAAAGTCGACGCCATATTGTAGTCGTGTGGCTCTGTTGCTGTCGTCAGCACTGTATTCGAGCCCTTAATCGTACTCATTTCCTTAAAAAATTGGTCGAAATCTTGCGTTTCATTTTAGCATTAATTCACTCGTTAAAAGTAGACAGTACAACAATTTTGAAGTTTTTGTGTGCAACAAAGTAACGACCATATATTTCTTAAAGAGACATCTTACAGATAATTTTTGCCGAACAAAGTAATAGACCAGCACGTCTGAGTTTTTTGAAATTAACACTTTTAACACTTTTTTTTTTAAATTAACAAGGTTAAAGCGGTCTCTATAGACCTCGAGAGACCAAGTATGAAAACTTGAACAGCTAAAGCTTCGATGTCTAGGACAAAGTTGTTTGCATTAAAGATGTGAATATTATTTGTATGCAGATGAAACCTTTTTCATGTTTTTCGGAATATTTTTTCATAAACAGCTTGTATTGGGTAAAATCCAGGGACCGTAACAGTTATAAGTTTTATTATAAAAATCAATGTTTAACAGTTATTTTTTTATTTTTATTTTATGACTCAACAAATAACAGTTATTTAGTATGTATATTTTAAAAATCCTTTAATAACAATTATTTTTGATTTTTTTCATATTAGTCCATAAGAAACAGTTTTCTTTCGATTTTTATTTTAGTTGACCTATGATAACAGTTATTGGTGACTTTTATTTAAAAAAGTCATAATAAAAATTATTCAGTGACTTTTATTCATAAAAGTCATCAATAAAAATCATTCGGTGACTTTTATTTTTTAAGTCATCATTAAAAATCATTCAATGACTTTTATTTATAAAAGTCATCAATATTTATAAATTGAATGATTTTTATTGATGACCTAAAAAATAAAAGTCATCGAACGATTTTTATTGATTAGTTAGATAGTTAGTTAGTTAGTTTGAACAATTTTAGCTTAAAACGGGTTAAATACATTTTGTATCAGTATTTTTTTTTTACAGAACAATTTTTTAATATATTTGTTAAAATACAAAATTATCACAAATTTTATTTTTTTTTATTTATTCAAACTTTTGATTTTATTTAACAATTATTAAAAAACAGTGTTTTGATCAAACGCGCCCAATTCGTAGACTTCAATTAGAACACAAACTTTCCCTGATATCGCTGCAAATTACTGGAAATTATTTTGGGGATAACAGTAAAATTTTTGTAATTTGCTTTGAATTCACTACTAAAAATATTTATTTGTTGGAACCTACTTAAATTAAACCCATAAATCAATCGTAGCTTTTGCTATAAGATGGCAAATAGGTGAAGTTGCTCTCAGGTAACTTTGGGGTCGAAAGGGTTAAACACGAAACCTTTATTTAATACTTTTTTTTTTATAAATTTGTTGCTCTACTTGAGATGTGGAGAAAAATGTTGAATATTAAAAAAAATATTTTCTATTGGAAAATAGTTCAGGTGATCTTCAAACAATGAAACCCCAAGAAGTCCTGTCTCGTAAGTTGGTTTTTCTTCACTACTTCTACATGTTTCTGGAGCAATTCACTGATTTATTGCGGGATTTACAAAAATTAAACATACAAAATAGGACAAAACTTTCATAGCTTTTAACAGCTCATCCGGTAATCATTTCATGGAGTTATTCGCTTTTCAATTGATGACCTTTGCAGCCTATAGAATCGAAATATATATTGTAAATATTTTACGAAATTCATTTGTCAGAATTAGTTTAGCAGCAAAACTTCTTCAAATCCTGCATCAATCAAGCGTTTGAAATTGACAGATTATGAGCTCATATCTGCAATTTGTATTTTATGGAAATGATTATCTCAATAACATTTACATTGTCACAAAATTAAAATTTTAAATACATATGTATGTACTTATGTAAGTATTGTATGCATCAATAAACAGCCCTAAACTCAAAAATTACAAATTTACAAAATTCATGTTCAATTTTATTGCCAAAAATCGCCGAGCCTTGAGCGAAAGTTCACTTCATTCAATTGTCACAGTTGACATGAGCTCATAATTGTTGTTGTTGCATCGGTACGTGCCTTTTCCCCGATCGGACAACAATTCACGATCGGGATGCGTGTACGAAACAACACAACAAGTGGCCGAGTTGCACATGCCACGACAATGCGTTGCCCGGACTATGGCCGTCGGTACACGTGTACTTGCGTGCGAGTGCATTGTCCACATTTGTGCCGCATGCAACGTAGCGAACGGCAAAGGGAAATTCCCGCACAATGGCCATCATTTACCATTTACCAATTTGAGTAACTGAGGCAACGGGGGTTAGTTGCGTGAATGAAATAAAAATTACAGGCTCGATGCCAACCGGAATGAAAAACGATACAGAAATTTCGTTTGCAATGGGTGAAAATTACGTGTAATGCGTGCTTGAATGTATAATGCAAACGTGTGAGTGTGGCCTTTGACCTTTTCCCCAGTTGATTGTAGTAAAAACATAAAAATATGTAAACAAATAGATACGAAAATGTTGGTAATTTTTTAGGCATTCGACAAATGTGAATTCGAGTGAATGTGAGTGTTTATGTAACATGTACAATTTTTGGGGTTGTGCACTGAAATGTTATCTGATTTTATGAAAAATCTATGTAAAGGAAATAAAGGGTGGTTTTTACAATCTAATTGACAAACAATATTACTTAATTAATTATGTAATTTTGCAAGTTTTAGCGATGCACATTTTGGTGAGCAGCATTCGCAACTTCGTACGAACAGGCCAACAATTTGATCATTTCTTGGATTGTCTCAAAAGACGATTTTTTTTCAACGCGGAATTTGTATGCCACTTGAAAGATGGCGAAAAAGTTGCACCTAACGATGGAAAATACTTTGAATAAAATACATTGTAGCAATCTGTCAAAGAAACCTCAAAACTTACTTACAACTATTTTCTCCTTCCTTCTGCCGCATGCTTCCATGTTGGTTTGTGTCCATGCTAAAACGCATTTAGCTTTCAGAGCGGAAGTTCGAAATTTGACTTGAACACAGAACAAGGACTTGTAACTTGTATAACGAAACATCTATGAAGAATTAATAAAAAATTGTAGTAAAATTTACTGTTCTGTGGACATCCACTTAAAACCTTATATTTAGTTGAAAACCCCAAGATCTGGCCAGCCCATTATGGAAAAAGAGAACAATCGAGGACTGTAATAGTTAAAGAAAATATAAAGAAGGAAATAAGGAAAAAAGGATATATATGTAGTTTGTTTTTCCGGCTCCAACCGATTTTTTTTCGAAATTTGGTTTTGTCGTCCTCGGAATAGAAACGATTCAAACGTTCTAAGTTTGACGTCAGCTGTGGTCAGTGGGTATGTAGCCGCGTATTCGTCAAAATAATCGAATTGACAGGTAAAATTCTAAGGGCGCGGCAAACTTTTTTTATCTTAAATTCGCACATTAATTAAACTGGGTCGCACCCCTCGACTGGAAGAATGGGTTGGGCATTGCATAAAAGCGGCGTGGAACCGCCCAAACTACTCTACATACATATAATTGTCTGCTCTGACTGACTGAGTGATTCATCACCGCCCAGCCCCAACCGCTAAAGCTACAGACATGAAATTAGAACTCTAGGTACATTTATGGAAATAAATTGCGGGATAAGACGGGATTTTTTTGAAATTTGGGGTCTAAAAGTGCAAAACATGGTTTAAAGTGTTGTATGAAGAAATTTGATTGATTGCGCCCATTAACTTCAAACTTGCGTGCAAAGCCACATAGAAGCTCCGATAACTTCTCACAATATGATATCTGATATAAAAAAGTTATGAGATCCTTAATATACAATTTACAAATGTTTTTTATTAAACACTTTAGCTCTTTCGAGTTGAAAATAAAGCTACTGTATAATATTTGTATAAGATGAACGTTTAAGACTTAACCTGACGGTTCAAAAGTTTAAATTTTCGCGACCAGAGGCAATGAGAAGCTCGGGACATAAAGTTCCAATTGGTTTTTTTTGTTCACAAACATGAAATAATGTTCTAGCAAGTTGAGTTAAAAATTTCTGGAATCAAAGAATTATTCCAAGTGGATAAAAAGTGTTAATTTATTAAAATTCAAATTTATAAACATTTATTTAAAAAAGTTTTTATCTTAAACTTATACTCGAAAGCTATAAAAAATCATTGAAGATAATTTCGATTAATGGAATTCCATGTGTTGAGTCATTGTTATTGAAAATATTTTCATTAATTCATACTTAATTAAGATGACAAATTTCAAATCAATTTCAAAACTAATACCACAGATAACTTTAAGAGTGACCTTTGCTAAAACCAGTTCAAATTTTTAAATTGAACCAAATATAGCGACGAACAATTACAATTAATTTCGAAAATTATTTCGAGTAAATTTTCGAATGTGAGTAACAAGTTAATTTTGGCAAAATTCCTGAATATTCCATCTTGAATATTAAAACAAATTATGATGGAAAATGGAATTTATTATTTAAAGTAATTTTACACAACTTTAATGAATTTTGAAAAAGCGAATTTCGAATTTCTAATCAACTGACTTTGTTGGCTACTTAAATTTTGACTAATAAAATATATGAATTTCGCCACATTTCGAGTATTTTCTTCAAATATAAACTGATGGGCAGCCGCTGAAATGTTTGAGTTTTTGAATTTCGAAAAAGTCAATTTCGAATTTCCTTTACCTTGAAATTTTTTACTAATAACAAAATATGACAATTTCCCTAAATTTCGAAAAAAAAATGTCAAGTATTTTCTTCAAATATAAACTGATGGGCAGCCGCTGAAATGCTTAATTTTTTTAAAAGAATAAATAGTAAAACAATTTTTTGAATTTCGAAAAATTTAATTTTGAATTCCGCTAAATTTCAAAAAAGAGAATTTCAAGTATTTTCTTCAGATATGAATTGATAGACAGCTGCTGAAATGTTTAATTTTTCGAAATGAATAAAATAGCAATAACCAATATTTTCAATTTCGAAAAATTTATTTTTGAATTCCGTTTGCCATATTAACTAACTTTGCCGCCTGCTTCACCTATTCGCATTTGCAATACGACAATCTGGTTGAATTTCGAAAAGTCTATTTCGAAATTCCTTTGCAGTATTAACTAACTTTTTGGGTTCCTTTAATGTTTTGCAATGAGCAAAATAGCAGCAAACCAATATTTTCAATTTCGAAAAATTAAATTTTGAATTCCATTTGCCATATTAACTAACTTTGCCGGCTGCATAACTTTTTCGCAATTGCAATACCTACGACAATTTACTTGAATTTCGAAAAAGCGAATTTCGCATTTCCTTTACATTATTAAGGGCGAAATTAGCCGGCTGTTTAATTTTTTCGCCATCAACAAAAATGAAGTACAACAATTTGTTTGAATTTCGAATTTCTTTGAATTTTTTTTGCGGTTTAAATTTTTCGCAATCAACCAAAATGCATTGCCACAATTTCCTTCAGTTTTGAAAAAAAAATAATTTCAAAATTCTTTTGCATATCTGAACTGACTTTGGCGGCTGCTTAAATTTGCGCGAACGAAAAGCAGTAAACAATTTTTCGAACTTCGAAAAATTAAATTTCGAATTTCCCTTATAATATCAACTAACTTGGCTGCTTAAATTTTTCGCAATTAAGAAATTAGAAGTGCAATAATTTTCTTGAAGATTGAGAATATCGAAAGCGAATTTCGAATTTCGTCAATTCGAATTGCGACTGATACCAACTGACTTCGTCGACTACTAACTGCTCAGTGCGAATATCAACGTTTCTGAACACGAAGAAATATAACGCTCAGCACATATTCAGCGCGTGAGGAACTCAAATTCCGACACTGCTCACGCTGCCATATGGGAAATTCGAACTGCGAGCGAACGAGCGGCAGTGCCGCTTCGTGTTGACATGGACCAAAAAAAGGTCGAAACTCGCTCCAACCGCATCGAAGTCAGCTCAGTGCTGCAACTTGGCGTTCACTTCGAAACTCTTTGGCCCAAGTCAGCGCGCTCGAATTGCTGAGGCGCTCAGCGGAAAATTCGAAAATCGAATTTACCAACTCTCGGCTTCAAGACGGGTTTGAGTGGTGCACACACACACCAACATAGCCTCACATGCCTGGAGTCGGCGTTAGCCAAGTGACTGACGCGCTTCGGCCGCGACCAACGCTATGCTCGAATTTCAGTTTCGGTTTCAGTCTGGCCGCACCAGCATAACGTAGCGCATTGTCGTTTCGTAGCGTCTGTGCATCGGCGATACGTTCATCTTTTTTCTGTCGCCTTACAACGCGTTCGCTTTTTCAGTTGCCACCGCCAACAACGACAACACCAAACCAAACTGGCTTCGCTTGCAACTTCGACTTGAACGGCGACTTGATTGCATTGCGCTGCACTTTCGGTTGCTCTTCGACTGCTATTTTTATATATTCGAAACTTCAGTTGAACTCCGCGCCGGCTTTGCGGTGTTTGAGCGCTGGTGTGTCGCCTCAGTTGCGACTGGACTGCGGAACGACGTTGATGAATTGTCAATTGGACGCGCATATTGCTCGCTTACCACAAGTGGCCAACACCAACACCAACACTACAACAACAACTGTCAATAACATATAAGTAGAGTCTCGAATAACATTTGACGAGCAACGCGGCGGCACAGTCGGAATTTACTTCACTGCAGGCGCGTCTCGAGTGTCGGCTTGTGTGGGTTACGCGTATTGTGTTGTGACCAGCAGCGACAGCATTCTCGCCGCCGCACCACCACGACGACGACGACCAGCAGCAGCAGCATCCGTGCAACCACCACCGCCAGCATCAGCCCGCGGCAGTGATTCGCCCTTCGATGCGCCCCAGCAGCGGCGTCTTAATTATGCTGTCCGCGGACGCGCGCTTGTCAGCCCTGCGGCCCACATAGTCGCTGTCGCTGTCGCTGCCACCACCGAGTTGAGTGCGTTGTGTTGTGTGCGCGTTATTGGCTGTGCTGTTGATTTTTGCCGCGCGGCATAAAGGATTTTCGCTTTTTAATTGCGCTGCGCGTTCGTTGGACATGCGCTGGCATTCATTTGCGTGCCGGCGACGCGTTTGCATTTGATGAGGTTTTTTGTTGCTGCCTCGCGCTCCACAAGTTTTGCCGTCCACAAATTCTACGCGTTGAAACATTTGTGTGTTGTTGCTGTGCGCGTCGCTGTTGTCGACGCTGTGTGCATTTTAATTTGAAAAGCGCTCGGAGTGTTGGATTTTTTTGTTTGCTTTGAAGCGAGCACCATTGAAAACCCAATTTCGTAAAAAAATATATATAATTACAAAAAATCGTTCGAAAATTTGTATGTAAATGCCAAACGGGACGCGCTCTATAATTAACAAGAAAACAGGTGAAAAAACAACAAACAACTCCAAACAAAAAAAACAACGAAACTTCAGTCGCAGCTGTAGTGAAAATTTAAAGCTGCCAACGAACTGTTTGCGTTTGAAAATTCTCAGTGAAGTGCAAAAAGCAAAACAGGCCAACAAAATGCAGTCAACTTTGCTGTTGGTGCGATTTTGGATAACTTTGACATTTGCCGCCTGCTGGCTGATGGGTAAGTTGGCGTTCATAAGCCGCCGTCTGTCTTTTGTAAGCCGTTTTTTTTGTTTTTGTTTTCTTGTGCTGTGTTGCCTTTTAGGTTGTAAGTTTTTAATGTTGGTGCTGTTGTGCATATTTTCGTTGATGCTGTGTTGCAGTTTTTGTTGCAATTGTTGTGTGTTGTTGTAATTGCAGTGTGTTGTTGCTTTTGTGTCTTGTTAGTGCTGTTTTTCGTGTTGTAGCTGCCACATGTGACGCCATGGTGCAACGCAGCTACTAGCAGCGACCGCTTCAGCTGCTTAAACAGCTTCAACTTTACGAAACGAATGCAGTGAATAAAAAACACATAATGAAACAAAATGAAAAATTAGTAAAACAAAACAAAAAACTCAAATAAATAAACTAATTAAATAAACAAGTTAAATTGAATGAATAAATAAAATCAATAAATAAAATCAATAAAGAATAAAAGAAAAGAAAATAAAATCAATAATAATAAATTTATAATTACTAAAATAAAATGTAACTTAATAAATTACTCAAAAAAATAAATTAGAAACGAAATAAAATATTACAATAAAAAAGAAAAACAGTAAAATAAAATAAAATAAAATAAAATAAAATAAAATAAAATAAAATAAAATAAAATAAAATAAAGTGAAATAAAATAAAGCAAAATAAAATAAAATCAATTAAAATAAAATAAAATGCAGTAAAACAAAATAAAATACAATAAAATAAAATACAATAATATACAATAAAATAAATAAAATAAAATAAAATGCAATAAAACAAAATAAAATACAATAAAATAAAATGCAATAAAACAAAATAAATAAAATAAAATAAAATAAATAATAATAATAAATTAATTAATATTAAATCAAAATGTAATTTAATAAATTAATAAACAAGAAATTAAAAATGAAATAAAATAAAAAAATAAAATAAAATAAAATAAATACAAAAAAATAAAAAATAAAGAACAACAAAATAAAATAAAATAAAATAAAATAAAATAAAATAAAATAAAATAAAATAATTAAAATAAAAATAATATAATAAAAACTAAAAATAAATTATTAAAAAAAGAAATTAAAAATTAAATAAAATAAAAAAATAAAATAAAAAATTAAAATAAAATAAAATAAAATAAAATAAAATAAAAACAATAAAATAAAAAAATAAAGCAAAATAAAATAAAATAAAATAAAATAAAATAAAATAAAATAAAATCAAGGAAAATAAAATAAAATAAAACAAAGTAAAACAAAATAAAACAAAACAAAATTAAATAAAATAAATTAAAATAAAATAAAATAAAACAACAGCAAAATATTACTAATTTTGATGTATTAAATTACCAACAACAACTGCTTATTTCACCAAAAAGGCCAAAGTTGAAGCCAGACACAACTGCTCAGCGTTTTGTTTTTTTTGTTTTGGCTGAAAAAAATTGACAGCAGCGGCAGCAGCGCTGGCGCCACAATGTTCAAGCTGCAACCTGTTACGACAGCAACAACAACTGCAGCAGCAATAAAAATTGCTACCTAAATGTTTAGTGGCAAAAGCAAAAGTTCATGACATTTAACAACTCATCGCGCTTCGTAGTAGCAATAGTTGTTGTTGCTGTGGTTGCATATTTGTTTCTGCTGCACTTTTTGTGCTGCTTGTGTACAAAGTCTGCTCGGACAGTGGTAGAGCATCACCGCAACACAAAATTTTTGTGTGAAACGAAACTTTTGTTGAAAAAAAAAATATTTGAAGTAAAGTGGGGTCAGGGAGGAAGAGAGGCCCACAGTAATTGCACCTTTATTGAAAACAAACACTTATACAATACATACAGTATAAGTGTTTTTATTTACATATTTACTGAACTGAACTGGAAACTCTGATAAAAGCATACAAAATTAATATTTTTCAAAGTTGATTATGTTGTAAAACTTCCACTACAACTCGAGAGCGATTCTGCTCGTCACAAATTTTTAAGGACTTCTGGCCGTTCTTGTTACTTCTCATCCTATGAATGTTACCCGAATCCATTACTTTGGGTCAAGTTTATGTCCTTCCATCCGTCCATCAGTCGATGGGCAGCACGCAGCAGCTCTTTATATCCATTATTCGTAGTAATCACTAACGAAAAATGACACAGCGTCAATTTCATCCAATGCAACAACCGTCTGCGTTATCCACAAACACTTCCTACCTGCAAGCAACGAATGCACAGAAGTCGCGTATAGACATAGCTAAGTCAACATTTTACTACACGAAAGCGGAAAGGGAAAATAGATGACACCTGTTAGGACCACTGGCGATAGGATAAACACCCACTTTGCCAGAATTTCAATCGATTAAGAGAATCTCAAAGCTAGGGAACGAAAATTTCATCACACAGAAGCGAGATTGATTACACTAAGGCCCACCAACGATGGGATAATCACCCACTCTGGCAAAATTTCTGGTTATTACCGAATAGCAACGCTGGGAACTCTGGTACCGCTAGGGATCCAAAAGGTTCTATGCATAGCTGACTTGGTGTGTCAGCTAACCTAGCAACCAGATGTCCTAGAGAGACAATTCTAAGTTAACTATTCATTTTTTAACCTGAAATATGTAAAAATATACGAAAACATAGTGGATCCTTGTTGAGGCCCTAAGCTTCCTAGCACAATAAATAGATTAATTAACAACCCGTTTCCGGATTATGGCCTGTTGCAAAATTTCTCTCCAGGTGCTTCGGCTTTGTGCGCATCTTCTCCAGTTGGTCTCATCAAGAGATAGGGCCTTCTCAACTTGATCCTACCACCGGAGACATGGTCTTCCATTTCGCTTTCCTACCGCGTCGAACATCTTTTTCGAAGGAGCTCCTTCGTTCATATGGGAGACATGGCCAAGCTAGCTTAGCCGCTGGATGTTGATTAAAAAAGAAATAAAGTTAGGTTAGGTAAGGTCAAATTACCCTAAGGCTTCGTATAGATTACGTTCGAGTCCTTACCGTTACCAGATAGGCGCCCTTAATGTAGAGACTATTTAACTACACAGATCTATAAATATTCGAGCCCTTCTAGAGAATCTTGGTAGGTACCTGAGTGAGTCAATCGTTATTTTCCTAGTTCGAAGCAAAGAAGATGGTCCAGAGTTCCTTCAACACCCGGTTCTGCTTGTTGTTAACAAAGTGACTGGCGATGATGCCCAGCCTGTGAACGTGAACTTCCTTCAGGCAGTGATCCATTGATAAAACCATAACGGGCCTGCTATCCCTCGGCAAGAGCGGAAATATGTCGCTGCTGTACCTTTTGTCGTATTTCTGAAACATGTTTTTCGCGGGTCTACTCCAGATCTCAATAAATTGCCTGCAATAATCTCGATATGTAGGAGGCTTGTAGGATTACATATACGCTCGACTCTTCGCTATTTCATTAGTCCTTTCGTAGTCGTCGGTTTTTAGGGAACTGAACGTTTGAAGATCTGGCCATGGTAGGCCTTATACCACTGAGAAATATTGGCAGATTCATCCAAAGTTCATGTTGGCTTGAACCACTACAGAAGATAGAATACGCGAGGATTCTGTTGCACTCTCTATCGAGCATCACAATGGGCCGTTGAGGCCTCCGAGTGTACTCCTTGAAATATCAGCAAGCTGCCTGTCCTACCTACCTAAACTAATACATAAAATATATCATAGATTTTGTATGCAGTTGGACACAACCCCATCGGAATGTCATATCGCAGAGTTTGAAGAGCACTGCGCCAATACTTCAGCTGATTCCTCTGCCTCCGTCGTCGGCACAGTTGACATTTCAAATGTTTATTAAAATGCGCGCTTGGCTCTTTGCACACTCTTTGTTGTTTTTATTATTAATGTTGTTGTTGTTGTTGTTGCTTTGCATTTGATTGTTCATTCTGCATTTGTGCTTATTTATTGGCCAATCGCACTTTATGTGCACTAAAGGAAAACCCCCACTAAAGGAAAACTGTCGGGCACGTTGGCAGTGGATTTGAACGTTTGTGCCGACATTGTCGCATTATTGGTCGTGCTTAAGCCAATTCGCGTAACGTTTTATAAATCCGTGTTTTGCTGCAGCAATGCAGCAGCAACAGCGGTGCATTGCAATGCTGATTGCTGCTGTTATGCCAAACGTTTGCCATTCCTGTTGGCGTGTGGCGTGGCGCAGCGCATTGCGTTGAGTGCGCTTGGCATTTGATTTTATTCTGCTGGCATTTGCCATGTCACAATGCACATTGTACGCGGTTGCTATGTGCATTAATCTATATATACATACATATATATATATTTTTGTATGTAGGAGTGTTTGAGTGTTTAAAGGTATTTCTGAGCAGTGTACAGCATTGTGCTTGGTCGCTTATTTGACTTATGCCAAATGGACATAATTCATTTGTGGGACTGAGGTGTTGTGTTGAGACATTTTGTTGTTGTTGTTGTCAAACTGAAATTTTACTTTAAAGAATGTTTACAACGTGAAGAGCGACTGTTCTTTAAGTTAACGGACTTCTAATTGGTTATTGTTGATGATTGGAGAGAAAACGTTTCAACGTTTCATTGTTCAGTCATTGAAAAGTGGCACAGATTCCGGTTAGACGATTAAATTTGCGGTCATTCCTAGTCGTAAGAGAGTGGATAATGATTTGTATTCATAGTAAATGTTGATTGAATAAGAAAATACAATGGGTTTTTATTGAAGAAATTTCCAATAAACGTTACCATGGGACTTGAAATAGATTCGAACTATTAGAATACTGCCCAACTTTTGAGTCTGAAAAACGAGTCATGGAAAATGGTATACATAGATAATACATAGGTACATATATACATTCATACATACGTAGCACAATAGTCCAATCATAATATCTACTAAGGCCTAATTTCTCCCCATTATCCCATCTTGTGCCTGCGAATTTGTAAACCAATGAAACGAACCTAAAGTTGTGTCGACATATGAATCTATTTTCAATTACAGTAATTCTGAAACTGCTCGAGTGCTGTTTTAGAAATCTCCCAACATCTGAAGCCACACGCACTGTGCGCTGCGAGCTAATGATTCTCACAAAACATTGGTTTGGCTGAGAAACAGTTCGCAAAACTGAAGAATTGTAGAAAAAAAATTAAACTTAATTATGCAGAGCGCAACATATAACTTTGACCTGGTTAATTACACATTCTGACAGTCAATTCCCAGAGCCTCTTTTTGCCGTCTTAATTATGGCAACAACAAACATTTGCTCATTTCTACTTCACTATTGAAGTCAAGTTGGCTCAATAGTGAAGTAGATTTATAAAAATTGTCAATTTTGTATGAGTGGGTTAAAGATAGCCGATTTAAAAAGTAAAATAACGAGAGGTTGGTAGAGTTGGACCGTCTAAACTAAAATGCTGGTAGTGGGTGTTGTTTTTATTAAGATTCTTCATTTTGTATGGAAAAACCCTAAAGCATTGAATATAGAAAGTAAGTTTGTTTGCAGAAAATATTCAAAAGTTGAATTAAATAGAGGTCGATCTCACATTTCACTGCTCTAGAAGCCATCTGAAAGAAGTGGGTAACATATTTCATTAAAAAACGCTCATTTTGTATGTGAGCTCCACTAAGGGTTGGTTATAGGGTGTAATTATATTCCAAAAAAATATTTAAGAAGCAAAATAAGTGTGGGTTTAATGCATATTTGACCTCTTTGTGGCTAATTAGTAAAGAGGAAATAATAATTTCTTGACAAAACGCTCATGTTTTATGTGAGCTAAATTAAGGGTTGGTTATAGGGTGGAAGTATGTTTGGGAAAAATTATTTAAAAATTACAATAAATTCAGCTGGGTCTTAAAATTTACCTCTTTTGGAGCTAAAAGCATATTTTTTATACAAAAATTAAATTAAAATTATTTTGTATGGGGCTTCCCCGTCTTTAGAAATCGAAATCAATAGGGGTCAGTCTAATATTTGATTGCTCTAGGATGAACTTGAGAGTTGTTTCCAATCCGTTTTTATTTTTTAAATCCCTACTTTGTATGGAACGCTTCTTATGGGTTGGTTATAGAGTGCAAGTAGCTTGACAAAAATATTAAACAATCAAACTAAAGTATGTTTGTCTTCCATTTGATTCATCTACGACCAGTTTTTGGAGCAGAAAGCAACCGTATTCATAGAAAATGCTATTTTGTATGGCACATCCCTTATGGGTTGGTTATAGGGTATAAGTTGCTTTGGAAAAAAGTACTAAAAAATTTAATTAAAAAAGTTTGTCTTACATCTAACACTTCTATGACCAATTCTGGAGCAAAAATCAACCGTTCCCATAGAAAAAGCTTTTTTGTATGGCACACCGCTTATGGGTTGGTTATAGGGTATAAGTTGCTTTGGAAAAAAGTACCAAAAATTTTAATTTAAAAAGTTTGTCTTATATCTAATTCTTCTATGACCAATTCTGGAGCAAAAATCAACCGTTCCCATAGAAAAAGCTTTTTTGAATGGGGCACGACTTATGGGTTGGTTATAGGGTATAGGTGTCATTGGGAAAAATTTGCAAAAGGCAAAATAAATAAAGGTTACTCTGATATTTTGCATCTTTAAGAACTGCCTGGGAGCTGAAAGTAACCCGTTTTATAAAAAAAAATTATTTTGTATGGGACACAACTTATGGGTTAGTTATAGGGTATAAGTATCTTTGGCAAAAATGTTTTTGAAATTGAAATCAATAGGGGTCAGTCTAATATTGGTTCTCTTAAGGACCAACAATTGAACAGTGGAAGACTCTTTACAAAAAATTTTCATTTTCTATGGTAGCTTTCTTAATGGTTGGTTATAGGGTATAAGTATCTTTGAAAAGAAAATTTAAATAGTTAAATAAATGGGCGTTGGTCATATATTTTTCTTTTCTAGTGCCAATCTGGAAGCAGAGATCAACTACTTTCATAAAAAAGTTTATTTTGTATGAGATCCACCTTAAAGACTGGTTTTAGGGTGTACGTTTTTTTGAGCAGAATGTTTAGAATGCAAAATAAATAGAGAAATGTCTTATATTTGACATATCTAGGGTTAACCTGAGAGCATAAAACAATCCTTTACATAGGAAAAGTCATATTTTGTATGGAGACCTCCTTAATTGTTGGTTGTAGAGGATAGGTAACTTTGAAAAAATCGTTCAAAAATTGAAATAAATGAGGGTCTGTCTTATATTTGATCTCTCTAGGACTTACATGGGTGCAGAAAACAACTATTTTCATAAAAATTGGTTATTTTGTATGGGGAATGCCTTAAGGGTTGGTTATAGGGTGCAAGTATCTTTGAAGGAAATGTTTAAAATGCAAAATAAATGGAGGTCGGTCTTACATTGCACCTTTTTAGGACAAACATGGAAGCAGAGAGAACCTATTTCATTAAAAATTCGAAATTTTTATGGCAACCCCCCACCCCCTTTAATGGTTGGAGATAGAGTATACATTTGTTTGGAAGAAATGTTTGAAACAAGAAAATACTGGGGGTCGACGCTACATTTTATGCCTCTAAAAGCTACTTCTGAGCACCTGTAACGTAGTTGCTTAATTTTTCTCAAACTGATTTAAACTTTGAATCCCATGTGACGCCACTTTTTCGCACCTAATCTTTGAAATTTTTTTACTCATGCATTTTTACATAAATCCTCTCAAAATTGGCTGACTCTGGTCTAATTTGAAATCCATTTTGAAAAGTCTTCATGCACCACTAAAACAATTCCAATCGTAGCAAAGTAGAATTTTATGCACAAATTGTTGTTGCGCTGGCAACATAAATACGCTCTAAGCCAAACTGGCTAATTGACGATTTGTGCGATTAATTGCACATGACAACAGTCAGTCAGTCCACTCGACTCATAATCCGGCATTTTACGATTTTGCCGTTTGGCATTTGAGGAAAATGTCAGCGCTTGGGCTGTCAATTGGCCGGCAAGTCGATAAGCGACGTTTCGGCCACCCGCTGCCCAACGAGCAATGCGCCTAAATCTCAAATTGTGTGTCGTTGGTGCGCACCTGTGCGTCTGTCGACGGGTTGTTGTCGCTAATTAACGCTTTGCCAGTTCATAATCCTTTTTTGCGTTGACGCAGCGCGTTTTTGTTGCTGCAGTGGCGGCGCGCTTATCCTTAATTTCAGCGCGTGATTTGTTTGCGTCTGGTGTGCGTCTGCCGCGAAATGAGTGAATCGCTTCATTAATTGTCAAATGAGAAACGTCAAAGTGCTGCCAAAGAGTTTATTTTGTAGGCAGATAAAAACGGCGCAGCGACGCGGCAAAAAGGCGGCAGCGGTGCGACGAGGTGTGAGCAACGAGCTCGACGACTGCATGTGACACTTGCGACACATTGGATTTATGGCTTAATTACAATTTAACCGACATGTTGCCTGCATGCTTGTGTCTATGTGTGTGTGTGTGTATGTGTGTGAGTGCTGCAGCGTTTTAACGCTAATCCAATAATTACTACTGCGTCTTTGTCGCATTAAGCGTTGAAAGCGTAGCAGGGAATGCAAAAACAAAAATCCCTTCATCCAGTGGCGGAATTTCTGGATTGAAGCGAAGCGGCAACTAATCAACCGTTGCCGTTGTGACACATTTGCTGCGCATGGAAATGCGAAATGTTGCCCAGCAAATATACTAAAACAGATTAAAGTAGATACTAAAACAGATTAAAGTAGATACTAAAACAACAGAAATAAATAAAAGAAAACAAATATACGAAAACGGATTAAAGTAGATACAAAAAAACAAAAAAAAAACAAAATAAAGTAAAAGAAAAAAACAAAAAAAAAACATATGGAAGAAAAATAAAACGAAAAAAATTAAAACAAGGAAAAAAATAAACGATATGAAAGACAGCAAAAAAAATTTGAATTGCTTTCAGCACAAAAAATATTAAAAAAAAATAATCTGTACGCAGAATAAAGTTGTTCAAGTGTGCTTGTTGTTGTCATTATTGTCACCGCTTAACGCTGGCAGCAGACAACAACGGCAACACAAAATGTTGCGTTGCGTATCTGTGGCAAGTTAGTAGTTCAGCTGTCCGTCGCTCCATGTCTGTCCGTCCGTTCATTCATCCGTTCATGCGCCTGTGTCGACCGTTGGACGCTTTCGCAAAATCACTTCCGCTGAAAATGTTTTCCAAAAAACACTACAACAACAACAACAGTCCAAGCAACAATAACACCAACAACAAAAACAACAACCAATTCCAGTCAACGCAAAATGATAGCCAACAACTGGTAAGGGAAGTCAGTGCGTCTGAAGAGCGACAAAAAAAAAACAAATATGTCTTAACATAAATGTGTTTTTTTTGCTTTTTTGTTTTCATTGTTGTTGTTACTTTTGGTGGTTTCGTTCCTTCAATGAAAAATTCGCCAAGCCAAAAGTCGAGTGGCTTTTCCTGTTTGCAGAAATTATTTCAACCAGCTCAGCGCCACTCGATGCCGGTCGACTCTCTGCTATCTGTCATAAAGAGTATGTATGTCTGTGTGTGTGTGTGTGTCAGTGTTATAGGTATTTTGTTTTTATTTGCTTAACTGTGTGAATTTGTTACAAATTTGAACAAAAAATTCTGCTGCCTGTTGGCTGTTGCAAAATTTTTGGCCATTTGCTGTAACGAAACAATTTTCTGTAACGAGTGAAATTTTTTCATGTACGCATTTTACACATATTTACTTGCGTTGTTGTTGTTAACTGCACTTGATTGCCGCTAAAGTGGATAATTATTGTTGCAAGCAAAGTTTCACCGTTTAGTTGGCCGAGGCGCTGTCGCTTTGCCTTTTTGTTGGCTGACAGATGAAATGCCGTTGCGCATGCGCAGCAATGTTGGCTGTCAGCGCGCACAGGTGTATGCGTGCATGCGGGCTTTGTGCATGTATGCGTGCAAAAGCATCTGAACATGTGTGTGTGTGTGTTATATGCTAATTGCAACACTTGCAATGCGCTTAAAATGTTTGAGTCAGCTGCCACTCGGCTAGTAAAAAGTCGCACAGTTAAACGCAGCGACTAAGTGGCAAAACATTGAAGGCCACAGCTGCCCACAGCTGCGCTGTTGCTCATTAGAGGCCACACTTAACGGCAAAGCGATTTTTTAAAGCAATATTTTGAAAGCTCATAAAAAATTGAGTTGGGTAAAGTCAACAATGATGAAATGTCACCTTCGAGACTCCAATGGACAGATTTGCCATCAAAGGCAAAATATGTGATCGAAGATCGGTCAACACATCAGATGCTGACGAACAGCTCAAAGACATCAAAGACTAGAGATCAAAGTTCAGGAAGCATAGTAACGGATCAGTTTGAATCAGATTATTGACTGTTCAGAAAAAGGAAAAAGATCAGACACCAGAGATGAGAAGCCAAGCTAATGTGAGACTAAATAAATTTTAGTATTAGTGCATTGATCTGAAAGACAGATCTGTTTGAAGATATTGGAAATGATAGTATTCAAAGCACTGATTAGAACTTACAGAAAAGGACCAAATAAGAAATTTGTAGCAGGGACCGTAAAAGTCATAAGTTTTATTATAAAAATCAATGTTTAACAGATATTTTTTGACTTTTATTTAATGACTCAACAAATTACAGTTATTCTTAAATTATATTTAGAAAATCCTATAATAACAATTATTTTTGATTTGTTTTCTTATTATAAATAAATGTCTCTGAATGATTTTGTTTTATCAAAAAAAGTCACCAATAATTGTTATCATAGGACAACTAAAATAAAAATCGAAAAAATTGTTATCTGTGGACTAATATGAAAAAATGAAAAATAATTCCTAGGAAAGGATTTTTTTCAAATATAAATTAAGAATAACTGTTATTTGTTGAGTCAAGAAGATTTTATCGAGGAGTTTCTAGTTGTTGGCAATAAGTGCTTTGAGAGGCGATCCTGTAAAGATAAGGATTCCAATAAGCTGGCTTAAAGAAGTTTCACAATGTTCAAAATGTTTCAGTGACTACGATTTTTGTCAGAAGGGGCATTTGCCTTTAGAATCATATGCTAACCATTGTAATGTAAGGATGGTCAAGTAGATATCACTTATCATAACATTTGTTATGAAATGTGACTGTTTTGAGTTGTAAATCTTCAATCAGCTTATGAGTACAGCAATGAAAGAGAATTCGTTAGAAACCAGACATTGACATTTATGATTATTGAGTCTGTGTTTAAAGGTTTATTTGGAAAACTCAATGACAAACAACAGATTTCAGTTTATAAGATTAATCTTTCAGTTTCAGTATCGACGGGATGACCTGTATTCTATTTCTGTTGATGGTTCAATGGGCTGCGAGGTCAGTGATAATCAAATGGATGATCTGTTGAAGACAAAAGGAGTGGTTTTGTTTAGAATTTTTATAAAATTTTTAATTCCCTGAAAAGATCAGCGAACTTTTGACAAAACGTTGGGAAATAGTGAGGTTTCACTGATCTCTAATGACCTAACAGCCCTATTAAGGGGGTGTTCCCGGGTAGAAGTTTGAAATAATCGATTTTTTTTTTTGGCGTTTTATTGTACCTTATACTACAAGGTGCGTCCCAAAGTAAACAGGACTTTTGCAATAGGGACGTTTCTGGTGGCGCCATCTATGTGTGAGGACATGCGTTGGAAAGGTACATCTTTCATTCACATACTGTCTAAATTTCATGACATTTGGTCTAGTAGACGCCGAAATATCCCGCTCAATGTGACAGTATGTTTTTAACTTTGGTACGAGAATGTCGATCGAACAAAGAGCTAATATTAAGTTCTGTTTTAAACTTGGTAAAACTTTTACCGAAACGTTTAAATTGTTAAAGCAAGTTTATGGTGATGATTGTTTATCCCGTGGCCGTGTTAATGAGTGGTTGAATCGATTCAAGAATGGTCGTGAAGACTTGAATGACGACGAACACGTCGGCCAGTCGAAATTTGTGATTACTGACGATGCCATCAAAACTGTGCGTGATTTTATCAAAATGCAGCCAAAATCATCATTGGAATTGATGGAAATGGAATTGAACATCTCCAAAACATCAATTGATCGCATTTTAACCGAACATTTGGGTCTCCGTAAAGTGTGTTCTCGCTTCATTCCGCACACTTTAACCGACGACCAAAAAGCGCAGAGAATTGAGCACGCAAAAGACATCGTTCGGGAAGCCAGACGTGATCCAAATTTCTTGTTCAACATCGTAACCGGTGACGAAACGTGGTGCTTTCAATATGATCCCGAAACAAAGCGTCAAAGTGCCGAATGGAAGCACCCAGATGAGCCAAATCCGAAAAAAACCCGCCGTGAGAAGTCAAAAATCAAAACTCATCTCATTTGTTTCTACGATTCAAAGGGAATAATTCATCGAGAGTTTGTTCCACCGGGAAAAACAATTAACGCTTTGTTTTATGTTGAAGTTTTGAAGCGTTTGGTGCATCGCATTCGTCGTATTCGGCCAGAATATCGCGAGGAAGGAAGTTGGCGTTTATTGCATGATAATGCATCGGCTCACAGAGCCCTAGTTACGACCGATTATTTGACCAAAAATCGCATTTTTACCATCAATCATTCACCGTATTCGCCTGATATGGCTCCCTGTGACTTCTACTTATTCGGTCAGTTGCATTTGCCGATGAAAGGAAACCGTTATAAGGACGGTGAGGACATCCAAAAGGCTTGTACCAACATTCTGAAGGCGATGCCGGCCGATGACCTAAAACACTCATTCCAAATGCTTTTGGACCGTGCAAAACGTTGTATCGAAGCAGAAGGAGAGTATTTTGAATAAATAAAAAGAATTATACAAAAATAATCATCCGTTTTCTTTATTTTATAAAAGTCCTGTTTACTTTGGGTTGCACCTTGTATATACTATCACCCCCCAAAGTCGTTTTTCAATCCGCAAACTCAGTACCCACTTTTTTGCATGTTAATTGAAGTAATCTCAGCTCGCCGAAAACTGACTTTCATGTCGAAACTGATGTCATGTCGAAACTTTAAACGCGTTTTTCTCGAAACCACATTTTTTGTACTGGCCGATAACTTTTCTCAGCAACTATGAGAGGTATCGACTTGAAATTTTGGGAAAATGTTCTAGATAGTTTTCATTGGATGCTAAACCAAAGTTTTCATCAAAAAATTATTGTTAAATATATTTTCAAGCACTCTAAAGGTAAAAAAAGGTGGCAAAACTGGACAATTTTTTTTCATATGGCCGCCATTTTGTTTCTAATCAACATTTTGACTAAAACTGTGGTTTAGCATCCGCGGAATTTATTGCAGATTAATAATTGCATACCCATTTCTGTTTCAGATTACTGGTTCCCGAAATTTCTTATCGGCCAGCAGTGAAAATCAGCGTGACAAGGTCACATTGACCACTGAAAATTTGTACTTAGAAAATAAAATTTTTTGACACAAATATGAGTTTTTGTTCTCCAAATAATAAGGAACAACAAGCAAAAAACCAGAATATTGCATGTTGCCTTGTAGCTCCAAAATAATTTTTTGAAAAACAGCCTAAAATCGGCATTCTAGACGGGAACACTCCCTTAAATCACCAAAATGTATTAGTTTAATTCAGTGATGACCATTTTGCTACTCGCAAGTAGCTACTCGCTTCTTTGCTAATTTCTTTATCTTCAGTTTACGGATCAATAGGAATACAACTGTTCATAGACTAAAGCAGTGAGGACCATTCTAAGAATTGTTTTCAAAGACTAAATTTAAATAAGTAAATAAATAAATAAATAAATAAATAATAAATCAATAAATACATAAATAAATAAATACACAAATAAATAAATAAATAAATAAACAAATAAATAAATAAATAAAGGAATAGAAATATAAATAAATAAATAAATAAATAAATAAATAAATAAATAAATAAATAAATGAATAAATAAATAAATAAATAAATAGATAAATAGATAAATAAATAATTAAATAGATAAATAAATAAATAAATTAATTAAATAAATAAATTAATTAATTAATTAATAAATTAATAAATTTATAAATTTATAAATTTATAAATTAATAAATTAATAAATTAATAAATTAATAAATTAATAAATTAATAAATTAATAAATTACTAAATGAATAAATAAATAAATAAATAAATAAATACATAAATAAAATAAAAAATAAAAAAAATAAATACTCTCAATCGATATGAATACAACAGTTTATAGACTAAGCAGAGTAGCGAGTAGCTACCCACGAGGAGCAGAATGGTCATCACTGATTTAGTCTATGTAGCTACTCGCTACTCTGCTACGAACGAATGGCAGAATTCTCATCACTGGTTTAGTCTATGTACTCAAATTGATCAGTAAACTGAAGACAAGGAAATTAGGTGCTCACATTTCTGGTAACAGTTTATCTAAGATCATTTAATTTAATTTATCAGTCCAGTCTTCGAACAGTTTCTAACACATCAGTAATTTAAAAAGACAACCAGGTTTGCCAGTATAATTCATACACATTGAGGCTCCCAGAGCACAAATACCAGTCACTCAATCTTGTCTACTTAGTGGTTGTTGTCGAAAGATCAACGATCAGCTTACAAAGTATGATCTGTGTGAATATATCGCAGATGGAATATGGAGACAAAAAAATACCTGCTGTGAAAATCACACAAGATGCTACTTGAAATCGAGCGAACAACAGCCGGCAACCGGGCGACATGGAAGTCATTGGTGGCTCATGATCGGCCATGTTGGTTGGGCCATCTACTCAAATTACTGCAAGCTCAATTAATTTATAACTTCCTTCAAAAACCAGTGCCAATTTTTTGTTGCTGCTGTTTTTTACACTCTTGTGGGTTGTTTTTTATTTCGTTCGTTGTTGCTCAACTGCCCAGCCAACATTTTTCACCAACCTCAACAACACTTTTTTTGGGCCTGAATTTGTTTTTTATTTTCTCTTTCTCCTTTTTTGTGGGTTTTTGATTTGTTGTGTGTGTGTTTTTTTTGTTGCAGCAAATTCATTCATAAAACCGCAGCGACGCTGTCGGCGCAGATATTGCGGCTCGTAGTTGGGTATCGACGCGCAGTCAATGTTGCTGCTGGAAGCGATAATTGTTACATTTTGCGCTGCTTGCGGCGCGCAGCGACGCAGGAAGCAATCAACGTGCACAATATTAACTTACGGCCATGGCCAACAGCGGCAGCGACAGCAACACTAACTCAAACAGCTATAAAAAGCATAAAAGCCAACAACAACAACAACGATGACGACGACGATAACATCGCTGCAGCGAAAAGCAGCTGGCAAAAAAAGAAAGAAACTGGCAGCAGCATGAAAAATCAGTGCTTGTGGTGTGTTTGATGCAGCATTTTATGGGCCTGCTGAATGTTGCTGCTGTTGCTAATTGTTGTTGTTGTTGTTGCTGCTCTTCCTGGCGTCTTGGCCCAGAACATGTTTGCGCCGGTGTCTTCCTTTGCCTGCGTTGTGCCGTTTTTGGTTTTTTTGTTTTTATTTTCGGTCTTAGGTTTTGTTGTTGTTGTTGTTGTTCATCATTGCGCCTTGGGCTGTGTGACTCCTTTTTGCCGTACGTTTGCCCAATGCGTGTTAGCGAAACCAGTCGACGGCTGTCTGTCTGTCTGCTGCTTTGGTCCGTCCCCAATGCACAAATGAAAACATCATCAATGAAAGACGTTGGAGCACAACGACAACATCAACAACAACAGCAACAGCAGCAGCAACAAAAACGCATAAAACTGTTGAGGCGCAAAAACGAAACGAAAACGTACAAAATTCGAGCAGGTGCACGCAGTTTGCTTGAACAGCAACAACAATAACAATAACAACAACAACAACATTAACCCTGGCTTGAATTGAAACTGAGGAAAAAAACGATCAGAGACCAGCAAACAGTCCAGTTGCGTTGGCCCGAAGTGGTCAGCAAAAAGCGAATGGACAGACGGACGGACGGATGCATGGACGAACCAACGGACCAACAGACATACGAACGAACGAGTGATTGGACGGACATGTGCTCGGTTTCACGTAGCAGCGTTCAAGCCGGTTTGTGTTTTCAGTCTTTTATTTTAGTTGTTGTTTTTGTAGTCGCTGTTGCACTTCGACGTTCGCTGACGTTGCTACTTTAGCTTAGCGTCATTGTATTTGTTGTTGTTGCTGTTGTTTTAGGGTTTTCGCCTCAATTAAGTGGTGGCCGGTCGTTCGTGCCCCCCTTCGCTTCGGCTACCAGCTGAATTTTCAACTTCTGTTCTCGTTTCTTATTAATTTTTTAATGCTATGTAAAAGCCTATGGGAACATGTCATCGTGGTCTTTTGTCATTATTGCGGCGCTCTCGGGCCCCCTCCACTTCGTCACGGCCATGCGACGCCGCCGATTATGATGGTCCAAATGTTGGCTCAAAAAAATACTGAGGGTAGTTTTACATTGAATTCTAAATGGAAAAAAATGAAAATAAAACTAAAAAATAAGGAAATTAACTACAAGTAAGAAAGTACAGAAAGCAAGACACTTAAAGCAGTCAGTCAAATTATTTGTGGGCATTCACGTGTGTCTGAAGGTGTGGTGGGCCTGGCGCGGGTTAAGCGGCGCGCTTCCCCTATTTCGCCGACTCGCCGCCCAGACACGCACACTCGCGCTTCCGGCTCATCTCATAGCCGGGCCAGGGCAAACGGCCAAATTGAATAGTTGCGCGCGCCGTCACATTTCGCTCGCCAAGCCGCAGCAATCGTTCGCGCCAAATGGCCGAAACGTTTAAGCGGCCACATGACGTGTCCAATGCCGAAAAGTCTGCCGGTTTTCGAGCGCAGTTTTAATGAATTCTAATTCCACGCTAAGTTGGCCATAATTTTGTTTTACGTTTTGGCCATTTTGTAGTTGTTGCCATTTGTGTCTGTTGATTTTATTTTAATTTAATTTGGTGCTTGGCCAAATTGGCGCTGAGCAGCGAGTTAAATGTGCTTTAAATTGAAAAATTCACCTCACGCAGCACGATTTGAAATGCACGCGTACGTCTGTGTGTGTGTGTGTGAGTGTGTGAGTATGAAAAATTAAGTTTTAACTTAATTTTGACAAATGATGCTGAACGCCAAAAATGTAGGCTACAAGACAAAAAAAAACTAAAAAAATTAGGTTTAAAAAATATTACTAAATTAAAAAAATAAAAAAATAAAAACACCAGGAAAAAATATACTAAACATCAAAATAACAAATACAAAAATTAAAATTACAATTAAAAAAATTTACAACAATACTTGAGCTAAGCCCACTTTGGAGCGTTGAAAATTACCTAATTTTCAAATATTTTTTGGCATATGGCATAATTTTGTGCTTGTTGTTGTTGTTGTTTTTGTAATAGACCGAAACGGCCTACTGAACCCTAAAATAAAGCAAAGCTTGCATCTATCTGCCTGCCAGCTTGGCCGCAGTTAATTAACTCTTTTTTGTCTACAAGCAGCGACCGACTGTGCGCGCTGACGAAGCGGCCTCGCAGCGCTCTAATCAACGTCGCGCCGTCATTAAAACGCGGCCCAGCAAAATGTGATCGTCGAACGTAGACTAAAACTAAAACGTTAAAGTTAAAAGCAATCAGCTAAAAGGAACAAAGCCAAGCTGCATGGCCAAGCCAAGTAAGCGAGAGGCAGTGAGTCAGGGAGACTGTGCAGCAGAGAGGCAGGGAGGCAGGGGGCCAGTGTGGTGCTGGCTGAAAAAGAGTTACATTATGAAGGTAGCGACAGCTGCAGCCAACAACAATTTAAATGTATAACTCAAGAAGGCAGAAACGCAGACCGACCAAGTGGTGCAAAGGTGGTTCAGAAAATATTGAGAAAACAAACTTGATCGGCTCTGAAGCGGTGGAAATGTGAAACAGGAAATGAAATTATCGGTTAAGGAAAGACTCGAGCAACGAGAGCAGCGAACAAGAACGTTGAGCCGCTTAGAATGTTAAGAAAACACGAAGTACAGATTTGTTTTAAAGCGTTGACTCATATTTGAATGTGACTTTGATCACATTATGTGACACAAACGAATATATACAAATATATATATATTCGTACAAATGTGGTTTAAAGAGTTGATGACAACTTGAGCAATGTTGAAATATCAGCTTACAGTTTGAGTAGCCTTGGGGTCGGGTCATCAGGCAAGTTTAGCAACAGCGACTTGAATTTTGTTCAAAAAGCGGACAAGACTTTAGGTCACAGTTCAAGTGGCAAAGTGGAACTATACCCTACAGTGAGTTTTATAAGTATTAAATTCTAAAATATTAAATGCGTAAGCATTGATTAAACTCAATAAGTATAGAATACTTAACTATTCAATACTTATTAAACTCATTGTAGGATTGAAACAAATTGTCTCAGATTATTTAATAACCATTAACCCTTTCGACACCGATTTTTACCCTGTGTCTTTTTGTACTTACTTTTTGGTACTTAAATCATGAAAGAAGTGTGCACACGACGTTTGAAGTCGCCACGCCTCTTTGTTAGAGTTCTAGAGCTAGTTTACTTTTGAAAAATTTTAGCTTAAAATGGGTTAAATAAATTTTGTATCAATATTTTTTAATTACAGAACAATTACTTAATATTTATGGAAAAATACAAAATTATCACTTTTTGATTTTATTTAACCATTATTAAAAAAACAGGGTTTTGATCAAACGCGCCCAATTCGTAGACTTCAATTAGAACACAAACTTTCCCTGATATCGCTGCAAATTATTCTAAATTATTTTGGGTATAATAGTAAAATTTTTGTAATTTGCTTTGAATTCACTTCTAAAAATATTAATTTGTGGGTGCCTACTTTAATTAAACCCATAAATCAATCGTAGCTGTTGCTATAAGATGACAAATATGTGAAGTTGTTCTCAGGCAACTTTGGGGTCGAAAGGGTCAAAGGCTGTTTTGACAGAGACGAGTAACTATAGGATTACTTTTACTGAGATTAGGAAGTAAACTGTAATTTTTTAATAAAAAGTTTTAAATTTAAAAGTGAAAGTGAAATTTACTCAAAGCGTTTTGTTTTGAATTCTAATTGGAAATAATAATAATAATTGTTTTTCTCGCTTTGTTGCTTTTTGTTTTTATTTTTTTTAATTTCTTGTCCCACAAATGATTTGCTTTTGTTTGCTTTAAAACTTTTTTATGTTGTTTTTGTATGTTTGAAAAATCTTTAGTTAACTCCTTAACTTTCCCTACGGTTAACTTTTGAAAAAAACTTGTTTCTGTCAATTTGATTGATACTTGTCAAGTACAAGTATACTTGTCACTGTTAAAACGAGCCTAAGAATGAAACAAAAACCAGGTTTTCATACTTGTAAACAAAAAAAATTTTTACAAATTTAAAAACATTTTATATGAAAGTCTCAAGTTCGCTTAAAGGATTCAAGGATTCCAACAAAAACAATTTAAATTTTTTATAACAATCGTAAATTAAGCAACAGATACAGTTTTCCGTACTAAAAAATAATAACAATAGTAATAAAAATTAAAAAAAAAAAATCGAATAAACATAACAATGAAATCAATCAAAAGAATAACCCAAAAATATAATTGTAATTATAAACAATAGGACATGTAAAGCCATAACCATAACAACGACAACATGTGTGACCATAGCAATTTTATTATTTTTATTATATTATTACTACATATTATTATTATTATTATACATATAACTTTAACAACAACAAATAGAATATTTGTAACAAAATGCTAACTAACGAAGAAAACAACAATAACTATACCACAAAAAATGCTCAAATACCAAACCAGCGTGGAGACAACAACAACTAGAATAACTATAACAACAACAACAACGGTAAGAACAACTCATCAGCAGCATCAGAAAAACCAAAGATTACAACAATAAAACTGACATTAACAGCAACAGTAACATTGCATATATTACTGCGTACAACAACTACAACAAGAACAAAAACAAACTTTTTACAATAATGCTGGTGAAAAAAAATAACAAGAGCAAAAAATGATAATAACAACGAAAACATTAGCAAAGATTATTATAAGAGCAACAACAACAACTGTTTTACTACAATGCTAGTAACAACAACAATAGCAACAAATTATAATAACAACAAAAACATTGGCAAACAAAGCGAAAATCTACATTTGAACAAACCTACCCAATAAAGAGCAAATTTCGAACAATAACAACAACAACAAAAAGAACATGAAGAGAAATAATCAACAAATGGAGAGAACAGATATCAAGAAGCAATAACAACAACAACAAGAAACTAATATCAAGCAACAGTAACAACAACCACATGGAACTTATATCAGACAGCAAGAACAACAACAACCACATGGAACTTATATCAGACAGCAAGAACAACAACAAGAAGAAACTAATATCAAACAACAACAACAACAACATCATCATCATCATCATTAACAACAAAAGCAACAACAACAACATTAAACTAATATCAAGCAACAACAACAACAACAACATGAAACTAATATCAATCAGCAACAATAACAACAACATAAATCGAATCAAGCAGCAACAACAACAACATTGAACTAATTTCAAACAGCAACAACAACATGAAAGTAATATTTAGTAATAACAACAAAAACATCACCATGAAACTAACAACAAGCAACAACAACAACAGCTACGTGGAGATAATATCAAGCAGCAACAACAACATGAAACTAATATCGAACAACAACAACAATAAAAACATGAAACTAATATCAAGTAACAACAACAACAACAACAACAACAACATGAAACTAATATCAAGCAACAACAAACACAAATAAATATCAAGCAACAACAATCATGCAATGCTCACAGCAATCTAAGCGGAGATTCAGCCAAAAACAATACCAACAACAACAACAACAACAACATACGATTTATGAAGCATCACACGCAGCGCATTAACAACAGTTGATGCCGTTCGGCTCGGTTCGGCTCGGCTCAAGCTCAGCACAGTCTCAGCTCCCAGCTTCCTACTCGAAACTGCTGCCTTCGATTTCAATTCAACAGCTGCTGCTGCTGCTGTCGTTGCCGCCAACATGATTTGCCGCCAACACCGAAACGCCAATGCGACGCTGCACAGCGCCTACGTACAGCGAAACGCGGCTAAGCTCGGCTTCGCTTCGTTTCGGTGTCGCGTAGCTGAGTCGCGAGTCGGCGACGGCTTTGACGCGGCTTTAATGCCAATCGAACAACGCTGCTTCGACTGGCTTTATGAATGAATGAGTGAGCGTTGGGCCACTCGAACTCATTGCGGTGTGTTGGGCGAGATGAGAGGTTGGGGGAGGGAGGGAGGGGAAGAGACAGAGGAAAGACAGATGCTTAAAGTGGCTGGTGCGGCCAGTTGAACGGCCAAGTGGACAGACGAGAGTTGAGGAACGGTGTGCTGGTTGTTGTTGTTGTTATATGCTTATTGTTTTTTGTTGTTGTGAGTATGTTGTTGTTATTTCTGTACCATCGAAATCACGGTTTACGTAGGCTGTGTTGCTGGCTTCATTTGTATGCTTTATTTTATGGCTTTATTGGATTTTGTTGTAGTTATTGTTGTTGTAACTGAATGATGGTAGCGCAAATGAATCGAATGTATGAACATAGATAGATACAAACATACATAAATATGTAGATACATACATAGATATGTGATATGTCTATTTCAAGGCAGTGCCAGTTGGAGTTGCTTGGACGAACACATGAATGGACAGACAGACCGGCGGACGGACGGACGGACGTACGGATGGACGCACAGTTGGACGCACAATTGAACGCTCACATACCTTCATTCATACATCGCGATCCAGTGTAGCCAATAATTTCATGATGCGATCTCGTGGTTGGCATGGAAATCGATCAAGCAATCGCACAAATGCATCGCAAACACACACACACAAATATAAAGCAAATGAAAACTTAAAATTTCAATTTAAGATTTATGTCTGATCGACGCAGTGTGGCAGCATTGCGTCGCCTCAGAAAACAAATGTCGTATGTCTTACTACGCTCAATAGAACATACGACATTCGTTTTCTGAGGCGACGATTGGACGCTTAGAGTGGCGTATAACAACAAATTGTGTACAATTGTGTAAAGTTGCAGTTCGCGGTTGGCCGATGCGCATCTGGTGGATGCGTTAAAGCCGGGTTGTGTTGTTGTTGTTGTTTGCGTAATGCATTTTTTTGCATAGTTTTTGTTGTTGTCTTTAATGTTACTGTTACTGGTGCGGCCAACGTGCGCTGCTGGTTGCTGCTGCAGTCACCTTTTCAGTTCTTATTTTTCTTTTTGTTGTTGTTGTTTTCGTTGCTGCTATCATAGCGGCACGTTTCATTGACTTGCAACATTTGCCAAAGTGTTGGACTGGGGCCAACTGCTTCGGCATTCCCCTCCCTCGTCATCACTTGCTGCAGTTGCTTTGCTGTTGTTGTTGTTGTTGTTGCTATTGGCACTGTCGCGCGTTTTTGCATGCGCAGCCAGCTTCTGCGTTTGCGCAAAAACTAGTAAAACATGTTGCTAATGCGCTGAACTGCCTCCGCTAAGCTTTGTCGCCCCCCTCCCCAACGTCTCACGGCGCTTCTCGCTCGTGCGCTTCTTTGCGTCTGTTTTGGTGGTTGGCTGTTGTGTTGGTTTGTTTCGGTTTTTGTTTGCCGGCCGCAAATTGCAAATCATTTGCGCAATCAACCTGCAACGAAGCCAACATTTAGCTGCCACAATTGCAGGTGACGAAGCGACAGCGCGCAGACGCAAGCTGCACGCCACTTGGGTTTTCCTCTTCTTGTTCAGCTGCCACACAAATTAACCGCTGGCCGCCAGTGCAGCATTGTGGCACTTGTTGCTGCTGGCCACTTTGGCTGCAACTTCAGCTCGGGCTACTGTCATTAGCGTGTTTGGCGCTGCCGCTGCCGCTGCGCACGTAAATGCCAACCATCAGCGTTGCGATTTACGCGCATAAAATGCAAATAACAAAACTTTTCATAAAATATTTCTTGTGGGTTTTTTCAGTATGCGCCGAGCAACGAAAAGGGGTTTGCTGCGGCGCTGCGGCCAGTGCACGGGTCAGTGGCGTTGCAACTAAATGTATGCATGCGAGTGTGTGTGTGTGTGTGTTTTTGTGGCAATTATGTGCGCCGTTTAAATTAAAAGGTCAATCATAAATACTGCCGGGCCACGCAGTCGCGCCGCCGCATTGCGGATGTGCACTCGAAAATGCGGGGGAACGCCGCGTCACTGGTCGACCCACCAATGCATTGACAGCCCGTTAGGCAGTCGCTGCCAGTCTGTGTGGGCATTTTGGCCTGTCCTCTATACATTTGTTGTTTTTATTGTTGTTGCTTTTTTGTTGGTAAATGTAAAATGCGCGGGGGTGCAACGTACCGTAAAATCCGCCAAACATAAATAAAATTTGAATTTTGAACTTTTTAATGTGATAAATGAAGTTGAGTTAATTAAGTGAAGATGCGCGCTTTGCCGCAAAAGCAGACACAACATATACATACGTATATATGTACATATATATTTAGACATATGTATATAAAAATGCATATATATATTTGTGTGTGAAAGATGAGGGCAAACGCGCACATCGCATCGCCGTTGTTGGCGGCTGACTTTATTTGATTTTTGTTTGCTTGTTGCTGGTTTCATGCGACTTCTGACATTTTTCAGAATATTTTTCTCTTCAAATTTCAGTTAATTGGCTGGTCTTAAGATCGTACAAATTTGTACGCTGTAAATTTAAAATTATTAAATATTCACTGTTGAACTCTGAACTTTGACTGCAAGCAGAGCGAGTGAACAGCGCCGAACGCTTAACCGGTTGGAAGCGTTGCAAAGAAGATTTTTGATGGGTTACGAAAACATTTGAACTGTTCGGCTGCATTTTGAGGGCAAATTGCAGCTGAACATTTTATTTGAACATTTTTAAAAAATTCGTAAATAAATAAAATTTGGAAATCTTTAAATAAAAAATCACAAATAATTTATAGAATGCGTGAAGGTTAATGTTTGAAAAAAACTTAAATTAAAAAAAAATTTTAAATTTAAATCTAAAAATAAAAAATCACAAATAACTTAAAATAAAATAAAATGCGTGAAGGTTAATGTTTGAATAAAACTTTAATATAAAAAAATCTTGTAATATGTAAATTTAAAATTTAAATCTTAAAATAAAAAATCATAAATAACTTACAGAATGTGTTAAGGTTAATGTTCGATTAAAACTTGGATTAGGATTAGTAGATGAAAAATTTGGCTTGAGAGTACAAAAAATGGTGAAAAGGAGAATTTGGATTTGAGAAAAAATCATCAACTCCTTATTAACCTTTTTTAAATTGCCTGAAAAGGATACAATCGTCATTTAGATTCAAAATAATTAAGGAATCAAATGAAAATTGATCAAAGATATATAGTAGATATATAGTAGATATATAGAAATATAGTAAACCCCCTATATAGTGAACACCTCGACATAGTGAACACCCAAACTTTGACATCGAGCCTCTAAATATAGAAAAACATTTTCAAGCAAAAAACAAAAATTTTATTTTGAGCAAATAAAACGAGTTTTTGAACAAAAATGTTGACCTTGATATAGTGAACAACCTCAATACAGTGAACAGGCCTTGCAATAATTAGTTCACTATATCCAGACACCACTGTAATAACGAAATCTGACAAATTTTTAAGAAATACACTTTTTAGAAAAGCAAATTCTTTAAAGCTTCGTTTGTGAAGGAAGTTTTATTAATCTAGCATTAAAATAATAATTAATTTAATAATTATTAAATTAATAATTAATTATTGAAATATTAAAATAATAATTAATTTAATAATTATTATTTTATTACAATAATAATTATTTTTAATTTATTATGTTTGTAATAATAATTATTATAATTATTATTTTAAAAATAATTATTATTTTTATTATTATTATTTTTATTATTTTTAGCATTATTATTTTTATAATAATAATTATTTTAATGCTAATTATTAGTAGTAAGATGCATAATTCAGATATTTAAATATTACCTAAAATTTCAAAGCAATACAATTTTCTAGTTAAAAGCATGAAGCAACAATTTCAAACGAACTTTAAAAGCATAAAGTGACAATTATTTAATATGAAACTTTTACTGTAGAAAAAGAAAATGGCTTCCTTAAGGATAACAACTAACATAGCTAAACAAAACCTCATTTTTAGCCACATCGATGCATTGATCTCATAAAATTCGTTCAGAGGTATCAATTCTACTCATTCACAATTCTTTAGTTCAGAAGCAGCTATCATAGACTTGCTTTTTATGATTCCCATCTAATTCTTGTGAACAACGATAGACGTAGACGAGTGTTTAAGCAGCCCGGCCTGGGAATCGAACCTAGAGCCTCTGGTATGAAGAACCAGAGAGGTCGCTATACTCTCTTGAAAGCTTCGGATAGCTACTTTTTCTCATAGAAAATCGTTTCTGACTGTCACAAAGAATCGGGTAGTTCGGGTAGTTGGTTACCACGAAGGAAATGAAATGGTGGACCTATAAGCCAAGATAGGTCCAGAGAGTGCATTCATAGGACCAATTCTCATGTTCGATTTTAGTTAAACTGATCTGAAACAGGACTTCCACTACTGGATTCAAACAAAGAAAAGAAACATACTATGGGAGACTATGTCACTCTAAAAAGCCCCTGAACTTTGATAGAAAAAAAGCTCCTTTATGCAACTTGATGTGGTTTTTTAAAAGGTCATTCATTCTGTAACAACCAATTCTACCAGCTAGTCCTTGCCCACAGCAAGGCATGCGTATTCTGTAATGAATTTTATGACGAAACAATGGAACACATTATCACCAAACGTCCTGTCCTGACAGTACAGTTTCCATTAGTATACTTAACCCTAACGCTGTGTTAAATGTAGACTGACTTCAGGACTGGTGTCGTTAGAGTTCTTTCAGATCTATTGAGTGGTCAATGTTGTAGCCAGCTCTTCATATGTAAAACTCCATAATGTCCGGTTTAATGTAGACTGACTTCAGACTAGTGTCGTTAGCGTTCTGGCAGATCTATGGAGTGGTCAATATTGTAGAAAGTTCAATCTATGTAAATAGTCTAAAATGGATTGGATATTACAAATCATTCTTCACTTGTTGTAGTGGCTATGTTTTGACATCCAATTAGCGTCGTTTTGAAAATACTGATCCCAGTTGATAATATTATGTATGTAGCCGTCTTCAGTCTCCCTCGAAAGGTTGATGAAGGTATTAAGTGAACCCAGCATCCTTTTCGGTTCTTCTGGAAATCCCAAACCATCAACTTAGATGGAAATGCTAGGCATTTTTCATCTACTTTTCATCTCCATTGGTTGGACATTGCTCCAAAAGCTGGTTTTGAAGGCAATGCCCATTTTGGCAGCCTGTTCTCCAATATGCCAGTGGCTTTTAATGATCGCAGTAATCTGCCCACTGTTTAACAGCTCTGAGGTCCCTTTCTTGTTCTTGTTCTTCTCCTTCTTGTATGGATTGGTTGTCTACACTGCCTTGTCTACACTGTCATGTCTACACTGCTTTCGAGCATCAAAATGGACCTTTCGAGGTCTTCGAGTGTACTTGCTGAGAAACTAGCAAGCTGCCTGTCTTACCTAACCTTATCTAACCTATGGATTGATCGCTGTTGGGACAAGCTTTATATGGTATCAGCTCAATACCAGATTAGCTCAATATTAGATCAAACTCAACATCAGAAAACATTTCCATGCCCTTATCATCTGCTGATCCTGCAAGACTCCATTCAAAGCCATTCTCTGATCGTCCTGGCAGCAATGCATCCTTGAAGAGTGCATTCTTGACTGAACCCATTTGAGCATGAACCGTTAAAGTCTCACTTTCATCAAAAGCAGTGCTCTTTCAAGCTAACCTATCAGCTCGTTCGTGGTCCTCAATATTAGAATGAAGTCTTGTCAACATACTTCAAAAAGAACCTGACCGCAGAACTCTTAAAGAAACTCTTAAATAAGTCTTCACTTGATGTCACTTGGACCCTTCAGTGCAATACATGTGTCAGCACATAAATAATTGAAAGTTTCATCAATTAAAAACCAAGAAATTCGTTAAAATTTAAAGCAACCCAGCTACATACATACATACCAACATAAAAATGTTGAAATTCCATTAAAAATTACTTAATTGAATTGAAAGCGCAAAGTTCATAAGATTCTGACAATCTGGTGTTGAGTCACTGAGATGCTGATGACCCAATGTTGCTGCCACATTGTTGTTGGTTCGCATTGCGTTTCTTTGACCAATGAAACGCGTGTTGGCTCCTTCAATTGTGCTGGCCGCTGCTCCATGCGTTCGCTGTCTTCTGGGGCGTCTTTGAACATATAAAAAAAAATTACTAATAAATGACATGAAAAAAAAATCGGCAAGCCAGCAGAGTTCAGCGCTTAGCAGCATTCCGCATTAATTGAAGTCAATGTGAAATGTTTTAAAAGTGCAGAGTGTGTACGCGTGCAAAACACCAACCGAACACACCAACAATTAATTAATGTAAATGCCAAGCCACACAAACCCACACCAACAACAACAACAACAACAGCAAAAGGCAGCGAAAAATTATTAAATGAATTAGTAAATTAGTTGATTAGTTCGGATGAAATTTCCATGAAATTTGAATAATTTAATAAAAGCGCACCGCAAGTCAGGGCAAGGGGCGCGGGGTGGAAAGGGCGTCATAAACTACACGGAAATGGTTTTTGGGGCTCTTGGCAATGATGTATGGTCCTATATGGTTTCGGTTTTATGGTGGCTTCGGCAGACGGCACTCATCGTTTGCCATTCACGCGCTGTCAAAATGAATTTACTCAAAGTGTGGCACGACTCGAGGACGGATGTGCGGAGAGCAACAAGAAACGGCTGCAAAGCAAAAGTTTAAGAAAACATGAAGAATGCTGAAATTATGAATTGATTTTTGAGTTATGGTTAGCAGTGAATGTTGTTGGAAAAATATGGTTGTATTTATAAAAAAAAGTGGATTTGTTGTAGATCGCAGTCGCAGATAATTTTAGTTAGAATCGTTCAGTTTCTTGTGTTTCATTTTTGAATTTTGGATGGAAATGGATAGATAGTATTTTAATTTTGATTTTAATTTTAGCTTTAATTTTAATTTTAATTTTAATTTTAATTTTAATTTTAATTTTAATTTTAATTTTAATTTTAATTTTAATTTTAATTTTAATTTTAATTTTAATTTTAATTTTAATTTTAATTTTAATTTTAATTTTAATTTTAATTTTAATTTTAATTTTAATTTTAATTTTAATTTTAATTTTAATTTTAATTTTAATTTTAATTTTAATTTTAATTTTAATTTTAATTTTAATTTTAATTTTAATTTTAATTTTAATTTTAATTTTAATTTTAATTTTAATTTTAATTTTAATTTTAATTTTAATTTTAATTTTAATTTTAATTTTAATTTTAATTTTAATTTTAATTTTAATTTTAATTTTAATTTTAATTTTAATTTTAATTTTAATTTGAATTTGAATTTGAATTTGAATTTGAATTTGAATTTGAATTTGAATTTGAATTTTAATTTTAATTTATTTAAGTCAATCAAAAGATTTGCTCTGACTAGATTTAAAAAACAGGGTAATTAACTCTCAAATGCATGAATTATTTTCCTGTTTGTATAGTAATCAGTTTTTTCTTAGTTTAGTTTTTTCTTTTTAATGCAAATTAATAACAATGAACCACTTTTTTAACAGACTTTGTCTATTTTTTGACTAGCAAAAAGACTTTGGATCTTGTGGTCGTTTAAAAAAAATGTTATCGGGGTTTCATTTGAAGAAACCGGCCTCGGTAGTCCAGCGCGTTGGTTTCTCATACCAAAAGCCCTAGGTTCGATTCCTAGCTTGGGCTGGTGAAACATTCGTCTACTTTTATCGCAAAACCTCCAAATTTGGAAAGAAATTGCCAAAACACAACCATTCGGATTCGGCGTAAATTCAGATTCCAAACTTCCAAGTAGTGGAGTAATAGTTCACTGGGAAAACGAATGATCTATCGTGAACCATTTCGCTGCATGAAGAAACCTTTAACCGTTTCCCTATTTTGTTACCATATGGCAACATGCTACTTTGTGGACGTCTGACCCCTCAATGGTTCCAAGAATAAATTTTTTTGTTGGTCCTTAGAACAGATTGAAGTTTTAGGAATAATACGAAATTAATAAACTGAATATTTAAGTTCAAAGAAGAGAAGTATGTATGTTTCTTGAATGTTATATCTTTACATAGTAAAGAAAGAAGAAGCAGAAAATATAAAAGACATTTTTAATATGAATTTTTACTTGAATTCAGATATTTTTTTAATAATTTTAGCTGAAGTAAGTAAATGAAGAAATATTCGATTATTAGTTATGCGTAAAAAATTGTATGTTTATTCTAATTATTACAGCCCCAACGATATGGTTTCTGTCATATCACAATACTCTAAGAAACATAGTCCGGTAACAAAAATTAAAAAAAAAATGTTATGGAATGTTGTTGATATAATCACACAAAAGCCTTAATGGAATGAAATGAACTTTTATAATTGAATTTGCTCCATGAGTTACGTGCAACTTTCGATTAAACTTTTGAACAGTTTGCGAAGACAATTCATTTATCCAGGTATTCGTATTAATTTATGTAAATCTTGTGGATTTTTTTTTTGTGGTTCTTGTAGATGGATATTTTGTAGTCGGTACTTTGACGCCAGTATTCGAATTCATTTACATAATTCTTACTTTTAATTTAGCTTTCGATGATTTTATGATTTCAAATAAAGCATTGGTACTCAATTCTTGTAACTAGTTCTTATACTCGAGTATTGGGGTTTTTTTTTAGTAACTTACGTTAAGTTTTTAACAGCTGAAGTGTTGCAGATACGATTTTTACACTCGGATATTGATACTAATGTGTCTTGTTAGAGGTGATTCCTGTAGTCAAATATGATCTTTGACTCTAGTATTCGAATTTTTATAATTCTTGCGTTCAATGAGGTTTGTTATGAAGTCTTTTTTGTACCCGTTTCTTGAACCTTGGGAAGTAGCTCTTTTATTAGAGTATTTTTAACATTTTTATTTACTTGTGTTTAATTTTTAATTCAAATTCTGGATACGATGTTTGCAGACACGATGCTTTAACAATGCTTTTTTGTATATTTTGTGTACTCACGTTTAGTTTTTTACTGTTAAATGGTTGCAGAGACGATTTTTACATTTCGATATTGGTTTCTGTAGTCATATATGATCTTTGACACTAGTATTCGAATTTATATAATTGTTGCGTTCAATTTGCTTTCTGAGGTTTGTTATGAAGACTGTTTTGGTACCCGGTTCTTGAACCCAAGTATGAGCTGGGAGTAGTTTTTATGGTTGAAACAAATTCTTTTACTCGAGTATTTTGACATTTCTATTTATTTATGTGTAATTTTTTTATTCAAGTTCTGGAGACAATGTTTGCAGGGACGATGCTTTAACCTGGTTATTCGTATTGCTTTGCGCAGTTCTTGTTTTTTTTGTATTTCTTGTAGTCGGATATGACACGTGGACTGCAGTACTCGATTTTTTTTTTACATATTTCTTAATTTAATTTATTTCTCGATGTTTGTTATGGTTCCACATAATCCAGCTGTACAGTTTTTTTAATCTTTAATATCCCTTTTTTACCCTTTCGACCCCAAATTTGCCTGAGAGCAACTTCACCACATTCACATTTGTTATCTTATAGCAAAAGCTACCATTAATTTATGGGTTAGATTTAAGTAGGCACCAACAAATTAATATTTTTAGAAGCAATTCAAAGCAAATTACAAAAAATTTACTGTTATACCCAAAATATTTTCCAACAATTTTCAGCGATATCAGGGAAAGTTTGTGTTCTAATTGAAGTCTACGAATTGGGCGCGTTTGATCAAAACCCTGTTTCTTTAATAACGGTTAAATAAAATCAAAAAGTGATAATTTTGTATTTTTCCATTAATATTACATAATTTTTCTGTAATTACAAAATATTGATACAAAATTTACTTAACCCGTTTTAAGCTAAAATTGTTCAAAAGTACTTTTAAATTTAAATTTAATTTTTAAATAAATTTTTTATCAATATTTTGTAATCACAGAAAAATTATTTAATATTAATGGAAAAATACAAAATTGTCACTTTTTGATTTTATTTAACTCATGATAAAAATACCAAAAAGTAAGATCGAGACACAGGGTAAAATTCGTGGTCGAAAGGGTTAAGGGCGTCGATTTCCCAAAATTAATCGATTGTTTTGCTTAAATATTGAAATTTTTCATCTGCTTCAGTTTAAGTTTCAATACAAGTATAGAATTCTTATGGACAGAATTTTTTTTACATAAATGTTTCATATTTTTTTTTCTCTCATTCTTCCATAATCATAATTAAAAGTTAATGAAAAACTTGGCTTAATTAAAAAAAGTTCCACATTGAATGAATATAATTCAGTTCTTTGATAATCCACACTTAAACAAACTGGTTTTGCCATCGTCAATCGACGAGCAGTAGCCGCGACCGCACTGATTGCTCGCTTGTGTCGGTCACTCTCACATGTCCTTTTTTTTGGGCGCACTGATAAAACAGGCCGGATTTCCTGTCGTTGAGATTTGCTGGCGCTGTTGTTGGTCGCGCTGTTGATTCGCTTCACTTTTACTTAGTTGCTCAGCCAGTGGCCGTCAAGATTTTCCAGTTTTCCATTAATGCACCGATGGGCCTTTGACTGCGGCGCACAAAGGCGCCGGGCAGTGTTGCCACTTGCACACACACACACACACAGACACACACAACGACGACAGATAAGAGTGTGCGGGCGCGGCAAGGAGTAATCGCGTGACATGACACAGAGCAACCAAAGCATAGCAACAACAAGAACAAATGCCTCAATGAAAGGCCAGCAACAGCAGCCAAGTAAAGGAAAATGTGACAAGTGACAACAACAAGAAAAAAATGTGCAAGAAAAAACAGCACGAAAAAATGTCAAATCACGGCGCTGAAAGGCTGCGACAATGTAGGCTACGCAAATAGCGTCTTTGCTGCACGAACGCTGCTGCTGCCGAGTCCTGTCCTGACTGGCCGCGGCTTTTGTGTGTTGCTGCTGTTATTTTTTTTTATTATTTTTTTGCTGGCCTTAAGACGCGCCACCGCCCGGCCAAGTCATTAACTCTTCGCACTGCGAGCGGCACATTGCAGCTACAACGAATGCGTGACGAGCGGCAGCGCGTCGGGCGCAGCGTTAATGCCGACGAGCCAGTAAGTGACCATTAGTGCGACATCCGGTGGCCAGCGAGCACTTCAAGCTGGCTCGCTCTTCGGGTCTCCCGTTGCGCCCTGCCAGTGCTGGTGTTTGGGCCGGTGTCTGCATTTGTTCCTTTGGGCGCGTTTGCACTTTGCAGTGTTGTTGTTGTTGTTGTTGTAGCATGATTTTTCCTGACACTGTAGTGACGTTTTTGCCCGCATCTTTTCAGTTGCTTTGCCTGTTTTCGCTGCTGTTTGTTATTGTTGTTTTGTGGCTTAGTTTTGGCCTTATTGCAGATTGTTGTTGTTGTTGTTATTGTAATTGTCACGTTTTTCCGTGTAGTTGTAGTAATTGCTATTTTGTATTGTTGCTTTTGTTATAGTTTTTGTTGTTGTTATTGTTATTATTATTATTATTGTTTTTGTTGTTGTTCTTATCTGACATTAAGCATATTGCTGTGGCTGCTGTTCCAGTGTTGCCACTTGAACAATTTTTTTCCCACCAAACTTCCGATCAAATAAAAAGTTGCCTTATTTTTCAAGTCATTTTTAAATTAAAAATTTATTTTTTTTTAATATATTTTGTGTACTCATGAAAAGATATTTACATCACAAAACGTACCGAAATTCGTTAAATGCAGACCAGCGCACAGTGATTCGTTCCATAGACAAAATTCAAAAAATTTATAGTCTCCGAATTTAACGATTTTGATGTCATTTGAAAGGTAAAACTCCAACTAAGAAAACCACAAAAAATCTGTGAAAAAAATTAAGTAGTTTTTTCACAAAAAAATTTAAACACATATTTTCTGTTTTTTTAATCTATTGAGTAAAAAAAATTTTAAAAATATATGGTTACCAAGAAGTTGCTAAATAGACAATATAGACTAAGAAATGATGTGGCCATTTTCGTTTTTGATGTTTTCTCAAAATTTGCAAAGCTGAGGCTTTTACTTCACTTTTCAATAAAAATATTTTTCTAAATTAAAAATCTGAAAATTGGCAAAACTTAGAGGAAAATATAAAAAAAGTATGTGAAAGTATGTTCCTGGTTTTTTTTTATTTTGAGAAGCATTCTTTCTTTGTCGGATAATGTAATTCCATTCTCCGATATCTTCCGATCTCAGAAAACAATTCTATTTGAAAAGTGGTCTAAACACGTATTTTTCGACAACATTTATTTTATTTATGCCTAAAAGTATGCAATCAGCATGAAAAATTTAGAAAACTGCAAAAAAGCAAAACATGCATCTATTATTATCATTTTTATTGCACAACTAAAGGTTCCTAAGACAATATCTGTTACTCTTTGCAATTATCAATGTTGACGTTACCGATTAAATGTAAAATCGGAAAAATCTATCCAACACACTCGTTGCTATAGCTCACCAAAAATTACGAAAATTGAAAATTTAAGTCATAGACATTGCCAAACTCCAAAATTTTAAGAAAAACAAAATAGAGATTTCAATTCAGCAGACCATGATTAATTAGTATACCAAATTTTATGAAGAACGGACCACTCCTTCTAATTTTGTCCCGCGGTTGTATGGAGTCGAGTCACTGTGCAGCGGACCAAAGTAAAAAAAATCTAACCAATATTGGTCCGAAATGACCAACAGCGGCAACTCTGTGCTGTTCGCTTAATTGTTGTTGCCATCTGTCGTATTGTTCCTATTGCTTTAATCATTGTTGTTGTGGTTGTTGTTAGTGTGATTATTATTCTCATTGTAAGTGTTGTTGTAATTGTGTCATTCACTCGAGTTGTGCCTACCAGTTTGCATTCTGGCCGCTCCAATTTCTGTCTTCTCACCTCACTTTGCTTCTCGTTGGTTACTTTGCTGCTCTTTTTACTGCATATTCTGTTGTTTTTTTTTAACGCTTTCAGTGGTTACTGTCGCAGCTAACGTGGCTATGTTGTTGTTGTTGTTTTGCTGCATTCAAATAACTTGTACGAAAAGCAAAAGGATCATCTGGATATGGACATTTGTGGTTTCATTTACTTAAAACGAGTGACGAGCACTTACAAACACACACACACACGCAGACTCTGCCAGTTCAGTCAGCGTCATTGAGACCGAAACCGACACGCCAGTTGTGCAACTGGACGGCGCACAGATGAATGAACGCTCCACTGGACAGAGGCGAGTCGACTAGCGCGACAGTAAAATTTCTGCCAGTGTGTGAATGTGTTCCCTTAACGCCTCGACTGGCCGCCTGCTGTGCACTTTGAGTGTCTCTTCCTGCACTTCAATTCTTCGGCTCCCCTGTTGCCATTACGCACAACACACACACACACACACGCACAGCAACACCACATTGCCTTCAGTTCCTGCCAATTAGTCCTTTGCATGAATGAAAACCACCAAAACCAGTTTTGCCTGCAGGTTGTATGACTTCCATCACTGCTCCTCACACTCTTTCTTCTAGCCAGCCTTGTTTCTTCATTGCTTTTATATTTTCTTGTTGTTTCTGTATTTTCTGACACTGTCATTTTGCATATAGTTTGTGTCTTTGTTCTTATTTTTCCACTGCACTGTTCACTTAATTTTTGTTTTGTTGGTCTGTTACACTTCAAGGATTTTGTTGGTTTCCACTCCCCATTCGGCTTGTTTTAATACATGTAAAAGCTTCCTGACACTTACGGCCCGCATGTGTGTGACAAGTTGCAGTGACAATTACTGACAAGCGTAGCGGCCATGTGCGCAGCGCAGGAGGGGGACGATGGCACTTTGGTCAAGCTTATGTCAAGTGGGCAGTGGTGGCATAATTGCAAAATGCGACCGCTTAATGCGCTTACAGCGTTCTTCAATTCCTACTCCAATGCTCGGCCGCACCCTCAACGCGATGTGGTGCCATGCAGAGCGGAGAGGTGAGGCGAGAAGACGGTGTAATTTAACATTTACTTTGGACATTTCACTATTGGGACGTTTGTGTAAGATTGCGTTTTTACATGTCAAGTTATCATTTCTTGAAAGAAAAAGGAGGTAAGGACGTAAGGACTTTCTATTGATCGATAACACCGTGCGACAGCATTTTTCACACCGGAAAAAATCCCTATGGGCGTTAAACTAGAGACCCAACATAGTAATACGGAGCTGCAATTCTAATGAAGTAAAAAAATTCTAATTTTTTTATTTACCCAATTTTTTCCCATTTTAGTAACTGGGTCAAAATTTCTCAAGTGGGCCACTTTAAAATCGATGGTCTCAGTTTTCGTTGATCAATACGGTTTTCGATCGGTTTGGAGGTAAAAACGACACCCCAAAAATAATTTTTTTTGTCAAAATTTTCTCGCTGGCGGAGAAGTTTCATTAATTTTCAATTATTTACAACAAATAGGATTTTTCAGCTAAATAATAATTTGTTGTGAAGAAAGATTTTTTCATGGCAAAAGTATATTAATTGACAAAAATTTTGATGTAGAAAACGTTGAGTTTCGATAAACCGTTCGTGAGTTATGAATTTTTGAAAAAAACATGATCAAAAACTTTAACTGTAAATAACTAATGAAAAAAAAATTTATTTCAAAATTATTTTTGGGGTGTCGTTTTTACCTCCAAACCGATCGAAAACCGTCAACGAAAACTGAGACCATCGATTTTAAAGTGGCCCACTTGAGAAATTTTGACCCAACTATGAAATTAATGAAGCGAGAATAATGAAATTTTGACACGTGATCAGGGAAACTTGGGGTTTTAACATACTTACTGTTAAAGAAAATTCTGAATAAATTTACAAGGATATAAAGGATTAAAATTTTCAAAGGACCTTTTTCATATAATTTTTTTACAAATCGATAAAAAAATCAATTTTATTTAAATTCTTGAGCCTTTCCTCTTTCATTTGATATACATATCGTCATATTTGAACCAGGTTAAGTATATTTTATATTTTTTTATTTTTCATCCCCTTCAAAATTTTAAAGTCCTTTTAAAAGTACAAAGGATGTGGAAATTAAAAACTGAGTACGCATATGGGTTTTTTCCGGTGTGAACATTTTTTTTTTATTTTTGTTGCACGGTGTAATTCAACTTATTCTTACAATTGTTTTGATATGCCATTTTATTTGTCATACAGATTGCGTTTCTGGGCAAAAGATTTTCATTTGAAGTGGAAATCATAGAAAAGAGAGAAGTTCGACGTTTCACTGCGTTTTTTAAAGTTACTGAGAAGAATACTGCTAGGAAAGCGTAGAATAATTGCTCTGTAAGGGTCCAATGCGCTTTCAATTGTTGGGACAATACTTCCTCAGCATCTTAGTGGACCTTATTAAAACTTTACTTAATAATTTATGATGATTTTAAGAGTCACCAATTGGTTCATAGTAATGATCCGTGAGAATAGGAGTGCTTTTCGCCAACATCAACAAACGCTTCAGACTCAGCGCCATCACCTTATCTAATCCGGAAAATTTAAGATTGCCGCAAGCAAAGAATATGTTCTAAAGTCTCTGAAGCTTTGTCTTCCTAGCAACTTTCTCTCTCTCTGTTAAGCCCATCCTATGCATATGAGCTACTATGTAGTATTCAGTTCCCTTCAGTTGTGTAAGTAATTTTTGCATTCGTTTTTCAGTTCGACAGTTACTTATGTAAGTTCATCCACCTGGCTTCTGCCTTTCTTTTCATGTTGTTCTATCTCTGTCTCTGTAGAAAAGTGCAAAAGTGGCATCAGCACCCTTATAATCCGCTCAGCTTGAAGGCCAACAACACTTTTGATAATTGTTTCATTTCCTTCTATGCCTTTATGCCTTGGCACCCAATAGATACGAGGGCAGTTTAAGAAGTCAGTGTTTTTTTTAATTTCCCGCATAGTAACTTTAAATGCAACCCTGCTACTGGCAACTACCATCTCTTAGTAGGCTATATTCAAATTTTGAGCATGATACTTCATTTAATTTGTATTTGACAGTCATTGAAAGCAGACAACTTTGTGAATTTGAACTAAAATGAGGGGAAAAAATTAATTTCGCGTGTTGATAAAACATTATTTTTCGTGTAAAAAACCATCAACGAAAGGCTTGAAAGACTGATAAATACTATCCATTTCAATGGTTAAGAATTGGTTTACCGAATTCTGTTGTGGTCGTACCAGCCCAAGAGATGCCAAGCGTTCAAATCACCCAAAAGAGGTTGCCACGCCAGAAATGTTTGATAAAGTCCATGGAATGATATTGGACGAACGGAGAATGAAAGTGCGTGAGGTGGCTGAAGTTGTAGGCATCTCAGCTGTGCACCACACACCACACACACACCGCACACCACATTTTTCATAAATATTTGGACATGAAAAAGCTATCCGCGCGATCACACTCGACCATAATCGCAAAGGCGTGAACACTTCAAAGGAGTGTTTGGCGATGTTCAACCGAAATCCCAACTAGTTTTTGCACCGGTTCGTAATTGTGGATGAAACATGGATCCATCACTGCACACCAGACACCAAGGAACAGTCAAAGCAGTGGACTTCTCCGAGTGAACGTGCACCAAAGAAGGCCGCGGTGGGTCTGTCGGCCAACAAGGTCATGGTTACAGTTTTTTGGGATGCATGCGGTGTCATTCACATCGATTACCTTCAAAAGGGTAAAACGATTACTGGCACATATTATGCAAAGTGTTTTGATCCATTCGATGCCAATTTGAAGAAAAAAGTTCGCTTCCACCAGGATAACACTTACGTGTGTAGTCACTATGGCAAAAATGCATCAATTGGGCTACGAACTGCTACCCCATCCAGAATATTCTCCAGATTTAGCTCCCTGTGACTATATTCTGTTACCAAACCTGAAGAAATGGTTCGGTGGTAAGAGATTTGGCGGGAATGAAGAGGTCATCAGTGATACTCCAGTTCCAACTCCTTACTTCATCTTGAAGCCCTCAGTGAATATGTTAGGCCTTTATCTGTGGTTCGTCATTTTGATCGTTTTTCAAAGTTTAGAGTCGAATTCATATAGTCCCGGCTTGCCTCAGTATTATATCCAACTGAACATATATCATATCCGACTCAACTGCGTCCATCATCGGACATCACAATGGTCCTTTTAAGGCCTCCGAGTGTACTTGCTGAGAAACTAGCCAGCTGCCTGTCTTACCTAACCTAACTGTGTCCCAACTGCCTTATGACCTATAACCTTTCTGCGGATTTAGTTGCCAGATGCCAAGCACAGAAGTCAATAGGCGATAGATCAAGTAGTTTATTGAATGCTGGTGTGGGAGTTGATTTATAATATAACTATGTGATACCCTCGAGATGATCACATAACCTAACCTTTCATCTAACCTAACCTATTTCCCTTTTGTTGAAAGCTTTCTTCAGCTCGAATATGAGATAATTTTCCAAACCAAAAGCATTATTTATTAAAAAATTCAAAAAACACTGCCCACTGCCTCTAGTGGCAACCGCAAAGGGCTCCAAATTAAATGGAAGGCAACCTAATAAAGATATTAAAAGCCGCATCATCTTCGCATCGGCAGCGGCTCTTCTTCGACTATTAACTCTCATACTGGCTTCTGCGAGTATATTCGACTTTCCCGTTGCGTAGGGGGCGTGGTTGGCTGTTTGGCTTTTTCTCAGCCACATACACAAACACACACACACTCACACGCATACTCGTACATGTGTATATGTGTGCCATGGCCTCGGTGCGCCATTTCCATAATTAATTTTCCCATAGGAAATTTGCTGCTCATTTGAAATTTTAAGTGCGTCGTCTTGGTCGTCATACCATTACATCGAGTCGAATGGGCTTCTACGATGGCATCGTCGTCAACTGTGGACTCGTCGAACACAGAGTCAGAGTCAACTCGCGCTCGGTTCGGTTCCAATAATCAATTAATCCATTGATGACTTTGTTGCTGTTTTACTACTCCATTTGTGGTTGTGGGCAGTTATTGTTGTTGCTGCTATTTTATTGTTGTTGTTGTTTTTATTGTTGTTTTGGCATTTGTATTATGTTGTGTTCTTTGCGTACATAATGAGTCAAGTCGTGTATGTATGTTAATTTGTATGTAGCTGTTGTTGTTGTTGTTGTTCTTTCTCTTGGATTTCTAGGCTTCTCGTGTATTTTGTAGATTTTCTCCCATGGCACACATGAACACATACAAATTTATAACAATAACAACTATTGAGTCAAACCAGCTAAGCTTCACACACACACACACACACACATATACGCCCCGCTCGTTCCCAGCGCACATTATTAGCGTATCTATTGAGGCCTGATTCTGTTTGTGCCACACTAAACCCATTTAAGCCTACGGAGTCGTTTTAATGCTAATGAGATGCGAACGAAATTTTATTTCTACGTGTGTAGGCCGCGTCGGCCTCCGCTGACGCACAACGCCGACATTTCCAATAGCTGCTGCCTACCGGCTGTTGTGGTTTTTGTTATTATTGTTGTTGTATTTGTAGAAGTTTGTGGCATAAAATATAAATTAGTAGCTCATAGTCGCTGGCGAGCAGCGTTGCGCTGCGCATTGGCCGCCAGGGAATGCGTGGGCCATGCGTGGCGCGTTGGGGCGTCAGAATTAGGTGAATGGGCTGCAAAGCGTGCAATACGCATGAAAATTGAACACTTAACGGTCACTCAACGATGTGATTTGATTTCACCTAACCTCACTTTTTCGCTTACTACTTGCAGCGCCCGTCTTTGTGCACGCGCAGGCCGTCGCCGTACAGAAATTTCGCGTCACACCGCACGATCTACAAATACTCGAGGGCACCGACACGCTGCTGCGCTGCGAAATAGCCGATCGTGCCGGCCAGGTGCAGTGGACAAAGGACGGCTTTGCGTTGGGCTTTGCCGCCGTCATACACGGCTTTCCGCGCTACTCGGTGCTGGTGGATGCAGCCAGCGGCATTTACAATTTGCAAATCAAGAACGCTTCGCTCGAGGACGATGCCGAGTATCAGTGTCAGGTGGGTCCGGCGGCGGGCAATCCGGCCATACGCGCCAATGCCAAGCTGAGCATTGTGGCGGCGCCCAGTTCCATTGCAATCGAAGGCTATGCACAGAACGCCAAAGTGGAAGTGGTCGAGAAGCAGAATCTGACGCTGAAATGCGTGGCCGAGAATGCGAATCCCGCAGCCGAGATCATATGGTATCAGGCCAATACGCCGCTGACGCACGGTGAGTACACAGAACGCTTAATTTTCATACTACTGGGGTCTGATTGTAATTGGTGGGCGTTTGCTTTACAACACAACACCGAACAGTGCGAGCACAAGTCGAAGTGAACGAAACGAACTCGAAACGCTTTCGCACAAGTTCCACCATAACGCTACAACCGCGTGCCGACGACGATTTCAAGGACTTTTCGTGCGAGGCGCGTCACAAGGCGCTGCCGCCCGATGTGCCAATGCGCTCCAACATACAACTCTCCGTGCTATGTGAGTCAATCTAAAGCAGTCATGCGTCGTGAGTTTTTCTAATACGCGCGTCCATTTAGATCCACCCGGTCCGCCGTTCTTCGAGGGCTACAGTCAGGGCGAGAGTTTGCGACGCGGCCAAAAGGTGCAAATTGCCTGTCGCAGTCGTGGCGGCAATCCGCCCGCACAACTGATTTGGTACAAGAATGGCGTTGCAGTATCATCGCCGCAAAGGTACTAATGACCACTGCGTCTAGTTCTTCGCATTCCTTGTTGACTAAGTTTGCATTTTCCCCTCGCATTGTTTAGAACCTCGGGTCGCTTGTCGGAGAATGTCTACAAATTTGTGGCCGAAGAGACGGACCACGGTGCCAATCTGGTGTGCGAGGCCAAGAACATTCTATCTAGTGCTGCCTTGAAGGCCGAACTCAATCTGACCGTTCTCTGTGAGTGCACTCTAACCTCAAAATTTAGTGCCCAAGCGCTAACCTCTAAATTGCGTACCCTGTTAATTACCCACAGTTGCGCCCAAGGATGTGAGCATTTCGGGCGCCACCGAGGCCAAGGTGGGCGACGTTGTGCAGCTAACTTGTCTGACAGCGCCCTCCAATCCGCCGGCACGCATCAGCTGGTCCATGAACGGACGTCCGCTGGCCAACAGCACGCACCGAAACATGAAGAGTGTGGAAGGTAAGCAGCCACTCGCTTTTAGCGGCACGTTGCTGGTTCATCATGTTCCTTTCGATAATTTTCAGGCGGCTGGATTAGTACCTCGAATGTTTCGCTCGCCATCGATACGCAAAGCCGCACCTTTGTTGTTGTCTGCCATGCACTCAACACCGAGTTGACGCAGAATGTGGTCAGCTCTCATACTGTGAACGTTTTATGTAAGTTGTGCCCTCCTCGTCGTCCTCTTGCGGTCGCTCTCATTGTGGCTGTTGCTTTCGATTCCCAGATCCCCCTTCGGCGCCTTTGCTAACCGGTTACAACGATGGCGACATTATCACGTCCGGCTCGGTGAAGAAGCTGCACTGCTCGTCGGCTGGCGGCAATCCGCCGCCCACGCTCAACTGGTACAAGAACGACAAGAAACTGAATGCCGCTGTTAAGGTGGCCGACAGCAAAATCAGCTCAGAGCTGTCAATACTGGTGAACGCCTCCGACAATTTGGCCATCTACAAGTGCGAGGTGCAGAGTCCGGCCATCGAAATACCACTCTTTGCCACCAAAACGCTGAGCGTGCATTGTAAGTGTGACGATGACTGCGAAGTCGCGCGTGGGCGCCTGCGTTCGTTTGCTAAGCCCCTCGTTTCATACTTTGCAGTTCCGCCCGAGACGGTCAAGATAAGCGTGGCGCCACGGAATCTGGTGCCCGGCATACGCGCGCGCCTCATCTGCGACTCCAGCTCGAGCAATCCGCCCGCCAAGGTGTCCTGGTGGAAGGATGGCATTCCCATCGAGGGTGTCAATCTGTCCACCAAGCCGGGCCTGTGGGGCGGCGCCGTCTCCACGCTGGAGGTGCACGTCAACATCACGCAGGACCTGGACGGCATTGTTTACACCTGTCAGAGCATTAACGAGCTGCTGCAGCGCAGCGTCCACGAAACCGTCAGCCTGGACATACTCTGTGAGTTGCGTTGGCGCGCGTCACGAAGGAGCGTTTTGTAACTTTCTGTCCCTTTCCGCCTCGCAGATGCGCCCAAGTTCGAGCCCGCACAGCAGACGATTTTCGTTGGCGTCGAGGGCGAGCCGCTGCGCATTGCGCTGCAGGCCAACGCCAATCCGATGGCCATGTCGTACACCTGGACCAAGGACGGACTGCCCATCACCGCCAACCTGGCCAGCGGGCAGCGCATCGTTTCCGAGGGCGCGCTGCTCAACATCACCACGCTGCACCGCAACGATGCCGGCAGCTACGTGTGCGAGGCAATGAACTCGCAGGGCACCGCCATGATTGAAATTCACGTCGCGGTCGAATGTGAGTAAACAGCGCGCGTTGCCGCTTTGTTTGGGTTTGTTTGCTTACGAGTTCGATTGCATGTTTGCAGACCCGCCCACCATCGAGTCGGTATCGGATGGCAGCGGCAGCTTCGTTGTGGGCGAGGACGCGGTGCTCGAGTGTGCGGTGAACGCGCATCCGCTGGCCGCCGAGCATGTGCGCTGGTCGCGCAGCGGCTACGACCTGACGGCGCGCACCACCACCACCTTCGAGAATGGCACGTCGTATTTGCACATCCGGAACGTGCAGCGCGCCGATGTGGGCAACTTTACGTGCACGGCGGACAATCAGCGCGGCCCGCCGGATCAGCGCAATGCGTTGCTGATTGTGCAGAGTAAGTTTTGGCCACATTTCCAAAAACGAACTGCTTCCGTCTAACCTTTGCTCTGGTCTTCCTCTCACTTTCAGCTGCTCCGGAGCTGAACCATACGCCGGCGTTTACGCGTTTCGCTGCGCGTTTGGGGGAACGCGCGCGCATTGTATGTCGCGCGCTGGCAGCGCCGCAGCCCAACTTTGTGTGGCGTCGCGGCGGCAAGGACCTCAAGTTGCAGCGGCGCAGCAAATTCAAGGCAGTTGAGCGCAAAGTGGACCCCTACACCTACGAGTCGACGCTGTACGTGGACAATACGGGCAACGACGACTACGGCCAGTACGAGTGTGTGGCGCGCAATGCGCACGGCCAGGCCAGCTCCACGTTGGAGTTCTCGAAGCCGGTGCGGCCGGACACGCCGCTGGAGTTGCGCGTTGGCAATGTGACGGACGATGGCGCCGTGGAGCTGATGTGGACGCCGGGCTTTGACGGCGGCCTGCCCGTCTACTATCGGCTGCGCTACAAGCTGCAGGGCGAGGACAAGTACAAGTTCGTGGACGCCAAGCCGGGACGTCTGAACACCACGCTGGAAGGTCTCAAGCCGGGCGGCACCTATTTGTTTGCAGTGATGGCAGCCAACGAGGCGGGCGGCAGCAAATTTCTGCCAGACATCAAGCTGACCTTGGCCAAGGGTGAGTGCAATGGGCGCTGAAAGTAGGTAAGGGTTTTCATTCAATTCTTTGCTCAACAGGTTCCACGCCGTACACTGCAGAGTTTGCCGAAAAGGACGAAATGCCCAACTTTATGATAATTGGCATCACGTCCGCTGCAATGGTGCTGCTGGTTCTGAATGCAGCACTCGTTGCCTGGTTCGTTATACGACGCCAGAACAAGAACACGGCAGAAGCGGAGAGTCCCAACGACGATGCCTACTCGAAGGACGACAACCAGTCGGTCTACAAGGTAGATACATTAACTGAAAGGACATCTATATACATTGCTCACTAACACACTAATGCTTGACTAATACATGCGCCCACATTTTCACTCTCGCCCCACGCCCCCGCCCTCCAACACACTTTAGCTGCCCATTACCGCTTTGCAGGCGACCGATGTGCACAAGAAGGCCGCCTCCACGTATTTGGTGGAGAATGTGGACATCATACAGTCGACTGCCTATCCGCCCAAGTATCAGGAGAGCTCCATGTGTACGCCGCCCTACATGTGCAATCCGGACTTTACGCGCACGCTGCCGAATCCGAAGCGTCACAGTCATCGCAATAGCGGCCTTGATGGGGCGATGGCGCGCTCCAAGGACGATCACATGCTGATCTCGAACGGGTTGTACATACCGTCGCCGTCGCCCGCCTCGTCGCTGGTCATCAAGGGTAGCTACATTTCGTCGCCGTCGCCAGCGCCGCCGCCCGACGGCTCCTACTTCAACATGAGCGACAAGTACATCTCCTATCCGCCGGTGGTGAGTGTGCCATACTTTTCAGTTTTTAATTTTTAAGGGGGTGTGACCAGTGTAATTTCATGGGGGCTCTACCAGTGACTCACACAGGAGGGGTTTTGGTGCTGCTCGAGCTCAAAACTTGTAAGAAAAGCATCCACTGGGTTCTACACATAACTTTCGAGCTCAAAGCCATTTGAAACCATATTTTTTGCACAGGATTGGAATATTTGGGGGTTTAAACCCCCTTCGACCCCCTTTATTGCACCACTAAATGTGCCAATTTGATTTTGTTGCCTCATGACGTCATAAATAGATCGTTCGAAAGCAGTGGCAGATTCGGAAGGGGGCTTTGGGGGTTGAACCCCCATCGACTTTAAAACTATGATACATACAAATTAAAAGACATTTTATGAATATTAAAGAATTACTTTTTGAACCCTCCCAAATATTTTTCTGTATCCGCCCCTGTTCGAAAGCAACCTGAAGTCTCTTAATTATTGTATATTCACTTCCTAATTGTTTCCTTCTCCTTCTTTTGTTTTCTCTCTTTGCAGACATATTAAATGTGGCTGGCAGCGTTGATTGCTTCGTCGGAATCTCAAAGAGCTTCTCGTTTCGTCTCTCAAATATTTATTATTAATTAGACTGATTACCACAACACGAACATTTCAATTAACAACAATTATGTATGAACGAATATTCGAAACTCAAGTAGAAAACATAAACAACAAAAACAACAACAACAACACTACGAATAATACAAAAGGCCCAATAGTGGAATTACACACATTGTGGCCGAAAATGAGGGAAACTGCAAGGCATTTGTGCCTCATAGGCTGTGATAATTACCTGCTCGGCTCGGCAGCTGCAAGAGCGACTGCAGCAATAAACATGTGGCAACGCTGTTGCCGGCAACAAGTGCGCCGTCCCACATGCCCGAACACACTCATCAATCAAATTTGTGCGTGCGGTCGGGCGTCTTTTGAAATTGTCAAACCAACAACAACAACAATTTTAATAGTGGAGAGCCGCAGCAGGTTTTCAGATTTTTTTTCTCCATAGTTTAAGCAACAAAAACAAAAACAAAACATAGACTAAACATTACTTCATTACTTCACTTTCATTTTAGATTTTAGGTAATAATTTTTTTTTGTTTTTGGTTAGTTTTAGGCAACTTTTGCATGCAGTTGTTGTATTAGGTTTTAGTTATGCATTAAGTACATTTACATGAAATACATAACACACACACACACACATATATATATATCCATATATATGTACACAGCATTGCATAGTCGTTGAAGTGTTTTTGATGCCGCATCGAACCTTAGTCTGCTTAGGGACGTCCCCAGAGATTTTAGCCAGGAAAAAGACAGAGAACTAAAGAAAGAGAGAGCGCTAAATAGTGGGGAGAGTTAAGTAAGAGAAAGAGAGAGAGTTCAAGTCACAAATCGACATATTTACCCTATTCATATATACATACATTATACATACATATATACATATATATTTACGCATATTCGTATATGTCATAGTTACAGCATAATTTTAACAACAACAAAAAATCAAGTGGAAAAAATAAAAAACATCATCAAATAAATTAAAATGAAAATTAAAGTTGTTTCAAAAAAGTTTTAAAAGCATTGTCATTTAAATACTTTGCACATTTTCATTTTTAAAAAATTGCAAACACATACGAGAAACGAAAAAAACATACACACACACACACAAGTAAATTTTATATACATTACAAATATAATTAAGTTTACATATAAATACATAAACATGTATTAGCGATAATTCCGACAATAAGTGGTGAAATATTGATCCACCCGGTCCGCCGTTCTTCGAGGGCTACAGTCAGGGCGAGAGTTTGCGACGCGGCCAAAAGGTGCAAATTGCCTGTCGCAGTCGTGGCGGCAATCCGCCCGCACAACTGATTTGGTACAAGAATGGCGTTGCAGTATCATCGCCGCAAAGGTACTAATGACCACTGCGTCTAGTTCTTCGCATTCCTTGTTGACTAAGTTTGCATTTTCCCCTCGCATTGTTTAGAACCTCGGGTCGCTTGTCGGAGAATGTCTACAAATTTGTGGCCGAAGAGACGGACCACGGTGCCAATCTGGTGTGCGAGGCCAAGAACATTCTATCTAGTGCTGCCTTGAAGGCCGAACTCAATCTGACCGTTCTCTGTGAGTGCACTCTAACCTCAAAATTTAGTGCCCAAGCGCTAACCTCTAAATTGCGTACCCTGTTAATTACCCACAGTTGCGCCCAAGGATGTGAGCATTTCGGGCGCCACCGAGGCCAAGGTGGGCGACGTTGTGCAGCTAACTTGTCTGACAGCGCCCTCCAATCCGCCGGCACGCATCAGCTGGTCCATGAACGGACGTCCGCTGGCCAACAGCACGCACCGAAACATGAAGAGTGTGGAAGGTAAGCAGCCACTCGCTTTTAGCGGCACGTTGCTGGTTCATCATGTTCCTTTCGATAATTTTCAGGCGGCTGGATTAGTACCTCGAATGTTTCGCTCGCCATCGATACGCAAAGCCGCACCTTTGTTGTTGTCTGCCATGCACTCAACACCGAGTTGACGCAGAATGTGGTCAGCTCTCATACTGTGAACGTTTTATGTAAGTTGTGCCCTCCTCGTCGTCCTCTTGCGGTCGCTCTCATTGTGGCTGTTGCTTTCGATTCCCAGATCCCCCTTCGGCGCCTTTGCTAACCGGTTACAACGATGGCGACATTATCACGTCCGGCTCGGTGAAGAAGCTGCACTGCTCGTCGGCTGGCGGCAATCCGCCGCCCACGCTCAACTGGTACAAGAACGACAAGAAACTGAATGCCGCTGTTAAGGTGGCCGACAGCAAAATCAGCTCAGAGCTGTCAATACTGGTGAACGCCTCCGACAATTTGGCCATCTACAAGTGCGAGGTGCAGAGTCCGGCCATCGAAATACCACTCTTTGCCACCAAAACGCTGAGCGTGCATTGTAAGTGTGACGATGACTGCGAAGTCGCGCGTGGGCGCCTGCGTTCGTTTGCTAAGCCCCTCGTTTCATACTTTGCAGTTCCGCCCGAGACGGTCAAGATAAGCGTGGCGCCACGGAATCTGGTGCCCGGCATACGCGCGCGCCTCATCTGCGACTCCAGCTCGAGCAATCCGCCCGCCAAGGTGTCCTGGTGGAAGGATGGCATTCCCATCGAGGGTGTCAATCTGTCCACCAAGCCGGGCCTGTGGGGCGGCGCCGTCTCCACGCTGGAGGTGCACGTCAACATCACGCAGGACCTGGACGGCATTGTTTACACCTGTCAGAGCATTAACGAGCTGCTGCAGCGCAGCGTCCACGAAACCGTCAGCCTGGACATACTCTGTGAGTTGCGTTGGCGCGCGTCACGAAGGAGCGTTTTGTAACTTTCTGTCCCTTTCCGCCTCGCAGATGCGCCCAAGTTCGAGCCCGCACAGCAGACGATTTTCGTTGGCGTCGAGGGCGAGCCGCTGCGCATTGCGCTGCAGGCCAACGCCAATCCGATGGCCATGTCGTACACCTGGACCAAGGACGGACTGCCCATCACCGCCAACCTGGCCAGCGGGCAGCGCATCGTTTCCGAGGGCGCGCTGCTCAACATCACCACGCTGCACCGCAACGATGCCGGCAGCTACGTGTGCGAGGCAATGAACTCGCAGGGCACCGCCATGATTGAAATTCACGTCGCGGTCGAATGTGAGTAAACAGCGCGCGTTGCCGCTTTGTTTGGGTTTGTTTGCTTACGAGTTCGATTGCATGTTTGCAGACCCGCCCACCATCGAGTCGGTATCGGATGGCAGCGGCAGCTTCGTTGTGGGCGAGGACGCGGTGCTCGAGTGTGCGGTGAACGCGCATCCGCTGGCCGCCGAGCATGTGCGCTGGTCGCGCAGCGGCTACGACCTGACGGCGCGCACCACCACCACCTTCGAGAATGGCACGTCGTATTTGCACATCCGGAACGTGCAGCGCGCCGATGTGGGCAACTTTACGTGCACGGCGGACAATCAGCGCGGCCCGCCGGATCAGCGCAATGCGTTGCTGATTGTGCAGAGTAAGTTTTGGCCACATTTCCAAAAACGAACTGCTTCCGTCTAACCTTTGCTCTGGTCTTCCTCTCACTTTCAGCTGCTCCGGAGCTGAACCATACGCCGGCGTTTACGCGTTTCGCTGCGCGTTTGGGGGAACGCGCGCGCATTGTATGTCGCGCGCTGGCAGCGCCGCAGCCCAACTTTGTGTGGCGTCGCGGCGGCAAGGACCTCAAGTTGCAGCGGCGCAGCAAATTCAAGGCAGTTGAGCGCAAAGTGGACCCCTACACCTACGAGTCGACGCTGTACGTGGACAATACGGGCAACGACGACTACGGCCAGTACGAGTGTGTGGCGCGCAATGCGCACGGCCAGGCCAGCTCCACGTTGGAGTTCTCGAAGCCGGTGCGGCCGGACACGCCGCTGGAGTTGCGCGTTGGCAATGTGACGGACGATGGCGCCGTGGAGCTGATGTGGACGCCGGGCTTTGACGGCGGCCTGCCCGTCTACTATCGGCTGCGCTACAAGCTGCAGGGCGAGGACAAGTACAAGTTCGTGGACGCCAAGCCGGGACGTCTGAACACCACGCTGGAAGGTCTCAAGCCGGGCGGCACCTATTTGTTTGCAGTGATGGCAGCCAACGAGGCGGGCGGCAGCAAATTTCTGCCAGACATCAAGCTGACCTTGGCCAAGGGTGAGTGCAATGGGCGCTGAAAGTAGGTAAGGGTTTTCATTCAATTCTTTGCTCAACAGGTTCCACGCCGTACACTGCAGAGTTTGCCGAAAAGGACGAAATGCCCAACTTTATGATAATTGGCATCACGTCCGCTGCAATGGTGCTGCTGGTTCTGAATGCAGCACTCGTTGCCTGGTTCGTTATACGACGCCAGAACAAGAACACGGCAGAAGCGGAGAGTCCCAACGACGATGCCTACTCGAAGGACGACAACCAGTCGGTCTACAAGGTAGATACATTAACTGAAAGGACATCTATATACATTGCTCACTAACACACTAATGCTTGACTAATACATGCGCCCACATTTTCACTCTCGCCCCACGCCCCCGCCCTCCAACACACTTTAGCTGCCCATTACCGCTTTGCAGGCGACCGATGTGCACAAGAAGGCCGCCTCCACGTATTTGGTGGAGAATGTGGACATCATACAGTCGACTGCCTATCCGCCCAAGTATCAGGAGAGCTCCATGTGTACGCCGCCCTACATGTGCAATCCGGACTTTACGCGCACGCTGCCGAATCCGAAGCGTCACAGTCATCGCAATAGCGGCCTTGATGGGGCGATGGCGCGCTCCAAGGACGATCACATGCTGATCTCGAACGGGTTGTACATACCGTCGCCGTCGCCCGCCTCGTCGCTGGTCATCAAGGGTAGCTACATTTCGTCGCCGTCGCCAGCGCCGCCGCCCGACGGCTCCTACTTCAACATGAGCGACAAGTACATCTCCTATCCGCCGGTGGTGAGTGTGCCATACTTTTCAGTTTTTAATTTTTAAGGGGGTGTGACCAGTGTAATTTCATGGGGGCTCTACCAGTGACTCACACAGGAGGGGTTTTGGTGCTGCTCGAGCTCAAAACTTGTAAGAAAAGCATCCACTGGGTTCTACACATAACTTTCGAGCTCAAAGCCATTTGAAACCATATTTTTTGCACAGGATTGGAATATTTGGGGGTTTAAACCCCCTTCGACCCCCTTTATTGCACCACTAAATGTGCCAATTTGATTTTGTTGCCTCATGACGTCATAAATAGATCGTTCGAAAGCAGTGGCAGATTCGGAAGGGGGCTTTGGGGGTTGAACCCCCATCGACTTTAAAACTATGATACATACAAATTAAAAGACATTTTATGAATATTAAAGAATTACTTTTTGAACCCTCCCAAATATTTTTCTGTATCCGCCCCTGTTCGAAAGCAACCTGAAGTCTCTTAATTATTGTATATTCACTTCCTAATTGTTTCCTTCTCCTTCTTTTGTTTTCTCTCTTTGCAGACATATTAAATGTGGCTGGCAGCGTTGATTGCTTCGTCGGAATCTCAAAGAGCTTCTCGTTTCGTCTCTCAAATATTTATTATTAATTAGACTGATTACCACAACACGAACATTTCAATTAACAACAATTATGTATGAACGAATATTCGAAACTCAAGTAGAAAACATAAACAACAAAAACAACAACAACAACACTACGAATAATACAAAAGGCCCAATAGTGGAATTACACACATTGTGGTCGAAAATGAGGGAAACTGCAAGGCATTTGTGCCTCATAGGCTGTGATAATTACCTGCTCGGCTCGGCAGCTGCAAGAGCGACTGCAGCAATAAACATGTGGCAACGCTGTTGCCGGCAACAAGTGCGCCGTCCCACATGCCCGAACACACTCATCAATCAAATTTGTGCGTGCGGTCGGGCGTCTTTTGAAATTGTCAAACCAACAACAACAACAATTTTAATAGTGGAGAGCCGCAGCAGGTTTTCAGATTTTTTTTCTCCATAGTTTAAGCAACAAAAACAAAAACAAAACATAGACTAAACATTACTTCATTACTTCACTTTCATTTTAGATTTTAGGTAATAATTTTTTTTTGTTTTTGGTTAGTTTTAGGCAACTTTTGCATGCAGTTGTTGTATTAGGTTTTAGTTATGCATTAAGTACATTTACATGAAATACATAACACACACACACACACATATATATATATCCATATATATGTACACAGCATTGCATAGTCGTTGAAGTGTTTTTGATGCCGCATCGAACCTTAGTCTGCTTAGGGACGTCCCCAGAGATTTTAGCCAGGAAAAAGACAGAGAACTAAAGAAAGAGAGAGCGCTAAATAGTGGGGAGAGTTAAGTAAGAGAAAGAGAGAGAGTTCAAGTCACAAATCGACATATTTACCCTATTCATATATACATACATTATACATACATATATACATATATATTTACGCATATTCGTATATGTCATAGTTACAGCATAATTTTAACAACAACAAAAAATCAAGTGGAAAAAATAAAAAACATCATCAAATAAATTAAAATGAAAATTAAAGTTGTTTCAAAAAAGTTTTAAAAGCATTGTCATTTAAATACTTTGCACATTTTCATTTTTAAAAAATTGCAAACACATACGAGAAACGAAAAAAACATACACACACACACACAAGTAAATTTTATATACATTACAAATATAATTAAGTTTACATATAAATACATAAACATGTATTAGCGATAATTCCGACAATAAGTGGTGAAATATTGCAGCAATAAGCTGCAGAAAACAACAACAACAACAAATTACAGTGTGTCAAAAAACTTTTGCATTTACAGAAATTAAAAACAAAAACAAAACAAAAAACGAATAAAACAAAATTGCGCGCTCGAGTTTTTATTGTCAATTCAATTAAAAGCAACATTCAAATTTTACATAATATACAAAAACAACAACAAGAAATACGACACCGTCAATTGGCGCGTGCGTGCATTTTTTGTAAGATCTTTTTTTTATACGATACTCAAAACCTAGAAATAATTTACCAATAAAAATACAAATTTTCAAAAATCAAAAAATTTGTTTTCAATCTGTGTTTGTTTATTGTCCAATTACAACAAAAACAAGCAGGTGCAAAATTGTCGCATTGTTGTTGTGCAACACGTGAAGCGTCAATCATCATCATCAACGAAAGCAGTGCGGCAGAAGCGGCCAACGTTTTGGGCTCTAATCACTCGGCACCTGGCGGCGCTTTTGGCGCGAGCTGTGCACGCCTTTCTGAACCCCAACACGCAATCGCAGCTTTTAAAAGAAAAACACATTTTTAGTTGATTTTTCTTCTTCTTTTTTTATTTTTCTGCTTCTAATTCTTTTTCAAATCATAATTCTTCTTTGTCCGCTTTGCTTCTGTTGACTGCAACGCTTTGCGTGCTTTTGCGTTCGCGTGCGTCGAAACAGCTGGCGGCCGCAACGTCGGCCAACAAGTGTTAAAACAAAAAGTGTCAAATTGGCGCCGCACACTAACAAATCGCAACAATTTTGTTTCCTATTGCTTTGTTGCTGATGCGAGTGTTGCTGTTGTTACTGTTGATGGGGTTAAAAATTCCATTAAACTTGTGACTGGTTGGACATTTCGTTCCGCTGCCAATTGTCTGTTTTGCTGTAATTCATTTTTCGACTTCGTCAAGTCGAGTTTACATTGATGTCGTTAAAGCCAACGAGGATTAACTGGTTTGAAATGAAAATTTTACAAATGAGTTTGGTTGGATTACGTTGCTATGTGCCTCAACTGAAAGGCGAAGGCGACAATTGTGTGGAGTGTTTGGTATTTAACCCTTTTGCTGCTGCAGGCAGATCTTTTCAAAATGTTTTTTAATATGGCAGGTACTTCGAACAACCCCCTTCAGCCCTCATTGCCTGAAAGTGATGGCGAAGTTGAATACGAAATAGCTTCGGACCAAGAGTCGAGTTAGAAAAAATTAAAACAATATGTTCATAAAAACAAAAATATATATTTTTTATATTTCGTTGTAAAGGGAACTCCACAGGCTATAATATGGTTACAAATTTACTATAACTTAATGATAGAATTTTTCGAGAAAAAAATCCGTTTTTACAAATTTTGCCAAAAAAATATATATTTCGCTTAAATCTTTGTTTTAGTACATATTACGTATCTAATGTTGTATGGTACATCAATAGAAAGGTATAAAAAAGACCTTTCGTTTGATATCCATATCGCGTAAATGGATTGAGAATTGATTGAGATTGAGCCACGCCTTTTGTAGGCGTTTCCCAGGCAAAATTTTTAGTTTGTTAGATTTATGCAAATAAGCTCTATATCTAAGCACGGCAGCCGCCGTGGCTCAGTTGGTTAGTGCGTTGGACCGCGAGTCGCAGGCAGCAACCTCAGGTTCAAATACTGCCTGTAATAACACCTAAAAAAATAACGGGAAAACTCGTTTTCTCTTTCGGTGGCTGTCCTCTCAGCTGGAAATGGCAAACCTCTGAGAGTAAAAATTGCTTATGAAAAAGCTCCTAACCTGCCGTTCGGAACCGGCATAAAACTGTAGGTCCCTTCCACCCGCGTACAAATTCACACGCACAACACGGGTGGTTGCGGGAAGCTAGGCCTTAGGCTCGCGTAAGCGGGCTGTCGTGCCAGTCAATTAATATTATTAAGCTCTATATAGCCCAATTTTCAGTTTTTTTTTGCATGAGGGTTCGCTATACTGCATTTCTTTCAAGAGACCCACTGGTGGTTTGTGCCGATCAATTCCTTAGCAGGAAATTTATATATAATTTTAGCCAGTAAGAATCACAGAAAACTGTATATCCTGGCTTTGAATTTAAAAAACTTGGACTGGCGCACTAAAAAGGATCCACTTTGTCGACCAACTGCTCAAAGAGATAACTACGGATGGTCTTAGCCGTTAAGAATCCGGCGTGCCAAGTGTTTATGAGCTGCACTCAGTTTGATTATAAAGTTTTACTATTTGGACTTGAATTGCGCAACTTGTTTGGCATCAGTGACTGAATCATAAACAGCAGATTTGATAGAAACCACCAAAACAACATGACCGCCATAGTCTGTAAACATCGATCCATCCATATTAGAAATCCGTCATAAAAGATTGTAACCTACGATAAGGCAAAAAAGATGTTCGAACAAGTAGTTGGATGTCGAAGACCGTATCTCAGGTGGGAGAACCAAGTTTAGTACGACCTATCATCTCTTGGCGAGCCAGTTAGGTAAGTAAGGAAGTAAGTATCAACAAAGATCTTTTGTTGTTATGGACAGTTAAGTAAGAAAGTAACCCACGATGAGTGCTTTAAGGCATTACATAAAAAATTACATGCTAGGTAGGTGGGGGTGAGTAGGTGAACCTGCCCCAAAACGAAGCCCACTGAGGCCATGAAGGCCCATGGTGTGATACCACACACAATCGAGCTTAAGATCAGTCAGTCATTGAACCAGCTTGAGTCCCTTACTAAGCTTAGCGAGACGTAATAAGCTCCAACTTTTCTGGGTTCCGGGACACTGTGGTGTTCTAGGTAACGAAACTGCCGATGAACTGGCTAACTGTGGATCAGGGTGTACACCTATGGGACCAGAACCAATAATCGGCACCAGTCTAGCAGGAACCCTGGACTGGATTAAGTCCTGTGTAAATAACCTGCATAGAGAACGTTGGTCTAGCTTGGGAAGCTGTAAAACTGCCGAGTGTTTTGTGAAAAGCCCGAACAGGAAAGCAGGGAATTTCCTCCTGAAGCTGGGAAGGAAAGACCTCCGGCGAATGGTCGGGTTAATCAAAGGACACAATCCATGGGGGCGACATATGGCCAACATGGGCATCATCGAGGATCCGACTTGCATGTTTTGCCTGGAGGAGGTTGATAGTACAGAGCACTTTCTGTGTGCATGTCCTGCCTTCTCTAGAACGAGATTGCGCACGCTAGGTTCAGATGTTATGAGAATGGACGAAGTTCATTTTCTCACCCTGTGTGATTTCCTGAGATTTATTAATGAGACCGGGAAATTTGCACAGGAGACCTCATAGCCCTTTCTCCCTTTCGACCCACTTTCTCTTTTCTCTTTCCCATTCCAATCTCCTCTATCAACCTTTTTCCTGAGCCTTCCTCGGCTCCCCCTCACATCCATCCATCCAGCCAAGCTTAGCGTTCTGAGAACAGTCCTATCGGCTAGATTCCCTAGATTGTCAAGAATTGTTCTACATAGGTGAGTCTTACATCTATATATACGAAGGACATGCGAAACAATAACCTAGAAGGTGAATCGAATTTTCATTCTCGTTCATAAAGCTTTGACAGAAGTCGTTTCAAAGCAAACCCAACCTTCTTGCATGGATGCCAAATGAACAGTGATCCTTCAGAACGCCAGTAATGGTTCTCATCTGGTGCCTTTTGCAGTGAGAGAAGTTCTCTAGAACTAGATCTTCTCTAGCTCTAGAATTCTTTAGTGCCTTCAGCTCCTCTTAGGTTAGTTCTTTTGTGTGGAGTTTGTAAGCTTGGAACTCAAGCCCACAGATAAAAAAAAAGGGACACCGAACGGTGCCATGCCTTGACGAATCTAATTGTTTAGTCGTACCCTGTTGAGCGAGCGAACTCGTCTGCTCTACAGTTCCCTGAAAGGTTCTCATGTCCCGGAACCCAGCATTAGGGGGTGGGGGGGGGGGGGGGCATTCTAATCTAAAGGCTCGCTTTTGAGGTGATTTTACGGGCGTAATAAAAAAAACAGTAATCATTTTTACCATCCATATTTTTATCAGTTTTTTATTGATACTTGAAAAGTATAAAACTGTATAATATGTTACTTGAAAAAAAATTCAATATTGAAGTGGTACAGACCGGCAAATTGGGACCCAAAAAAAGGTGTCTCCTGGTCGACGTGATTCCAATCCTGCTGGTGATTTGAAACATAAAAATAAGGTTAATTCTTATTAAACAAAGATGTGGAATTATCTGGACGTAGCCGATTTGAAAAAAAAAATTTGCACAAAATGGCGCCTTTCTGAAAATAAAGGTAATTTTTTGCCTTGTTTGTTCAATCTTGGTAATTTTTTTAAATAGTAAAAAACCAAATACAAAAACCCTTACATCGATACAATTTTGATAGTATTAAGAAAGTCTGTTAATATACAAATTTCAAGTAAATCGGTGCATTAGAACCTGAGATATCATGTCAACCGTATCGAAAAAAGTAGTTTCGAGAAAAACGTGTTTGAAGTTTGCAGTCTCATTTGGGGCAGTCTGAGAGGAGCGCTACAAAATTAACTATAATACAAAATAATTTGAATTTCCGTAAATCCTCTTAGAAGCTTATTCTTTAACCCTTTCGACCCCGAATTTTACCCTGTGTCGATATTACTTTTTGGTATTTAAATCTTGAAACATTTGCCTAAGAAATGTGCACACGACATTTGAAGTCGCCACGCCTCTTTGTTAGAGTTCTAGAGCTAGTTTACTTTTGAACAGGCTTAGCTTAAAACGGGTTAAATAAATTTTGTATCACTATTTTGTAATTAGAGAAAAACTATTTAATATTTATAGAAAAATACAAAATTACCACTTTTTGATTTGATTTAACCATTATTAAAGAACCCGGGTATTGATCAAACGCGCCCAATTCGTAGACTTCAATTAGAACACAAACTTTCCCTGATATCGCTGCAAATTATTGGAAATTATTTTGGGTATAATAGTAAAAATTTTGTAATTTGCTTTGAATTCACTTTTAAAAATATTAATTTGTTGGTCCCTACTTAAATTAAACCCATAAATCAATCGCAACTTTTGCTATAAGATGACAAATAGGTGAAGTTGCTCTCAGGCAACTTATGGTGTAAACTTTGAAATTATGAAATTAAAAAAAATAGATTTTTTTTCATATTTCTACACAAGAATACCCCTTAATGAATATAAAGTAATCGAGAAGTCTCGTTAAAAGATTTGCTGCAGTTCAGAACAGTCTCTGATGAACAGAACAGAAACAGTAAAACTGTAGCCAGAGGCCTAAGAGCGAAAAGGTCCAAAAAATATAGAATCATTAAACTGAACTGTTCCGGCATTAGAAGTTGAACTGAAATGATTTCAAATATAATCTTAATTCCATAATGCACAGCAAACTGAATTAAAAGCAATACTTTGAATTAGCAGTGCTTGAGACTCTTTCAAACTGTCGCTACTGACTGGTTGTCAATGGCCGCACTCCATTAGTTCCAGTTCCATAATTTCGGTGACCTCTTGAAGAAACTACAAAAAACTTTAAAATTTTGTTTTCCATTTCGGTTGTGCATTGGTTTGTGCAACATTTATCATTAGTCTCTAATTTCATTGAAATTAATGAACGATTCGGAAATGGTGTCAAGCATTTTCCCATACAGTAGGCGCACCGTTCGCCAGCGGGCAGCGGGCATTGGGGAGTGGGGACAGAAGTAGTCGTTCGCTTGATGCCACTTCAGTGCCGCAACAACGGCCGCCCGATGACTAATTCAGATAATTATTACGCAATTATTAACTAAAATTCAATTATTGTGTATGTAACTCTGTGTGTGTGTGTGTGTGTGATGAGCTGCCTCTCTTGCGGCTAATGTGTGCCATTGTTTTACATATTGTTGTTGTTGTTATGGTTTATTATTGTTGTGGTTGACATGTGGCCACCGCAGTCCGCGCGCCACATAAATGACAAATTTAACGCTTCTGGGCTGCCGCCCAAAAACTGTCAAACGTCCCAAGCTGCAAGCAAGCATCAAAGGGCAACAGCAGACATGTTGCAAGTGCAACATGCAGCCATACAGTTTGTATGTGTGTGTGTGTGTGTGTGTGTGTGTGTGTTTAGAGGGGGAACGCTACTACAGTTTAGTTGCATTTTTAATGCACTTCAAGCGCAACGAATTCAAATTCCAAGCGAAATTCACTTCAAGTGTTTGGGGAGCGCGCTGGCCGTTTGTCTGTCTTGCTTTGCTTGCCTCGGATCTTCTTTTTTCCATTAGCTATGCATTAAAATAATTATGCTATCAACAACAACAACAACAACGAGTCAACAATTACAATGGCCAACCTAAACGCATAAAGCGGCTAATTAACAAATCACATCGCATAAATCCAGCAACAATGCAACGCTTACAACGATGACGACGCATCGCCAACGAAAATACGACACTTGCAACATGTTGTTGATAGCTGTATATTGCTGCTGTTGCAATTGCAATTGCTACAACATTGCTACTGCGCTGCCGATTGTGGCACTTGTCGTTGTTGATGCTGTTGTTGTTGTTGTTGTTTTATTTTGCCGCTCATATTCATATCCAGTTGCAAGTTGCAACAAAGTGTGGCGCGCACTGTTGACGAGTTGCTTGGGAATTGTCAGCGTTGCGGCTGCTGCAAGTCTTATTGTTGTTTTTGTTGTTGTGTTATTTGTTGTTATTGTTGTTGCCAGTGAAGCATGAAGCAGCAGGCGGCCAACAGCCGCAGCCGTAGCCGCGTAGCGAGCATGACGCGCCGGCCTGGGAATAATTAATTCCCACGAATTAATGCATGCGGCAGTGGCTGAATACAACAACAACAGTATTAAAAACAATAACAAGAGCAAAGCGTTTCTGTAATATAGCAACAGCAAACAGTGGCGGCGGCGGCGGCGGTCTTTCAGTAACAGAATGTGGCATCCACATGCATAGCAGTAGCGCAATTTGCTTACGGAGACAGGCGACAAAAACAACAAACACAACAACAACAATGCATAACAGCAAACAGCATCAGCAGCAATCTCGGCTCATGTGTGCTGCCTGTGTGTGTGTGTGTGAAGAAAATGAAATTTTAGGCTTAAGTTATTACCGAAGTGGCAGCAGTGGCGACAGCGGCTGTGAGTCGTCGGCGTTGGCACTGTTCGAGGTCGAAGGGAACTGGCTGCAGCTCAAAAGTTGAAGTGGCCGCTGTGAGGGTGCAGGCAAAGGCGCAAAGCGATAAGGCAGCAAAAAATACGATAAGATAAAAGTAAGAAAATTAGTAAATATAAAAAAAAATGCTTACAGGGTTTTCGGTGCACCCTGCGAATGTAGGTTTTTTTCTCGACCAGCATTTTCCCGCATTTTTGGCGGCTAAAACCACTTTCCTCATTTGTTGTCCTCTTGCGAGCGGCATTTCAAGAAATTGTAAGCGGTAACTCAGGAAACAAATTTTATCTTGTATAATTGTATGAAAACTTGTATTGCATTCTGCATATTTGAACAAATTTAGTTAAGTTTAGTGTTAGGATTTTGCTAAAAAATCTAGCAAATTTTCGAAAATAGCCACATTTGAATTTTCGAAAATTTTCGAGATTTTCTTCAAACCCTTTGTGTTCGAAATTCATTATTTCCTGTTGTACCGATCGGATCGAAGTCAGTTTTTTTTTAAATTAACACATTGTTCCATTGGCTTTCGAATTGTAGTACACAATACGTGGGCAGTCCGATAAGTACTTAGCCCCACCGCCCGATTGTGCCACTATCGTAAGAGAAATTTATTATCGTGTAGTACATCCTCGTAGACGGCTACTGTCACATTTTCAGCCATATTGGATTTGTAGTTTTGTTTTGACCGCGTGTGGAAACGAACGTATCCGCGGATTTTAGAAAAATGGAAAAAGAGCAATATCGGTCGGTTATTCGCCAAATTGGTCGCATTAGGCAACGAACAGCTGCCCCATCCTTCCCATCCCCATCGTGTGACTTCTTTTTGTTTCCAAACTTGAAAAAGTCACTCGCCCGGCAGAAATTTGAGTCGAATGTGCCTCCAGCCTCCAGAAAACGTATTTTTCAGACGGGTTAAAGAAGTTGGAGCATCGCTGGGTCAAGTGTATCGAGTTGAAAGGAGACTACGTTGAGAAATAAATCGCCACTTTTCTAAAATTTTCGTTTTTCTTTTGTAGGCTAAGTACTTATCGGACCACCCACGTATATATTTTTGAAATTGCCAACGAATAAAAAATAATAACAATTTTATTGCTTCAATAACTTTGTCATGGTTGCCCCCATGTTAATTAATTTTATTAATTTATTTAAAAAAAAATTTTTTTTTTTTAAATACCATATTTTTCCTCATCCTTATAAAATCCATTGTAAAAAAAGTGTTGGCTCTACAACTCTTAGATCGGTACTAATGAAATATTTTCGAGCGCATATCAAAGAGATCTCAGAGGCTCACACATATTTTCCACTTCTATTGTTGTGTCTTGAATGTTGTATTACAGTTTCAAAATATGTGTTATCTACATAATTTTCAGAAAAATCACAGACTACAAGGCACTCATTCTCTGCTAGGCTCTGCTTCTTGGTTTTTATAAATTCATTTTGCTTTTTTACAAGAAATTAATGAAGAAGTAATTTTTCCAAAGTTGTCTTCAATTTTTGCAAATATTTAATAACTGGAGAACTCATTAATTGGAAGAAAGTTCTGTTAACATTAGTCCACTGTTTGTACGTAATTTCGTCAATTCTCTTCAAAACTGTTTTCTAGTTCTTCGATTAGCATTTTTTAAAGTAACAACTTTTTGTGGGTTCCATGCAAATCATTCTCTTTAGACAGTCATGATAACTTTCTAATGGATTCGGGGATTGGGGTGCAAGATTTTATATATTGTATTAGATATTTCAAACAAGAATTTAATATTTTCGTGAATCATACAAACACCCGCGAGCATGCAATGTTTTGGTTATAAAGATGCAAATTTAGAAAAAAGAAAAAAAAAGAAAAACACAAAAACACAAAAACAAACAAACAAATTGTTAAAGTTCTTTCAAAATTTATAACAAAAACAGAAATTTAATTAACAGAAGCAAAATCTTTCTTACCCGGTATTACCCAAATATTGTCATTCAGTTCATAAAAATGAATTATTAAATTGAAAACATCTTTCTATAAAAACGGGTGGCTCTTTGGAGTTGTATCTGATAAAATTCTTCTTTTTTTTTTAATTATCTTAGCAATTTTAATCATATAAAACCGTGCGACATTACTTTTGACCCATCCTGAAGATTATATAGGCGTGAAACTAAAGGTCATTCATAGTAACATGGCATACTCAGTTTTTCATTTTCTGATCCGTTGTTCTTTTAAAAGGACTTTAAAGTTCAAGGACATATACAATTGAAAGATTTTTTTTAATAATTGCAATTGTGCAATGAAGAAAATATGGGTACCAGATGGAAGAAAAAACTTGTCTCTTTATGATTAAATTTTTAATTTTGAACTTTCAGGACCAACATATGTCAGTAAGTAATATTTAGTACTTATAATACCTCAAAATTGTATTTTGCTATTTAATTTCGTAGACAAAAAATTATTGCGTATTCCATACAAAAATTTCGGGGTATAAGTAAATGGAAACTAATTTTTTTTAATTGTGAACCAATTGGGATACAATTGGGATGCCAAGATCCAAAACATGTAATTTTTCCAAAAGGATTCGTTAGAAAACTTGAAGTATATCGCAGGATTCATTTTTCAAAGAACCTTACTGACATAAGTGTTTTAGTCTTGAAAATTAAAAATAAGAAATATAGTCTAAAAGCGACAAAGTTCTTCGTCCATTTGATACCCATGTCTTCATCGTTGTCCTTAACCCTTTCGGTACCGCTTTTTACTGGGGAAAGTTAAAATTTTAAATTTTACGTTTTAGGCTTCTATATGGTTATATGTATTAACAACAATCCATAAGACATTTTAAAATTTTTATACTCGGACCCTGTATTTTAGAGTGTTTTTCTATGAGAGCAACCACATCGTTGTGGCTGTAATAATTACTTAAACATAAAACTCTTTATGCATAACGAAAATTTGAATATTTCTTCATTTACTTCAGCCAAAATTTTTTAAAAAAAGTATCTAAATTGAAAGAAAACGTCAAATTAAAAAAGTTATCTAATTTTTTCTGCTTCTTCTTCCTTCACTATCTCAAGATATACCATTAAAAAAAACGTGTATACTTCTCTTCTCTCAACTTAATTAGTCAGTTTATTAATTTCGTATTTTTCCTAAAACTTCAAACTATTCTAAGGAATAACAAAAATATAGTATCCACAAGTTTTTTGACCTAAAACAGGCACTGAAAAGAGACTATGCCATATGGCATAGAATAACCGAAAGAGTTAAGAATGTACAATCCTTTAAAAGGGACATTGGATCAGAAAATGAAAAACTGAGTAGCCAAGTTACCATGAATGACCTTCAGTTTCACGCCTATATAATCTTTTGGATGGGTCTTGACAAAAGTGGTTTTTTGTCGAGAAAAGAAAATTGTGTTGAATTTTTCGAAAAGCCCAGTCATTGAAAATCACTATTAGGTATGGGTCCTCTGGGTTCCGAGTCACGCTGAAATTGAAGTTAATGAAGAGGCCGTCAAGCTTGCAAGGAGAAGCGCTCCTACACGTTTTCAAGATCGATTTCAGAAAGCGTAAAAGCAATTTCAGAAAATGTAAAACGATTTCAGAAACCGTAAAAGCAATTTCAGAAACCGTAAACTCAATTTCAGATATGTATATAAATTCAATTTCAGAAACTTGAACGGTTTACGGTTTACGGTTACTCTGAAATTGAATTTACGTTTTCTGAAATTCAATTTTTGGTTTCTGAAATTGAATTTACGGTTTCCGAAATAGCGGTTTACGGTTTCTGAAATTGAATTTATATTTTTTGAAACAGCTTTTACGGTTTCTGAAATTGATTTTTATTTCTGAAATTGAATTTACGGTTTCTGAAATTGCTTTTACGGTTTCTGAAAATAAATTTAAATTTCTGAAAATGAATTTACGTTTTCCGAAATAGCGGTTTACGGTTTCTGAAAATTAATTTATATTTTTTGAAATAGCTTTTACGGTTTCTTAAATTGATTTTTATTTCTGAAATTGAATTTACGGTTTCTGAAATTGCTTTTACGGTTTCTGAAATTGATTTTACGCTTTCTGAAATTGAATTTACGGTTTCTGAAATTAAATTTAAATATCTGAAAATGAATTTACGTTTTCCGAAATAGCGGTTTACGGTTTCTGAAACTGAATTTATATATTTTGAAATAGCTTTTACGGTTTCTGAAATAGATTTTTATTTCTGAAATTGAATTTATGGTTTCTGAAATTGATTTTACGCTTTCTGAAATTGAATTTACGGTTTCTAAAATAGCGGTTTACGGGTTCTGAAATTTAATTTATATTTTTTGAAATAGCTTTTACGGTTTCTGAAATAGATTTTTAATTCTGAAATTGAATTTACGGTTTCTGAAATTGATTTTACGCTTTCTGAAATTGAATTTACGGTTTCTGAAATAGCGGTTTACGGGTTCTGAAATTGAATTTTTATATCTGAAAATGAATTTACGTTTTCGGAAAAAGCTTTTACGGTTTCCGAAATTGATTTTTATTTCTGAAATTAAGATTACGGTTTCTGAAATTGCTTTTACACTTTCTGAAATCAAACTTGAAAAGGTGTGGTCATTTTGTTGGCCCAGAACCTTTTGTGGTTTGAGAAAGGAATCATCCTAACCGGAAAAGACGAGGTAATGAGCAAGAATCAATACTGGGAAAGGTGATTATCGGGTCATATATTTAACAAGAAGAGATTCGAGGAATGTATGAGTCTTTCAAAAATTAATCTGAAGATTATTACAGGCATGCTGACAGGACATTGCAGGATGAATTCTCACCTGACTAAACTAGGAATTTGTGAAAACGAATGTTGTAGGTTCTGCTTGAAGGAAAATGAATCTGCATTACACATACTAGGAGCATCCCCTTTACTTATGCACAGTCGAAAGGATCACCTGGGGGATTTCCTTATATCCTTAAATCCTCTTGGATGTTGGACTTATCGACGAACTGTGAGTCCACAAAGGGGGCACAATAGATCTTTTACGTCGACGAAATACACTTTTCATTCCCGTGCAGGGTGTCCCACTTGAGGCTGGGTGTGGAAAGGACCTGTGCGGACGAGGGAAGCGCGAGACGTCAGCACTTGTTGTTTACATTTTTAAGGTCCTTAATGTATTCCTACAGGTATGCGGCGGGCACACATGTGCGTCTACAGCAACAGTAGCGGCAGCAGCGAACGCAGAATACGCTTTCATGTGTCTGGCATTGGCTGCCATCGGGCGACGCTCTTCGGGGGCTGGCAACATCTGCTGTCCGTTGACTCTGATTTGCTGTTGTTCGTTGTTGTTTCTGTTATGTGTTTGTAGTTGTTTTTTGTTGTTATATTGTAGTTGTTGTAGTGTTGTTGCTTCGCTTGTATGTATTTTTTGCATTGCTTTGACACTTTTTCCACTGAAATCTGCAGCGACTGACGCTTCCGCACCTCTCGCCATCTGTTTCGCCCATAAGCTGCGCTGGCATATTTGTTGTTGTTGTTGTTTTTTCAACTTTTTCGTGTCTGCGTTTTTGATTTGAAAACATTTTTCCTTTAAATTTTTAATGTATGAATTGCAAATTCCTTGACGACTACTCGAGTGTGGGGTGAAGTGAGGGGTGGGGGCGGTGCATTCGCCTTGGATTACGTTGTCTTTTGGGAGTTTTGCTCGGCAGCGCGGGCCATGAGGGACTGCGAATGCGAAAAACATTTTGTTGATTTATTCATTTTCACTTTTTTTTCACAGGAAACGCAATGGAGTCCTTTGCAGCGACGCCGCGCCGCTCGTTCACCTGCCCCGCTTCGACGTTTAACCAGCGCCAGCTTCCCTTGGGGGAATTGTTGCCACTCCTTTGATTGCTCATTAAATCACAACCGAATGAAGTTGTTGCATTCGAGTCTTGCTGCCCGCCCGCCCTCCACCGCCCCATTGCGCTACTGTTGCGCTACAGCTGCGCCACAACAACAGCAACAACAACAGTAGCAGGAACATCTCAGCAGCAGCAGCAGCAGCACATCCCAGTGCGACTTGTCTTTAACTCATTAACCAAACGAGTTATTAGCCTTGCCAGCTATCATATTGGCAGCAGCAGCAGCAGCCGCTGGCCGTCATTTCGAGGCGACGTTGAGTGAGTGCGCGAGCGCGCACGCGCACAGACGCGCGCACACTTCCTGTAGGCTGACGTCGAGACCGACGCGTCGCGTCGCTGCGGCAGCGTTCACTGCGACAGCGTGGAGCCGAAGAAGCTGCAGACAAGTGCGTTGCATGCAACAGCAGCAGCGTTGTGGCAAAGTGGCAAAACTGCAGCAACAGCAACAACAACACCAACAACAGCAATTGCTGCTAGTTGTCAGCTATGGGTCCGGGTCTGGTTGTACCGGTTGCTGTTATTGTTGTTGTTGCTGGTACGCCAACTGCAGCTTGTTGCAATTTTGTTGTTGTTGTAGTCTGTTTATGGTTGTTTTTGTTGTCGTCGTCGTGCTGACGTCGCAACTGCTGGTTTTGTCCTCATTGTTGTTGTTGTTGTTGTTCTACTAGTTTCAGCAGCAATTGAAATCCGCTTTTGAATTTAATTCAATTTTTCTTCGCTCTGCTATTACTGTTGTTGTTGTTGTTGTTTGCTGTGTTGCTCACTTCTTATTTCGAGCGCGCGTTAATTTTTCTTGTTCTGGTTCTAGTTCTTCTTGTTGTTGTTGTTGCTGCTGCTGGTGTTTGCTGTGTAATTGATGTTGTTGTTGTTGTTGTTGCTGCCACTGCTGCAGCGTCAATCTATTTGATTTGTTGCTTGCAGCGCACAATATTCGCACTGACAACAGCACCGACAACAAAAACAACAACACCAACAATAACAAGAACAGTAACAACAATAGTAGCAACAACAACAACAACAACAACTACTACTACTACTAGTTACTAATAGCCATCGAAAATTGTATAGTAAAGCTGCAAAATAGCAGCGACAGCAGCAACACTAACAACAACAAAAACAACCACTTGCAACAAGTGCAAAATGTGTTGTTGCATTGCTGATTGCCACAGCTGTTGTTTGCCGCTTGGCTTGGGGGGAAACTGGTTTCTACACAATTATTGTTGTTGTAGTTGTTGTTGTCATTGTTGTTGTAGACCTTGACTGTTTGCCCTGCTGTAGCTGCGAGTTACATGATTTGCTGTTGTTGTTGTTGTAGTTGTTAGCGTGCTTGCTGCATTTGGTGCTGTTGCTGCTGCAGCATTCAGCAAATGCGATCAAGTTGTTTCTTGTTGTTGTAGTTTTTTTACTTTTATTTTTATTACTTCGATTTCGATTTTTGCTGCTGCTGTCTTTTCTTTGATTCTTTTGCCTTCTAAGCTGAATTATGAAGTGCGCCTGCTCCACTGTGCAACACATCCCAAGGGAAAAGGTTCGTTGTAATTCGTTGGGAATATGGAAACTTGGCTTAGATAAAAGATTCAAATGTCAAGATTTAGATATTCAAAAGCGATGGAAGGCTTTGTTTACTTCCCTGCAGTGTTCAAGAGTTCCAGGAACATTGGCCTCACACACACACACACACACACACACTTTGAATTCAATGTTCTCAAACATGAAATCTAAACTGTAGGCACAGCTTGCAAAATTAACCTCCGTTAAGATGGAATTTTTTGAAATTCGGGGTCTATGAGGACAAAACATGGGTTAAGGTGTTGTATGAAGAAACGCGATTTAATGGTCTTATTGATTTCAAATTTGTTAAAAACGCTTCAAATAAAAAATAATTCGACAAATATTTTTCAATTTTTCAAAAATCAAAATTTAACTTATCAACTTTAATTACTTTAAAACTACCAAAAAACATGAACCAATAGGCCTATTGACCTCAAAGTTGGTAAAAATACTTAAAACTACGAAAAAACATGAACCAATAGGCCTATTGACCTCAAAATTGGTAAAAATACTTAAAATATAAAATAATTTGATACGTGTTTCTAATTTTTTTTGAAAATCAGAATTTGAAGGGGTCAACCAAGGTTTAAAAGTTTGTATGAAGAAACATGATTTTTTACGCGTTTTGACTTGAAACTTGGTGAAAGTACTTCAAATGTGACATAATTCGATATGTGTTTTTGATATTTTTGAAAATAAAAACCTGATTGGGTCCACGATGGGTTAAGAGTTTATATGCAGAAACTGTGAAAAACATGAATTAATGGACTTTTGACTTCATGGATTAATGGAATTATTGAATTCAAACTTGGTAAAAATACTCGTAGTGAAAACAAATTCGATACGTGTTTTTAATTTTTTTGAAAATAAAAATCTGATGGGTCAACGATGGGTTAAGAGTTTGTATGGGGGAAACATGACTTAATGCGCTAATTGGCTTCAAATGTGGTGAAAACACTTCAAATGAGAAATAATTTGACAAATCTTTTTTCATAAAAATCTGGCGGGATCAACAAAGGGTTAAGAAAAACTTGATTTGTTGGCCCTATTGACCAAGCTTGCGTGCAAAGCCGCGGGGCCCTGCTAGTTGTAAATAATTTTGTGAGTACCTCAGCAAACATTCTGAAAGTTTGGGATAGTATGCAATTTAGAAAGTGTTCTCTGGTTAGTTGTATCCTGCACTGATTTCAAAGTCTTTATAGTTCAAGTGCTTCAAGGCTAAAACTTGAATAAGGTGCGAACGCCACGAGGAAAGTGTTCAGTTTGAATTGTTTGAGTTGTTTCCATTTACAAGTTTCAGTTGTCTACTGATCCAACTGGAAACTACTGTTAGCACATATTTTGGGTAAGAAAAAGTGTTATTAATTTTATTTTACAATGTGAGTATTTATCATCTAAAGCGTCTATCGAGTAATGGTAAAGGATAATCGAATGTAAATTATGCACCAAATAAAAGATAGGCATGTGGCAAGGCCGGCACACTCGGGCACACATTGTAGAAGCTTGAAGAATATGAACGAATATTCAATTTGAGTTTCCTCAACAGCTGCCTTGCTGCTGTACAACATGGCTTTTTCCATTCTCCTTCTGTCTTCCAATCTGCAACGGTCCAATTGTAGCCTCGTCCAACTATTACGCCAGGTACTCTAGAAGAGTTAAAAGGCTATCGAAACAGGTTTCGATTAGAAAACTTATTATGGATTGTTACTATTATGACCAATTGAAAAACTCAATCGATAAATTTCGCCAAATTGTGGCAAATTTTCCTTCAACTGTATTTCATTTTCAGTTACTAACCGTTTTCCACCTTTTAAATCAATAAATTTCAACAAATTGTGCCCAGTTTCCCATGAACTCGTATCATTTTTCAGTTAGTACTAACCGTTTTACAAGTTATAAATCCATGAATTTTAATAAAAATTTCTCATGTGAACTCGTTTTCATTTTTCAGTTACTACTAACCGCTTTCCACCTTTTAATTCAATAAATTTCGCCAAATTGTGTAAAATTTCCTATGAACTCGTTTTCATTTTTCAGTTACTACTAACCGTTTTCCAGGTTTTAAATCGATGAATTTCGTAAATTTTCTTGTGTGAACTAGTTTTACTTTTTTTACTTACTACTAACCGCTTTCCACCTTTTAAATCAATAAATTTCGCCAAATTGTGTAAAATTTCCTATGAACTCGTTTTCATTTTTCAGTTAGTACTAACCGATTTCCAAGTTTTAAATACATGAATTTCGCCAAATTTCTGATGTGAACTCGATTTCATTTTTCAGTTACTTACTAAATGCTTTCCACTTTTTAAATCGACAAATTTTGCCAAATTGTGTAAAATTTCCTATGAACTAATTTTCATTTTTCAGTTACTATTAACCGTTTTTACGTTTTAAATCAATAAATTTCGCCAAATTGTGTAAAATTTCCTCGTTTTCTTTTTTCAGTTACTACTAACCGTTTTCCAAGTTTTAAATCAATGCATTTCGCCAAATTTCTCATGTGATTTCGTTTTTAGTTTTTAGTTACTACTAACCGTTTTCCTAGTTTTAGATCGATGAATTTTCCCAAATTTCTCATGTGAACTCGTTTTAATTTTTCAGTTACTACTAACCGTTTTCCACTTTTAAATAGAAGAATTTCACCAAATTTTTGAATTTGAATTGATATATTTATATTGTATATAAATATATCAATTCTATTCTATTATATTTGATTTGTTTTCATTTTCCAGTTACTACATACTAACCGTTTTTAAAGTTTTAAATCGATGAATTTCGCCAAATTTTGTCAATTTTCCCATGAACTCGTTTTAATTTTTCAATTCCTACTAACCGTTTTTCACTGTTGCAACGAGCCAAGTCCATTCACCGCAACTGTTGCGAAACTCCACAGATCATCTTGCAACGCTGCAGCCAGTGTGAGTATTAAATCAGCGGCTACAAGATTGACGCGGCCGCAACGTGTTGGCAGTGGCAACCAGTTTCGCTTTTCAAATTTGCTAACTTCGTCGCTGACAAGCGGCGGCTGATCACGGCAGCGGCCAGCAGCGGTTGCACGTTGCAAGCGGCCATCAAGTTGGCGCAGTCGCCAAAGGTGCGATAGCAATTAAACTTTGGGTGCAGTGACCAGCGGCGCCGCGCCGAGCCGCGGCCGGACTCGCTTGTCTTGAGCAACACATGAAAGACTGGTCAGGATTGGCGCGGCCAGTTGCTTCGCTGTTGTTGGTTGGGATTTGCTTTTTCATTGCTTTGTTTGTTTTTTTGTTATTTTCCGCACACTCACACTTCATTCATAAAGTGAAAGAGTCGCGCGTGCGTTGCGTGGATGACGCGAGGATGCCAACAGCAACGTGGCGAAATTGGTTTTTTTGTTCTTTGCTGCTGTTGTTGTTGTTTTTGGTTTGTATTTTGCTTTACGCCTGACGGCTCGTGGGGTGGGGCCAATTGGCCGCGTTGCTTGGCTTAGAAACTGGAATTGATTTCGCAAATTATAATTAACTTCATTTTCCGCTCCGCCATTGCGATTGTATCGGTGTATGTATGAATGTGTTGTTGTTATTGTTGCTGTGCTATGCCGATGATATTGCGATTTTTATCAACAGCGCATTCATTTTTCAACATCCATTTTGCTAGCTTCCGCCTTGCACATTCAACTGACAAGTTGTTGTTGCTGTAATTGAAGTGGATTGTGGTTGTTGTGTGGCAGTGTTGGTGTTTTCTGTTGTTGTAATTAACCCTCTAATTCTTAAGAAAAATCTGTAAAGCTCTTAAACTAAAGCAGATCTATTTGTTTTTGCAAATCCTTGTTGCAAGTGAAATGTTGTTGTTGCAGTATTGTGAAATTGAAATTGTTTTTATATGCTGCAAAAAACCTTAAGTGTGCAGCTGTGAATACTTGAGAAAAGAAAAGAAAATTCTCCAAAAAAAGCGTTTTACTCCTTCTACCGTAAACAGTCCATCAGGATTATTTACCAACTAAACCACCACAGTAAACATTTTGCAACTAGTGGGTTAATAAATTAAAATGTAATTCATAACTAAAAACATAAAAGCGCTGACGCTTCATCGGCGCCAGCTCAACTGTCGCCGTCGCAATTGACACCAGCCACGCGCTGCAATTTATTTTTATCGTCAACAATCTGTGCCGTCTAATCGGTGGCGGCGGCAATTTTCAGCACATTAACATGCGGCTTTTCCAGTTTACTGCAGTTGTCTCATCTTTCAACGCCATACAAAAAAACAAAAATAATAATTCATTTAGGTATTTTAGGGAGGCTGAGGTATAGGTTTTTCATTTAATTCTATAATACTCAAATTTTGGTTGTATTTTTTATATATTTTTGATTTTTTTTCTAATTGTTTTTAAATATTTTCATATTTTTTGAAAAATATTTTTATATTTATTGGAACTTGTTCATATTTTTAAAATTATTTTCTCTCACTTTTACATTTGTTTTATTTTTTACATTTGTATATAGCTAATTTTTAATTAATTTTATTTATTTTTATTATTTTCAAAATTTATATTTATTATGTTAATATATTTAAAAAATTATTATATACAATAATTTGAATTTTTAGTATTTTAAATAAATTTCTAAATAAATTCTTAAATAAAGTTTTTAAATATTTTAAATAAATTTAAATATTTGCATCTTTTTCATTATATTTTGATATTTTTTTAAATATTTTCATACTTTTCAAATTGGTTTGTTTAATTTTTATATATATTTTTATTTATTCATTATTTACTATTTATATTATTTTTTATTTATAAGACATTTTAATATAAGTTTTATTTTGCTTTATTTTTTTTAACTATTATATTTTGATATTTTATATTTCCCATTTTTTCAAAGGTTTAATATTTTTTAAAAATATATTGATTGATGATTTTTTCAAAATATTTTTCAATATATTTATTAAATCGGCTTGTTTCACTTTTATATTTGTTTTAGTTTTTACATTTGTATATAACACATGTTTATATAAAGTTGTTTTCTAATATTATCAAATATTTTAATATGTTTTTAAATATTTTTATTTTTTTTTAATATTGCCATATTTTGAAAAAATATTTTAATATTTTGTTTTTATATTTTGATATTTTTTCAAATATTGTCATATTTTTAAAATGAGTTTGTTTCACTTTTTATATTTGTTATGCATGTAACAAATTTTTATAAAAATATATTGTTTTCTTATACATATTTATATATTTTTATATTTCCCATTTTTTTTAATGTTTTCATAAATATTTCGTTTAAAATATTTCTATATTTTTTAATATTTTCATATTTTTCCAAATATTTCCAAAATGTTAAAATTCGTTTGTCTCACTTTTACATTTGTTTAATTTTTGACATTCATATATAACAATATTTTATATAAATTTTATTTTTTCTAATTATATCTAAATATTTTCATATTTTTTTCATATTTATTTTATATACATATTTAAAATTTTAATTTTTTTTTAATGTTTTCATATTTGTTTATTGTATTTCGATATTTTTTTTAATATTTTAATATTTTTCAAATATTTCCTAAGTTTTGAAATTCGTTTGTTTCACTTTTACATTTGTTTTATTTTTGGCATTTATATTTAACAATATTTTATATAAATTTTATTTTTTCTTATTATTTTTAATTATTTTGATATTTTTGAAATTTCCAAATTTTTTTCATGTTTTTATATTGTATGTTTAAGATATTTCGATATTTTATTTACATTTGTTTATTTTTTGACCTTTATATATAACAATATTTTAAATATAATTGTTCTAATTATTATTTAGTATTTTCATATTTTGGTTTTTGTTCTTTGTTCTTTAATTTTTACATTTTTTGTAATATTTTGATATTAAAAACAAAATATTTTAGTATTTTGTTAAAATTTTTCATCCTTTTGTTAATATTTTGGTATATTTTTATATATATTTTTTTAAATATTTTCGTACTTGAAATATATTTTCTAATATTTTATTTTATAATTTTCTAATATTCTGCTTTCAAATATTTGTAAAATGTTTGCATATATTTTCATGTACAATTTTTTTTTACTTTGACATTTGTTTTGATTTCAGACAGTTTTTCATTTTATGTTTAAACTCTTTTTTACTGTTGTTATGTTTTCTTATTCTTTTTATGGTTCACTGTTATTTTTAAACCTGTCATCGCAGGTTCTTGGAACGCTTGTTGCAATTTGAGCTGCAGCATAAATTCCACAAAAAATATTGCCACAAACTGTGCGGCAACATTGTTGCTACCAGCAGCGCATCGCACCCACACGTTGCAAGCGTAAACAATAAACTGTCGACATTTTCGGCCTAATTGCTGTCAAGTGTGCGTGTGTGTGTCTGCACTGCTTGACTGGGCCTGTGCAACATGAGATCGCCTCGCCGGTTGTCACCTCAGGTGGCGCGACGCTGCACTCGAATGCGACACGTCTGTCAGCAATGTTGTGGCTGCCTGGCGCAGCTTCAAAGGTGGCGGCGGTGCTGGCTGGCTGCTGCCGCTTCCTTCCTTATGTCATGTTTGACCTGCTCAATTGGCATTTGTCGCTGTTGTCATTGTGCCAACAAGTGGATTATGTGATAATTTTCACATTTCCGCACACACATGGAACACTTGCCACAAGTCGCTGGGGTGTGTTGCACGTTCGTGTGCGGTTGTTGCATGCTTATCTTTACGCTTAAAATAAATTTGATGCCGCTCTCGAGCGTACAACAAACAAACAAATAAGCCAGCCGACGCACACTTGGACGGACAGCCGACAGCCCACACACACACACACACACACACACACAAATAAAAATAAATAAATTTTTGGGCTGTTTAACCGGCCCCTCGACTCGTCACAATCTAATTATCTACGCCTCGAATGTTGGCGCGTACACATACAGACACACACACACGGACAGACAAATTCGTTTACAATGTGTGTGCGAGCACGTTTCGTTGGTGGCGCACTGCCGGCAGCCAAAAACCGAAAGCGACTAACAGGATTTCAACATTGATGCTGTCGTTGAATTTCTATTTCAGTCTTCAAGATTAGGCGGCTTACTTAGTTGCTGTTGCTGTTGTTGTTGTTATTGTTCAAGCAACGTATTGTGCATCCAAACAACGCACGTACGTCCCCGGCCACTTGTGGCACACATACAAAGTTCGAAAGAAATCAAAAACGCAGCTGGGGTCGAGAAATCGATGCGCTCGAATACGCCGCGTAGGAGTTAATGCTGCACGCCACTCATCATTCGCCGCTTTCGTTGGCTGTGGCCAATTCAAAACGAATGCCGGCTCAAACCACTCAAAGCCGCATCACGGTGCGGTCGCTTCTTCGGTCTTTTGCTGGCGCGCATTCTGTCTTTTTCTGGTTTTATCATTGCACCAGGTTCGAGTTCTGTGGTCGTCGATAGTGTCATAAATGTTGCATTCTCATTTCATCCATTCAGTTCAATATTTCTCAAAAACTGTTGATAGTAAAAATCGTTCTGGCATTTGGTGTTTTCTGCGTGGGCATGGCTGATTTACATCTCTCTCTCTCTCATCCCACTGCCTGGACGCCTTTGTGTCGTATCGACTTCACCCTCCCGTCCCCCTCAAAACTGGGCATTATTGGCCGTCCCAGCGCTGCTCGTCTTTAAGCCATTCACACTCCGTGGGGTATTTATGCATTGTTCACATCTCAATTGTTATCGCTTTTCCGAACAACACACAACGCTGCATTGCCTGTGTCGATCTGTCGAGCCCAAATAAAGTTATTGAGACGCGCTTACAGCTCAATCTACTGCGGGGATTTATTATGCGCTCTGATTTAATTAATTTGTAGCAAGTTGAGGAAAAAACGTGCTCGTAAGTACCACACTTTATGTATAGCAACTTGCCGCATAATTCAATTTGTTGTTGTTGCTGTTGCTGTTGAGTTTGTTTGCGCTGTTGTTCTGGGCAGTTGATGTACGAGTATGTATGTATGTTTGTGTCTGTATGTGTGGTTTATGAATTGTCCACGGTGGCAAATGATTATTACTGATGAGTAGAGGGCTGTCAAAACGAGATTTGGAGATGACCATTTCATTTAATGCTTGAAAAGTAGTAAATAATTGAGTTTTATGATTATCTTTGTAGACATGATTAAGTGTTCTATGAAGATTCTGTATAATGGCTTCTATGAAATAATGCATGAGCCAAAAATTGTAATGAAACTGAAATTTTTGAAACTTTGATTAATTTTGTATTTATTGCACTGAAGAATGTTGTGAATGTTGAAAGTCTTACTCAAATCAGTTGAGTAGTTTTCAAGATACAATGTGTTCTCACTTACATAACTACTACAATACATTTTAAAGTAGAAAGCAAATTTCATGGAAAATGGCCACTTTGATTAATTTTGTATTTTTTGCATTGAAGAATTTTGTGAAATTTTAAAAGAATCATTCAAATCAGTTGAGTTGGTTCTAGGATATGATGACTTCTCACTTAACCACTACAATACATTTACAAGTAGAAAACAAATTTCATGGAAAATGGTCTCTTTAATTAAATTTGTATTTTTTGCACTAAAGAATTTTGTGAAATTTTCAAAGAATCATTCAAATCAGTTGAGTAGTTTTCAAGATACCATGTCTTCTCACTTACTTAACTACAATTAATTTACAAGTAGAAAGTAAATTTCATGGAAAATGTTCACTTAACCAAATTTTGTATTTTTTGCTTTGAAGAATTATATGCAATGTTAAAGGAATCTTTCAAATCAGTTGAGTTGGTTCCAGGATACGATGACTTCTAACTTGCCCACTACAATACATTTACAAGTAGAAAGCAAATTTCAGGGAAAATGGCCACTTTGATTAATTTTGTATTTTTTGCATTGAAGAATTTTGTGCAATGTTAAAAGAATCATTCAAATCAGTTGAGTAGTTTTCAAGATACCATGTCTTCTCACTTACTCAACTACTTAACTACAATTAATTTACAAGTAGAAAGTAAATTTCATGGAAAATGTTCACTTTAATAAATTTTGTATTTTTTGCTTTGAAGAATTATGTGCAATGTTAAAAGAATCATTCAAATCAGTTGAGTTGGTTCCAATATACGATGAGTTCTCACTTAGCCACTACAATATATTTACAAGTAGAAAGCAAATTTCATGGAAAATGGCCACTTTAATTAAATTTGTATTTTTTGCACTAAAGAATGTTGTGTAATGTTAAAAGAATCATTCAATTCAGTTGAGTAGTTTCCAACATACGATGACTTCTCACTTAACCACTACTCTACATTTACAAGTAGAATGCAAATTTTATGAAAAATATCCACTTTAATAAATTTTGTACTTTTTGCATTAAAGAATTTTGTGCAATGTTGAAAGAATCACTGAACTCAGTTGAGTAGTTTCCAGGATACGATATCTTGTCACTTATTTAAGTATGTACTGCAATACAAATATAATGCAAATTTTATGAAAAATGTCCACTATAATAAATCTTTTATTTTTTGCATTGAAGATTCTTGTGCATTGTTGAAAGAATAATTGAAATCGGTTCAGTAGGTTTTAAGATACAATATATTCTCTCTTTACATTTTCAAGTAGAAAGCAATTTTCATAAAAAATTACCACTTTAATTAATTTTGTATTTTTTGCATTGAACAATGTTGTGCAATGTTGAAAGAATCATTCAAATCGGTTGTCTTGTTTCCAAGATACGTTGTCTTCCCACTTACTCCACTACTAAAACACATTTAGAGCCAGAAAGTTTGTATGTCAGTTTTGTATGGCAGCCTCGTTAAAAAATGAAGATAGATGACAGGTATATTTGGAAGAAACATTTGGAAGTAAAAATAAATGGGGGGGGGGGGGAAATGGGGGAGGAAAAATAATGGGAGATAGGACATATGTAACATATGTTCAGAAGAAATGTTCAAAACAAAAAATAAATGGTGGTAGTTCTGGATTTTGAGCCAAAGCTTAAGAGTTGTGAAGCAATTTTTTAAATTTCCCAGCAGTTTTTTGAACTTCTCTCTCAAAGCGAAGCCATTTATCCTGACTCTAGCCTCCCAACTTCTTGGTTCATACATTTGCTCATCAAACCTAATAAAATGAGTGGTTCTGGAGTATCGTAATCGACAAATCTTGCACTAAATAGACAGGTACTACTATGTATGTAGGTAAGTAACACTAGTGTACCGTTTTGTTGTCGCTTCCTCGAATAGGTCTTCCCTATACGGAAGAGAATACCAAGCATTAGATTCAACCCGCATCGTCCATTCAGGATTGGTTGCATGACAGTCTTGCTTCTGATATATTGTTGCTAAATAATGAAATCTTTTGAACGCTGCCAGTCTTAAGTCTTTTCAAGGTAAAACAGCTGCATTAAAAGCATTCGAGTGTTTCATAGTGATTTTCTTCTCTGCAGTTTCTGCAAAAAGAATTGTTGGGAATCCCTAATCTCACTGCATGTAAACCAATTGGCCAGTGACTTGTGATCACTTCAGTCAGCCAAGCGGTGTTTCTACAAGAATTTAGAAGCAGATAGTTGATTTTACGGAAGGTGAAAGAATTCGCCATCTACTTTTCGCTATCCGTAGAACGAAGGCCTGTCTTAGTTTTGCACTTAAAGACAGCGTCAACCACTTGGGTTGTGAGTCCATAGCAAACCCCACCTTGACCAACTCGTCAATCGACTCATTCCTGGGAATCCGCGCTTGACTGGGTATCTAGGAGAGGGTAAGGTCCAAAATCCTCAGTGAATTAGGATTTTACTATAGGTTTGACGAGTGGCTTAATTGCAGTCAGACTGTCTGCAAAAAAGTAAACATCCCTGCACCGGACGTTGTGCTATAGAAGAATCCTTTAGGCTTTCATTATCGTAAACAATTTCTCTCAAAAAGACACCAGAAAGATCTGGAAGATGACAGGCGTTTTGTACTACCAGATCCCTAGGATACAAATTTCCGTTTTGAAGACTCTGAACAGATCTAAAAGATGAAAGGCTATAGAAGAATCTTTTAGGCTTTTATTATCGTAACAACTTTTGCTTGAAAAGACACCACAAGGATTTGGAAAATGAAAGGCATGGAAGGCGTTTTCTACTACCAGATCGCTGGAGTACAAACTTCCGTTTCAAAGACTCTAAAGAGATCTGGAAGATGAAAGGCATTTTCTACTATTAGATCTCTGAAGTAAACCCTGCTCCAACCTTACAGTCCATCTTTAAACTTTCTGTTACCAGGAGGTAGATTCCAATCTTCGTAAAACTAGATGCGTCCGCTTTCCGCTAAAGTCGGCGTCGTGCACTAAATCAGGTTTAATATAGATATATGAGGTCTTTATTGCTCGATCGATTTAAAAATGTAAATATAACAGGTTATGTATGTAATATCCACTTAATTTTTAATTTTTCATTTAAAAGCATAGCGACAGTTATGGCAATGCCAGTCTTGTTTTGAAAAAAATGCATATCAAAGATTTTGCAAGACTGCACTTTCAGAAGAATTTTCTTATTTCCTCTGTTTAGCTCAAATGTTGGGTTATGATCAAAATTGTCTGTTACTACCAAGCCCAGTCAATACATTGAATGTTGTGTATGATGAAAATGAATGAAAGAAAGTATCTAAAATTTTCTGTCTTGTGTTCACTTAAATCTTTTATGCGACTAAAATCGTTTGCAGACACGAATAGTTCGCTAATTACTTCAATGTGCATTGCCAACTTTTAAAGCTAATTTGATATGTTTTTGAAGTCAGTTTCGCTGCTCATAATCATTAACTGCAACGAGGCGAACGAAATTAAGTGCGCACTGAAGGTGAAAGTTGCCAAAGCGGCAAAATTATGATTTCGTGCCAGTCGGACAAATGTCGAACGCGAACTCAGCTCACTTCCATTTAAATCAAAATGAAACATCAAAATGATGAGTGCATTAATTTGTGTACAAGACGACATTAAAATGAGATTTCTTTCGCATGAACACACACACACACATCCAAACACGAATGGACAGCGTTAGTGCTGACTCGAGCGGGGTCAGTGGTAACGGCTGAAGAACGTGTTGACAGTGCCAAATCGAGGCATAGAAATTATGGTTTTTTTCTTCGTTTTGTAATGTAGATGTTTAATATATATATTTACAACAAAAAAAATATAGCTCTTGGCATTTGGTGACTGTGTAAGGATTTTGTTGGCGTAAAGATTTTATTATTTAATGAAAGCGAGAAAATCACAAACAACCAAGTAAAAGAGTGAGAAAAGAAAGTAAAAAAAAGGAAAATAAAAACAAAACAACAAAAGTAAACAACCAAACCCACACATCCTGCGGGCCGTTCAATAAGTATGGTCAGCTATGTGTGTGTGTGTGTGTTTTTCCTACACGTCGATTGTACGTGTGTATTGTGTCTTTACACCTGCATCATTAGCTTTCGAATTCATTAGAGCGCTATCGGCGTATCTTTCAGATTTTTATTACAACAACAGCAACAACTAAAGTGAAAAAAGTTACAAGAAACTAGCGGAAAGAAAAACAAAAGCAAAACGACAAAGTTCTGATTTACTGGCAGCCGCAACAACCATAACAACAACAACATATTACACTTGTTGTTGCCATTACTTATTATTGCTGCCAATGCAGTGTTGCTGCTGCTGATAGTAAAAGAATTGCGCAGCAAACGAACAACGCGACGACGCTTTTTTCATTCATAAAACGCGAAACAAACAGCAAATCCGGTTTTTACTTTTCGCCAAACTACGCAGCCACCTTCGAGCCGCACTCACCTGCGCGCTACACTTGCTGTTGCTGTTGTTATTGTTGTTGTTGCTGCTGCTGCTGCCATTGAGCAGTTGCTGGCGGCATCGGCTGCCACAAAAGTCGCTGAACGTCTATGAAAGAAAAGCGAAACGGCGCGCGTTTAGTGCGTTTTCTGGGCTTAAAGAGGAAACAGGGCAAGAGGGCAGTAGAGGAGTAGAGGAAGAGGAAGCTGTAGTGCGACCGTGGTGTGGCAGCTGCTCGGCAAAAGTGGCAGGGGGCCTTCATTGTGTGGGCCGCTTGGTGCTGCGCATGCGTACGTTGAATAGAGCAAAAGCAACAACAACAACAACAAGAACAACAATGGCAACTGCAACTCCCAGTCGAAAGCTGCGCAGCGAGTGCAAAATTCATAGTTGTGAATTAAATAAACTTGTTTGCTTTGACGAGCCACAGGCACGTCGGCAGATGGTGGCACATTGGAGTTGTTGTTGTTGTTGTTGTTGGCTGTTTGTGATCGTGTGTAAGTGTGTAAGTTGTAGCTGCTGTAATTTTAATTCACATTCAAATCCGATTCATATTTAAATGCAAAATAGAAAAACCAACAATGGCAACAAAAACAACAATAACACTGATCTACAAATTATGGCTTTGACTGATTTCTACTATATATATAAATAAAATGAAAGAGAGGTAAAAGAAAAAGAAGAAGAAAAGTTAACTCTTTCATTCAGGGTCAGGTGTCAAATATTGTTCCGCCTTAGTCACTGCACTTAAAATCATAGGATCTCAAAACAGCCATTGTCTCATATTGGTTGCGTTACTTAACCTTTTCGACCCCAAAGTTGCCTGAGAGCAACTTCACCTATTTGCCATCTAATTAATTAATTATTAATTTAAGTAGAAACCAACAAATTCATATTTTTAGAAGTGAATTCAAAGCAAATTACAAAAATGTCCCCAAAATAATATCCATTAATTTGCAGCGATATCAAGGAAAGTTTGTGTTCTAATTGAAGTCTAAGAATTGGGCGCGTTTGATCAAAACCCTGTTTTTTTAATAATAGTTCAATAAAATCAAAAAGTGTTAATTTTGTATTTTTCCATAAATATTAAAAAATATTTCTGTAATTAAAAAGGGTTTCGTAATTTAAATACCAAAAAGTAATATCGAGAAAAAATTCGAAATCGAAAATTCGAGATCGAAAGGGTTAATTGAAATACTGCCAGGGTGAGCGATTACGGTGAGATGCCTTCGTATGATGAAAATTTTTATAAAGTTGTATGAGCGCCCCCTGCGCATCCGCTGCTGATAGGTGGAAGGAGTTGATACATCAGAGGGTTGGTGTCCTTGATGGCGCTGCTTCGTTTTCGGTTAGTGCGCTCAGGCACTGTTGATGGTGTTTTTGTTGCGTTTGTACGGTAACTGAATATGGGGATCTGCTGCATGTTGCTCATCCACCGATTGGAGAGAAAAGGATAGGAACCTATCGCAAGGAAAAGAATTTGACTGAGTTATATTGTGGACGATGAAGGTCCGGCGAAAAAGGTGTTCGATGCGATAGTTGGAGGTCGACGGCGAAGAAGGAGGCCGTATCTTCGGTGGAAATATCAACTTGAGGTAACCCTTATCATCTCTTGGCATGACCAACTGCAGAAGGTGCTCGCAAAGCAGAGTCGCCGGGAGAGCTTTTGCGGCAGACCGTAACCCGGTAACGGGTTTCTAATGCCAATTAAGTAAGTAAGTAATGTTGATGGGATGTGGAAATATTAAGTAGAAGGAAAGACAAAATTTGAAAAGTGCGGAGCCAAACTTTAAAGTGGAATTCAAACTCACAACCTCTTGGATGGGACCACGCTGGGCTACCGAGAAAGTGGCATCTTTATAGTGTTGGACAAAAAACCAACAGATACGTTCGAGGCCCTGTTACCTTGATGTCACTCGGTTGTGGGTAAGAGTCATGTCATGTCAATATGAAGCAAAATTAGCAACACTTTTGAAAATGGAAATATTTCTGTGGACATGTTAAGGAGTTGGACTATGCAGTTTAAGAGTTGAGGATATGGCTGACAATTGAGTGATCTTAGTGGACCGTGGTGGGTGGAATGGGATGACCAACTGTAGACTGTCTGGAGCAACTTTAAAAGTGTTAATGGGCAGCAAAGCTGCAACAGTTTTTGGTATAGATCGGAGAGTTCTCAAATGGCTGCATTTATTGACAATTCCGTAAGTTATTCGTTAGAAGACACCTGACACAGTAAAACCTTGGCGAGGAAGTTATCTGTAAAATGAGATTTGAAGATGACAAGTCAGTGTGTCCGGCTTTGGTTGGTAGAAGGGGACATTGCAGTGTGGGACAAACGTTCATAAAAGAGTACAAGAGCAACGAGAAATCTACTAGAAAGAAAGCGTGACATAGTGATTTGGTCAATGGGTGGCAGACCTCTGATTGACTTGGCACAAATTTCATGGGAACGAAAAGAGACCCACTATGTGGTCCATTTGCCTTGTTGAGAACCCATAACTCCTAGAGGAGTGAATAAAGGAAAACAAATTTAAATTTATTCAATTCAACGAACAGGGGATAGCTTTTAGTAATTAAGAAGGAATCGGATAGGATTTTCTGAAAAAATTTTGGAATAAAATGATAATAATAATGAAAATAATTAATAAAACTAAATAATACAAATTATAAATAAAGAAAAACAAACTTTGGGGCAAAAAAATTAAAACAATAATGAAAATAATAAATGAAAAAAATAAACCAAATTATAAAAATTATAAACAAAGAAAAACAAATTTTGAAAAATTAAAATAACTTTTAAAAAAATTAAAATAAATAATGAAAATAATAAACAAAACACACAAATTTTGAAAAAAATGAAATGGTAAGGAGGGAAACGGGTCTATCACCTTCCATAAACGATTTTCTGAAACAATTTTAGAATAAAATGATAATAATAGTGAAAATAATTAATAAAAATCAATAATAAAAATTATAAATAAAGAAAAACAAACTTTGGAAAAAATGAAAACAATAATAAAAATAGCAAATAAAAAAATTAAATAAATTATAAAAATTATAAATAAAGAAAATCAAATTTTGAAAAAAATGAAAATAATAATGAAAATAGCAAATGAAAATAATAAAATAACAAATAAAAAAATACACAAAGAAAAACAAATTTTGTAATCCATGAAAAACAATTAAAAATACAAGGTGCGTCCCAAAGTAAACAGGACTTTTGCAATAGGGACGTTTCTGGTGGCGCCATCTATGTGTGAGGACATGCGTTGGAAAGGTACATCTTTCATTCACATACTGTCTAAATTTCATGACATTTGGTCTAGTAGACGCCGAAATATCCCGCTCAATGTGACAGTATGTTTTTAACTTTGGTACGAGAATGTCGATCGAACAAAGAGCTAATATTAAGTTCTGTTTTAAACTTGGTAAAACTTTTACCGAAACGTTTAAATTGTTAAAGCAAGTGTATGGTGATGATTGTTTATCCCGTGGCCGTGTTAATGAGTGGTTGAATCGATTCAAGAATGGTCGTGAAGACTTGAATGACGACGAACACGTCGGCCAGTCGAAATTTGTGATTACTGACGATGCCATCAAAACTGTGCGTGATTTTATCAAAATGCAGCCAAAATCATCATTGGAATTGATGGAAATGGAATTGAACATCTCCAAAACATCAATTGATCGCATTTTAACCGAACATTTGGGTCTCCGTAAAGTGTGTTCTCGCTTCATTCCGCACACTTTAACCGACGACCAAAAAGCGCAGAGAATTGAGCACGCAAAAGACATCGTTCGGGAAGCCAGACGTGATCCAAATTTCTTGTTCAACATCGTAACCGGTGACGAAACGTGGTGCTTTCAATATGATCCCGAAACAAAGCGTCAAAGTGCCGAATGGAAGCACCCAGATGAGCCAAATCCGAAAAAAACCCGCCGTGAGAAGTCAAAAATCAAAACTCATCTCATTTGTTTCTACGATTCAAAGGGAATAATTCATCGAGAGTTTGTTCCACCGGGAAAAACAATTAACGCTTTGTTTTATGTTGAAGTTTTGAAGCGTTTGGTGCATCGCATTCGTCGTATTCGGCCAGAATATCGCGAGGAAGGAAGTTGGCGTTTATTGCATGATAATGCACCGGCTCACAGAGCCCTAGTTACGACCGATTATTTGACCAAAAATCGAATTTTTACCATCAATCATTCACCGTATTCGCCTGATATGGCTCCCTGTGACTTCTACTTATTCGGTCAGTTGCATTTGCCGATGAAAGGAAACCGTTATAAGGACGTTGAGGACATCCAAAAGGCTTGTACCAACATTCTGAAGGCGATGCCGGCCGATGACCTAAAACACTCATTCCAAATGCTTTTGGACCGTGCAAAACGTTGTATCGAAGCAGAAGGAGAGTATTTTGAATAAATAAAAAGAATTATACAAAAATAATCATCCGTTTTCTTTATTTTATAAAAGTCCTGTTTACTTTGGGTTGCACCTTGTATATAACATATAGTTTTTTAAAATGATTAAAATATGCAACGGCAGCCGCCGTGGCTCAGTTGGTTAGTGCGTTGGACCGCGAGTCGCAGGCAGCAACCTCAGGTTCAAATACTGCCTGTAATAACACCTAAAAAAATAACGGAAAAACTCGTTTTCTCTTTCGGTGGCTGTCCTCTCAGCTGGAAATGGCAAACCTCTGAGAGTAAAAATTGCTTATGAAAAAGCTCCCAACCTGCCGTTCGGAACCGGCATAAAACTGTAGGTCCCTTCAACCCGCGTACAAATTCACACGCACAACACGGGTAGTTGCGGGAAGCTAGGCCTTAGTCTCGCGTAAGCGGGCTGTCGTGCCAGTCAATTATTAAAATTATTATTAAAATATGCAACTTTCAGCGTTAGCAACTAAGTACACCAATTTTTTTATTTGGACAATTCAGATACCATTGGAAATGACAAGACGTTAACTTCTGGTAATGAATCGTGGATGGTCTACGTTTATTGAATAATAATAAAATAAAATAAAATAAAATAAAATAAAATAAAATAAAATAACACAAAATAAAATAAAATAAAATAAAATAAAATACAAAAATAACAATAAAATAAATAACAAAATAAAATAAAATAAAATAAAATAAAATAAAATAAAAAAATAATAATATAAAATAAAATAAAACAAAATAAAATTAAATTAAAAAAATTAATATAAATAAAATACCAAAACAAGTTTTGCAGAAACATTTTGAAAAGGCTTGAAAAAGTTATTTTAAATTTTCAGTGTCAGTAACTGTGTCAAATCTTCGAACGAATATTGCAAGGTTCTTCGCAGTGGGGCCGTAAGACTGCAAAGCCCCATAACCGATACAGTCGAAGCTGCGAGGACCTGAACCAGGATACCATAACCTCTGCACAGGTCCGGTCGTGACGAGGGCCAGGCTACATTCTTTAGACACACCGTTCCTAGAAGACATTTTCACCACATCCACCTTGAATTAAATTACGATAACCCAGTAGTGACCCAAAATGAGGATGGGGTATCAAAACAACACTTTTTCAGTGCCATTTGTATTTATCGCAACGGTGATCAGTAGCCACTCGACCTATCCATCAAATCTTATCTTCTTTGAACAATTCATATACCATCAGAGAGAGCAAGGCATTACTCTCTGGGCGGTGGACCGTTTACGTTTATTATATATAATGATGCGTTTAGGAGTTATGTGTTTTTAACTAAATAAAATAAAATCCAAAAACAGATATTGCGAAACAATTTACAAAGCATTTCAAAAAATTATTGTGATTTTCGAATTTAGCTTAATTTCAATTCACCCAAAATTACTCTAGAAAATACTTTGTTTGAAGTGCATTTTTTGTGTAGACTAGTGTAATAGCAACGCAGTGTTAACGACAGTGGCGAGTGATAGGCGTGGGTCGTTTGGTATCATTCCAGTTGTTGGACCATAAAATTATTAATAAATGATTGTAAAAAAATTAAATTAAAAACAACAACAATAAAGCGAGACTTTTGCTGCGGCTTTTTTCAGCCAGACATTATTTTGCGGAAATTTATGCGCAACACAATCGCAAACACACACACATGTATACACTTGCATCGACATAAAAGTGCGCATAGTAGACTTAGCTGCGTCTGCGCCGTGTCGGCGTTCAATGTGAATGTCTCTTTGATTGCGCTCGGCGTGCAGCTTTAGTGTCTAATAAACTTAATAAGCGCTTTTAGCTGCGCGCACGTAACAGCGCCACAAAACACACTCATTAAAGCGCATTGCTGTGCGCCAGCGCCAGCGGCAGTGCGCTTCCTGCGGCTGTAATTAGCCGCGACAAGTCGAAGTCGAAGCCAAATGTACCGTGTGCCTGTCTGGACGGTTCGTGTGCCCGAAATTGTGCAGGTTTTCATTTCTATTAGAACTGCCTAACCTAGATGTATGTGAGAGTGAAATTCACACGCGGCGTCGTTGCACACGCAACTTTGGCTGCCACTTCCTCTGCTCGTTGTGGTGTCGGCGGGCGCAGTCGGTGGGTGGCGCACTGCTAGCAAAACGCTCCCTGCCAGAAGCTGACTGACTCTGCTCCCCATTTTCACACAATATTCTCACAATTCATTAGACTGCGCAAAGAGGAAGACAGCATAAAAAATAGAACACAAAAAATTAAAAAAAATTAAATTAGTAGCAGAAAAAAATTATCGCATGCTGCATGCAGTTTGAGTTTGCTGCAGAAATTCTCACATAAATTATGAATGTGGCCAAGTGTGACCAATAAACTTGCAATTCCCACCTAAGACACCACTGGCCGATCGGCCAGCCAGCACTGCAAGTTGCACGCAGTCGCCGTCGTCGTCGCGTTGCATTCGCCGTTTGAGGTTTTCGTTGCTTGCTTCTTTATTGCTGGTTTGTTTCATTTTGTTCATACATAGTTGTTGTTGTTGTTATTGTTGCTCTTGTTATACATCTTCCCGTTGCACACAGACACAGCCGAACAGATTTAATTTCATTCAAAGTTTTGCAATCAAATATTCCTGGAAACCGAGTGACCACAAATGGCTGCCCGCTCCGCTCTTTGCTCTGCCAGCTGTGATTTTGCCAATGTTGCCGCCGTTCTTTACTGCTGTTGCTGAGTCCGATGCAAAATGAAATGCATTAACTGCTGCAAAATTGTAATCGCAAACGTTGAGTGGGCAATTAGTGGGCATAAATAAATAAAAAGCCACAACAGACAAACACAGAAAATCAGTTTTGCCAATAAGTGCGTAACACGGTTGCAGTCGGGGTGAGCAGCCGTCAGTGGGAAAGTGCAGGTCACCGAAGCTGTACGGCGATTTATTGTGTGGTCGATGAATGATTTCAGTAGATTTTAGGTTAGGTTAGGTTAAAGTGGCTGCCAGGGCATAGCACCTACCGAAAGACACATTTAGGCCTCATCGACATCATGGCGGACGAGTGCATCTGAATTCTCGGCAGAAAGAATAGAGGCGAGCACGGCGAGGTGGTGAATACGAAGGAGAAAGAGCAGTCGTTACGACTGTGGCAGCAAAGCTGGGATTTCACCTTTAAAAGCAGATGGACCCTTACGCTGATACCAGGCATCAGGGGCGGATTCAGCAAAAAATATTTCGGGGGGGGTTTCAAAAAGTAATTCTTTAATATTTACATATAAAATGCCTTCTAATTTGTATGTAGTTTTAGTTTCACTTTTAAAGTCGATCCTAATATTTCAGGGGGTTCAACCCCCCCCCCCCCCCTGAATCCGCCACTGCCAGGCATAGAAAGGTCACTGAATCGCAAGCATGGCGAACTAAACTTCCGCTTGATGCAGTTCCTGACGTGCCATGGCGTATTCAAGAGCTACCTGGACCGCTTCGGGAAACAGAGCAACGTCGCAGAAGACGTGAAACATGTGCTGTTTCACAGCCTCAGGTGAGAGGCACCAAGAAACCACATTGCGGTAGCCACAGAGGTCATGACTACACCGCACAACCTAAGAGAGCTAATGCTGGACTCCGAGAATACTTGGAAAGCGGTAGATATGCCAAAGCGCCGCGGACATCCACAAGGCGCTCAGAAGAGAGAAAGGGCCCAGACGTGCTGACAATGGTAATCGGGCGCAAACCCGGTGAGGTGGACAGACGCTCCTAAATTCAAGGAGGGCTGGTTATCAAACCGTACAGGGAGGGACCTTTTTATGACATACGGTGGGTGAACCTAGTAAGTGTAACTAGCGACTGACTGCATTGCGACCGTGTCTGGAGGGGAATCCGGATCCGGAGGGGATGTGACAAGAGAAGGTTTAATGTACTACACATAGGCCTCAAAATGGTCCCATTGTGATATCACAAGTTGTAAGTGATCTGTCTTACCGCCAGTCAGAAAGCCCACAGAAGCCAATTTGTTTTTTGGATAAACTCTAGCAAGTCCTTGATGTTGACAGAACTCGGGTCAATCAAGTTGTCGAAAAAGAAAGATCCTAGTATTTTCTGTCTTCGCCTGGAGAGAGCAGGGCAGTGTCAGAGAAAGCTACTTATAGTCGCTTTTTCCTCTTAATTTTGGCCAATTTGGAGATGAACAGCTTGCTGCCATCACTCCGGGTATTCCCCCGGGCAACCCGATTAAACACTGGTTCCCATGCATTCCACGTTGATACAATGTTCCAGCGCACTACGCACTACAGAGAAAGTCCGTTTCTGGCCCGTACAGCGCGGTTGTGGAATGGTCTCCCTGCGGATATTTTCCCCAGCACTTATGATCTCGATGGGTTCAAGGTAAGAGTCCATAACCACTTCGCTCAAAACCTTATCCACTAACCTTTATATCCTTCCTGAACCAATGCAATGCCTTGCATTAATAGGGGTCATCCCCTGCTCGTTTGTTCGAGTTAAAAAAAAAAAAAAAAAATGTGGCAGTGCCAATTGTCAATTCCAAATTTGTAGCCGCGGTACACGCCCTAACTCGTTAAGCAGGGAGCGACAAGGTTAGGTTATGTTAGGGTGAATAGGGCATGGAACTTGCGGAAAGAGACTCTTAGGCCACAAAATGGGCCCGTTGTGATACCACAAGGAGAGGGTCTCTCCCAAGTCGAAGAGCCAAATCAAGTTAATTGTGAATTGTGATAAACTCTAGCAAGTTTTTGATGTTGGCTGAACTGAAGTCAATCAAGTGTTCGAAAAAGAGAAGATCATAGTGATTTTGATCTTCGTCTAGAGAGAAGCGGGTAGTAAATAGCAGAGAAGGTGACTCATAGTCTGTTCCTCCTCTTCATTATGGAACCTGCGGCAATAGTCCCAACTGCTGATACTCGTTGAGCAGGAAGCGTCAAAGAGTGTCCACGTTTGATGTGGTGGAAATCTTCTTGAGGGCTTTAATTGGTGCCTGACTGTCCGTGAAAATTCAAACTGTACTTCTAAGGAAAAATTACAGAAAATGGCAAGTACTTTCGCTTGGAAGATGCTACAGAAATCTGGAAGATGGAAACAGTATTTCATGGGTGGATATTCGCACCTTACGCCAATCTCTACTTTATCATCTAACCTGGAGCTGTCTGCATAGAAGCTTCAGTTTTAGATACCGTTTTCTGTTCCTACATTTGAGGTACCTTTTAGGTATGTGGGTTTAAAATTTGGAGCCAAAGATGTATAATGCTAGGGAATAGTCTGTTGCTGTCGGATATGTCGGTTAGTTTGCGACAGTAATCGAAATCAGTACGTACCCATCTCCTTTCGGTAGTTATCTTATCTTATTGCAGAGAGGGTTGAAGCTTGTCGACAGGAAGAAAGTGGAGTAAGCCATAAAGCCCTTTGGATGGGGTTGATTGTATGGCACCGGTTATGATGAGCCCTTATCCAGGGCAGTTTACAGAAATACAATATTCAAGGTTGTAGGCCCCAACTGCTCTTTTGTGGTAATACAGTGCCACCGTGGCTTTTCGAACCCATTTCGGTTCGCTTTCCTATTTAGGTTCCTGTCCAGCAGTAGTCTTACTTAGTTTTTGGCCTACGATTTTAGTAGATTTTAGTATAAGAATTTTTTTGGTGAAGAGAATAGTAATGAATGAAACGAGTAATGCGAATGGAGTTAGTCGATAGTTTCAAATATCAGATACATATTATGGACTATTATCGATTCTTTTGAGAATTGATCATTGGCGCACACACGGGGTTTTTCGGTGGTTCAACCTCCCACGAGTAATGCGAATGGAGTTAGTCGATAGTTTCAAATATCAGATACATATTATGGACTATTATCGATTCTTTTGAGAATTGATCATTGGCGCACACACGGGGTTTTTCGGTGGTTCAACCTCCCTAAACACGAAAATTGCTTGTACAAAATATGTTTTCGAATGTTGAAACGAAAAAGTTCGAAGAGTTGTACGCAAAACCCCCCCAAAATGAGATACCGTGTGCGCCACTGCCATCGATAATAATCAAAATTAGAGAAACCCATATCCAAACGAACTTCAAATGAACTAATTGCCGTAGAGAGTTTGGATTTCAAATCTCCTTTCCTTTGTTCTCGTGGTTTATCTGAAAGCTGATAATGAGTTCTTACACATTTTGATGCTATGCGGAGATTTATAATGTAGTTGAATCAATTCAGTAGATTTCAGTTTAAGAATGCTTCTGTGATGAACAAATAGTATCGATACATTGAAAATTAGATATTACAATTTCGAGAGTTTTTGCCGGTTTCGATATTTCAGCTGGTAGTGCGCTGGTTTTACATGCCGGAGGCGCTAGGTTCGAATCCTAGTTCCGGCTGGTTAAAACACTCGTCTATTTCTATCGCTATCTACATGAAGCAGATGAGAATCACAAGAATCGCTAAGTGAAAGAGAAACTACCAACCGCCGTTCGGATTAGGCGTTAAACTGCAGGTCTCCTCCCTCTCCCCTTTCTCCATCCGCTTGATGTGAGTGTTGTAGCACCGTGTTTCATACATTTTTCAAAACTGGTGGAATATGTGGTACAACAATGGTCCTCTGAGTGTGTCTCTAACAGAGGCAGCCACCATAACCTAACCTAACCTTCGATAGTTTCAAGTATCGAATTTTATAAACGACTGCAGATTCTTTTGAGAGTTGAGTCATTAATCAGCGAAGAGAGTTTGGATCTCAAGTTCCAATCTTTTGTTCTCTTGGCTCATTTGAAGGTTTACAAGGATTTTTTATACACTTTAATGCTGTGTGGTGATTTATTAAGTGGTTTAATGATTTCAGTAGATTTCACTTTCTTTGATGAAAAAATAGTAGTTATATACTTCGCAAATCAAATATCACAGTTTTGATTGTTTCTAATATCGGATATTACACCGTGCGACAAAAATAAAAAAAAATTTTCACACCGGAAAAAATCCATATGGGCGTGAAACTAGAGACCAAATATAGTAATACTGCGTACTTAGTTTTTCATTTCTATATCCTTTGTTCTTTTAAAAGGACTTCAACATTTTGAAGGGGATACAAAATTAAAAAAATATAAAAAATACTTAGCCTCGTTACAATATGCCGACAATATTTATATCAAATGAAAGAGAAAAAGCTCAAGTATTTAAATAAAATTTCTTTTTTATCTATTTGTAAAAAAAGGATATGAAAAAGGTCCTTTCAAAATTTTAATCCTTTATATCCTTGAAAATTTATATAGAATTTTCCTGAAATGTTAAAACCCAAAATTTTCTTGATCACGTTTCAAAATTTCATTACTCTAACTTTATTGGTTCGAAAGTTATTAGGAAAAAGGCGGAAGCTGCAATTCGAATTAAGTACAAAAATTCTAATTTATTTGAGTTTCAGTATTTTAAATAATAAAAAGATACCAAATCAATGCTGTCACACGGTGTTATAGACTTCTGCCGATTCTTTTCAAGTCAAGCTTAGTTTACTTTCAGTATCGACGGTAGACAACTTTAAAGAGAAACCATCTCACAACGAACTTCTGATGCGAGAGAGTTTAAATTTCAATCCTTTGCTGTCGTGGTTCATCTGACGGTTGACAACGATTCTTCTCACACTTTTACAATACTCACAAATTTAACCTTTTCCAGTAATTTACGCTGAAATCCCCAAAATGTGTCGCTGCATTCAAAGTAAACTTTTTGCCTTTCTGCGACATTTACATGGACGACTTTGCCGCCAGCCTTTCAGCGCCAACTCCGACCACTTTCAATTGCCTCAGTCGCCGTTCTGCCGGTCCATTTGCCACGAATTGTCAAAAGTCCCACCTGCCTCGCTCCGACGACCGCAAATCCAGCGGCTGTGTTCAATCGTTGTTTAGATGGATGAGCCATGTGTGCGCGGCACGTGCGCTGCAACCCCTTCACGTGTCTCTAACTTAATTTACAGTTAAATATTAGGAAATTACCTCACGTATTTGCGTGCGCCAGCAGCGACTCGGCCGAAAACTTTGTAAGCCTTGAAACGTACAAACGCTGCCAACAAAAAGAAAATACAACTTTTCTTTCAGAGACTTTGGCTGGCCAAGAGTGAGAGAGATTGTCTGATTGCGAGTGTGTATGTGCGTGTGTGTGTGTGTGTGCGATGCGGTGCAAATGTGTCTGAAATGCGTTTTCAATTGCCAATCGAAGCATGTAACTGAAAATTTGAATTGACTGACGCCGACGTTGGCGCCGCTAAAGCACAAAATCCTTTAAATCCAACAGTGCTCCGCCTGACCGGCTCGCGTTCACACATGTCAAGCCCCGCAGCCCGAGCCGAAGCGGCAGTTTGCTGCTACTGCAACATTTGGCGGCAACGACAACTGCGGCAGCGGCGGCGGCGGCGGCGGCGGCGGCTGAGTGCTCAATGCGCCACACCTGACGACATGTGCCGCATGTAAATTTCTCGCAGCGCGCTGGCGGCACTGTGGGCGCGCGGGTCGGAGGGGTCACCATTTAAGCCGCACTAACTACAACGCGCACAACCTTTGAACCTTTGAGTCTTTTGTACGCAAGTAATGCGCATTCGAAACTTTTCGCTTGAGCAACTTTAAGCAGCACGGCCCAGTTTCGGAGCGCCACCCACCTCGGCATCACTTTGCCTTCCTTCCTCCCTTCACCGCTCACTGGCACATGCTAACCATTGGAAAATTGTAATAAGTGGCGGGCTTTTTTTTGGCTGCTCGTCGTGTTGTCTTTTTTCGTTTTGTTGTATTTGGCGCAGTGCAGCAACAAGCGGCACATCCGCTTTCACTTCAGAAACCACAGCACCAACAACAACCACATTTAACACACACACATCGAGTTATTGGTGTGGTTGTTGTTGTTGTTGCTGCTGCTGCTGCCGATGATCATTGCTTCCTTGTGGCTGTTGTTGGCCATCGAAGGAAGCTTTCAATATGCTAAGCTACCAGTTTTGTGTATGCATTCATATGTTGATGTTGTTGTTGTTGTTGGTGTTGTAGTTGTTACGCTGGTGTATAATTTTACTGCGTTTGCTGTTGTAGTTTGCTAAAAATAATTTGCTTCTTTTTTTGTTGGTTAACGCACTTGAAACGCGTCCAAATGCATGCAGCCTGCCGCATGCAACTCGACGTTGCGTTATCAACGCTACCACCGGATGTTGCACATAAAAACAAGAAAGAGTGCTTAAGTTAGTCTGAAACGACTTTTTTATGCGCTACACTAAACATTTTTCCACTTCTAATGCAAAAATTGGCTATAAATCAATTTAAATGAAAAAAAAATATGCGTCGTGAGTGTGGTTCACTAAAGGGGTTAAGTGGCGAGTGATATTATTTTAAATTTGTTTGAAAAATATTTGTTGAATTATTTAAATTATACAAAATTGCAAAAATATTAAAAAAAGGTATTAAAACTTTTTTTTAATTATTTGTTGTATTATTTAAATGACTTAAAAATGTTAAAATCTTGTCAAGTATTATTTAAATTTTTTAAGTTATTTGTTGTATTATGTAAATTATTCAAAATTGCTAAAATCTTATTAAAAATATTATTAAATTTTTTAATTAAATTTTATATAATTTCAATTATTTAAAAATGGTAAAATCTTATTGAAATTTTGTTAAAAGTATTTGTTGAATTATTTAAATTATTAAAAAAATGTTAAAATCCTATACAAAATATTATTTAAAACTTTTTTCAATTATTTCTTGAATTATTTAAATTATTCAAAATTGTTAAAATATTATTAAAATATTATTTACAAATTTTTTAAATTATTTGTTGTATGATTTAAATTATACAAAATTGCTAAAATCTTAAAAAAAATATTTAAAATATTTAAAAAATATTTTTTGAATAATTAAGATTATTCAAAATTATTAAAATTTTTTTAGTTATTTGTTGTATTATTTAAATTATTCAAAATGGTTAAATCTTATCAAATATTATTTAAAGTTTTTTAGTTGTATTATTTAAATTATTCAAAATTGGTAAAATCTTATCAAATATTATTTAAATTTTTGTTAGTGATTTGTTGTATTATTTGAATTATTCAAAATTGTTAAAATCTTATTGACATTTTTTTTTTAATTATTTGCTGAATTATTAAAATATGCAAAGTTGTTGAAAACTTATTAGAATATTATTTAATTGTTTTGCAATTATTTGTTTAATTATTTAAAATATTAAATATGTTAAAATCTTATTAATATGTAATTTAAATTGCATTAAAATTATTGGTTGAATTATTTAAATTATTCAAAATTGTTAAAATCTTATTAAAATATTATTTAAAAGTTTTAAATTATTTGGTGTATGATTTAAATTATACAAAATTGCTAAAATCTTAAAAAAATGGTATTTGAAATGTTTTAAAAATATTTTTTGAATAATTTAAATTATGCAAAATTGTTAAAATCTCATCAAATATTATTTAAATTATTTTAGTTATTTGTTGTATTATTTACATTGTTCAAAATTATTAAAATCTTACTAAAATATTATGTAATTTTTCTATATTAATTGATGAATTATTTCAGCTATTCAAAATTGTTAAAATCTTATTGAAAGTTTTTTTTTTATATATTTGTTGAATTATTTAAATATTTATAGTGGTTAAAAACTTATTAGAATATTATATCATTTTTTTTTGAATTATTTGTTGAATTCTTTAAATTATTAAACATTGTTAAAATCGTATAAATATGTTATTTAAATTGCTTTAAAATTATTTGTTGAATTTTTTAAATTCTTAAAAATTGTTAAAATCTTATGAAAATATTATTTAAATTAAAACAAAATTGTTTGTTGAATTATTTAAATTATTCAAAATTGTTAAAATCTTATGAAAATATTATTAAAAATAAAAAATATATTGAAAAGTTTGCTATTGCCATTTGTTGTTGTTGTTATTGTTGCTGTTGCAATACTTGAACGCACACAAATTATGCTTGGATTTTCCTCTACGAAACAACAAATGCGGTTTGAGCAGCTTCGGACGAATGAATTGTTGCAATTGAAACTTTTCTTTGAAATCATCTTCAAGTCTTTGTTCAGCATTCTTGCGCAATTTTGCGAAATTTTTTGTGGCTGAAAGCCAAATGTTGAGGATATGTTTTTCTTTTTTATTTTTATTTTTATTGTTGAAGTAATGTGTATGAAAATGTGTACAAGTTGTGTGAAGAAATGTATTCAAGTAATAGCTGAGAGAAAAGATGTAAAAATTATTACTATCTTACTTACTTACTTAACCCATTTCGTACCAATATTATAAAAAAGATTTCATTTTAAGATTTTTGTAATAGGAGAGCGAATTAGGTGTCTTTCACCAACTCGGCTCGGAAAATTAGTTTGAGAAAGATCGATGATAGCATTTGTGGGTAATTTCAGATTAAGGTTTGATTTATTAACACTTTCGCGCCCTTTGTGGTCATCTGAATCTATTGAACGTATTGAATTCTAATACAAAATTACTAAGTTTCTGTTTCCAATCATTGTGTTTGAGTTTTGCACAAGTGAAGTTATTTCTAGTATTAAAAAAAATGTGAGGGGGTTTTCAATGCCCGCCCAGCTTTAATAAGAAAGGCGTGGAGGGCATAGGAGAAATATTTTATTAGAAAGTTTATATGTAGATCCAAGTATAATACAAAATACATAAACTTAAGATTACACAGGTTTACTGTATTAAAAAAAATCTCCAAAAATGACTAATTTCGATGATTCATTAACAAATCAAAGGTACGAAATGGTTGAACAGATCTAAACGATTTTCAATATAATTCAAAATTTTTCCAATCATTCTATGTCAGTTTAGTGCAAATCTGGTTTTTTTAAAGTATTTTTTAAAGAATTTAAGAATCAAAAGTTTATATACTTATGTGGTTTTATTCAATGCCTGCTCATCTTTCATAGAGAAGGCGTGGTATGGCAAACAAATATTTTAATAGAAAACCAATAGATCTAAGTATAATATAAAAAACATAAGCTTTAGATTTTACAAGTTCAGCGTAATAACAAAAAAACTGCAAACATTACTAATTTCTAAGATTTGTTAAGGAATCAAAGGTACGAAATGGGTTAACTGGCCTTAACGTGTTACCGAGTTACGGCCGGCGCCTCTGTTTTGCATCAGTTGGTCTCAATAAGAGATGATGGGGCGTCCTCAACTTGGTTCTTCCACTGGAGACGCGATTTTCCCGATTGCAGTGGACTTCTTACTACCGCGTCGAACACCGTTTTCGCCGTAGCTCCATTGTCTGTACGGGATACATGGCCGAAGAATGTTAATTAGCTGCGCTACGTCCATGTTTTTAAACAGCTCATATAGCTCATTGATGGTTTGATACGATAATTCATCGTCAATACGAATAGGGCCGAAGATTTTGCAAACTAGATACCTTCCTCTCGAACACCCTAAGGGTCGCTATGTCGCTACAGTGTCCATGCTTCGGCGCCATAAAGAAGCACGGAAGAATGGGCATCCTATATTTTTCGATCGAAAAAGAACTCTGCTGCTCAATTGCCTACCGAGACCGTAGTAGTGATGTCAGCTTAACATTTTATAAGGGCTTCCGCCAGTTGGATAGAAGCACATTTCCTTTAGAGGGTTCGGACATTGCAACGCATATTCTCAAATCGTGTTCCTTAAATCGTTTGCTATGATCGTCCTTCCGAGTGGGATTCTTCCGACGCTTTTTTAGTGTTCATTGGTCTATTGGTGTTACATACCCTGCGCACAACCTAAATTTCAAGTCCTGGGGATGGAATAAGCTGCCAAATCGCTATCCATTAGGGCCACGAGACGATTTTGTATTAACTTGGATTGGACAAGGACAAGGATGGTTCAGGCGTTTGCCACGTTGAAAGCAATCGGAGTCTTTGGCTTTGACGCTCTCATCCTCCTTGAGTGAGATGATGTTTAGAAAGTAACGCTAAGGAATACATCGATAGTACATATTTGTAACTCTAACAGTGCTGTTTTTCCAGAGGAGGAAATGTTCATAGTTAAATCAACTAATTCATGGCGTTGATAACGATGTGTCCCTGCCCAATCTAATGAGTCATTTTTCTTTCCCCTGTTCATAGTAAGCTATCCTTGCCGGCCTCGATAGTCCAGTGTGTAGCGCGCTGGCCTCCCATACCGAGGCCCTAGGTTCGATTCCTAGCTCGGGCTGGTGAAAGGCTCATCTACTTCTATCGCTATTCACATGAACCAGATGAGAATTACAAGGATCTTGGCAGGAAATGGCAAAACCTCCAAGTGTGAAAGAAAAACTGTCAGCTGCCGAACGGATTCGGTGTTAAACTGTAGGTCCCCCCCTTCCCCATCCGATTGAAACGTATGTGGTAAAAAACAGTGTTGCATACACATTTCAAAAGCGGGTGAAATATGTGGTATCACAATAGGCCTTCGACTGTGTCCCTTACAGAGGCAGCAACCATAACCTAAAATGGCCATAATTATATGTGACATGTTATTGCGAGCAGATTCTTCTGACTTGTGGTACATACAGCAACCTCTTCCACTTGCAATGATATAAGGTCAGAAGACCAATCTTTCTCGATTTCGCTTTGGCCAAGTCTGCCGTTGATTGCCTACAAGTGAAGCCCAGAAGTCTGCTCCATTATATTTGAAATTTATGTCGCAAGGTAGATGCCATATCTTTGTGCCAGCAGTGTTCAGCATACATTTTCATTTCTCATTTCCATAGGTTCCAGTGATTTACCACTACTTCAACTATCTGCTGTCAAATTTTTATCTTCAATCTTCATTGAGATATTTATGCTCGCACAAATATGAATATGAAAATTCAGTATTGAAAAAACAAAAAAATTACCCATAAAAACCAGTTTTGTTTATTGATTTAATTTTACAGGCAATAAATGAAACTTTTTTCACATTTGCTTTGCATCGTTTTTCGTTTTTGTTTAGCTTCGGCACAACTAATAAATATTAACAAAAACTCCACTGCCCACACTTCAAGTCGACACAGTCGATACACTTGAAAAACTTCCACTCGATGTGGGCGTAAAGCTAAGAAAGGAAATTAGTCACCAACGCTGGGGATTTGTAGCTTTCGGCTGTTTATAAGTTTTGTTAAGTTTTTCGTGCACAAAATGCTTCAAGTCTTGTTGTTGTTGCTTTTCAATAAGAAAATAACAAAAAAATATGGATAATATTTGATTAAAATTTAACTAACTTTGGGAACATTTGTGAAAGGTTATGCCGCAAGTATGGAAAGAAATTTAAAGAATTTAATTATTCGCAAGTGGCGGCTAATGTTTTGAGTGAATGATGGGGAAATGCGGTGAATGCGTAGTTTGTGTGACCTTTTCTGACCTTTTCACAACTAAAGGCTCTCATGCATTCAAGGTAGATGGATGGCTTTCGGTTAAGCTTGTTTAAGTACTTTTAAGGACAAATTTTGCATATTCATGAGTGGAATAAAGTTTTATGCAACAACAAAAAGTGTTGGTCTAAAGTTTAAGAAATAGCAAAAAAAGTGGCTGGATTGGGGAATAGCAAACCATTGGGAAAGTTTGAAGAAAACAGGGAACAAACCTATGAAACTTTGCAATGATAATGGAACCAAATTATTTGCTCATTTGGTTACCTTTGGAAATCGTTGTCTATTTCATGAGTGAAGCAAATTAGCTTTAAAAAAAAAAAATTCAGATGTAGTAAAAAGGAATCTATTATTTTTGCAAGAAAAATGGACGATTTTTTTAGTATAACTAGAATGATCTAATTTAGATCAAATATTGCACCAGTTGTTCAATGACTTTTTACCATTTTGATGCTAATTTCACTATGAAAATAAAAGAAAAAAATAATATAATTTCACTATGTCTCTCTCTTAGAAACCCTCAATCCTATTGACAAAGTCCTGGTACCTCGAGGACAGTCGTTTTCTACAAACTTCTCTTGAGGGTAATTTTTCACCAGCAAAATCATTCGTCATAGACAGAAACCTGTGTTAATCATTTGGTGCCTCCCAACTCAACTGCCAAAGCTTCTGGCGAGTTACTGTAGATGTGTGTCCTGTTTGAACACTATGGCTCTTCTATTGGCCAAAGTTGGCCACTTCTAGGCACACAAACTTACAAAAAAAATTTCCAGAGCTTCTGACGAGTCACAATTCCTCTCCTATTGACCAAAGTTGGCTGCTTCTGGGTGATTGATTTCTTTAGACAGTCCTATTCTTGCCAGTTCAAGTTCGAATTAAGAGTTTGGCCGTAGTAGAGCAGCTCCTTGTAGATGTTTTCCCTCTTAATTCCACCAAAGCAAAAATTTTCTGCGCTTCAATCCGGGCTTTAAACTGTGTTTCGACCACAACCGTCTTTGCTTGAGGTTGTCGTATGTGATCCATTTTTAATCATCAGTTGACAATCGCTTTAGAAATTAGTTAACTTTTAGATTCAGATGGAAGTTCGGTCCATGAGACGTTTCTGCGTTCAATAGTGTCACATTGAGCTTTTTTTTATTCAGCCTAATTCAAATGGTTCGAAATGGGTTTTGTGCAGTGAGTATTTGCTGGAGAATCGAAGTAGTGCTTATGTGATGCTTGGAATTAAAAATTTCCATGATTTCATTGACATTTTTCACACTTGACCTTCCAGAGCCTGAAACATTTTTGACATAAAAATTACTGGAATGGCATCGAGGAAACCAAAATTTTGCGCGTGTTGCTTTTGCAGTATCAGCACCATAAATAATATCCAAATTTTCAGCCGCTTCTGTCGAGGAGAAACTAAAAAATATGGCATATTCTGTCTTTGTTGTTGTCCATCTTTGACGCGCGTGCAAACAAAATTGAGTAAAGCAATCATAAAACTGTCTGGGAAGTTTTTTTAGTATGAAGTCTTATCTTTCTAACGGCATTTAATGTAATTTTATTGCTTTTTAACAACATGAGATACAGATTTGTAAAGCCATCAATTGCAAAAATAATGGATTTATTTTTATTACAATTCATGTTTGTAATTTAAATTTTGTTTCTTTTAACATTAGGAAAATTAGTTAGTTTGTGTTTATAATTGATGAAGTAGTAACTGATTGGTTCAATTGAATTAATAAGAAACAAATTAGAAATAAAAAAATGAATCCATAAAAAAATATTTTTTTAAAGTATTTGTTGTTTCCTCCAAAAGCTATGAAAATTGGTTTTTTTGCAGTAATTATTATAGCAGTAGTAACCAATTAGTTAAATAAACCAATTCGTTATTAAACAATTTTTTTAATTTCTGCTAAAATCGATGAAAATTTGTTATGTTGCGGTTAGTAGTAACCTATTTGTTTGATTGAACTAAATACACTAACGAAAATGCGCACTTTCCGGAATGAAAAGTGGTTATTTGAAGGTTATTATTGATGCAATAGTAACTGATTGGTTCAATTGAATTAAGTTCGCCAATAAAAAAACGATTTGTTTTGAGTATTTTTATCTTGCCTCCAAGAGCTATGAAAATTGGTTATTTTGCAGTTATTATTGTAGAAGTAGTAACCGATTAGTTAAATAAACTAATTACGCTTTTAAAAAATATTTTTAATTTTCCTCTAAAAGCTATGAAAAGTGGTTATTTGTCGGTTAGTAGTAACGTACTAGTTTAATTGAACTAAATCCACCAACAAAAATGTGCATTTTCCTGAATGAAAAGTGGTTATTTGAAGGTTATTATTGAATTATTTACTGATTGGTTCAATTGAATTAAGCTCATCAATAAAAAAATTATTTATATAAAAAAAATTTTTTTTTATGTTTTCTCCAAAAGCTATGAAAATCGGTAATTTTTCATTTATTATTGATGCAGTAGTAACCGATTAGTTAAATATACTTATTACGCTTTTAAAAAAACATGTTTAATTTTCCTCCAAAAGCTATGAAAATTGGTTATTTTTCGATTAGTAGTAACTTATTCGTTTGATTGAACTAAATACACCAACAAAAATGTGCATTTTCCTGAATGAAAAGTGGTTTATTCAATTGAATTATGTTCGCCAATAAAAAAATACATTTGTAAAGTATTTTTATGTTGTCTCCAAAAGCTATTAAATTTTGGTTATTATTGATAAAGAAAAAAAGGTTTAATTTTCCTCAAAAATTTCCTCAATTTGGTTATTTTTCGGTTAGTAGTAACCTATTAGTTTAATTGAACTGAATACACCAACAACAATGTGTTTTTTCTGCTTTTTACTTAAAGACTTGCACGCGCCACTTCGCGCACCCAGTATGTGTGTGTGTGTGTGTGTGTTCTAGTTTCGTCAACTCATTACCAACTTGCCGTGTCGAGCTCAACCGAATTTCGTCACTAGGAAAATAGGCACAAAGCGTTTTAGCCTTGAAGCGTCAAAGCCGTCAGCCAGCCAGCTTAAGCTGCCTTTTGTTTATTTGTATAAACACTCCGGTGTGATTGTGTGTGTGTGTGTGTGTGGATGTACAGCTGTGTTTGTGTACGACATGTTGCAAGGTAATCAAGGTAAATGCCTGGTCGTAACCAAGGAATATTGCGTTTCCATCTACTTACATATGTATGTGTGTGTGTGTTTGTTTCTATGTATAGTATGTGAGCGCAGGATAAACAGAAGTGAATGTCCTTGAAGTGTGGCATAATGTCGCATGCGTTTCGTTTTGGCTTATTTTGTGGGTATATTTGTTGTTGTTGCATGCCGGCCATTTGTGTGTGTGTGAGTGTGTGAGCATGTGACGCATTTGGCGGTGTAATAATAGAGATGTGTGTGTCTGTGTGTGTGTGTGCGTGTATTTACTTATGTATTGAAATGGTTGGCAATTTTCTGTTGTGTCAGCATTTCGTTTTTTTTTCTGTGTTCAGTTCGGCCTCAACCTCTGAGCTTTCCGTCTCGACTGCTTGCTCTCTCACTACTTTTGCGGCTTATTTCCAAATAAAAAAAAGAAAACCAACAAAATTGCAGCAATAACAACCACATTTCGCTTTGGCTTCGACTATGTCTCGGCGCAGCGATTTTCTTGATTTTTTCAGGCGTAAATACGAATTTGAGTTATTCTGGTTGCTTTATGTTTTGTTCGCTTTGTTGTTTCTTTACGGTCTCAGACGCACGAAGACTTGCCGCCGCTGGTTGCCGGCCGTTAGGTGCCATTTGTGTGCGCCTTAATTATTAACAAGTTCACTAATAAGTATTTGTGGCCTTCACGCATATGCGTTGTAGTTGTCAACAGCGGCCACAGCGTCAAATCGGCCCACAATTCGCTTCCAGGAGCGGCGCGTTGCTATTCAAGAGGAGGCCTCGTTTCGTTGGCCAGTCCGCCTGTTGGACCATTCAGCTGCTGGGTCGCAACGTGCGCCATTTACTTTGCGGCCCAATAATGGCTGCATAATAAAAATCAAAAGCCTAAGCAGTGGCGGGACGACAGCGGCGCTCGGCGGCCAGCGCGCATTAATGGCTTCCACTTGCAAGGACGTTGTGTGTGTGTGTGTACGCAGAGTGCGGCAGCGTGCTAAGGCGAGCAAAAAATAATCACGAAAACATATTCCTTAGTTACCTGGCACCATGCGACATATAAATATATCAATTCTGGTGCAAGGAGCTCCACACAATCGGCCTACGTAGCGGCATTGAGGCGGCAGATAAATGCCAAATACGAGTATTGCCAGCGGCAAGGACGCACTGGGCGTAGGCGCACACGTTCGAAATCCGATCGAAGGTAATTTCCACTTGGCAGCAGGTGAATGCCAAATGTTCGCTAGTAAATTGGAATTGTATGACATAATGGCCGGGAATTCGTTTCGTTGGTGCATAAGTAGTCAAATGCGTCAAATCTTGCATTCATATTGGGTCTTGTGCGTCTCTTAGAACATATTGCAACAATTTCCGAGAACGTTCGACGACTCAATTGAATTGTAAACTTCAAAGTGGAACAAATTTTTGGACAAACTGAATGAAATTCATTGCAATATGCGTTCGATAAGTAGCGAATAAATTGAAGAAATAACAAATACATTTTTTTTTAAATAGACACAATTAAATTTGAAATTTGGATAATGCGGAAATTTTTGAAGTAAACTTCGATGAAATCATAAAAAGTATTTAAACATCAGAGATCAAAGATAAAAAAGAACTTAATGAAGGTATTCGAATAATAGTTTGGAGAATGTTTTGTTAACCCTTTCGCTACAGGTTTTTACTGGGGAAAGTTAAAATTTTAGATTTTACGTTTTAGGCTTCTATGTAGTTATATAAGCAACATTCCAAAAGAAATTTTATAATTTGTATACTCGGACCCTGTATTTTAGAGTGTTTTTCTATGAGAGCAATCACATCGTTGTGGCTGTAATAATTACTTAAACATAAAACTTTTACGCATAACGAAAATTTTAATATTTCTTCATTTACTTCAGCCAAAATTAAAAAAAAAAAGTATCTAAATTGAAAGAAACGTCAAACTAAAAAGGTTTTTAATTTTTTCTGCTTCTTCTTCTTTTACTATGTCAAGATATACCATTAAAAAACGTGTATACTTCTCTTCTTTAAGCTTAAATATTCAGTTTATTAATTTCGTATTTTTCCTAAAACTTCAAACTATTCTAAAGACTAACAAAAAAATTTATTCCTGCAACGATAAAGGATGCAGACGTCCAGAAATTAGCATGTTACCATATGGCAACAAAATAGCGAAAGGGTTAAGCAATTGAGGAGCTCCATAACAAAACGCAATAATTCCACCTTAACAATTTTTTGAACGAATAAATTTAATTGAAGTCAGTAGGATATATGTACATATATATATATGTATATTTAAACAGTTGTTGTAGTACGTTTTCGAGAGACAATACAAATCATAAATAAATCTATTTATCTGGCAATCAATAATTAAGTTAGGTTAGGTCAGGTACGGAACGGTGTGTGCGGCATAGAGACTGCACTTTCACTCGGAGGCCGAATTGGCAAATTGTGAATCCAGTGTTGCCAGATACCTAAAATGACTTTCTCCTAAATCTTAAAAAATACGGAAATTTCCTCCCAAAAGTTTAAAAAATCTCCTAAATTTTAAAAGACTTAAACTTCTAAAAAAAATAAAAATATTTACAGATAATTTTTTTGAATGTAGCCGTTTTTATTCATCTTCAGCTTTACAACCAAAACTTAACAAAAACAAAACATATTACAAATGAATTAAATAAAAAGTGCCATTTTGGGCGGCATTTCATTGTGACAGCAATAAGTGAGAACGAGATAGAACGAGCTTACATTTTGTAAGCTTACAAATTTTTAACACAAAAGGGTGTTTTGACTATTCAAATAGTTGCCAAAATATGTTTTGTTCTTTCTTCCTCCTAAAAATTCTCCTAAAAGGCCAAGAATCTCCTAAATCTAGGAGGAAATCTCCTTATTTGGCAACACTGTGTGAATCCCTTCTTATAATTTTGAAGTTTTTTTTATTTTTAAGTTATATTATAAATAATTTTCAAGTTATTTAGATAACAAATTTGGAAATGATGCATTGTTGTTCGTCACGTAGTATTTATTTCATTTTTAGATATGAAAATATTTTATTTTGGTTTGAACCATTTTTTTGGTATGGAATTAGGACAGAACTGTTGATCTTTGAGATGTTTTATTATAATGGTTACAAAGATTTTAATGAAAAATTGAATTCAGCTAAAGAACTAAAAAATAAAAAAAAAATTAAAAAAGGGGAATTTCATTTAAAACGAAAATCAATATTGAAAACGTCAATAAAATCATAAAATAGTTTGAAGAATTTCGAAGACCAAAGAAGTAAAAGAAGGGCTTTAATTTTATTCGATTTAAATCGATATTTGAAACAAAAAATCTTGATGAAATCATTAAAGCATTTTAAGGATAAGAGGTCAAAGAAGAAGAATATGAACGTAACTTTTATTCCTTTCAAATCGAGATTCGAAACAAATTAGTCTATGAAATCATGAAACAATATAAAAATTAAAAAACCAAGAAGAAGGAAACACGTATTCTAGTCTAGAAAAAGCTTTTTTAGCTACTCACTCGAAATTTGAAATGAATCCTTGAAATAATTATAAAAAATAAAAATTAAAAAAATTTCAGAGACCAAAGAATCAACAAAAGTATTTGAATTTTACTCCATTTAAAGATTACAGAATAAAGAAGAATACGAAATTAAATTAACTAATTCAATTTGAAACAAAAAAGTATATGAAATCTTGAAAAATTTAGATAAGTATTAGAGGTCAAAGAACTTTAACGGTGTATTTAAGTGTAGAGAAAGGTGTGTTTAGCTACTCACTCGAAATTTGAATTCAAAAAGTCCTTGAAATCCATTTAAATCGACATTCAAAACAGTAAACGTCGATAAAATCGTGAAACATTTTAAAGATTAGACATCAAAGAGGAAGAAGTCGAACTTAACTTTTATTCACTTTAAATCAAGATTTGAAATAAAACAGTTTATGAAATCATAAAATATTTTAAAGAATTTCAGAGATCAAAGGAGCAAAAGAAGGACATTAATTTTACTCCATTTAAATCGATACCCAAAAGGTCGATGAAATCATGAACCATTTTAAGGATTAGAGATCAAAGAAGAAGAAGAAGAACTTGAACGTAGTACTCTAGTCTAGAGAATGCTGTGTTGAGCTACTCACTGGCAATTTAAATGAAAAAGTCCTTGAAATCATGAACAAATTTAAAAAATTTCAGAAACCAAAAAAGCAAAAGAAGAACTTTAATTTTACTCCATTTAAATCGGCATTAGAAACAACAAACGTCAATGAAATCATGAAACATTTTAAAACTAGAAAGACCGGAAGATTTTCATACCTACAAAGAGTACATATTATATTCGCTGATATCTCGAAAAGTACCCATTGGATTTGGCTAATTGTAGTTGTAGAACCCTAATTGTAGAACTAATTGTAGAACCTTAAAAAAAATAACAGTCAATAAAGCAAAAGTTAATAGAAATACTAAAGAAAATACAGATATTTAAAAATGAAAAAACCATCAAAATGACAGCAAAGATCTTTCTAGGTTAGAGATCAAAAAGAAAGAAGAAGAAGAACTTAAACAAAGTATTCTAATCAAGAGAATGCTGTGTTTAGCTACTCACTGGAAATTTGAAATCAAAAACTCCTTGAAATCATGAACATATTTAAAGAATTTCAAACACCAAAGAAGAGAAAGACAAACCTAACTTTTACTGACTTAAAATTGAGATTTGTAACAGAAAAGTTGATGAAACCATAAACAAATGCAAAGATTATAGATCTAAGAAGGGGGAAGAAGAGCTAAACCGAGTCATTCTAATCCAGAGAATGAAATGTTTAGATATTCTCTTTAAATTGCAAATCAAAATCATAACAAAACTTTAAATCAATGGAAGTCAAAGAAAAAAAAGAAGAATTTAATTTGTATTCACTTTAAATAGAAATTCAAAACGTAAAATGTCAATAAAATCATGAAAAAAAACTTAAAGAATACCCGAGATCAAAAATGAAAACGATAATCTTAACTTTTACTCATTTTGAGTAGAAAGTGTAAGCAGAAAAAGTCGATTAAATCATAAACAAAATTTAAAGAAGATTAGAATTCAAAGAAGAAGATGAACTTAATCAGATTAAAGATCTAAGAAGAAGAAGAACTTAAAAATAATTCTCTAGTCTAAAGAATGATGTCGTTAGCTATTATGTCTCAATAGAAGTGCCCGATTTAATTTAATAATACAAAAACATAAATTTATTCAACGTGTGGCGAGATTTTGGTTGCATTGTAAAGTAGACAACACTGGCCTCGATAGTGCAGCTTTTTATGGCTTCTGGCTTTTCATGTCTCTGGTTTTTTATGGCAGAGGTCTTAGGTTTGTTTCATAGCTCGGGTTGCTGGTAAAACCATTCGTATATTTCTGACACAGAAAGTAGCTGAAAATTATTAAGAAACGCAGAAGTGCGCTTTTGGTGGGCAATGATCAAACCTACAAATGTGGAGGAAGAACTGCCAAGTACCAACCACCGTTCGGATTCGCATTCACTTTCCCTCATCCGTGTGAAATGTGTATTGTAACACATGTTGAAAAATAGAGCTGCATACATATTTGAAATGGGTGGAATTTGTGGCATCACAACGGGCTCAATGTGTCTCATACAGAGGCAGCCAGTCTAAGTAGATACTGAGGTCATATTCCAATTAAGTAAGGAGTATATATACTTATTTATTTACAACGATATTGAACCTATAACTATAATTATACAGTACAATATACATAGCCTACCTAAAGTTGACATATCCCAATTAAGTATGGAATATAATGCAAATCGTCCTTGCAGCTTTGATCACAGATCTATTTCTTTTCTCATGAAATTTTTGATGAAATTTGGACAAATATGCGACGATAGCTGATTACAACACGGCCTTGAGTTTAAGAATTGGTTGTGCTTGATTTACATAGACCAGAGATTTTACAAAACTCCAAATAAGGACGGCGTTATATCGCACAATCTTGGGGGCCAGTCGGCATCGAATCTTCGGGAGATGATTAGGTCTGCAAATTGTTGATCTAATAATTCAATTATTTTCAAAAGATTAACAAATCTTTTCTTTAGATAGATAGCGCTTTATTTTTAGAAGTCAGGTTAAGTCATAAGGCTTTAGATCAAAGACCTAAAATAATTATTATGCATATTTTTGGGAATAAAAAAATTGCCTTATTTAAGAAAATTTAAGAAATCCCAATAAGAAATTTTTTACGTCGCCTATAATCATGTAATAAATATTTTTGAGTTGCATAATAACTCCTATAGGTAACAATTATATTTTTCGTTGTCGATAATTATCGATAATTATAATTATTATTTTGGGATTTTTGTTTTTTACATTGCTTTATAACTTTTATTTATGATTTTTTTCATTTACGTTTCCGATAACTTTTATTCTGAAAAATATTGTTTACGTTGAATTACCACATTTCGGATTTGAATTGATTTTTAATTGTTTAAAATTGACAAACGCAAATCAACTGCAGAAACCTAATTTCCACCAACAACAAAACAATTAAAAATCAATTCATACTCAAAATGTGGTAAGGCAACGTAAAAAAAAATTGTCTAAAATAGTTACCGGCAACGTAAATAATAAAAAATCATAAATAAAAATTATGAAGCAATGTAAAAAACATTTTCTCAAAATTATAGTTATCCGTAACGTAAATGAAAAAAAATCATAAATAAAAGTTATGCAGCAACGTGAACAAAAAATATTCCAAAATAATAATTATCGAGAAAAAAAATGTGTTTCTCATAACAATTATTACTCAACGTAAACATTAATTGTCGCAAATAATAATTATAATCCACAAATAAAATTTATGTTGCATTGTAATAGTTACATTGCAATTATTTTCTTCCTTAGCTAGACTGGGCTCTGAATTTGTTCTTCAACTTCCATCTGCGACCATTAAAGGCACTGTTAACAAATGTTTAATTTTAACCCACGAGTGAACATCGAAGGCTGACCAAAGCTCATCTCAGTCCAATGCTCGCAGTTTCTTCTTTCTCTATGCAGGCCTAATGATGGGCTATTTTCTATGGGCAAATCATATGGAAAAGGTAGACATATCTGGCAGTGGGACGTATGATGAGACGGTGGATCACTTTCTGCGTGTCTACTCCGCGTAATGTCGAATCAATTTTAGACATTTGGCACTGATGGAGATGGATTTGGAGAAGCGATCTTGGCTCTGTGGCACTCAGTGGCGCACACACGATTTCATTTTGGGGGGTTTGCGTACAACTTTTGAGCCGAATACCATTCGAAACCATATTGTGTACCAGCAATTTTTGTGTTTGGAGGGGTTTCGGGGATCAAACGGCGCCACTGGTGGCAGTACTTATATATGATTCATTCAGATTTCTCCAAAGGTTGGGTATATGTAAAGCAAATTAACAAGGAACCTCAAGCCGCAGTACAGCTTGTCTGAGTGCTGTGCTAGGTTGTTCCGTCAAAGAAATAAAGGCCATAATATCATATAATGACCATTCTTATAGTGTTGCCAGAACAGGAGATTTCCTCCCAGATTTATGAGTTTCTTGGCCTTTTAGGAGAATTTTTAGGAGGAACAATGGTTTAGGAGATTTTTATTTAATGTAAGGGGATTTTTCGGATCCTTAGTGGATTTTTGGGAGATTTTTGGATAACGAAGTATGATGTATTGGCAACAAAACATATTTTGGCAACTATTTTAATAGTCAAAGCACTCTACTGTGTTAAAAATTTATAAGCTTACAGGATGTAAGCTCGTTCTATCTCGTTTTCACTTATTGCTGTCACAATGAAATCCCGCCAAAAATGGCACTTTGTATTTAATTCATTTGTTTTGTTTTTGTTAAATTTTTGTTATACAAAAATTATAAAAAAAATGTTGGAGATTTTTTAACTTTTGGGAAGAAGTTTTAGTATTTTTTTAAGATTTAGGAGAAAGTCATTTCAGGTATCTGGCAACACTGCATTCTTATGCCATCATTATATTTAACCCCTCTGTTACCCTAGGAAAAACTCGCACATTTGACCCTTGGGTCATAAAATGACCTCGATTTATTTCTTTGTATTTTGTTCAAAAAAGTTAAGACAATGTGATTTTAACAATTTGTTATTACTTTTATTATTGAAAAGCGACGATGGAGACCATGTCCAGGTTTTTGATATTCTTCTCGGGCACTTTAATTCTTGCGATTTCTTCAGAAGTTAAAACTATATCCAACTAATTTTTGGACAATTATATTATACATAACAGATAATAATCATTAATTGTTAATCGCCCAAAAATAAATGATTTCGCAAGAAAGCCTGTTCCCGTGGCCCACAAAAAATTACTCAGTTTAGAGGTTTAATTTATAAAAGTATGCCAAAATATGAAAGTTATACTAGATATTGACACCAATGAACCAATACAAATTATAATATATATTAATTAAGATTATTCGATTTCCCGAAGAAAAAAATGAATATATTCGGCTGACCCAGATTGCGCCCCATCGTTTCCTTTCACTGATTATCTTCTTCTTTAGTGAATGTACTGCTGAGGATAACTCACACGATTCTATTATTGGCTTCCTTTCTTTTCGCGAAATTGAAGCCCAGGAAGTAACTTTTCCAATTCTTTATGGAATAAACGACGTTACGTTATCATTCCAGGGATGAATTTCACATCACAAATGCAATGGTGCCGCAAGGAATAATAGAATTGCGAACTGCAGCCACGAGTAAATTGTGTGTTTGTCGCTGACACGAATATGTTCCAGAAATTTAATCTAGCTTGTTCACACTCCTTTTGGAATTTTTAGAAATTTATTAATTTAATATTGAAAGCTTCAATCAAGATTTCATACCAGCAAACATAAAGTTTTCGTACTATTGGGTTTCGATCCCTTGAAACTTAAAAGCTCTTGTACTGCTCATTGAGATGTGTCGGCGAAGCTACGCCCTTGATTAAATGCCCATTTCTCCTTTCTCTCTTTTCCCCTGTCGAAAAATATGACCCAATAGTAAGTTCGATTTTAGTGTCATTGATGTGCGACTTATAGTTCGAAAGTTAAATACAAAATTTGGATCGTTAAAAAAGTGCCACGCCCATTTTAAACGCCCATAAAATATTTCCAGTGGAATAATATGTCTACATGGGGACACTGCACGAAATTGCAATGCTGTATGACTCATAATTTCGTTTTTACTCGATAGTAGAAAGGGTGGTATAGTTAGTGCCACGCCCTCTTACCAACACAAAACAAAACAAAAATGCCAGAAACATTTATCCACGACACTTTGAAACCAAATCTAATAAAATTCACATCGCATAGACCAATTTCTTGCGTTCAGTACTATGGGTCATAAAATGACCCTAAGGTCAAATTTGTATAGTTGCTCATTTGCACGAAAACCAGTGTTGCAAATAAAATGAAATTTAGCGTATATTCAAATGGCATAAAATTAGTCACTGAGTCCAAAGGAAAACCATTCTTTACCAGAAATAAGAAAGTTACGGCTCTTTAAAGTCAAATTTTACTCGAAAATTACCCTAAGGTAACAGAAGTGTTAATTGGTTCGATATTTCTAGCTAAACATTGACCTTTCCCAATTTTTATTTACTCATAACACAGCACAACAAAAAAACACTTTTTCTGTTGCATGGAGTTTTTCTACTGTTTCTTACACTTTGGGTGCGCTGATTTCGAATCTATCCTCAGATATTCTAGTTCTAGCAGCTCTAGTTAGTGAGATATAGGTACCGTGCCATTTTTTTAGTTTTTCCTCTACTTTTTTCATAATTTTGATTGCAATTTCTAAACCAAAAAACCGCTTGACATGATTTCCACCTTATCGCATTAACAACAGCGCACGGCTTCTTTTCCGATGCAACTTATTTTTATGTTTTAAAATTCCGCGGTAATTGGACCTCAAAGTCGGGAAATATGGAATTTTAAGGCGTTTTCTTTGATGGTCAAAAACATACACATTTTTTGTAAATAAATTAACGAGTTAGGTGTATAATGAAAGCCGACACATCAAGCAATACAACACAGCCAAATTATTTGGCGAGTACACATTCGCATCGAAATAATAGAAAAAATGTACCATAGTCATTTTCATAATTTTTCATACTTTTTGCTTAAAAAATTAGGGGCCTCAAAATATGCTCTTTTATATGTTCCATTTATAGTCTGAAATACAAGAAAAACACAAAAATATTTTATAATTTCCGGTTCCTTTGCTTAAGTGCTCCACTTATTAATGTATTCTCTATTTTTAATACATTTTTGCAGGACTGCCTCACTAAAGGTTCCATTGGAGATCTTTTGGTAATGCTGTGATTTAATGTTTTCATTTTCTTCGTTATTGTATCTCATATATAAGTGTGTTGGTATGTGTTATGTCAGTTCCCTGAAAAACCAATCACTCATCAAATATTCCAAATCACTTTAGTGTCTTCAAAGCGATCGGATCGAAGCATTGTGGCTGCGGTCAACTTGATGCGGTTTTGTGCCATTTGGCAAAAGTTAATGCAATACTCGTATATGGGACTCTTGCGGCCCACACCATGTTGCCAACAATCAGACAGCCATATTGTGTGACACTCAACCAACTAACCAGCCAAAGCAAAAAATAAACACTTTACGGAATTACCTGTTGTTGTGACATGCTGGCCTTCGAATTGGCCGCAGTGTCAGTTCACATTGTATGAACGATTGTCAGCTCACTTGACACTGGCTCACACGCACGCCACAAGAGCACGTGTGTGTGTATGTGTGTGTGTGTGAGTGACAGCAGAGGCTCAAAGTCACATTTGCAAAGAAGATGCCTGCCTCGGCTGCGTGCCCCTGCGGCTGTTATTGCCACCGCTTACAGATTCCGCACAACCATTTAGGCCGAGCACTTACTGCCGCTATGTGTGTGTGTGTGTGTGTCTTTGAGAGTGTAGGTGTGTGCATGAAAAATAATTTTCTGCTCTATTTCGGCCCTTTGTGGTTAATTTCTGGCTGAATTGGCGCTGTGGTGGAGTGACTGGTGCCTGGTGTCTATTTAGAGTTAGTGATGGAAGGGGGTGGGTGGGGGTGCGGTGTGGTGATTCTCGCTGGCACAAGTGGATCGTCGTTGTCCGTTTCGGTCTATTCTAATTACTGCCTAATTTAATGTAAACGGGCGCTTATGTGTGTGTGTGTGTATGTGTGTGAGTGTACGTCGAATTTGCGTCGAGTCACTGCAAATCAGGCAAAATGTCTTTTACAGGCGAAACCAAAACAATTTCTTTATTGCTGCAGAGCTAATGAGTTGGACTATGGAAAAGTGTCGATGTGTGCAGGGAGAAACGAGGAGAAAGAGCAAAGCCCCTAAAGAATATATTTGCTTACAAAATGTGATGAATGAATGAATCACTGAGCTATGGGTAGGTTTCGGATGATGAAGAGAGGTTGGAGGGTGTATGGACAGAAGGCAGAATTTTATTGGCATAGGCCATAAACATTAACATTCACTAGTGTCCGACCGAAACCACTTTTTTGGGCCGAAACCGAAACCGAATATTCGGGTTTTTTTTTAATATTCGGCCGAAACCGAAACCGAAACTTTCTAGTTGAAATAAAAATCACCATATCAAGCACTTTTTCCAACAAACGAATTTTACATTAAGTAAATAAAGAACAAACAAACAAACATAGCATAAATAAATAAATACTTATTAATAAAAACAATTTATTCATTTTTTAAAAACGTAAACAAGAAGAAATCACCCTTTCGTACCTTACTCGATAATATTCAAAATTAAATAAATTAATATTATATGCTAAAAAAATAAGTTTATTTACATTGCTGGCATCTAAATTACTCCTCCTTTTACTATATATCTGCTACACAATAAAATGTAAAAAATATTCTATTCGGTTTCGGCTATTCGGCCATTTTTTGGCCGAAACTGAAACCGAAACCGAAACCACTTATTTGGGCCGAAACCGAAACCGAAACCGAATATTCGGTCGGACACTAACATCCACGCATAAAGCTACCGCAATTCGAAATAGTGTTGAACAATTTCAGGATATCTTGGAAGGAAGATGGAAAGTAGCTCTTGTCAGGATGATGGACTTTCTGAAAATTCGTACAATTTTCCATTCAAACAAACTGCGATTAAGATATTCTAAAAGTCTTGTTTTTGATAGGGTGGTACATCTGTCATCTGGTTCTCCAATAACTGTTTGTACGCCATCTGTCGGGAGCTTGTGCGTATGACTTTTTCCTGTTTCCAGGACTCAAGTTGCCACTTGGCAAAAAGCGAAACGAAGTTAGTAGTTAGATAAAGCGATGGGGTTTCGACAGTACATTCTGATTATTGCTTTGTAGAAACCCAAAAGTTGACAACTTCTCAACTCCGATCATATGGGAGACGTCCTCTGGTGGTGAACTTTAAAACCTTAATTAATTTTATATTTTTTGTACTCAAGAATGTTGCCGATCGCTGAATAAATCATTCATAAATCGGTTCAGTAGTTTCCGAGATACGATGTTTCCTCGCTTAATTATCTACATTTACAAGTGCGGAGCCAATGGCATAGAAAATGGCCAATTTTGTATGGCAGCCCCCTTAAGACTTGGAGATAGCGGGTAGGTATGTTTAGAAGAAACATTTGGAAGGGAAAATAAATGGTTGTCGGTCATATATTTGACACGTCTGGGGCAACCTGGGAGCAATGGGAGGCTATTTTATAAAAACGACCGTTTTGTATGGGAGCCCCATTAAGGGTTGGAGATAGGGGGTGAGTATGTTTGAAAGAAATGTTCAGTAAGGAAAACTAGAGGGTTCGGTCATAGATTTTAACCCTCTAAGAGCAACTTCTGACCAGCTGTGGAGCAATTTGTCGAATTTCCCTGCTTTTTTGTGAACTTTGACCTCGATGAGAAGCCATTTAGGCCCACCCTAGCCCAACAATTTTTGGCTCATGCACTTTTTACTCTTTAAAAAATGTTGAAAATTTTTTTGAATTTTTCTGAAATTTTTTTTCATTTCTCGTGGCGTGTTCGATTGGCCCTCAATGCCGCAGCGGCAATCGATACACTTCCTTGTGTACATTTTGACCCTCAAACATTTGTACACTTGAAAAATTTATTGAAAAAGTGAAGCGAAACGATTGAGGCAATCAAGGAGAATCAGAATCAGAATCAAAATCGTTTGATTGTAGCAAGCATTGGATTATGTACAAGTATAATGTTTACAGTGGAGATTACTTTGAAGGAAATAAAATTAATATCGAAGAATAATTGAACTGTTTTCTTTTTATTTGAAAATTCCAGTAATTTTGATCAGAAGATACATAATGAAATATGGACTCCATAGACAGCGTTCTGAATCTGTATTAATGGCTTGAAAAATTCTTTTGGCAACATACATGAAAGTTACTACAACTGCCACAGTTGCCTAAATGTAGAAGAAGAAGAGACTATACGCCATCTTTCTGCTATTGTTCGGTTTTCTAAGCCCAAAATTCTTCAACAATTTGGACCGCTAAAGAGATCATTAGAACAGATTGAAAAAATGAAATTACGTCCAAAAATTTTAGAAATCTCCTAAAGTTTGTGTTCATATTTTTTGTCATTGGAATAAAACTTCTCATAAAAAATATAAAAATATATTATATTTAAATTTTTTTATTGCAATTTATTGCAAAATTTTTATTTATTGCAAATTTTTTTTATTAACAACAACCTAACGCAAGTCGGCCTCGATAGCTCAGCGGGTAGCGCGCTGGCTTCTCATACCGAGCGCCCCGGGTTCGATTCCTGGCTAGGGCTGGAAAAAACACTCATCTACTTCTGTCGCTATCCACATGAAGGGAATGAGAATTACAAGAATCGCACAAGTGCGCTCTTGGCAGGCAATGGCAAAACCTCCAAGTGTGAAAGAAAAAAAACTGCCCATCGCCGTTCGGATTCGGCGTTAAACTGTAGGTCCCCTCCCCTCCCTTTCCCCATCCGTTTGAAATGTGTGTTGTATCACATGTTGAAAAAACAGTGTTGCATACGCATTTCAAACGGGTGGAATCCTGTGGTATCACAACGGGCCCGTTAAGAGGCCTAAGTGTGTCTCATACAGAGGCAGCCACTTCAACCTAACCTAACCTAACGCAAACAGAACATTTAAAAAATAGATTGGCATGAACTTCGCTTTTGTAAACTTCCTTCATTCATTGCATAAGTTATACACTTTGAAGCATACAAATTAATTACATTAAATTAGACAATTTAACTTTCAATATTCAAGGCTTCAGTGCCACTAATGATGTCAAATGTATCAACATTAAAATATTCTAAAATATTAAAATACATTAAAATATTCTTCTTCCCAAAAATTCTCATAAAAAGCCTAGAATCTCCTAAATTTAGGCGAAAATCTCCTGAAGATTGCCCAACCTGACCCTCAGCACCATTCCCAGCTGCAGTTTATACTTGTCTCCTCGGAGCGTATCTCGTTCTCGAACATTCCAGCACTGCTTCGAACCGTCTTTGCGTTAACTCCAGCAAAATTAACATGGCGCCTAAACGTATGCAATGTACAGCAGTTCATGTTTATCCAGTGTTGTTGTGTTGCCCTTGCCAAGGGGGCCCATAAATGTTTAGTGCGAAATGCATTAAAATTGTAATATAATTTTTTTTGCATTTCTAAAGTGATTCTAGACGAAGAAATAAGAAGATTAAACTTGCAGGACGATTAAACTTGCAGGACGAACCTCCACGGTAAAATTACGTATATGATAAGTTTGGAACTTTATATATGTTAAGAAGAAAAGATATGTCGTTAGTTTGATGTGCTCAAGGTCGCTGATGAAAAGATATATTCCAAAGTATTCATTTTGTCAACATTTTGTCAACCTTTTCAAAGATTTACAGACAACTTAAAATACATCTTCAACATTGGTCAAGCACTGCCATCAGCTTCATTGAACATTGAAACATTGAAACTCCCTTTAGAGGTCAGTGAACTGTAGACAAAAAGTTGCTACATAGAAAAACAGAACTAACAACTAAAAAACATAACAACTCTTATCATCAAATACGGAAACGACCTTCCTTCAACACTTCTCCCCAGACGCTTCCATATTGTGCGTGCCGTCGTCTCCTTCCAGTCAGAGCAAGCTTCGACTGATCTTCTTCTACTAAGTGCTCTCAGGCGAAGACATGTCCTTCAAAAAAGCAAATGCAAAACATTTAGACATTTTGATTAAAATAGCCTCTAAAATTTAAAGAAACACAGCCTTCCTGTCCTTCTTTAAGATATCAACTGGTAACCCCCATCATTCCTAGCTTCCTTTGTCATCTTAATTATCTTTTCCTTCTTCACATACAATTTTTTCACTATTCCATTCTGTTCACTAATTTTCGTCCTTCCGCTTAACATTAGCGTTTCTTCTTTGTTTCATTGTTAAATGTCGCAGAAAATTTCAAATTTCCTTGGCATTTCCTCTACGACGCACAACTGTCGCATATACGCAACGACGCTGATTAGTGGGTTAAGTGCTATTTGCAAATGAAAATTAAGCAATTTGTTCGCTCATTAAAAATGCTGTACCGTTTATTGTCATTGTCGTTTTTATTCGTTCTGCATTGGCGCTCTCGCTCTGGTCACAGGCCGGTGCGTTCTGTCTGCTGGCCTTCTCGCACATTTAAATTGCACGCCACTTCAACGCCACCTGTCCGCACTGTTCGACGGCTGCTGCACGGCCACACGGCAATCCTGTCAACACTGTCATGTAATTTGCTATTTTTACTGTTGTCTTTATTGTTGTTGTTGTTGTTGTTGGCAACATGCAGCTGGCAATTGTTGCTCGCAAGTCATTTCATATCGTGCAATTGAAGCCCTTAATTTTTCCAATTAATTAATTGATTTTGTAATGTTCGATCTGATGTGACTGCAGTCGCCATTGTTGTTGTTGTTATTGTTGTCTTTTGCTCATCTACCGCTGCACCTGTCAACCAGCAACAACCACTGCCGACCAGTTTCTGCTGCATCAGCGCCATTTAGTCGATTCCTGCGGGACTCGTCGAAAGTCATAAAATCAATTTCAACATAAAAAGCCATAAAAAAGTTGGCAATTGAAAAAAAATTGGCTATAATTAAAAAAGCACAAAATGCACATCAGATTAACTTCGTCCGGCGGCAATTTGCCAATTTGGAACAAAACAAAAACGAAAATACAAAACTGCTGCTGCATTTATGTTGAGCAATAAAACTTGGCCGGCGCGCAAACAATGCCGACGACACCGGCGGCTGCCGCTCTCCACTGATCGCCGCAATTTAGATTGCATTGGTGCATAATGAACGCTGCGCTGCACTGCGTCGCAGTGCATAAAAATCGACTCGACTCGACTCGACCTTCGCGGCGCGACATTATTAAGCGGCGCGCTTTGTGCGGATTTCCTCATAAACTGCCAATGAATGCATTTCCGCGTCACTGGCTGCAACTCCAATGAATTTGAATTGCGTCGGGGGCGGTGAGGAGGGGGAGTGCGAGGTGTGAGCTGCGGTGTCAACATTGACTGACGTCATCAAGGATGGGGCATTTTTCCATAATAAATTTGGCAGGTTTTTTCTTAAACTTCTCTAAACTGAGTTATTTACTTTTAGACACTTTTATGCGTTAAAATTGAAGTATTAACCCTTTCCGGAAATTTGTACGATATATCATATAATTTTTTCGACGATTTTTTATTTCACAGCGAACGCACTTTGTATGCAACGGCTTTTTAATTTTCATTAAGTAGTCTCTGTTTAAAAATATAAATCATAATAGCCGTGGCTACACATTATGAGTGCGTTTTATAAGCAGCTTTTTGCAAGAATTTGAAAAACCGATGCTTCTGCGTAGAAATGTTTAAATATGTAATACTTTTTGGTAGCAAAAAGCGAAACAATTTTAAAGTTTGAATCTCAGTTGATTTATAGAACTTACTAAATTTAACATTTTTTGCGTCTAAATATTTTTCCCGAGTCTTTAAAAAAATTGTACGATATATCGTACAGGACATTTTTCGATTTGTTTTGGGAGATGTAAAAGTAAAAAAAAATTGTCTAATTTTCAATATTCTGTTCTAAGTTTGTTTACATTTTGTGGAATAAATTTGGTAATTCTTAACATAAATTTTGGTTTAAAAACTATCTACAAATGATTTAGTCTGAGGTACTTTGCAATATTTAGTTTTATGGGTTCAAGAGAAACTCATAACAATTTATAGCAATTTTCAATTTTGCAAATTAAACAACATAACTTACACTTCCTCTAAAAAGTTTAAGGAAAGTTTATATACAATTATCAGAATTTGAAGAAAAATAAAATAGATTTCAAAATATTAAATTTATGCAACTTTAGTAGTTTTCGAGATCCCTATTAATACAAAGCATTGCGTTGATTCTGAAGGGACACAATAGTCGGGAGACAGGCTTTGAAGCAAGATTATATTAAAATTTGGTTTGAACCAACCAAGATTAGGTTAGGTTAGGTTCAAAGAATGGTCCATGGAACTATTGCATATCCAATATCTGAAATCATTACATCATTTTTGAATTAGGAACATTCAAAACAGAATCGGTTAACCCTTATATGAGTTCCGGGAGTCCGTGGTGTTCTTGACATCGAAATAGCAGATAAACTGACCAATCTGTGCAAAGTGTTTTGAGAGAATACAAAGAAAAGAGAGAGCATTCAAGGGACACAACGCATGTGGTCAGCACAGTGGCGGATCCAGGGGGGGATTTTGGGGGTTGAAACCCCCCCCCCCCGAAATATGTGGATCGGCTATAAAACTACATACAAATTAAAATAAATTTTATAAATATTAAAGAATTACATTTTAAAACCCCCCCCGAAATATTTTTCTGGATCCGCGCCTGGGTCAGCATATGGCAAACTTGAAAATCATCAATGAAACTACATGCAAATCTTTCCAAAGAACTTTTATCATACTCTTCCTCTCCCTCAACTTCCTCAGGCTCCTCAAAGTAACTAAATATTGTTACGAAAATTAGTTCTAGTGGGCTGGTACGTATCACTGGATTCTGCAAGTTGAAATAAACAAAACACACTTAGTTTCTCAAACGCAGTGAATAAAAACCAACAATCACTTTATTTCACAGATTTACACTTCACTGTCTTTACACTTAAATATTTGCTTGATTATTCCGTGTGGCAACTTCGCTAGTCAAAATCAGACTCACTCGCTGCGCCGTACCCGGCTGCCTTTTATACCTGTCCGGTTACCGCGCAGATCGTTCTCGCACATTCCAGAGTGGACTAAAAGTTTCCATTATCGCGACCATCATTGCCAGGTTGAATTATAGCACGGCGCGTAGCGACAGGGTTGCTTTGCACAGCGACAGACTGTCCTATCGTTACAATATGAATTTCGGGGGAGGGACAATCCTTAATCCCTTTCACGACTTTCCTATCCCTTTGGGCACAGTAAGTAAAAGGCCAAGTCTATTATTATTGTTTTTGTAGCATTTTCGAATGATAGTCTTTTTAAGGGAGTTTCTAACCTACCGAGCTTAGGTGCCGGGGAAAATTTCCGTAAGGACACGATTTCATAATCACACCGTTCGAGCCAGAAACGAATATTCTCTGCAATGTGTAGTAAAATGGAGCATACTGCCGATTTCGCACACCACCCACATCCAGAGATGTACTGGAATTTGGGGATAAACTCGTTTGTGAAATGACAGACAACATTGGGTCTTGACTGTATTGAAATGAACCCTGTTCGCTTGACCTCATTTGGAGATTGTTTGCGGGTCGCTGTTAAATGTGTCATTCACAATGCGCCTTTTCCTCTCAATCTACACAAATATTCTCTTTTTATTTCAAATATTTCGAAAATTTTGTTGTTTCTTTAGGGAGAATAATGACACATAATGCTTTTAGGAATTATATCTATTTATATCAGTTATTATCGTTTTAGATTTAAAATTGTTAATACTTGACTGTTATTACTATTTTCGGGTTTTTAGTAAACCTAATAATTGAAATTTTTCTAAAAAAGAGTTTTATATTATTTAAGAGCCATCTATAGCATTAGACGAAACATATTTTTATGACTCCGAAAATTCGGAATAATGTGATTCTATAAATTTTGGGTTTAAATAGTTAAAGTCATGTCCTGTAGCTACAATACAATGATTATACAACAACAGATAGTACATATTCAAACTCCGAATACTCCGAAAACCTCATTTAGGTAATTTTTAAGTTTGAGTTATTAAAATAAGGTTAGGTTAGGTTATGGTGGCTGCCTCTTTAAGGGGGTATTCTGGTCGAGATGGTCCGAAAAATCGATTTTTTTTTCATTTAATATTTTTGATGTAGACAATAAGAGGAATGTGTGTGCAAGACCATTTTTCTCAATGACGAATACTTTTCGAGTTTCAAGGCTATACAATGGGCGACGCTTCGCTCCCACCATCCATTCGTAAATCTCTAAAATTGTTTTTCTCGAAACCATTTTTTTCGGGACGGTAGACACGATTCAAAAAAACTACTGGTCCAATTGACTTGAAATTTTACAAGGATACTAAGCAAATGTGTGGGTATCGCCTTATCTAGGATTATGGCAAAAGCATTTGTTTAACTAATGTTTTTAATGCAAAATATCAACAAAAACAGGGAAAAAAATCGTCTTTTTTTTTAAACACCTGAATTTAATTGAAGAAATTTTTTGTTTGCTTTTATCCTAGATAAGGCGATAGCAGGAAGTCTTGCGATTACAAAATGGGTCACATTTTGTGTTTCAGAATATTTGAACTGAAGATATCATGTCCACCATGGAACAACCATTTTCGGCATGCTCAAGTTCGAGGCATCGAATGAACCGTTATTAAAGAAGATATTCTTAACATCATTAATGAAAATTATTGTTCAAAACCTGTAGAAAAACTTGCGAAAAACCTTGAATAAAAATATTGAAAAGCTTTTCATCCACAACGATTTGAAAACATCGATATTTCGGACCGCCTCGACCAGAATACCCCCTTAAGAGACATACTCGGAGGCCCGAAAGACCATTGTGATACCACATATATTTCATAATGTGCAGTCGTTCATCTAAGTTAATGCTGAACTACTCCGAATATTCTGAAAATTTTAAATATATAACTTTTAGGTTAAAAAATAATCGAATTGTAAATCGTTGAGACCAAAATCTGAAGGAAAAAGAAACTGTCAAGTCAACATCTGGGCCACTGGTTGGGTTTCTTTAGACGAAGATAGAAAGGTCTAGGCTCACTCTTTGAAAACTTGGATAACCGAACAGAATATTAGAACTACTGGCGCACGCAATGGGGTGTTGAGCGTTCAAATCGTTCAATTATTTATTTGTTGGAAAAATTTTATGTAAAAAATATAGTTTCTTATGGTATTAGGCTCAAAAATTGTCTACAAACCACCCCCACCCCCAAATGAAATTCTGAATGCACCACTGATCAGAGAAGACAATATAGAGACTACATTCATCCCTGATTCATCCATCGCTAACTTCTTGAGGTATCATAATGGGTCCATCCTTCGGTTCAGATAGCCACTATAACCTAACCTTACATTACTAAAAATGCCACAACTAGTAACACCGTACGACAGCATTTTTCACACCGAGAAAAACCCACATGTGCGTGAAACTAGAAACCAAATATAGTAATACTGCGTACTCAGTTTTTCATTTCTACATCCTTTGTCCGTTTGAAAGCACTTCAAAATTTTAAAGGGGATACGAAATTAAAAAAAATATAAAAAATACCTAACCTCGTTAGAATATGGCGATATGTATATCAAATGAAGGAGGAAAGGCTCTATTACAATTTATTTTTTATTAATTTGTAAAAAAGTATATGAAAAAGGTCCTTTGAAAATTTGAATCCTTTATATCCTTTATTTAAACCCCAAAATTTCCTTGATCACGTGTCAAAATTTCATTACTCTAACTTAATTGGTTCAAAAGTTATTAAAAAAAGGCGGAAGCTGCAATTCTAATGAAGTACAAAAATTCTAATTTATTTGAGTGTCAGTATTTTAAATAAAAAAGATACAGAATCAATGAAGCGAGAATAATGAAATTTTCACACGTGATCAAGGAGATTTTGTGTTTTAACATTGTTACTTTTCAAGAAAATTCTAAATAAAATTTCACCGATATAAAGGATTAAAATTTTCAAAGGACCTTTTTCATATACTTTTTTTTACAAATAGATACAAAATCAATTTTATTTAAATTCTTGAGCCTTTCCTCTTTCATTTCATATACAAATCGCCATATTCTAACGAGGTTAAGTATTTTTTATAATTTTTTTAATTTTGTATTCCCTTCAAAACTTTGAAGTCTTTTTAAAAGGACAAAGCATGTAGAAATGACAAACTGAGTACGCAGTATTACTATGTTTGGTCTCTAGTTTCACGCCCATATCTATGGATTTTTTCCGGTGTGCAATTTTTTTCAATTTTTGTCGCACGGTGTAATTAGTGCGCCACAGCTCGTTTGAGGCCACTCACGCGGCGGTCATTTAGTGCGCCTTGACAGCTACGTTGCGCGTTGAGTTCCCACGGCGAACGCCAAAAATGCAATAAACGCAAGGCGCATCAGTAAAATGCTAATTGTTGATGCTGCTGGTTGAAATTTTTTCTATAATTCGGCAATTTACCAAAACGCTGAGCGGCCTCAATTGGCCGACATTATGCGTCGCAAATGCAGCGCGCCAAATGCAGAATGCAGCATGTCCAATGCGAATATTGCATTGGCATTGGCAGCAATGGTGGCGCGATTGCCAGCACACACTCACACACACAGACACAAAACGCTAATGTGACATTAGACACAAATAGTCAGCGAAATACACTTTGGCGCACGCACGCTGTGGCGCGGCGATATTGCGCGCACGTCATTAAAAATCCATCGATCATTGCAATTGCAGTGCACTTGCCAAGGCGATGCTTACGCTTAGTGTGAGTGTGAGTGTGTGTGTGTTGTGCAGCGTGCCGCCCAAAGTGTCAATGTTGCAAGCGATGCAGCAGCTGTCGGGCAAAAATGCATCAACTGTCAATGTGGCTATCAATTTTAGTGCGTTGTTATTGTGGTTGAAGGGAGGTTGTTGTTGTTGTTATAAGTTTGATATGCTGTCACACACACACACACACAGTCAAACGGTTGCGCTTAATTATTTGCGCATTTCGAGCGAAGGCGACGTGCGACAAGCGGCGCGACTCAATTGTTACTCAATTATTGCCGGTTCGTGAGGCTGAACGACTGTTCGTTCAACTATTTGGCTCTTCATATCGATGACTGTATTATTTGTTGCCAAAAATAGAGTGCGGTGGGTGGGCGTCAACTAAACTGCGTGTTAGACGCATTTTCGCGTGGCAACCGACCGTTTGTCGCGCAATTTTGCCAATTGATGCTGTCAATTGTTGGCGGCTTGTACGGCTGTCAATAATTCAAAATTTGCGTAGCAAACGACAGACTAAATGTGGCATGCCACTGGCGCCACCTGACGCTCGGTGCAGGTTCCAGGCTTCAGCACCGACTTTGGTGGCTTGGCGTTGCGTTTGGCTGTGAAGCCGCACGCCACACGCCACACGGTTCGCCTGTCGCTTGACATGAGCGCATTTAAATGAAGTTGTACGATGTGCGTGTTTAGTTGTTGTTGTTGTTGTTGCACTCAATTATTGAAATTAAATTAACTTGTAGCCGGAATGCGATCGGCAATTGTCATTGACAGTGGCAACGCACGCCACAACATGCCAACGAGTCACGCTCGATGCGGCACAGCGTTCAAGGGGGATGGGGCGGGGGGGCGCACAGTGTTGCAAGTTCATATAGCAGAGTGACACAAATTGAAGGAGTAGTTGTACATAAATGAAATTTCGTATGCAGTTATTGTATGAGTAAAGAAGTTAATGTGCAAAATTTCAATGAAAACGGAGGACAATTACGACCACCTCCCATAGAACCGGATTTAAAAAAAATGGAATATTAACAATGAAAATGATCTTAGGTCACAAAAGGTACGTTCATAATAATTTTAATTTAATTTAAAATTATTTATAAATGTTTACATAGATAAAATGCGCACTTTTAGAAAGCAATTGAAATTAAAAATTCCACCAAATTGCTCCACAGCTGCTCAGATGTTGCTCTTAGAGGGTTAAAAACTATGACTGACCCCAACTAATTTTTTTTCTAAACATTTCTTTCCCACATAACTACCCCCTATCTCTAACCCTTAATGAGGCTCCCATACAAAATCATCGTTTTTATAAAATAGGCTGCTCCATAAGTTGCTCCACAGCTGCTCAGAGGTTGCTCTTAGAGGGTTAAAAACTATGACTGACCCCAACTAATTTTTTTTTCTAAACATTTCTTTCCCACATAACTACCCCCTATCTCTAACCCTTAATGAGGCTCCCATACAAAATCATCGTTTTTATAAAATAGGCTGCTCCATAAGTTGCTCCACAGCTGCTCAGATGTTGCTCTTAGAGGGTTAAAAACTATGACTGACCCCCACTAATTTTTTGTTCTAAACATTTCTTTCCAACATAACTACCCCCTATCTCTAACCCTTAATGAGGCTCCCATACAAAATCATCGTTTTTATAAAATAGGCTGCTCCATAAGTTGCTCCACAGCTGCTCAGATGTTGCTCTTAGAGGGTTAAAAACTATGACTGACCCCCACTAATTTTTCGTTCTGAACACTTCTTTCGAACATAACTACCCCCTATCTCCAACACTTAATGAGGCTCCCATACAAATTCATCGTTTTTATTAAAAATGCTTCCACTGCTCCTTCCATGTGTTTCGCAGAAGTAACAAATGTAAGACTACCCCCATTTATTTTATTTTCCAAATATTTTTCTCATAAATACCTAACCGCTATCTACAACTCTTAAGGGTGCTGCCATACAAAACTAGTAATTTTCAATGCAATTGGTGTCCCACTTGTAAATGTAGTAAAGAGGAATCATCGTATCTCGGAAACTACTGCACCAATTTGAATTATTTATTCAACAGTCGGCAGCATTTTTTAGTATAAAAAATACAAAAATAATTAAAGTTCAAAAATTTGCCACCAGAGGGCACCTACCATGCAAGCGAAGTTGTGAGGTTGTCAACTTTTGCGTTTCTGTGAAGCAAAAATCAAAATGTACTATCGAAACCGCATTAACCTCCCTTTTTCGAATATAATTGTAATTGTAATTGATTTTCCTAAGCTATCTTTAACAAATTTTCCACCAACAACAAAACATTATTTGACTGATGCTGTTAGCATTCAAACAAACGTTGAAAATATTGCAAATTGGGACACATGTCTTCACCGAAAAATGTCGATAATTTGTTTTTGCGCAAATATGTGCAGCTGAAAATTTTACAGCATAATATACATACTTGGCAAAATAAAATATTAACAAGTTTTGAAATAAAAAAAATTTCTTTTTGTTTTTAAATCACCTTTAAATAGTCAACTCCGTTTTTACTTACTTGTTTCTTGTGTTTAATTTTCTTCATAACGGTACTGCTCAGAGATGAGAAGAATCAGAAAAATTTTGTTCTTGCCAGAACTAGATTATATGAAACTTACAACAACAGTAAGTTTTAGGAACTCACTCATAATTAATTTTGAAATATTGTACACCAAATTGAAAGAACAAATTTGCAGTTTGTACACAAATTCTTTCAACGCTTAAGAGCTCATAACTTCTACACTATCCAATATATTTTCTTAGAATATTTGATTTCTCTTAATTGAAATATTTCCTAAGTAATAGTAAATAAGTTTTAGGGACTCGATGATCATTTATTTAGAAGTATTGAACCCCAAAGTGAAAGAAAAAATTGGCTATTTGCACTAAAATGTTTTCAACGCTGTAAGAGCGCAATTTAAGAGCTCATAACTTCTATGTTATTTAATATTTTTTTTAAAACTTGGAATTTCTCTTAATTGAAATATTTCCAACAAAACCTCATACTTAGATTTTTGTGCTTATAACATTTCATTTTGGCATTGTTGTCACTACTTGCAACACTGTGGGGCGCACGCCAAATATGTGGAAGGGAAGAAGAAGAAGAGTCAGCGTAATGCATTGCATAGCTCAAAGCATTTGGCAACATTTGTTGTTACTCAATTGCAATGTGCAACTTTAAGTTTACTACACACAAACGGATTGATTTGACCCCGCCCCTCTTTCAAATTTTGCTTGCGCCGGCTACGTGTAAATGTTACATATGTGGCCAAACAATGCTCGAGCATCAAAATATTTTGATTGCATTAAATTTAATTTGTGTAACTAATCGATAGCCATGGCAATAACAACAACAACAACGAGAGTAACGAGGAAATGCACCTAAGCGGCGGCAACCGTTGCCTGACGTTGCTGCAACATAAGCGCATTCGCTCTCATTACAACTGATTGGGCTAATAAAGAAATTACAATAATAACAACAACGACAACAACAGCAACAATTACATCAATGACAGGCGGGCAACAGTGGCAACATTGGCTGCAACCGTGCATTGGCAACAGCAACATTTGCATTGCATTTGGTGTCATCAATTATTGAGGGCGTGCGTGTGTTTATGCGTTTATGTGTGTGTGTGTGTGTGTGTGTATGTTTATGTGTGCCAGTCCAGGACTTTAATAGGATTTAAACATGTCAGTTAAGCATGCCACATGCGGCGGCAACTCTTTCTCTGCTGTCATTTGTGCATTTCACATATTGCATCTCTTTTGCGCTGCCGCTGATTGCGGTTGTCACTGTCACTGGCGCCTGTCATTTTAATGCTGTTATTTGTTGCTGTCATTGTTACTGTTTATATTGTTTTTGTATTTGATATGTTTTCGTTTCTGATTATGATTTGTTGTTATTGCTTATATTGTTGTAGTTGTTGTTCCATAAATTGTTGTTGCCAAATTATTCGAGATTAATTTAATTCGCAAGCGAAGAAGTATGCATTACATTACGACACATTGTGGCCGCTCAACGTACAACACAAAGCACACAAACACACTCACACATTCATATAACGACAAACAAACCGATTTTGATGCACATGAATATACATAACGCGTGCACATGTGCACTTAGTCGCACACACACATACTTACACATATCTACAATATTATTGACAATTACCATGTCGACATGTCGGATCAATTAATTTTGCAAAATTTTATATAATTTTCATGCATTTACATAATTTGATGTAATCAAATGAAAGAAGACGAAGAAGAAGAAGAATACATTAGCAATGGCAAATTAATATGGCAATGCTATTAATACCCTACAAGAAATGCCTAACTGAAACTTTAGAAAAAAACGTTCGAAAAGTTCGAAAAGTTTGTCTCAAAACTAAGTAATTAACAAATGCGTAAAAATTTCTCACATTTTGGAAATTTATTTATTAAGTAGGAATGAAAGAATATATTGAATATATTATATATACCATATTTATATATATTATATTCGTATTAGTACCTTCCATACATTTTCTGTATGAAAAAGTGAGATGACAATATAAACGAGACAAATTTTGAGACAAATTTCAAACTTTTTTTTTAGTTTCGGTTAGGCATTTCTTGTAGGGATACTTATGCATGTAACTGTATATTAGACATTATTACTTACTTATTCTGATTGACATGATTACTAACTTAGAGTCATTACTACTGATTGATGAGTTACAGAGATAACAATAGTAAAATTATTGGACCTTTCAATTTGATCTTGGAAAGCAGATGGTTTAATGAAGACAGCACCTTGACTTTTTACAGGAACCCCGGTTAGAGCGATGTACCCCCTCCTGGCAGTCATAGAGGGCACTCACAATAGGCACTGATGCCTCAAAATTTAAAATTACGGGTTTCCCCTCTACGCCCTCTGAACCTAATCAAACCTAACACTAATCTAAAGTTACAATTATATTCAAATTGGGGAGCTTAATGAGATTTCGACAATTCATGACAATGATTATTGCTTTGAAACCCAAAAGTTGACAACCTCACAACTCCGATCGTATGGGAGACGCCCTCTGGTGGTGAATTTCTGAACCTTTGTTAATTTTGTATTTCTTGCACTCAAAAATGTTGGCGACTGTCATTCAATCATTCAAATTGGTGCAGTAGTTTCCGAGATACGATGTTTTCTCGCTTACTTAACTAATACATTTACAAGTGGGGAGCCAATTCCATAGAAAATGGTCAGTTTTGTATGGCAGCTCCCTTAAGACTTGGTGATAGCGGGTAGGTATGTTTGGAAGAAACAATTGGAAGAGAAAATAAATGGGTGTCGGTCATACATTTGACACGTCTGGGGGCAACCTGGGAGCAGTGGGAGCCTGTTTTGTACAAACGACCATTTTGTATGGGAGTCCCATTAAGGGTTCGAAACGGGGTATAAATATGTTTGAAAGGAATGTTCAGTAGAGAAAACTAGTGGGGGTCAGTCATACATTTGGACCCTCTAAGAGCAATTTCTGACCAGCTGTGGAGCAATTTGTCGAATTTCGAAGAATTTTTGTGAACTTTTACTTCGACCCCACTTTAGACCCAAAATTTTTTTGGTCATGCACTTTTTTCCCAACCGCATAAAATGAGAGGTTGCGGAGCATCGAAATCGAAAAATCGGGCACTAAATTATGTCTGCTGTATATAAGAAATATTGAATTGAATCGAATAATGAGTTGTCGTTGCGAATTGGACAATAAGGACGCGTTAAGGTCTGCTTGTAGCTTAAAATAATTTCGATCAATTCAGTTTAAAATCGTCAGATCTGTTTCAAGAACAAAAATGTATTTGTGTTTTTTTTAGTAGATCAAAAAGTCAGCATAAGTCAGCAGTGGCTTACACAGGGTTTCATTTTTGGTGAACGTTTGCACACAACTTTTGGGACAAATACTAATTGATATTGTATTTGTAATCCAAAATTTTTTCAAACAAGCAGATATTCAAGGTTTGAACATCATCTTGAACATCTTCTCTTCTTCTTTTCTACTTTTATACTGACAAAATTATTGAGTGCTTTGAAAAAGGGCGCGTGAAATCTAAATTCTTCATATAAAGTAATATGGGTCTTAATAAAATTAAAAATAAATTATTTTAACAGCTTTAAAAACATATTTGTAAAGCAAAACCTCGAGACGCAACAACGCACATAATAACAGTAACTGACAAAAAGACAATTGTGAATGGTCGCATTTCCAATTCCAGTCAATATTCATGAACGTAACTGAGCGCAAAACTATTAAAACTTAAGAGCTGCTGCGAACCTTCATTATAAAAAAACATACATACGAGTATACAGGGATATCCATTGCGTAGTTTGACTGACATTTGAAAACTGTCAAACATAGATGTCAATAAAAGAGGTATTTGCTGTTATTTGGATTATTGAAAAAAAAAACTGTTCTCAGAATAGTTTAAAAAAACTCAACTTTGCCAAGTCAAGTTTGTATTCGAAATTTGATAAATTACTTCTTAAATATTTTCATATACCTACACATTAGAAATTGTATTATTGAAACTGGCTAAAAATGGGTTAAAAAACGAACCACTTTTAAAAATATAATGGTTCGATTCAGCACAGACAATAGAAAATTTCTTTGGTTTGGTTTTCGGTTGGATTCAAAGGGTCTACAAAAAAAATGCTTCGGTTCACAATCGGTTTAGTTTAAGGGTCAAAAGGTCGCTGGTTCGTTTTTCGATTCGGCACCGACATTCGTAAATTTCATTGGTTTGGCTTTCGACGCGGTTCAAAGGGTAAAGAAGAAGATCGTTTGGTTGAGAAAGCGAGAAGGTCCCTAGAAAATGTCATTGGTTTGATTTTCGGTTCAATTCAAAGGGCCAGAAGGTCGCTGGGTTGGTCTTCGATTCGGCACAGGAATTAGAAAATGTATTTGGTTTGGTGTAAGGTTCCCTTGAAAGGGCAAAAGAGACCAATCCTTTAAATTATTTGATTGCCATATGGAAACCTGCGAATTTGTGGACATCTGAAGCCTATATTGTTTCAAGAATAAATTTTTTTGGTCCTTGGAATAATTTGATATCTTAGAAATAATTTGAAATTAATAAACTGAACGTTTTGGTTTTAAATAGACGAATGTTTGAAGAATTTTATGTATTTACATAGTAAAAAAAGAAAAAATAAAAAATAGAGGATATTTTTATTTTGAATTTTTAACTTCAATATAGACACATTTTTAAAATAATTTCAGCTAAGGTAAAAAAAGAAATTATTAATGTAAAGGTATGTTTAAGAAATTTATGATTAAGTTATTAGTTATAACAGCCACAACCAGGGGCGGATTCAGAAAAATATTTCGGGGGTTTTAAAAAGTAATTCTTTAATATTCATAAAATGCCAAAAAAGCCTATTAATTTGTATGTAGTTTTAAAGTCGATCCTAATATTTCGGGGGTTTCAACACCCAAACCCCCTCCCCCTGAATCCACCACTGGCCACAACGTTATGTTTGTTGTCATACGACAACACTTTAAAAAACAAGGTCCGGTAATAGAAATTTAAAAATGTTTTAGGGAATGTTGTTGGTATAACCACACAAAAGACAGAACCAATAAATTTCAAATTTTAACTTTCCTTGGTAAAAACTTGTAGCAAAAGGGTTTTAATTTAATTGTGTTCCACCAAATTCTATTTGTGAGAAGACAACTTACTCGACGAATACATGGTAACATTTTATGAACTTAAAAATTGACTGATTATGACAAGAAATCAAATATTTTCTGTTGGTTTTTTTAAGTTATTTTTTAATAATTTTTAACAAAATTTTTTGAAATTTTGGTTTTTTTGAAAATTATTTTTAATAATTTTTAACAAAATTTATGTTTTTGACAAAAAAGATTTGGATATTAAAACTAGAAATTAATAGCATTTAGCAATTAAGAATTAAAATAAGCAGTTATAGGTAAATTTAAATTAGGACACTAAAAATATCAATTAACCCTTTAAAAGCCAACCACGAAAGTCGTTATTATGTCCCTAAAAGTTAATTTTTTTATAAATTTTTTTATTCTATTATTATTTTTGTTGTTGTATGGTGTTATGAAAAGAACTCAAACATTTTCTGTTGGTTTTTTGGAAGTTTTTTTAAATAATTTTTAACAAAATGTATGTTTTTGACAAAAAAGATTTGGATATTAAAACTAGAAATTAATGGCATTAGGAAATTAAGAATAAAAATAAGCAGTTATATATAAATTTAAATTACGAAACTACAAATATCAATTAACCCTTAAAACCAACCAAAAAGGTCGTTCTTATGTCCCTAAGAGTTAATTTTTTTTATAAAACTTTTATATTCTATTATTATTTTTTTTAGTGTTGTACGATGTTATGACGAGATAATTCAAACATTTTCTGTTGGTGTTTTGGAAGTTACTTTTAATAATTTTTAAGAAAATTTATGTTTTTGACAAAAAATATTTGGTTATTAAAACTAGAAATTAATAGCATTAGGCAATTAAGAAATAAATTAATAAGCAGTTATATATAAATTTAAATTACGAAACCAAAAATATTAATTAAAACTTGAAAAACCTAGCACAAAGGTCTTTCTTATTTCTCTCATAATTAATTTTTTTTATAAAATTTTCTAATTCTAATATATTATTTTTTTTTAGTGTTGTACGATGTTATGACGAGACAATTTAAAAATTTTCTGTTGGTTTTTTGGAAGTTACTTTTAATAATTTTTAAGGAAATTTATGTTTCGGACAAAAAGATTTGGATATTAAAACTAGAAATTAATGGTATTAGGAAATTAAGAATTAAAATAAGATATTATAAAGAAATTTAAATTAAAAAACTAAAAATATCAATTAACCCTTTGAAAACCAAGCACAAATGTCGTTCTTATGTCCCTAAAAGTCAATTTTTGTAATAAAATTTTTTGTATTCTAATTAAGAATTCATGGCTATCCTTAAAAATTACAAATTTTGTTCGGTTAAATGTTTATGATTTTTTATAAATTATCTATTAATTTTTTTTAGAAAAAGGACCCAACACAATTGCGCAGCAGATTGCATAATCGCTTCAGATGGTTCTCAAAGGGTTAAAGGGGAAAAGGTCTTTCTTATTTCCTTAAAAGTTAATTTTTTTTTAACTTTTTTTTTTAAATTCTAATTAATAAATCATGGCTATCTTTAAAAATTACAACTTTGGTACCGTTAAGTGCTTCAAACTTTTTATTAATTATCTATTAAATTTGTTTTTAGAAAAAGGACACAAAACAATTGCGTACCAGATTGCATAATCGCTTCAGATGGTTCTCAAAGGGTTAAACGAAGATTTGTTCTTTGCTTTTCGTCGCTATACTCGATATACTAGAATAATGTTCGGATAACTCATTGAAACTTTTACGGAATTCGTTCTGTTACTTCCGTGAAAGGACTGCAGAGCCTTAAATGGAAGAATAGCTTTGAAAGAACAGGTATATATCTCTATATAGGCTAAACGTGAATTTTTTTTAATTAAAAATACTTGCAAGACTTCAAACTATTTTTAAGACCAAAGAACTATTATTTTCCAGCACCATAGGGCGCTCAGGAGTCCATAAATCTGAATGTTGCCATATGGTAACAAAATAGCGAAAGGGTTAACAGCTGTCTACGCGCAAAGGAATGGCATCACCGACTCGAATGAATGTTGGATATGCAAAAAAAAAAACACAACGGTGTCAGGGAAATTTGGGAGTACATTCTATGCTTCTGTTCGACTATCTTCCGACTGCGGCTTATTCATTTAGGAAGCTCGCTCATCTCTGGTCCTCCTCCTCTCTGATCCTTGCACGACATACGTCGTTGCTGAACACTCACATTCTCATCGATCCCTTTAAATCGATTCGTAACACTAAGAAGCTCTATTTGGTACTCCCAGGGTCCATGCTTGGCTGACCCGTTCAGCGATCCATCCAAATCTGCATCGAGTATGAAAACAGTTAAAAGTGTTAAAGATTCGGTCTTCCACAAGTGATTTCAATCAGTATTGCAAATATATTCTATTCTACTTAAACTTTTTCAAACGACATAATGGTTAACCCTGTACTTTCGTATAAAAAAAAACACCAACAACAACCATTTAAAAAGCTTACTTAATAAAAGTTGTGCAAAACATTTTTGTGAAAAAAACTTGTACGACAGTTTTAAGCATCGCCGTTGATGTCGACAAAGAATAATATTTGGCTGTCATTGCATTTTTCGGAGCAAAGACGAAGCGACGCGTGAAAAGTTTGCCGAAAATAACAAAAGCCCGAGCAGGCGCAGGCGACTGTCTGATGGCGCACAAAAGTCACTGCGTCAGCAATGGCGGCAACTTGCACTTTTCGGCAAACGAGGCATGGATTTTACGCGGCTCTGATTTCAATTAAAATGTGCCACAATGTGCGGCCGAGGCGGCGCGGCAGCTAAGAAAGTCGAGCGACCGGCGGGTGTGAGGGCGGCAAAAGAAAAGGAAAGAAAACACAGAGTTGGGTGGGTGGCGGAGAGGTGGGGGGGGGGGGCATGTAGTGAAATTCAAGAAGTTGTCATTTGAAATTTATTCGCTCATTTTTTATCGCATTCAAGTGTCGTCGTTGTGGCAGCGACAGCGACAGCGACAGCGGCGATGGCGGTGGCTGCGGCCAAAACTTTGCTGCAGTTTGTGCGCATTGCATTCGAAGTGGCTGCTCATTTATTTCACTTGCGTAATGCGAACGTTTGCTGGCCGCACGGGCGGTGCGGGCGGAAGGAGTGCGCGTTCGCCTGCACCTTGCGCGCTCCAATCAATGATTGCACGAAAGCTAAAATTGAAAAACTACGAGCCACCGATGACTTTTATTGTTTTCGCACTGTGCGCGATGGCAACAATTGTGTGGGTGTGCACAGTCGAAATTTTTGGCAGCCAACGCCAGGCGAGTGGAAAAGGAAAAGGAATATTAAAGGACGCTTTGCACGGCAGCGAACCAACCTTTCGAGTTGTAAAATAAAAATCTGCACTGTTGCGGAAAATGCGCGCGCGCCGCTATTGGCCGCACACCCACTGGCTCCTCTCGGACGGCACATTACAGGCAACAACAACGCTAACAATTCCCACGCTGCGTGCTTTTCCCCCCACTTCTCTCTCTGTGTTGGTGTGTGTGTGTGATTTTCGTTTCATTTTTTGCGTTTCCGCCACTGCTTCCGTTTCCACTGCCACTCAAGCATGAATTTTACGAGTGAATGCGGAATGCGTGTTGCTGCTGTTCTTGTTGTTTTTGTTGTTGTTGTAGCTGCGTTGGTGGTCTCTTGCGGCATCGCTGATAAGGCTGGCACCTTTACCAGCGTCCACGTGGCCGCCAATCGCCAATGCACGCAATCTGTCAGGTGGCTGCGAAATGGCAATAAAATTGCACGAGGCGCCTGGCACCCACTCGCTCACTGAGACCGCCCGCCCGCCCGCCCCCACTCCTCGCCTCATCTCTTGACTCTTGGCTCGCTTTTGTTTTCGTTTTCGCGCTTCGTTTCATTTGGGCATTTTTCGCCTTTCGCAAACTTGTTTCTTGTTCGTTCGGCTCTGCTGAGAGCTGTTCACTTGTCTCTGCGCGCGTGTGTGTGTGTGTGTGTGTGTGGCTCGCTGCAAATTGGCTCAATTGGTGCCCATTGACAGCGACGGCGGCGCAGGCAGTGGCAGCTGGGCCATGGCACGTTGGTCGCCTGCATCGGTGCGTTACTGTTGATTTGGTTGTTTTGCAACAAAGCGAACAGCACACAGTCCCCATGCGTCCCTCGTTTCTTCTGCCCCTCATTCCCACTTAATTGACTGTATTTTATACTTTGCTGAGTCTTCCTTTGGTTTGGTGGCGTTTTGTTTCTTGTCGCGAATCAATTTGTCTGCTTGTTGCTGTAATTATTGTTGTTGTTCGTAGCTGCGCTTCCCCTCTCCGCTGATTATGTTGTTCAACAATCAAATAAGTCACGCGCCTGACTGCTGTTTAAGTCACTGTTGTTGTTATGCTAGTTGTTGTTGTTGTTGTTGCCACTTCCGTGCCAAGTAGTCGAGTGCGCCTACACAATGTGTGGCACCACGTGAGCAGTTCGCGTTACTTGACCACGCGGCAGTGTGTCTTCACACGTGCCGTTCCGTCGCCACTGTTGGAAGAGGAATAATTGTGCAATTTTTGTTGCTGTTGATGTTTTTTCTTTTAGTGGTTGTTGTTGTTGTTGTAATCACAAGGTGCATAAGCTTTGGCGCGTGCCTCATGCGTTCTCTGTAGCCGCTTAAATTGGAGCCTGAACGATTGATCGGCATCGACATCAGTTCGCCGTTTTTATTTGAAAAATTGTTCGCACAAACAAAAAACATTTAACCACATCCTGACTAATCGACTTATTCATCATAGCCCAGCTTAAACCACTAAAGCTATAAATATGAAATTTGAACTGTAGGCACACCAAAAAAATGCAACTTCCGCTAAGATGGGATTTTTTTTTTAAATGTTGAGTCTAATGGGGCAAAACATGGGTTAAGGTGATTTGGTAAAACTTGTTAAAAATACTCCAAATTAAAAATGATTCGGCAAGTACGATATCTACTTTTCAATTTTTCGAAAATCAAAATTTCATTGGGTCATCGATGGGTTAAACCTTTCGACCCCAAAGTTGCCTGAGAGCAACTTCACCTATTTGTCATTTTATAGCAAAAGTTGCGATTGATTTATGGGCTTAATTTTAGTAGGCACCAACAAATTAATATTTTTACAAGTGAATTCAAAGCAAATTACAAAAATTTTACTATTATACCCAAAAATAATTTCCAATAATTTGCAGCGTTATCAGGAAAAGTTTGTGTTCTAATTGAAGTCTACGAATTGGGCGCGTTTGATCAAAACCCTTTTTCTTTAATAATGGTTAAATAAAATCAAAAAGTGATAATTTTGTATTTTTTCTTAAATATTAAATAATTTTTCTGTAATTAAAAAATATTGACACAAAATTCATTTGACCCGTTTTAAGCTAGAATTGTTCAAAAGTAAACTAGCTCTAGAACTCTAACAAAGAGGCGTGGCGACTTCAAATGTCGTGTGCACACTTCTTAGGCAAGTTTCATGATTTAAATATCAAAAAGTAATATCGAGACGCAGGGTAAAATTTGGCGTCGAAAGGGTTAAGTTTCATAATTGGGAGGACCACGAAAAAAGTGAAGCGAAGCCTTTTCACTTCAAAATTGTTGAAAACAATTGAAATACAAAATAATGAAACACGTGATTTTAATTTTTTTGAGAGTCAAAACACAAAGGAGTAAACTAAGGGTTAAAAGTTTGTATGGCGAAACACAATTTTTGGGCCTTTTGACTTCAAAGTACATACATCAAATGTCATATGCGTTTTCATTTTTTCGAAAAATAAAGTCTTACGATGTCAACGACAGGTTAAAAGTTTGTATGGAGAATCTGTGAGAAAATATAAATTAATGGTCGTATTGACTTCAAACTTGGTGGATACACTTGAAATAATTAAACACTTGTTTTTTATTTTTGTCAAAATCAAAACTCAAAGGGGTAAACTAAGGGTTAAAAGTTTGTATGAAGGAACTGTGGAAAAATATGAATTAATTAATTGATTTCAAACTTGGTAAATGTATTCTGAGTCAGAAATATTTCGATACGTGTTTTTAATGTTTTTTTTTTAAATCGAAATCTGTCGGGGTCAACGATGGGTAAAAATTTATACAGAGAAACTGTGAAAAAATATGAATTAATGGTCGTATTGACTTCAAACTTGGTGAAAACTCTTGAGATTAAAAATTAATTAAACACGTGTTTTTTATTTTTGTGAAAATCAAAACTCAAAGGGGTAAACTAAGGGTTAAAAGTTTGTATGGTGAAACTGTGAAAAAATTTATTGACTTCAAACTTACTAAAAGTACTCTTAGTGGGAAATATTTCTATATGTGTTTTTAATTTTTTTTTTAACAAAATCTGACGGGGCCAACGACAGGTTAAAAATTTATTTAGAGAAAGTGTGAAACATGATTTAGTGGATTTATTTACTTAAAAATTGGGGAAAACACTTGAAATTAAAAATAATTAAACACTGGCTTTTTTATTTTTGTGAAAATCAAAACTCAAAGGGGTACACCGGGGGTTCAAAATTGTATGGAGAAACAAAATTTGTCGATCTTTTGAATTTAAATTTGATGAAAGCACATTAAATGAGAAATAACTCAACAAAATTTCACGAGGTCAACAACGGGTTAAAAGATGCTATGGAGAAACTGTGAAAAAATAAGAATTAATGGTCGTATTGACTTCAAACTTGGTGAAAACACTTGAAATCAAAAATAATTAAATTTAAAAAAGTATTTTAAAAAAATACATAATTAAATTTTAATTATTTAAATAATTAAACACTTGTTTTTTAATTTTTGTGAAAATCAAAACTCAAAGGAGTAAAGCAAGGGTTAAAAGTTTGGATGGAGAAACAAATCATTGTGGATCTTTTGACTTAAAATTTAGTGAAAGTATATCAAATGTGAAGTAACTTGGTATGCGTTTTAATTTTTTCGAAAATCAAAATCTAACGCGGGGTCGACGACGTGTTAAAAGTTTGTATGGAGAAACTGTGAAAACAATATAAATTAATTAATTGACTTAAAATTTGGTAAAGGTACTCTTAGTGAGATGTATTTCGATACATGTTTTTCATTTTTTTGGAAAATTAAAATCTAACGGTGCAACAATGGGTTAAAATTTTATATGCAGAAGCATGATTTAATGGATTTATTTTACTTTAAAATTGGTGAAAACACTTGGAACAGAAAATAATTAAAAATCGGGAAATCGGAATCGGTCGGGTTCAACGATGGGTTAAGAGTTTATATGGAGAAACATGATTTACGTGTTTTTAATTACTTCAAACCTGGTGAAAACTCTTCAAATGAGAAATAATTAGACAATTATTGTTTCATAAAAATCTAACAAGGTCAACAAAGGGTTAAGAGAAACTTAATTTACTGAGCCCATTTATTTCAAACTTGCGTGTAAAGCCGCGGGGCGCTGCTAATTTAGCCATATGGGTCACAACGAAGACTTTGTTGTTCAATTTGGCGGCTTCCGCATTTGGTATCGGCTTAGTTAGTAAAGGCCGATTTTTAAAAGGCCGATGGATTGGCTTTGGCTAAAAAAAATTCGTATTGATCCGGGCACTTGTCACAAATGCTAACAATTGCGCTCTAATTGCTTCTTCTTATTATTTTCTTCTTCTTCTTCTTCATTTTCTCATTGTTATTTTTGGTACTTCAAGTTTTATTTAATTGACCATTTCGTTTAATTGCGCTTTTAATTTATTTGTTAACATTTTGCGTATGTTTCCGCCGCTTCATGCACCAACCTAACCTCACTTAACGCACGCCATTTCGATTTCGTTTGCTCATTCTTAAATAAACACCTTAATTTGCGTTGCACAGTTGGCTGTTGTAAATCTTGTTACCATTTCCGGGCTGTTACGTTTTTCTCCATTCTCTGCGCACTTTTACTCGGTAAATTTTTTGCGGGCTCTATTTTCGTCTGTTCTATTTTTACCTTTTCGTTTGTTCTATTTTTACCTTTTTGTTTTGCCGTTCTTTGGGCTTCTCGCAGTTTTCTGGCCCATTTTAATATTTCATTGTCACCATTCGTTTGGCCTATGGCGCTTTTGTTGCTATTTTCGTTCGGCTCCAAATGCAATCACAAATTGCCTACAAGGTGGCAGCACTGGCGTCGTTGTCGTTGTCGTTCATCGCTGATAAATGACACTTTTTGGCATTTTTACTTTTAACCTTTCAAGCCGCATTACGCGCCTGCCACCTCACATCACACACATACATACACGAACACACACAGCCATACAAATACATGCTGTGTGTGTGCGGTTTGGTGTGGCGGCGCGCTGCACGTTGCTCACTGAAAAACGTTGGATAATAAAATGCAGCATTGTGGCATAAATCTAATACGCTCGATTATGAACTTTCAACAGCAGATAAATTTCGGCCGCTCACACCTCACACACACACACACACACGCATACACAGGCACTCACACAGATTTATTTGGCTGCATGTGCCGGCTGCTCGGCTCGCTGGCTTTTGGCTAAAACGTGCGAAAGGGTTTCGCATATGTTGAATTGCTGGCAAAATATATCTGCCGTAAGGTGTTGGAAATCGGCTGCGCCCTGCACGGCCCCGTCGGCTGGTGCAGCTCAGAATGTGTCGGAGGTGAGAGCCGGTGTCGCGTAGGTGGGCCGTCAGTGCGAAAGACATCTGGCGGTAATTTTCAGCCCTTTGCAATGTCTCATACCATATATTTAGTATAGTAGACATTTGGTTGGCAAATGAGCGTGATTTACTCACCATTAATTTTACAGTCAAGATTTGTGGCGTTGCAAATATTACAAAATGCGAGAAAATATGGAAGTTGGGATTTTTGTCGCATAACAGTTGCACGACTTTAATCAATGGAACTTAGGGTGGGATGGGTACAGAAGTACGAAGGTAAGAACCACATATCTGCTTTTATTGGGACCAACTGGAAAAGATGTGCGAAAAGCTGAGGCGTCAGGACAGAACTTGACTTGTGGCAATCCGGTAACGGATTGTTGTGGCCAGTTAAGTAAGGAAGATAAGCATGATCTGACTCGCAATCAACCGATCCAATGCATGACTCAGTCCCAACATCTTTGCTTGATAAACCGATAGATACCCTTCGAGATGCAAAGAGCACCTAAGGGTTTATTTCATTCGAAAAGATGCCAGCCTCTGTTTTGTCCTTCATGAGAGATCCATTCGTAAAAATACTAATGTCGTTCTTCTCACACTCTTTGTTCCTAGTTACTAGTTTGTCTGTAGTTAATGTATTGCAGGAGTTTTCGGTGTTTGACGCGGTAGTTGAGGGTCTACGGTAAAGAGGGAAATCGTATCTCCGGTGGAAGGACCAAAGTGAGGATCATCTATCATCTGTTGCTATGACTTACTGGACAAGACGTGCATAAAGCAGAGGCGCCTGGAGAGAACAGGCCGTAGCCCGGTAATGGATTGTTATGGCCAGTTAAGTAAGTAAGTATGGGTATGGCAGGGTGAGGTTGCGATCTGAGGTGCAGAATGGTCGAAGATACATTTAAAAATATATAAAATACATTACATATTAAAAGCGCATTATGATACCACAAGAAAAGGTAGAGCTCTCCATGCTAGGTCTAAGTATTATTGGAGGTTATTTTTAAATTGTCGAGAACTTTAGCATGTTTCTCATACAATATTCTCCCTACGAGACCTAATTGTCTCAAGTCTCAGACTATAGACGCTGTACTCCAATCAAATATAAACTACTACAAATGGTTCCCTATAGCCGCACGAAATCTTCCACTTGGTCAAAAGCAGTGCATGATTTTAGCAACGGAAAGTTTTGTTATTGGGAACCATGGACAAACCTCTCTCATAGCGCTTGGTTTCAATTCTAAAACTCCGCTTAGAAGAATTTCTCGCTCCAAATTCCACCCGTTTGAAATGTGTATTGGAACACATGTTCGAAAAACAGTTTGAAATGTGTGTTGTAACACTGTTTTTTCGAACATGTGTTCCAAGATGGCAGCCGCCGTGGCTCAGTTGGTTAGTGCGTTGGACCGCGAGTCGCAGGCAGCAACCTCAGGTTCAAATACTGCCTGTAATAACACCTAAAAAAATAACGGGAAAACTCGTTTTCTCTTTCGGTGGCTGTCCTCTCAGCTGGAAATGGCAAACCTCTGAGAGTAAAAAATTGCTTATGAAAAAGCTCCCAATCTGCCGTTCGGAACCGGCATAAAACTGTAGGTCCCTTCAACCCGCGTACAAATTCACACGCACAACACGGGTAGTTGCGGGAAGCTAGGCCTTAGTCTCGCGTAAGCGGGCTGTCGTGCCAGTCAATTATTAAATTATTAGTTCCAAGACACATTTCAAACGGATGAGGGAAGAGGGAGGACACCTACAGTTTTTGGCAATTTCATTTCAAACTTGGAAGTTTTGCCATTGCCTGTCAATAGCGCACTTTTACGATTCTTTTAATTCTCATCTGCTTCATGTGGATAGTGATAGAAGTAGACGAGCGTTTCACCAGCCCGAGCTATGAAACCAACGTACGGCCTCTGGCATGAGAAACCAACGCGCAACCCGCTGGACTATCGAGGCCGGCATCTTCTGTCTACTAAGTAAACAGAAATGTTGTTCGAATTTGTGTCCAACATTTTTCATTTGTAAAAGTAAATACGGAAATCAAGTTAGAACTCTGCTTTGGTGACAGCTGATGGTTTGCCACCTGAGGTGACTACACCCTGATGACTCCAATCGACGACGGCAATATGTGCCAACCCATCAACGCAATTAAGGTCTTGACAATGGTTCCATATGATAGACTAAGCCAAAACCAAAAGAAACGAGATCAACATGCACATGCATGAATAATCGAAAAAGGATGTACCTTTCTACAGCACGGGATCACATATAAATCGGTGGCACCATTAGAAAATCCCCTACTCCATAAATCGTGTTTACTTTGGAATGGCCAATGTCCCCAAAAAAAGCAAGACTACTGACCCTGCGAACTACCGAACCATAGCAATTTGTTCGGTGCTTTCCATAGCAATGGAAAGCTACGATGCTTTAACTTTAACCTTGTGAACTATCTGGAGCACAAGGGACTGCTAAGTGACGGCCAATATGTCTTTCGAAGACAGCGATAGACGGGAGACCTTATGGCGGGCCTCACCTAGAAATGGATTCACAGCGTTCTGAACCTCGGTGAAGGCAAGGTTTTTGCATTGCATATTTCCAAGGACTTTGACCGAGTGTGACATAAAGCACTTGCACGAGTGTGACATAAGCAACTGATTGTCTATGGGCGTTGATAGTGTCTTCTTGTTAGATTACGAGCTTCCTCTATGATTGCTCTATTCTTGTTTTTTTAGATGGCCTAGGCTGGGAAAAGTATTCCCTTAGCGCGGGAGTCCCGCAGGGTTTGGTTCTCTTTCCAACCCTTTTCTTTATCTCTATCAACGACCTGTTGCAGTCGACGAAGAATCCCATAAACTTGTGTCAAAATTGATAGCCTTTGGCGTTGATAGTGTCTTCTCTTGTTGGATTACGAGCTTCCTCTATGGTCGTTCTATTCTTGTTGTTATGAACGACATAGCATCGGAAAAGCATTCCCTTAGCGCGGAAGTGCCGCAGGGTTCGGATTAACTCGCACCTATGGGCGGGGGCTTCAAAAACCCATTTGGAGCTCCTGGACCGGGTGCAAAACCGTGCGATTAAACTTATAGGGGACAGTAGGGCATTCAGCTCTATTGACTCCTTGGAACATCGTCGAAACGTGGCATGTGTGGTGTTATTTTAGCGATACATTTTCGGTAATTGTTCAGTGGAGATGAGCACCCTGATGCCATCTCTCCGGGTCTTCCCCGGGCAATCCGTTCGAACACTGGCGCCCATTTATTCTACGTTGAAAGCGCACTACGCAGTACTGAGAGGAAGTTCGTTTCTGGCATGAATTGCGCTATTGTGGAATGGTCTCCCAACAAGAATGATTTTGATGGTTTCAAGACAACAGTCCCTAACCGCTTCACTCTTTACACTGTTCCCTAACCTATATATCCTTCCTGAACCAACGTCCTGCGCAACGGTGTGACTAGTGAATCAGTGAGATGAAAGTAAAGTGACTTTGGAAAAGTGTAAATAAAGTGACTACGGTGGTGAACAGCCTTTAAGAATTTCAGTGTGTTTTATTTTGGCACCATACAGCGAAATGAACTACGCTTTCGTTGGCCAGCAGAACTAATTTTCGTAACAGTATGATGCATTTTTATTAAAATATTCAAATGTTTAAGATGCACTGAAGTTTGCTCAACTTAGCAAAAAAAAAACCCAGATTCCAATATAAACTTTGCTGTCTCTCTAACATTAAAAAGAAGAATACATAGGTAAATAAATAAAATAGAAAAATATTAAATTTTTCTGGGCAAACAACGAAAGGGAGATTCCACATTAGTTTACAATTTGTTGTTATAAATTCAGTTGTAAATTGCCATAGCACACGGCTGACTTTGTTTGAGCAATTTGCTAATTCAACATAGATTTGTTAAATTTGTTGAAGAAAAACAAAATCCTTTTCCTTACTTTTTGTGCTCAACTTATAAACAACAATAATCGCATTTCTAATATGACACAAAACAAATTCTTGAACTAAGTAAATTCTTTAACTAAATTGAAACAAAAAATTAATAAAACTTTTCTCTTGGCAAATTTTCAATTTTCAAGCGCTCTGAGCACGTTTAAGGATTTCACTCACCTAAGCGCGCACATGCCGAAAGCACAAGTCAAAGGATTTAACCTCAAACGCCAACTACTGCCACGAAGTCTCCTCGTGTCCTAACTGAGAGCCTGAACGGTGCCGTGGCGCTGTAAAACGAAGCGCCAGGTATGCGTATTAACGGTAACAATTTTCATTCTTGGTAGAAAATTTTTATCGAAAAACTTTTTGCATATCATACGCATGAGGATTAACAACAACTACAATAACAACAACAACAACAACAACAAAGGAAAGTGAAAAACAAAAAACAACGAAAACATAACGTCGCATTTGTTGTTCCGAAAAAATTTCATTATTGCTGTTACATGGCGAGCGGCCAAGCGCAACAAACCAGCGTCGAGTGGCTGCAAGCAAGAACAAGAACAAGAACAAGCATTACAAGCGCCAGTCGGAGCGCCTAAAAGTTTACAAATTAAAAACGCGCATAACTTTTTGGCCATAAACGTTTTGCCAGGTTTCTTGCAACGTTGGCTTGAATTTTGTTGTTTTTTTCGCTATTCTTGTTGTTTTTTTGTTTTTGTTATTGTTTGTTGTTATTGTGCTTGTTGGCATTGTTTCTAACATTATTATTGTTGTGGTTGTTGTTGTTATTGTACAGGTTCAAAACCATAGCATTGGCAGTGTCCAATGCAAACATTTCGAGGTAAAAATTCTATAAACTTCAACGCTGTCGCTGGGCTCGTCTGTCCGTCCGTTCGCTCGCTGGTTCGTCTATGCCGCTTTTCATCAGCCATTTTCTGCTCTATGCTTTCAGCGACAGCCAAGCACCAAAAACAGCAACAAGCTCAAAAAAACCACAACAACAACAGCAACAACAGCGAAACAGGCAAATAGAAACTTAAACGAGCGCTGCGTCCCAGTCGGCGGCGGCTCAAGTGGCTGAGGCGGCGTTGGGCTGCCGCGCAAAGGCGTTTGTGGCGCTGAGTGGAGTGGATTGGTGTGATGGTGTTGTTGTTGTATTTTATGTTGTTCGCTCAGTTCGAGTGCGACAAGCTGGAGTATGCATGCGCCTAAAAGTATGCACACACACACACACATGCACGCTCACATGCATAAAGCACTTTTATGTTGTGGGTATGGTGGGCAAAGGGGACGAGGCATGTGAAGCAATTCGAGGTCAGTGTGAAGAAACCTTGAAAAATTCTAATATTTCACAAATATTTTCAGCTGAAATCTAATGTTAGCCAAAAATGCCTAAAAATTGTATCCACATTATGCTTCAATACACACACACACACACACACACGCCTATTAATAGGCAACAATACAATGGCGGCTTGTTGATGAGCAGCAAGGCAGGAATTTTCCATTGTATGGCAAACGTTCCCATATTAGTTCGTCTCGCTGCAGCCGCACACCAAAGCAACGCTTCGTCAATCCTTTTGACGCTTTGACGCGTGTACTTCATCATCGTCAACAGCTGTGGTGGCAATGGCAATGCAGAGCGACAGCAACAACAGCGGCAGCAATATTGTTGTCAGGCAGCGCAGGTCTATGAAAATGTTTGCATTTTTCAATATTTTTGTTGTTGGAATTTTGGCGCAGTTTTCATGTGTTGATCGGGAGAGCACTATGAGCGTTGCATATGAGCAGTTGTTGTTGTAAATTTGTGGTGTCTTTTTCATTAGTTGATAAATATGCAGCTGCTCAAAGCTTGAGTTAATAGGTGCGAGAGAGAGAGGAAGAGAAAGCAACTGTTGGTGTCGAAAAGTATGCAAATTAATTTGATTAATTTGGATTTTCAGTGCAAGGTCATTGATGTAAAGTGGAATTTGTTATTTTCTTTTCATATTCAAAATTAAAATCGTGTGTTGTGGTAATGATAATTCTAAATAGAACTTAACCCATTAAGCCCTGAGCGTTGCGTTTGCGCAACGTTTGGGAATTTTCGCTATATTAAGTAATTCATAAAGACATAAGACTTGAAAATGGGTAGAATTGGATTAGAATTGATCGTTTTAGATTCTGCCATACTCAAATTTCAAAATTATTTAAATATTCATACGTTTTTTTCGATCCAAAGTCAAAGGTTTTTTTTGGGGAATTTTTGAAATTCAATATTAAACCTATCAAATCTTTAAACCAATCAAAATCCCTTAGTGGGCTGCATTTTGCAATGCTAAACTATTTAAAAATAAGTTTTGAAAATTTTTTTTTTTTATTTTTTAAACAAAAAATATGCTTTAAGTTTTGTGTTGCGCGAATGCATCGTTGGGCCTAAACACTGCCAATTTGCAAACAACGCAACGCGTGAAAATGTCAAAATCGAAGCAGCTGATATTTTATTGGCGCATTTTATTTTCCACAAATGTTTGATTTTGTTTATTTGTGTAATGTTTGCGAAAAACATGAAAAAAAAAAACAAAAAAAAAACATGGTATGAATTTTTTGCTTGATTTTTTTTCTTGATTAGGTGAATTAATAAGATTGTGTAAAATTTTATGGAAATCGCACAAGCCTTTCTGGGGTCAGGTTTTAATGGGTTAATTGCATTTTAAACATTTGAAACATATTTTAATAAAAATTCATCAGTGATTCGTTCCATAGACAAAATTCAAAACATTTATAGTTTCAGAATTTAACGATTTTAATGTCATTTGAAAGGTTGAATTCCAACTAAGAAAACCCCAAAAAATCTGTGCAAAAATTAATTAGTGTGTGTGCAAAAGCAGTTCAAAGTTGAAAGTTTTTTGTAAGCACATATTATCGGTTTTTTTAGTCTATTGAGTAAAAAAGATTGTAAAAATACACGGTTCAATATAGATTGAGAAATCATGTGACCATTTTTGCTTTTAGTTTTTTCTCAAAATTTGCAAGGCTGAGGCTCCTTCTTCACTATAATTTAAAAATATTTTTCTAAATTAAAAATCTGAAAATTGGCAAAACTTAGAGAAAACTATCTAAAAAGTATGTGAAAGCTTGTGCCTAGCTTTTTTTTAAATTTTTAGAAGCATTCTTTTTTTGTCGAATGATTAAATGTAAAATCTGAAAAATCTAGCCAGCACACTTGTTGCTATAGCTTACCAAAAATGATGAAAATTGCAAATTTAAGTCTTAGTCTCTAAAATAGAGATTTAAATTCAGCAGATCATGATCAACTAGTATACAAAATTGTATGAAGAACGGACTACTCCTTATATTTTTTTTCCCGCGGTTGTATGGAGCCGAATCATTGTGTATTTTTACGAAAATTAGTTCGGAAGCGTAGTTCGTATCGCTGAATTGTGCCAAAACACACTGAAAATCTTTAACGCAGTTTATCACCGTAGTCATTTTATATTTTCCAAAGTCACTCTACTTTCACCTCACTGATTCACTAGTCACACCGTTGTTTGTCAAAACTAAACTGACTGGCTTAGTCTGGAGCTCAGTTCGTTCTTGAAACTTCCAGCATCGATCCATCACTGCGATAATTCACCCAGATTTAATACGCTCCCTCAGAGCATTATCAGACACAACATGTACAACAATCAACCGTTTGCCATTGTTCACAAAAACATTTAGAAATAATTAACCCTTAACGTGTAACGTCGGGTCACTTGTGCCCTGCCGAAACTGACATTTTCCACATTTTTATTGGTTTAAACTTTATTGATTCAACAATTTAAGAAATCGGTAATAAAGCGATTGATCCTTAAAATAGAATCCTTAATAAAGCATCGTGAAATTTTTCACATTTTTTGAGCACTTTTACGTACTTTTTTAAGAGCCGGACACAAATGAACCGACGTTACAAAGAAGAGGTGCGAAAAACGACGTTACATGGCAAGGATTAAAAGTCAATTTTTTCGAGTCTTTTTTTACATAGAATTAAGTATTCTTGATAATAAGCGAATCCTTACTATTAAAAAACTTTGTATCTTTGATTTGTTTATGTTTAGTTGTTTTTTACCTTTTACCTTTTACATTTTACATTTTACCTTTTATCTTTTTTTAACTTTTACCTTTTACATTTTACCTTTTACCTTTTACCTTTTACATTTTACCTTTTACCTTTTACCTTTTACCTTTTACCTTTTACCTTTTACCTTTTACCTTTTACTTTTTACCTTTTACCTTTTACCTTTTACCTTTTACCTTTTACCTTTTACCTTTTACCTTTTACCTTTTACCTTTTACCTTTTACCTTTTACCTTTTACCTTTTACCTTTTACCTTTTACCTTTTACCTTTTACCTTTTACCTTTTACCTTTTACCTTTTACCTTTTACCTTTTACCTTTTACCTTTTACCTTTTACCTTTTACCTTTTACCTTTTACCTTTTACCTTTTACCTTTTACCTTTTACCTTTTACCTTTTACCTTTTACCTTTTACCTTTTACCTTTTACCTTTTACCTTTTACCTTTTACCTTTTACCTTTTACCTTTTACCTTTTACCTTTTACCTTTTACCTTTTACCTTTTACCTTTTACCTTTTACCTTTTACCTTTTACCTTTTACCTTTTACCTTTTACCTTTTACCTTTTACCTTTTACCTTTTACCTTTTACCTTTTACCTTTTACCTTTTACCTTTTACCTTTTACCTTTTACCTTTTACCTTTTACCTTTTACCTTTTACCTTTTACCTTTTACCTTTTACCTTTTACCTTTTACCTTTTACCTTTTACCTTTTACCTTTTACCTTTTACCTTTTACCTTTTACCTTTTACCTTTTACCTTTTACCTTTTACCTTTTACCTTTTACCTTTTACCTTTTACCTTTTACCTTTTACCTTTTACCTTTTACCTTTTACCTTTTACCTTTTACCTTTTACCTTTTACCTTTTACCTTTTACCTTTTACCTTTTACCTTTTACCTTTTACCTTTTACCTTTTACCTTTTACCTTTTACCTTTTACCTTTTACCTTTTACCTTTTACCTTTTACCTTTTACCTTTTACCTTTTACCTTTCCTTTCCTTTCCTTTCCTTTCCTTTCCTTTCCTTTCCTTTCCTTTCCTTTCCTTTCCTTTCCTTTCCTTTCCTTTCCTTTCCTTTCCTCTTTCATTTCCTTTCCTCTTTAATTTCCTTTCCTTTCTTTCCAGTGTAGCATTTCCATTCTCCAATAAATTTTAAATTTCATATCCAGTTTTTGTATTCTCTCAACGTTTTCAAACAGTTTTTCACTATTGATTCCAAAAACCTTGAATGCACCGCTTTGAAATAGCAAATAAAAAAACAACAACAACCAGTGCTGCTATTGGCTTACGGTCTGCTGAGTGCCTTTGACTGTGCCGCGCTCGCATTCGCTTTTGTTTTTGTTTTTGTATGGTTTTTGGAATTTTTGAATTTTCACAGCGCGCCAAAAAGCATGCTAAGCATTTGGTGGCATCAAAAGAACGAACGCCACAAAAGGTAAACAATTCGGTGGCATACATTTAGGCGCATTGCGCAACTCCAAAGTGGCTGAGCGCATTGTGCGTCACACGCGGCGGCCATGTCGATGACATCTAATGCCTGCCTCAAACCCCCTTTCAATTCCCCCCCTCAACTCGTCACCTGCTTCATGACTTCGCGCATCATTTGTAAATCGAACGTTTTTTTTTCAATGACAATTTGTTTTTGCGGCACTCCCACCCACTTATGGAATCAATCAAGTGGCTGGTGGCACACCAGCAACAACAAAAACAACAGCGGAAACAAATAAACTACCAGAAGAGAGCAGCATTGTCTGCGGCCACCGCACACCGCCGTCTGCTATCGTTGGCGCTTATCAGATGCGAGTGTGTGTGTGTGTGTGTGTGTGCGTTTGCCTTGTTTGTCAGCACTTTGCTGGCGATGGCGATGGCGATGGTGTGCGGCGGGTGGCGAGTGTCAGCGCTTAACTGATAGTGATGAAAAAGCGAAAAATGCGCGTCGACCGTGTTGGGGAGGTGAGCGCGCTGCAGCTGGCCTCGTACACGAGCTGTCATGTTGGCAATTCAATCCATCAAATGCGAACTCAATGTTGTGGCTGTTGCCGCTGCAACGCCCACTTTTCGTTCCATTCCGTTCCGCTTCGTGTCGCTGTCGAGTGTTAATTTTGTATTTTCGATAAATAATTGCCAACTCGTTGCGGCGCTGACCCCGTGCAGCGTCGCCGCACTTGTCGGTCGCATCGCAGCGGCAAGTTATGAATTTGTCTGGCGTTTATTTGCCACGCATCAAGGACATCAATTTCTGCGCGCATGACTGTCATGTCTCACTATTTGCACACTTTTGCTAGTGGCATTGTCAACGGTGAAAATTTATGTATATGTGTGTGTGTGTGTGTTTGTGTGGCGAGTGCCACTAATAATAGAAAAACAATGATGGCGGCAATTGATTTCTCTGCGCAAAGTGTGATAAATATGAACTGCTGGTAAAGAAGGAAGGGGAATGTGTTTGTCTTCTAATCAAATAAAAATTTAATTGAATTAAATTGAATTTGAGTTTGATTTGGAAATTTGTGAAAGAAACATTTCAAAGACTGTAATGTGCACTTAGGAACGAGAAAAGTATTTTGTTGTGAAAGGGTAAATGTTAGTGCGGTTCGGGTTGTGTGGCACAATAAGGGTGCGTTATGAGGATGATTGTAGCAAGTTGGGTGCTAATTTTATTATCTCAACTTCAAAGCGTTTTTGAAACTTGAAACATCGTCTGAGCTCGGGGTTGGACCATTCCGTCTTTCAGCAGTCAGTGTTTCGAAAATTAGTTCTTTAGGCTGATTCGTCTCTCTGGATTGTGCTTGAAATTATAGCAATCCGGCCGTACTTTAAAGTGCATGCCTAAAAGTATGCCAGTAAAAGCATTCATGCATAGCACAACGACAGGGTGCCTCATTGTTAAAATATTTTCTGATTTTTAGTCTATTCATTAAAAAAAAAATTATAAAAATACATGATTACCAAGAATCTGCTAAAACTTTCATTATAAATTTAGAAATGATGTGACCATTTTCACTTTTAATGTTTTCTCAAAATATGCAAAGCTATAATAGTATTTTTCTAAATTAATAATCTGAAAATTGCCAAAATTAATAGCAAAATATCTAAAAAGTACGTTTAATTTTAAGAAGCATTCTTCCTTTGTTGGATAAAGAAATAGTGAAGATGATTATTTCCTTTTTGCTAGGGTTCAGGTCGTATTCTGCACTCCATAAGAGAATGTTCATTCTCTGAAAGTAGTGGAGTGTGTGAGTCGGAAAAAAGGCTGAAATCCGGTAGTCTTCTTGGACACGACGAAACTCCTCCCCCCCTGTTTTCGAGGGTGCTGAAGACGATGGTGCTGAGCAATTTGCTTTTTGGGCGGGGGAAGACCCTCAAAAGGGTTAAAAACTCCCCTTTTTACGCCCATTATGGTATCAAAACTCATCTATCTCAGCTTTTGTAAGGCAATATGGGTATCAAACGATTCAGCGTATCATTGCGGCAAACATAGGCTATAATATAATCGACCACGCCCACTTTCCGATTTTACACTTTCCGGGATTACATTAATACACGCTGAATCGTTTGATACCCATATTGCTATGACAAATATACCATGGCTGATTTGTCATTATAGTGGGCGTGGCGGGAAAACGTATCGGGTGGGCATGGTCAATCTCATATAACCTATGTTTAACGCTATGAAACACAGAATCATTTTACATCAACATTTATTTACAAACATATAGTGTAGCTTTGTTTTGTTAGTTAAGTGGGCGCGGAAAGTGGGCGTGGCCGATTTTATTATAGCCTATATTTTCCGCAATGACACGCTGAATCGTTTGATACCCATATTGCCTTACAAAAGCTGAGATAGATGAGTTTTGTTACCATAATGGGCGTAAAAAGGGGGGTTTTTAACCCTTTTGAGGGTCTTCCCCCGCCCAAAAAGCAAATTGCTCAGCACCATCGTCTTCAGCACCCTCGAAAACAGGGGGGGAGGAGTCTCGTCATGTCCAAGAAGACTACCATGTTCTTCCGACTCACAGACTCCACTAAAGAGGATGTTCAGAGGTTTGCCTGTCTGCATGAGTCACGACTTTACAGTTTGATACTAGAAGAATGGAAAGGAGTTTGCTGAGTGTGAGGTTTTAGAGTAACGGAGTTAGGAAAGCTTCACCCCTAAAGCGGTGTCTTAGTGTAGATGAAGTTCGTGAGCCTGCTGTCGATGCAATCGATCGGATTTATGGTTTCGAACTTAGCTTTATCAAAATCATCAAACTCAAAGTCCTTTCAACAATATGGGCTTCCAACTTAGCTTGAAATTGAGCGTTAGCCCCGAATATTTTACATTCACTGCTCAAGCATGGTTCAGTATAATCGAGATGAGTAGTGCCGCACAAAGGATTTAATTTTGGGTGGGGTTTGCTTACAACTTTTGAGCTCAATATCATTTGAAACCATATTCTGTACCAGAAATTTTTGTATTTGGGGGTTGAACCTTCAATACCCTCGTCTCCTTAGAGACGAGCGAGATGGACGATGCATACCATAGATAACACAAGTTTAATTTTTCTCGGGTTGGTGCCAGGATAGAGTCTGCACTCCATGTGGATCAGCTTAAGAGGAAATTTCAGTTTTCTCTTTGAGACGTTTGCTTAGATATTTGCCGCCTAATCCAAAAGAAACATTGTCTGTATGTGGTAAAAATTACAAAGAAGTTCGTTGAGAGTGAGTTTGTACAGAAACGGAGTTAAAACTCCCCAGAAGTTGTGTCTGAGTGCTGATGAAGTGCCAGAAGTTTCAATGAGGTCTCCAGAGTGTCGATGAAATTTGACGGCCTGCAGTTGACATCCAGAACGGACTCATAGTTTTCGAATATTTAGTAGATTTTTAGAAGATTTTGAGCATCGTGGTAACTTCAATTGAACTGACATCAGAAACAATGAAACGTTTTGTGAGGAAGAAAGATTTCAAAGTGCGACTTTGATGACGAAATGTTTGATCTTATTAGAGAGTTTTGAATATTGAAATTTAATTTAAAACACAAAATTCAAAAACAATAATAATGCTTCGATTTTTAAAGCCTTATTCAATACTTTCGCTATGTGCCACTACTTACTAAAACAACAAATTGTCAATTGGGGTTTCACATATCTTCTGCAAGCGAACATAATCAAACCTAACGAATGATTGACCTAACCTAAAAGTTGCAGGTATAAAAAGCTTTGCTGATGCCGCATTAGTGTTTTTTAAGTAAAAGGGCAGAGATTTGCTTTGATAAAGCGCAGATAATGCGAATGAATGGCGTTGTGGAGAGTGTACAGCAATGCAAGCATACAACAACAAATACAACAACAATGTAAAGTAAACGGCTAATTATGAAAATCAAAGGCTCATCATCAAAGGATTCCACTCATTCATTAATGGTCGATGTGTGCGTGGGTTAGGCGAGATTTCAAGCTGCCCATCTCCCCTAATTCAGTGCGCTATTTAAATAAGTTTTTAGTATGAAAAAAAAAAACGCACACACACACAAATTTTGCAATTTACAATTTCCATAAAGATTTTGACGCGATTTTTTTGTGAATTTTTCATTGCGCATTGAATGCTTTTTGCTTCAACTTTGCCTTTTCGCTTTGAATGGCGGCGGCGCAGCTGCGAGCGCTGTGAACAGTGAACGGCGGCGGCAATGCTTTGCAATGCGGCCTGAGGCAGTTTTGTTGTTATTGTTGTTGATTTCGTTTAACCTTTAGATGAAGAAGAAACAGCCAAAGTGCCAAAGGTAAAGCCTATAAATATTATTGGCAGAAGCTGAAACACACAAACACATACACACACATATACATTCGCACATTTGCATGCAAGCGTAGTGCAAAAGAGATTTCCTGCTCAATCCCGACACTTACATAAAAATGATTTAGATCTGCACTTGATTCGCACAAAGGAGCCCACTGCAACGGTCGCACTTGGCTCAAGTGTTGTGCCGGCTGCTGCGGAATGTGCGTGTGAATGGCTAAATGCCAAAACAAACAAATTCCGAATACAAATAAAAATCGGGCCGCGGCGGCGGCGGCGGCGAGTGGCAAAAACAAATAAACACTTTAGCTGCCGAGGCATTTCCGCAGCGTTTTGCGCCGCACCTTTGCTTTGTGCCGTGGCCATTGCAATCGTTGTTGCTGTTGCTTTTATTGTTGTTTATGTAAAAGGGGTTAAAAGTGTTAAAGTTCAACTGAAATGAAAATAAAAGCCAGGATAACAACATTTGCGATCATGCTGTTTGTTTGTTGTTGTTGTTATTGTTGAGAATTTGTTGCTGTATTTGCATTTTATACATATTTACACGGCAGCCAGCAGAAACACCATCGTCAAAAAAATGCTAATAACGCCAAATGTCGATGGTACGAAATGCCGAAAAAAGCAAAACAACAAAAAAATTTGCAAAATACCAAAAAAAAAAATTGAAAATCAAATCGAGTAGCGGAAATGCGAAGTTGCGGCTGTGCCACTGACAGCGGAAAGTGCCTGCGGCAGCCAGTTCTAGGAGCAGCTGCTCTATCAGTGCAAAGGCATCGAATTCGATTAGCAGCGCGAAATTCAAGTGGTTCCACTTTTGTTGGCCGTCCGACGTGCCGAAGGAGTCGTTGGGGGCAGGGGCCGGCGTACGGCCATGGTTGAGGTTAGGCGCTCGCTTGGCTTTGTGGTATTTGCTGCGCTGAATTTCGCTGCCATTCGTCGTCATTGCTTGTTCGTAGCATTTTTGCTCACAACTTTTTCCGATTCATTTTTTTTTTTTAATTCTTGTGTAATTTTTTAAAGCAATTGATTTATTTTAAAAATTGTTTGTGTTTTTTTAACAATTCTTGTGTCATTTTTTAAAGCAATTGATTTATTTTTAAAATTGTTTGTGTTTTTTTAACAATTCATGTGTAATTTTTTAAAGCAATTGATTTATTTTGAAAATTGTTTGTGTTTTTTTAACAATTCTTGTATCATTTTTTAAAACATTTGATTTATTTTTAAAATTATTTGTGTTTTTTTACAATTCTTGGGTATTATTTTAAAGCAATGGATTTATTTTGAAAATTGTTTGTGTTTTTTCTGAACAATTCTTGTGTAATTTTTTTTATTTTGAAAATTGTTTGTGTTTTTTTTTAAATTCTTGTATAATTTTTTAAAGCAATTGATTTATTTTTCAAATTGTTTGTGTTTTTTTTAACAATTCTTGTGTAATTTTTTAAAGCAATTGATTTATTTTTCAAATTGTTTGTGTTTTTTAACAATTCTTGTGTCATTTTTTAAAGCAATTGATTTATTTTGAAAATTGTTTGTGTTTTTTTAACAATTCTTGTGTCATTTTTTAAAGCATTTGATTAATTTTTAAAATTGTTTGTGTTTTTTTAACAATTCTTGTAACATTTTTTAAAGCAATTGATTTATTTTGAAATTTTTTTTGGGGTTTTTTCATGAAGCTTTTGAAAGCACGAATGTTTGCAATTATTTTTAAATTAATTTATTTGTTTTTGTTTTTGTTGTGGTTTTAGTTTTTACTCATTTGCTTCGGTTTTTTTAAACGCCGCTATGGGCCTCTGGGAATATTTGCTTTAGAGTTGAGGATTTTAATGTTCAGAAGTGGGCATGGCTCAAGAAACTATTTAGTGATGTGCTTTCGTTTTTCGTCTAAAAAGCGAGATTTACACATTTATCAAATAGGGTTGCCATAGAAGAGTTTTTAGGTTCCATCTCTCCGTTCATCAGTTTGTTCATTTGTACGTACATCTATTCATACATTCTTCTGTCTATTGTTTCATCAATCTGTTACTCCAAAGACCTGCCCGTCTGTACAGTGGCGCACGTAATGGAATTTTGGGCTTCAAACCCTTCTAAAGCCTATTTGTTACATAAAATGTGTGTGAAAAATATGGTTTCCAATTGAGTTTTGAGCTCAAAAATTATGTACGAAACCCCTAAAATGACGTCCTGTGTGCGCTACTGTGTCAGTCCATCAATCCATTCTTCTGGTTGTCCATTCTTCCATCCGTTCATTGGTCCCCAAGACCCCAAATTTTCCATACCCACAACGACTACATAATATATCCGCTGATATCTCGAAAAGTACACACCGGAATTAGCTAATCGTAATTGTAAAACCCTAATTATAGGATTAATTCCATACGTCCATACGTTCTTTCCATTCTTCTGTCGGTATATCTATCCGTCTACTATATCTCAATCTGTGTGCTTACTGGCCTCTCTTTCTGGCCACTTGTCCACCTACGGGAATATTGCTCCAAGTCTTTTTTCTTTTAAAGTATAAACAAAATTTTATGAAATTATAAAATTCGGGCCGGTCCGAGTAAAAACCTTTCTCTGTTCGTTCGCTTCTTTATCCTTACGTTCGTTGTTACGTCCATCCGCTCATTCGTTGTTCACAAAGCCTTCCTCTGATCGTCCGCTTGATTATCATTTCGTCTGTTTTTGTGTCCACTCGACTTTTCGGTTGTTCGTTCGCTTTTCCATCCTTTCGTTCAAGCGATCATCAGATCATCAGTACTTATGTACATACATCTGTTTCTCCATACTTCAGCATGTCAGTTCGTCTGTTCTTTCGTTCATTCCTTCGTCTCTTCGTCTGACTCTTTCGGCTCTGTCGGCTTGTTCATTCGTCTTTCATTACGTCTGTTTTTAAGTCCCATTTGACATTTCGTTTGTTCGTTCGCTTTTCTATCCTTTCGTTCAAGCGATCGTCAGTTCATACGTTCATCTGCTTATCCATACTTCAGCACGTCTGTTCGTCTGTTCTTCCGTTCGTACCTCAATCTCTTCGTCGGCATCTTTCTGTTCGTCATCGCTTGTCTGCCCATTAATTTTTGCCATTAACTCTGTCTGTTCTTTCGTCGTTTTGTTACTCTGACCGTCCATCCGTAAATCCGTCATATTGTCCGTCCTTTCGTACCCTTGTTCATCCATTCCTATACTAACCTGGTTGTTGGTCCTTTTGTCTGTGTGCCAGTGTTGCCAGATACCTGAAATGACTTTATTCTGAATCTCAAAAAAATATTTAAGTCTCCTCTCAAAAGTCTCCCAAAAATCCACTAAGGATCCAAAAAATCCGCTAACATAAAATAAATATAAAATCTCCTAAACTTTCTCCTAAACAATTCTTCCTCTTAAAAATTATCCTATAAGGCCAAAAATCTCCTAAATTTCCTGATCTGGCAACACTGCTGTGTGTTCATCCATTCATTTCTGCTTCCATCTGTTTTCCTGTTCGTTTGCTTCTTTATCCTTACATCCGTTGTTACGTTCATCCGCTCATTCGTTATTCGGAAAGCCTTCCTCTGATCGTCCGTTTGAATATAATTTCGTCTGTTTTTCTGTCTACTCGAATTTCATTCCTTCGTCTCTTCGTCTGTCTCTTTGTGCATCTGTTCGTCATCACCTGTCCATACATTAATTTGTTCTTTGACTGTCCATTCATTAATCCGTCATACTGTCCATCCTTCTGTACCTTTGTTCATCCATTCATATGTTGGTTTTTTTGCCTGTGTAGTCATCTGTTTCGCAGTTCGTTTGCTTGTTCCTTTCTCCATCTGCTTTTCCACCAAATCGTTCGTATGTTCATCTTCTTATCCACTCTTCTGATCATCCGTTCGCGTATCCTTCGTATGTTCGTCTGTCTGCTCATTCGTCTCTCTGTACGTCCTAATATTCACCTTTTGATCCACTTGCTCATTCTTCTGTCAAATTTTTCCTTCGTTCATATGCTCATTCATCCTTTCGGCTCTTCGAATTTTTGAACGGCTGGGCGTTCAAAAATTCGTTCTACTATTCATCCCTCTGACGGCTTGTTTATTCTTCTCTCTCTCCTTTCGTTCATTTATTTGATTGTTCTCCTTTCAAGCATTTGCCTGCTTCAGATTCTTCTCTTGATTTGTTCATCGGTCTGTTCAACAACCTACACTGCCCAACCGTCTATTAGTTGTTCCTAAAGTCCGTTCATCCATCCATCATTCTTCTGACTGTCTTTCGGTTGTTTAACTTTTTTCTGTCCACATGTTCTTAGATATATGCGTTCAGCTCTAAATCCATGCAACGGTTTATACTTCCATGCGCTTTTTCATTCTTCTGTCAGTCCTTTCTTCGATTCGTCCACTTGCGGGTCCATCCGTGCTTTCGCCCGCTTCTCCATCCATTTCCATTCTCTTTGTCCTGTCAAGCGTTAAACTTCTTGGCATTCTTTTCTTGGTTCGTTCATCGGTCTGATGAACCACCTACACTGCCCAGGCATCCTTTAATTTATTCCACAATCCGTCCATCCTTCCATTTAGTTGCCCATTCTACTGACTGTCTTTCGGTCGTTCAACCGCTTGTCAGTCCACCTGTTTTTAGGTATGTTCGTACGTTCCTCAATCCATCCAACGGTTTAAACTTCCATGCGTTTGTTCATTCTTTCGCCAGTACTTTCGTCCATTTGTCCACTTGCTGGTTTATCCGTGCTTCCGTCCATCAATCTCTCCGTTCATTCACCCACCTAATCAACCGTCTGTCTGCCTGTTCGCTCCACTGTCCACCTGATCGTTAATTTGTTCTCTTCATCCTTCTGTCTTTTGTTCAATCAGGTGCACTGCTTGTCCGTCCCATCATCTGCTCGTCTTTCTATTTATTTGCTTCGTTTGTCTAACTTCCGGTTGGTTTTTCCCTCTGTCAATCCATTTTTATCCTCGTCCAAACCATTTTCGATAAAATTTGGAGTAGGTTTCAGATTTTACTGGGAACTTTTATTTGAAAAATATTTTACCAGGCAAAATAAGACTTAATACCAATTTTCATTCGTGATAGGGATACATTTCCAGTGGGCGTGTCTACCTATATAGCGCAGGTCATATAAAGTCGATCAACATCACTCGAAACACACTTATTTGTATTTATTTTTGTTTTTGCAGTGACTTTTTGCGCTTTATTCTTCACATAATGGAACTTGAGGGTTTTCAATTTTTATGTACTGACTGTTGTTGTTGTTCTTATTATTGTTGTTGTCGTATGGTGAGTGGGTTTCAACATAAAATGCAGCCCCAAAAGCGAGTCGCACTCGTTGCAGGAACGTGCACAATGGCCGAGCTGGCGATATGGCGGTCTGGCGGCCTAGCGGGTGAGGCAGCAACGCGAGTGTGCCTGGAACTGTTGGCATGGCTTTGGCGGGAGGGTCGATTCAGCTGTTGTTGTTGATATTGTTTCTGCGCAGCGCGATAAAAAAATTTACGTAAGCATACGAAAAAAACACCAACACACCGAATGCGTTTAAAAACTGCTTTTGAGTGTTTGTGTGTCTAAGTGCAAAGGTGTGTGAAGGTTGCACACAACAAACAGCAGCAAATGGAAAAACTGACGAAAAGCAGAAATTCATAGAACAAAAACACACACAAAATACATGCAAGTAGAATAGAACATCAGAGAAAAAAAACGGAAAATCAGAGAAGTAAAAAGAAATTAAATTGGAAATGAAAAAATTGCAAAAGAAAAATAGAAAAATTTCAAAAGAAAATATATAAAAAAAAGTTGCAAAAGAAAATAGCAAAATATTTCAAAAGAAAATAAATACAGAAAAAATATAGAAAATAATTACAAAAAAATTGCAAAGTTTGTGGCACAAGAGCTCAACATTATTTGGTGTACTTACCACCACAACAACAACAACAAAACACAGACAATTTCTGCCGCAACAACGTGCCATCACTTTTGCTGGCAGTGTTGCAATTCAAGGGAATTGCTTCGCCGCACTCTTTTGTGGTCATCGTTTTGTTTGTTGCACCAAAATTGCTGCGGTGCGAGTACAGGAAAATTATTATGAAATGCATCTGAGCGCTTTGAAAGATGCCAAAAGTAGCGCAAGAATGCTGTCAAAGACAAATGGAACGTTTGCAGAACATATGGGAACAGTTTGTTCTGATTACTTGGACAATGGACGCATTCGGTTAGGTTTTCTACTGCGTTCAATTGAGGTGACTAGTATATCTCTCGTCCATTATGATACTCTGCAAAGCTAAACAAGTTTTTGTATGTGAATAAAGGGGTGCACTCGTAGATGGAACGTTTGCGCCAACACTGATTGTATCTGTACCCCCATATTAGGAATTTATATTGAAACTCCTTGTGTCGGTACCCCTTGAAGGGTAGTCGGCCTCGATAGCTCAGCGGGTAGCGCGCTGGCTTCTCATACCGAGCGCCCCAGGTTCGATTCCTGGCTTGGGCTGGAAAAAACACTCGTCTACTTCTATCGCTATCGACATGAAGGGAATGAGAATTACAAGAATCGCACAAGTGCGCTCTTGGCAGGCAATGGCAAAACCTCCAAGTGTGAAAGAAAAACTGCCAATCGCCGTTCGGATTCGGCGTTAAACTGTAGGTCCCCTCCCTCCCTTTCCCCATCCGTTTGAAATGTGTGTTGTATCACATCAGTGTTGCATACACATTTAAAACGGGTGGAATTTGTGGTATCACAACGGGCCCATAGGCCTAAGTGTGTCTCATACAGAGGCAGCCACTAAACCAACCAACCCCTTGAAGGTTGGGCAGAAACACTTGTTTTGACACCTCTTACGACAGTATCGTTGGTATCGGTGTCTCTATTTTGGTCACTCTTGTATCGACATCTTTATAGCGCAACTTCTTGTATGGACACCCCGTATTAACAACAGCATAAATTGATATTTCTTGTGTCGGTACCCCTTGAAGGTTGGGAAGAAACACTCGTATTGACACCTGTTATGACAGTATTATTTGTATCGGTGCCTCTATTTCGGTCACACTTGTATCGACATCTCTACAGTGCCACTTCTTGCATGGACACTCCTTATTGGCAATGCATAAATTTATATTTCTTGTGTCGGTACTCCTTGAAGGTTGCGAAGGAGCACTCGTATTGCCACTTCTTATACCATTATCGCTTGTTTCGGAATCTCTAATTCAGCCACACGTGAACCGACATACCCCTTATTGACAACACATATACTGATACTCCTAGTGTCAGTACGCCTTGGAAGTTGGGAAGGAACACTCGCATTGATACCTCTTATGTATCGGTATCTCCATTTCAGCCACACTTGTATCGACATCTTTATAGCAACACTTTCCGTATCCACACTCCTTATTTACAACGCATAAATTGATACCCCTTGAAGGTTGGGAAGGAATACTCGTATTGACAGTTCTTATGCCAGTGTCGCTTGTATCGGTCCTTCTATTTCGGTCACTCTTGAACCGATATTTTCATAGCGTCACTTTTTGCATAAACATTATCAACATCCCTTATTGAACAACGCATACATTGATATTTCTTGTGTCGGTAACCCTTGGAGACTGGCAAGGAACACTCGTATTGACACTTTTTAAGCTACTATCACTTGCATCGGTACCTCTATTTCGGTAACACTTGCATCTACATCTCTACAGCGCCACTTTTTGCATCGATACCCCTTATTGACAACACATAAATTTATATTTCTTGTGTCGGTACTCATTGAAGATTGCGAAGGAACACTCGTATTGACAATTCTTATGCTCGTATCGCTTGTATCGGTTCCTTAAACTCGGTTGGTCGCACTTGTATCGACACTTCTGCAGCGCCATTTTTTGCATCGACACAACTATTATGACAACACTTGCACTGATACTGGAAAGTCCAGGCGGAACCCGACCTACAGACATGCGGTGCCAGCAGGAGATTGAATGTCCCCGCACACATTAGTTCCCTTGATTTATTCAACTGTTGGATTGTTGACCATAAGCGGTTCCGATTAGACTGTACGCAGTTGTACAGGGGAGAACCTTGGCCTGTTAAGAAGAGATTCAAGAGGAGAAATGATTCAGGACACGGTTAGAAAATTTAATTTTATGTTGGTAGTTTTTCTGGTTTTTAATGGATTTTTGAGAGATATTTGACTAAAGTAGTGACTATGTTAAGTGGACGCCTCTAGGGTATCACTTAGACTTTGTGGCCCATTGTGTTACCACGTAGAGGGTGGCACTTCCCATAGATGGGCGCCACCTGGTAGTTGGGACAAATTTATCGATGTGGCTTAGGGATGTCTTATCAAGGTCCACTAAGCAGCTGAAAAAGTGCTGTCTCAAGAAACGGAGGCGCGTTCTCTCAAGCACCGGACAATCGCAGAAGAGATGCACAACAGTTTCCTTGCAGTCTTCGTTTTTGTAGCTTCTGTAGAAGTCATTACAGCAGACCCAGCTTTTTGGCTTGTTGACCGATGGGATAGTGTCCAGTTATGGTTCCCTCGACAATCCCTATTGAGGGTTTGTTTAAAAGGATCAATTCTCTGGGTCTGATCTGGTCGATTTAGGGCCAGATCTGTTTTACCGTATTACATGTTTGTTCGTGGAGGGATCTGGTGTTTGATCTATGAAGGTGTGCATTCTTCAGATGAAGTTTGTAATGGGAGCGTACGATGTCAACGTCTTCAATTGCATTGATGCAAAGGTTTTAAAATTGCGATTTCCATGGCAACATGTTGGTGAAAGTGTCCCAGTAATGTTTAACTGGAGTCTGCGTAGAAGAGCGACATCCCACACATACTTGGAAGGAATATATCATAAAAACACTCTAAAAACTACCATTGTTCCCAAGTATTAAACATTTCAAGTAATAACTTAATTTATTTAAAATTTTAATGACGCTTCGTAACAGGAAGTCAGACCTTGGACAGACCGCAACCACTTGGCCGAAGACTAACTTCAACAGCCCGACGGCTTGGCCGCCCATTGTCGGCTGCTTTGAACGTCAACCGCTGTCGGTTAGGTGCTTGGAATTTTCCGTCGCTACGGTCGTAAAAGCGTTTGCGCAATAAAGAAATTAGTCAACGGCCCACTGACATCGAAGGGATAAGTGCGGCTCTTGCTGCGTGGTTGCATGTCTGAGTGCTTAGCGCTGATTTGAATATCTCCGATCGGTGCGCTGTTCATACCTTCCGGCCTCAAGGGTGCCCGAAACTGGGCCGAAAACCAACAAAGACTGGCGCCCAGCAATGCTAATGAACATAAAATGTTTAATGATTCTTATCGTCGTCGTCGTTTTTTTTTCGGCCGGATATTAAAAATGCGAAAGCGACAGTGATGCAAATGATTTGAAATTAGAAGCTAGAAAAAAAATCACAATTACAATGATGGCACTGGCAAAAAAAAAATGTATATAAAGAATAATAAGTTGCATGCCATTGTATTTTTGTTGTTGTTTTTTAAGCTGTTGTTGTAGTAGATGTTGATTGTGCTGGTCGTATTTTTAATACTGTTGGCTTTGTGTTTTTTGCTGCCGCGCCAAAAGGTCAAAAACTCATTTGCTGTCACCTGGAACTATTTGCGGAAATGCTCTGTTTACACGAGTAGAGTAGAGACAACCAAATGATGGATAAGAGAAGGGGAAGGCAGAGGGAGGGGGTAGCACAGAGTGGAGGCACTAGAGGGCAGCTTTAGTTGCGCGTTGGCGTGCACCTTGGGGCGAAGTTCAAATCAGTGGGTACATTCAACCCGGCTGTCTAACTAATGGCAGGTTGCGCGTGCCCCTGGGGATATGCTTTAAAAGGCTGAAACAAAAAATAACAAAAGGCAGATAGTTCTAGGAAAAACAACAAAAACTAAAATAATAACAAGTAACAAGTAGCACCAGTCGTGGAAAGGTTTGACGCTTTGTTGGCTATGCAGCAGGATTTAAAAAAGTAGAAGCCAAAGAAAATTTAAAGAAATGTGGTGAGAGAAACTTTATTTGCTTTGTTCATAATATTTTATTTTTAGCATTTTTTAAATATTTTAATTACTTAAAGCATCAATTTCTTTGTTAGTTTGAGTTTAATGCAAAAAAAATAAATAATAACAATTTAAAAGAACAGGAGGAAGAAGAAGAATATGTTTGTTATAATTTTAGACTGCAAAATATATGTATATGTATATTTTTTTTGTTTTAGAAAATTCAGTAAATTTAATTTATGATTTAATTAATAATTTAAATTTAATTTAATTTTCAGCTAATTTTAAAATAATGAAATTCTATTAAGTTGTAATTATTTAAACCAAAATCAATTAATTAAAATAATTTTTTTTGTAAGTTTGTGTTTAATGCAAAAAAGAATGTTAAAAAATATGAAAAAACAAGAAGAAGATGTTTTTTATACTTTTAGACAACTTTAGACCAAAAGTATCTATATTTTTTTAGAAAACTTAGTAGCAAATTTTTTTAAAAATTAAAATTAACAAATTTGATTAAGTTGAATTCATTTAAAACCAAATCATTTAATCAAAATAAATTTCTTTGTAAGTTTGTGTTTAATGCAAATAAGAATGTTAAAAAATACTAAAAAAAAAGAAAAAGATGTTTTTTATACTTTTAGACAACTTTAGACAAAAAGTATCTAATTATGTTTTTTTTTAAATGTCAGTAGCAAATTTTTGTAAAATTAAGAAATTTTATAAGCTGCATTAATTTAAAGCAAAATCAATTAATCAAAATAAATTTTTTTGTAAGTTTGTGTTTAATGCAAAACGGACGTTAATGTTAAGAAAATTTATTTCCTTTGTCCATAATTTTTAAATTTTTATTTTTTTTTTTTTGTAAATATTTTTATTACTTAAAGCTTTAATTTCTTTGTAAGTTTGAGTTTAATGCAAAAAGACTAGTAAAAAAATTAAATAAAAACACAAGAACAAGATGTTTTTTTATAATTTTAGACTACAAATTATGTATTTTTTGTAGAAAATTAAGTAGAAAATTTTTTAAAATTAAAATTAATTTGATTACGTTGCATTAATTTAAAACAAAATCAAGTAAACAAAATAAATATATTTGTAGGTTTGTGTTTAATGCAAAAACTAATGTTAAAAATATCAAAAATAAGAAACACAAAGGTGCTCATTGCAAATTTTTTTAAACTACAAAATAAGTATGTACTTATATATATTTTTTGTTTTGGAAAAATCAGCAGCAAATTGTGTAAATTTAAATATATAATAAAGAAATTCAATTAAGTTGTAATTATAAAAAATAAAATAATTCAATCAAAATAAATTTCTTTCTAAGTTTGAGTTCAATTCAAAAAAGAATAGTAAAAAAAATTAAAAAAAAAACAAAAAGCTGCTCCTTGCAAGTCTTTGAAATGGTTTTAATACTTTTAGACTACAAAGTATATATATTTTTTTTAGCAAAATTAGTGGCAAATTTTTTAAAATAGAGAAATTTAATTACGTGGTAATTATTCAATCAAAATCGATTTCTTTGTAAGTTTGAATTTAATGCACCAGAGAATAGTAAAAAATTAAAAAAAAAACAAGAAACACAAAACTGCTCGTTGCAAGTTTTTTAGAACGTTTGTTATACTTTTAGACTACAAAGTAAATATATTTTTTTGTTTTGGAAAAATCAGTAGCAGATTTTTGAAAATTAAAATTAAGACATTTTATTATGTTGTTATTATTTAAATAAAAAAAATTTTAAAAATTTTAATAGTTCGAATGGTATGACTTCGGTTATCTCAGCTCAACTTGGTTCTTCCACTGGAGACACGATCTTCCTCTTCGCTATGGATGATCACTATGGAGGATCACTGGTTGCCAGATTCGGACTATAAGCTGAATGCACAAGAACGAAATCTCCCAACCAAATCACGACGCTTCTGGCGAGTCACTATCGATGTGTGTGGACTGACGAGTCCCGATAAAACAAAATTCTTCTTCTATAGATCAAAGATGACCGCTTTTTGTATCGGGCCCCATTCATGTGGCTTCTTTTTGAATCCAGCATTATTCAAATGGTTCCAAATGAGACCTTTTTAAATCCAGATTTATTAAAGTGGCTTCAAATGAGCTTCTCTGTAAATAAAATTTTATTCAAGTTGTTCCAAATGAGCTTCTTTTTAAATACAGCATCATTTAAGTGGTCCCAAACGAGCTTCTTTTTAAATCCAGTTTTATTTAAGTTGCCCCAAACGAGCTTCTTTTTGAATCCCCCACCATTCAAGTGGTTCCAAATGAGCTCCTTTTTAAATCCAGATTTATTTAAGTGGCTTCAAACGAGCTTCTTTTTGAATCGAATTTTATTTGAGTGGTTCCAAACGGGTTCTTTTTGAATCGAATTTTATTTGACTGGTTCCAAACAAGCTTCTCTTTGAATCCAGTCTTATTTAAGTGGTTCCAAATGAGCTTCTTTTTGAATCCAGTTTTATTTCAATGGTTCCAAACGAGCTACTTTTTGAATCCATTTTATTTCAGTGATTCCAAACGAGCTACTTTCTAAATCCAGTCTTATTCAAGTGGTTCCAAACGAGTTTATTTTTAAATCCAGCATAATTTAAGTGGTTCCAAACGAGCTTCTTTTGAATCGAATTTTATTTGAGTGGTTCCAAACGAGCTTCTTTTTGAATCCAGTTTCATTTCAGTGATTCCAAACGAGCTACTTTCTAAATCCAGTCTTATTCAAGTGGTTCCAAACGAGTTTATTTTTAAATCCAGCATAATTTAAGTGGTTCCAAACGAGCTTCTTTTGAATCGAATTTTATTTGAGTGGTTCCAAACGAGCTTCTTTTTGAATCCAGTTTCATTTCAGTGATTCCAAACGAGCTACTTTCTAAATCCAGTCTTATTCAAGTGGTTCCAAACGAGTTTATTTTTAAATCCAGCATAATTTAAGTGGTTCCAAACGAACTTCTTTTGAATCGAATTTTATTTGAGTGGTTCCAAACGAGCTTCTTTTTGAATTTAGTTTCATTTCAGTGGTTCCAAACGAGCTTCTTTCTAAATCCAGCATCATTCAAGTGGTTTCGTATGGTTTTTCATCCAGTGCTTATTTCGTGAACAATCTAAACAGTGCTTACATGACAGTTGGACTCGACGATTTCCATGATTTTATTGACATTTTTTACACTTTTTTTCCAGAGCGTGTTACATCTTTGACATCAAAAATACCTGAACGGAATTGACGAATCAAAAATTATGTGAAACAGGCTGAATCGGTATCAGAACGACAAATACGAATCACATTTTTCAGAAAACTGAAAAATATGGCGTATTTTCTCTTTGCTGGTATCCAACTTTGATGCGCGGTCAAGCAAAACTGATTGAAACAATCACAAAACTGTCTGAAAATATTTTAATATTTTTAATATTTTTTTTTTATTTATTTTTAATATATTTTTTAACATGAAATCATTACTTTCTAATGCCATCTAACTTATTTCGATACCATTTACACAAAGCAAGTTACAGGTATTTAATTTCAGAAAATTGTTAGGGAATTTTCAAAAATTAAACGCCATTCACTACAAACTTTGTTTCAATAGTATTTTCTGCTCGTGTAAGTTCTAAGTGATTCAATATTTTTTTTTTAACTTTCTAAATAGGTACACCGTCACTCATTAGCTGCTTTTTGCGCGTTTGGTAGATTTTGTTGTTGGCGCCTATTCCACAGGGACTTACGCTAAACAATAGCAACAACAGCATTAGTGCCAGCAATAACAACAATGTGCATTAAAGCCACACCAGCACAATGGCCAAGAATAACAGCAGCAACGACAACAACAACAACATTAACAACACCAACTGCCTAGTTCAGCTACTCAGCGACTTCCGTTTTGCTTGCCTGGCTGCGTGGCCATGCTCGACTGAAATTGCGTTGGCACCGTGGCTTTACTCCGCCCTCTCCTCTCCGCTCCACGCCTCTACGTGTAACAGTGAGTCCCCCACCGCGGCCTATTCGACCTCTAAGCCTCAAGTGCGACCATGGCCGCCCAATCTTCTTATCCCAAATGTCCTTTTTAATTTGAAATTAGCAACAAGGACTCATCATTTCCTTTTTGGTTCCCCTCAGCCCAGGTTCCGCTGCCGCTGCAGCCATGACAAACCTGCCAAAACATTTTGCGCCAATAGTCGTTGTTGCTTTAGCCGTTGTTGTTGTTGCTTTGCCTTTGCGGCACTTTATTATTGTTTGCTTCGCATCTTGTTGTCATTGTAATAGCAAGCGTGGTTGTTGTTGTTGTTATTTTCATTGTTGTTGTTGTTGCTGTTAATTGAAGATTTGTACTTTTGGGGGCTGATTGTACGGCGGCGATAGTGGCGCGCGGCCGCTGCGTAAAGCGCGCGTAAATTGCCAAATGAATTGTCGTTATGGACGAGGGCCGGCACACCACGACGCCAGGTACAACACATATACACACACACACACACACACACACACACACATAGAACACATTGACCGCCGCGTTGTGACGAAGTGTCGTTTTGTTGGCGGCATTCGGCCTTGTTGTGGGGCATTCTATTAGGGAAAGGTTGTTAATTGGGATTTTGGGGGTCATTTCTGTAATACGGCCACTCGCCTTTCGTTCATGTTGTTGTTGTTGTTGTTGGCAAATTTTTGTTCTCAAACAGTTGAAGGTGCCGGTGATGTGCCGATAGTTGAGCGTTGCGCGCTCATCAGCCGCCCAGCTGCCCACCCATCCAGCCATCCACCCATCCACCCATCCATCCCCCCATCCATACATACATCCATCCCTTCATTCAGTGAGCCAGCCAGTCAGCCAGTCCGCAGTAAGTTCGCAGCAACGCTCGCTGTCCATTTTCCGGCCTTCGCAAAGGTAATGCTTCAATAATTTGTTGAATGCAAATTAATGATTCTGAACTGTCGAACGTCGAATGCTGTGAATTTTTATGCTGCATAATGTATGAGCCAAACATTTTTCGATTTCACTCACCAATCACCATTCATTCATTCACCTTCATTCGGCCTTCGGTCTGTTGTTGAATGCGCGTGCAATAGTTGTTCGCTTCCGCACTTTCGGCTGTGTTCACATCGAGTAACTAGGAACAACTTTTGTTTAGACTAAAGTGTGGGAAAATGTGTGTGTGTAAATTTTAAACTTTGTTGAAAGTTGCATTAATCTAAAAGCACTTAAATATCAATTTGTACGCTTTTACTAATTAAATGCAGGAATTAAGCAGTGATAGCCATTCTCCGACGCCGACGCGAGAGCGGAATGGTCACACTGCTCTAAAGGCTCTTAGATGAAGGAAGCCACAAAAGTTGGTCCCTGTTCAGAAATGCTACATGTCCAAAAGTTTTATAGGCCCATGAATCTCTTTAACAAACGAACCAGTGGTATAGAAAGGATATCATTTGGGTGGAAGGCGGTTCGTATACAACTTTTGAACCGAATACCATTTTAAATCATACTTTGCTCTGACAATTTTTGCAACAAAGAGACATAAGGGGGTTTGAACCTCCTTGTGTACGCCACAGCAAGCGCCTTCTTGTGTTTTTTCAGCACAGGAGGTTTCCTCACATAAACTGGTAGAACCGTATTTAGCAGCATGTCGAATTTTTACCGACTAGAAACCATCCCTGTTTGGGGATTTGCCAAAACGGGTGGGTTCCTTTTGGTTTGTAACTCGAATGACCCCACTTCCCTTCCCCTCTCGGTTGAGTTGAGTTCTGTGACTAATGGTCCATAACTCGTTCTCTTTCATGAATGGTTATCTCAGAATGCACAACTTTCTATCAACCAGAGGCAGACACTTACATACAATGTGCTCGGCTATCTCGTCATACTCAAAGTCCATTCTACAGATTCCGACCTGGACAAGGTTTAAGTAAGCCAGATGTCTTCTAAAGCTAGCGTGCCTCGCTATTAATGCAGTCAACCATCCAAGAATGCCCCATCAACGCAAACACTTTTCCCGCTTCGGAGTTTATTTAAGGCTGCCCTAGACGGCCTAGAGTTGATTATCTCATTTCAGCCATTACGGTGCACTGAGGTCATCCAACTGTCAAGCAAACCCCGACTCTTTAATTTGCTTAGTTCAATTCTCGGCTTGGGTCCACAAAAGTTGTATTCTGACCTCTCCTTAGCTGGATCGTCTGCCAACTGATTTTGCTCCGTACCTATCATACATGTCCTCTTATCCGCATCAGAGTTACCCGTCGCACACTCAAGACCCGACTTAGAGGTTATCGTCGATACTTCAGTCCCAGCATCTTTGCTTGGTAAGGCAATACATAACCTTCGAGATGCAAAGTGCACTTAAGTTTCATATCTTCTGATTCCTGCTCCTACTCTATCACTCATGAGGGATCCATTCAATTCCTTCGAGATGCAAAGTGCACCTAAGTTTCATATCTTCTGATTCCTGCTCCTACTATATCACGCATGCGGGATCCATTCAATTCCTTCGATATGCAAAGTGTACCTAAGTTTCATATCTTCTGGTTCCAGTTCTTACTGTCTCCCTCATGAGGGATCCATTCGTACAAATACTAAAGCCGATTTGCTCACACTCTTTGTTCTGGAGTCCGTCTGTAATTTGGGTATTGTACGGTCTTTGATGTGGTAGTTGCAGGTCGACGGCAAAGAGGGAAACCGTATCTCTGGTGGAAGAACCAAGATGAGGACGCTCTATCATCTCTTGGTGCCACCAACTGGAGAAGGCAAATGCAAACCAAAGTTATGGATGACCTAAGTGATCCAATGCATGAATCAGTCCCAGCAGCTTAGCTTGATAAACCGATGCATAATCTTCGAGATGCAGAGGGCGTCTCCTCGATACTGCTCTGAATCGGTTCAAGGATCCATCTACCCATTCACCACATTAAATTTGTTCCATGTATCAGTCCGGTATACTCGTAGCGTCGTTAGTGCTGCTGTTCTTAGTATCACCAAGTTAAATGGCCAAAGCCCTAGAAGGGTCTACATTGCAGCTGTTGGAGTTGTTTGAAGGCATCAGTTATACCAACGTACGAGTTGATACGCCAAACGTTGTACTCTGTCGACCTTCACTCCAACAAACTGTGTCGCCAGATACCCGAAATTACTTTCTCTTAAATCTTAAGAAAAGCTGAAATTTTCTTCCAAAATTTTAAAAAATCTTCTAAATTTTTTTTGTTATGATAATTTTTCTCATTATAAAATAAACTTCTCATAAAAACTGAAATATTTAATTTTTTTGAATATTTAATTTAAAAAATCTTTAAATAAAAATTTAAAATTTTCTTCCAAAAATGTAAAAAATTTCATAAATTTTTTTTCCCATAAAAAACTAAATAATTTAATTTTTTTTAATATTTGATTTAAAAAACCTATATTAAAAAACAAGCGTGAATTTCCTTCCAAAAATGTAAAAAATCTAAAAATCTAAAATCTTAATTTGTTTGCTAATTTTTCTCATTATAAAATAAGAAAATAAACTTCTCATAAACAACAAAATTATTTAATTTTTTTTAATATCAAATTCAAAAAAACTTAAATCTTAAAAAAAGCCGAAATTTCCTTCCAAAATTTTAAAAAATTTCCTAAATTTTTTTGTAAATGTTTCTCATTACAAAATAAGAAAATAAACTTCTCATAAAAAACTAATATATTGAATTTTTACAAATATTTAATTTAAAAAACATAAATTTAAAAAAGCGGAAACTGCCTTCCAAAAATTTAAAAAATCTACAAATCAAAAATCTAAATTTTTTTTGTTAATTTTTTTCTTTATAAAATAAGAAAATAAACTTCTCATAAAAAACTAAAATATTGAATTATTTTTAAATTTTTAATTTAAAAAACCCATATTAAAAAAAAAAGCGGAAATTTCCTTCTAAAAATTTAACAATCTAAAATCTAAATTTCTTTGTTAATTTTTCTCATTATAAAATAAGAAAATAAATTTCTCATAAAAATTAAAATATTTTATTTTTTTAATATTTAATTTAAAAATCTTAAATTAAAAAAAAGCTGATATTTCCTTCCAAAAATTTAAAAAATTACCTAAATTTTTTTTGTGAATTTTTCTGATTATCATTAATTTTTTTAATATTTAATTTTTTTATTGTAGTCTTTTTATTCATTCAGCTTCAGCTTAACAACAACTTAACCCATATTACAAGGAAAACATATTTATTTCGGTATAAAATTTCTTCATTCATTGCATAAATTATACACTTTGAAGCATACAATTTAATGTAATTTAAATTGAATTATTTAAATTAATTATATTTAAATGAAGCAAACAATTTAATTAAATTAAATTAAATTAAATTGGGCACTTTAGCTTTCAATATTCAAGGTTTCATTACCGCTAATGATGTTAAATGTATTATCATCAAAATCTCCTAAAATTGGGCCTAAATAATTCTTCCTCCTAAAAATTCTTCTAAAAGGCTAAGAATCTCCTAAATCTAAAAGGAAATCCTGATCTGGCAGCACTGCCAACAGTTCGCTGTGTGGCTTTTTCATGTCAACAGCGCTTTATGGTTGAGGACGATTTTGTTGTCAAACTTTAGTAGCCTTAATCCCTATAATCCATCGAGAGTACAGTTTGGTAAGTATGTGAACACAACCTAAAGCAACGTTCAGTAGCGCGTCGTCCTCAACACATTGCGCTGTGGACTTGAAATTTCATTGCAAATTTTTGTGCGAAATTTTAGAAAACAAATCAACATGGAGCATCAAATGAAAATAAATGAATTCCTTGTGCGTGTCTGTGTGTGTGTGTGTGTGTGTGTAGAGCTTTCCGGGTTTTCTATTAAGCGCTGTTTTGCTGCTTCGGTATTTATAGCTTGTTGCAAATTTGAAACTAATGGCAAAGGGAGAATAGCTACAAAACAACTCAGTTCCGCCTGACATCAACGGCATCGGACTGAGCAGCGGCCAGTGGATCGAAGCGGCGCTTTAATCATTTGCCGCTAATCACCGATACGCTTTAGCGCTGCCATGCCAAGCGCGAATATTCCAGCTCGGCGGGACCAAAAACAGGTAACACAGAATCATCTGCAAGCAAAGTGAAATCTGCCGTAAACCAATGCGAGCGGCCAACTTTTGCTTCGCTCACAACTGCAGCGAGCGTAACGGTAAAGTACAACTGACAGCAGCAACCGCGCCACGCCGACGCTGTCTGCTCCTTGCTGGCCTTCGCAATAAGTGCGCGCAATCGCGCACAATTCCGAGCAATAAATTTCGACGCATAGCGCAAACTTTCGACTCGTGTCAGACGCTGCAACTTTGCCATTTTGTGGCTGCGCCATTATCAGTGCTCAACAATTACAGTGCAAATGTTGTGTGTGTGGGTGTAGGAGTGTGCGAATGTGTGTGTTCAATGCCTGGTAATGCGTTTTATTGCCATTGCCACGAAGCAAACAAAAAAAAGAAGCAAACATGCTGAAGTCTGTCCTTGACGCTCGGCCGCCGCCTGGCAGCTGGCGTCGACATTGCGCCACCGCGTTTCCGCTCTATTGGCGTGCAAAGTGGCATTCGGCAGTCGGCAGTCGCGACGACGATTCCGTATTCAAAAACGCCTCGCCGCATCTACATGGAAAAGTTTGAAAAAACAATGAAATGCCACCCGCCCCACCGGCCGTCGGCTTCCATCCGTGTGAGTTGTGATTTGTTAGGCATTGTTGTTGGTGTTGTTGTTTTTTGTTTTAGCATTTTTTGACATAGCCCCGTTTTTTTTACTCACCGCATTGTTTGCTGTGTTTACTACACAATTCGCACTCGACAACAAACCCTCCGCCCTTCCAAACGCTTCCTGCACCCCTCAAATTCGTTTACAAATTTTAATTTATTTTTATGCTTTTTTAATTTTATTTAAATGGCGATAAGCAGTCAGAAACACACACACAGAGACAGTCAAAGTCGAAGCAGCGAACTGCAGCGCCGTGAAACTGTGGTGCGGGTGTTTCAAAGTTAATGGCCCAAAGTTGTAAATCGCTTGCCGTGCAACAAATAAATTAGCCGCATTGATTGGCTGCCTGCATACAGTTGGCGCATTCGTTCGCGCCACGGCGCATAATTTATGTGCGCTCGTTTGGGCCATCATGAGCGCCAATGATTTCCATGCATTTCGCCCCCCCCCCCTCAACTCGAGTTTCCATCAAACCAACTCAACCCCCAAAGTCAACTTGGTTCTGCTTCTCTTCACTAATTTCATGTATTTATTACAAATATTTGCCATTTAATTTTTTTCTTCATTTAAGCTTTTCAATTTACTACAAAGCTGGTAGCAGGAGCGCACTCTGGGGGGAAAGGTTTTGATGTTCAAACTCCTCCCAAATATAAAATTTTCTGTTGCAAAATATGGTTTCAAATGGCCTTGGGCTCAAAACTCGTCCAAAACCCCCTACTCCTCCCCCCAAATTAAATTCTACGTACGCCACTGGCTGGCAATGTTTTTTTCGCAAGTTTAAACATTTCACGTTTGGTGTTAATTAGCCGCGTTTCCAATTTATAATGTCAATTAATCTCATCGATGCGCCGCATTGGCCATGAATTCGATTTTTGAAATTTAATGCCTTTCGAATGACACGAAATTTCTTCATCAAAATTATTTATGCGAAAAATGTTTTAATTAGTCAGGAAATATGAGTGAAATTCAATCATTGTGTTGTGTTAGAAAAATTTTAAAATGATTAGGATTCATATTTTTTATATACCGATTTGTGGTGTCAGGTTATATTTGGTTTGGAATGGGTTTCAAAAGGCCATGTGGGGAGTGTAAGGTCAGCATGGAGTGAGCGGTGAGGAAATTTAAAAATTATTAAATTATTTGTGATTGACATTAGGAATATCAGGAATAGGATGAACATGGATGTTCGTTCTTTTTTGCTGCTTCATCATCTAAGCATCCGCCACGACCAATAAATAAACGCAACACAAAATGCCATATTTTTCGCAAATAAAAGAAGTAATTTAGTTAATTTTTTTTAATTAAAAGAATTCGTTCACTTCGTGTTTGAATTTCAAAAATTAGTTAAATCAATGTTTGGAAAAAGTTTGAGAAATAGTTACTCGTCGCCTCAGAAAACGAATGTCGTTTTCGACATTTGTTTTCTCAGGCGACGTACTACTCCCATTTTTCCTTGATTTAATTCGCCCATATTTACTTCGGACATTTACTTGGTTCGGTATCAGTTCGATATCTTTTAAAAGTAGATGCAGTCTCAGTACATGAACTTCATTCAACTTGTGTCTGTTTATAAAAATGTCATTAATTTAATGTTTGGACAAAATCATTCCTTGATTGAATCATCCACTCTTTCCTTCTGGCATCTAACTGGTTCGGTTGATATCCTTTTAAAGTAGATAATGTCTCGTGACCGGGCAGTCCCCAAGATTTTTTTCTTTGGGTTGCTGAAATTGCTTTATTTTTCATCACCAGTCACGATCCGATGAAGAAACCCCTTTCTTTTATGCCACTAGAGCAGTTGTTCACAGTCGATAAAACGATTTTCAACGTCTCTTGGTTTCAAATCATAAGGAATTCAAGTTCCTTGCTTTTGAATCATTTCCAACGCAGCCAATCGCTTGGAAATGGTTTGACGGGTTACTCCTTAAGCTGAAGCAAGCTCTTCTTGCTAAAAGTTGGAAGCACTGGAGAGTTGGAGTTGCAGCATCTTCGTAAAACATTTGGGGCTCTCGATGCGCTTCAACCGCCGTTTTCTTCGAATTAACGAAGAAAATCAACACATCGAGCAAATGATTGTTTGGCCCAAAATCAGAAATTTGCGCGGAACTAAAAGTAGGTAACGCAAAAAAATCTCTAATATGTCAAAGCGGTGTGTTTACCATAGGTCTAAGCTTGGTTTATGGCGCTTTGGATATGTTAAAATCGATCAGCTATTATTGCCGGAGTCATCTATTTAGAAACAGCATGAACTTGGTTGCGCACCTAATACGAAAAAATCATCGACCAATTCTGTTTCGATCCACTTTTGTTGTTTATCTCTATTTTCATATAATTTGTCTTCTTAGGCAAATAATCCTCATTGCTGTCAGGTTCGTCAAATATTGATTGTTCTTCGTTACATTCGGACTTAGCATCAATTAAGGGGTAAATGTCTAGTGGCCGACTTTAACTTAAGGACTAATAACTATCCGACTTTAGTCGAAAATGAAATTTGTTTAGCAAAATGAAGTAATTTATTTTATGGTTTTTATTAATAAGTAAAAAGTTGTTAAGTTTTTTCTTGGTAAAAAATATGAAATTATATACATTTTTTTATTCGAAAGTACCTTTAATGGCATTTAGTGTGAACTATAACTTTGTTCTAATGTCTGCTGTGGCTTTGCTGGGTGGAATGAATTTGGAAGATCAAATTTTCTATGATCTTTTCGCATAAATCTGGCTGAATTTTCTTAACCCTTTCGCTTCAGGTTTTTACTGGGGAAAGTTAAAATTTTGAATTTTACGTTTTAGAACTATCCGAAAGGTATAAGTCTAAAGGCCCCAAATAATCTGATCTCGGTGGCCAGTTGAGGTCGTCGATGTGACAGTTGTGACAGTACTTCGACTCCGTACGCTGAAAACGCAATTTGAGTAATTTTAAGCTGATGACCTAAAAAATGATATATGTTTTTAAAAAAGGAATAGTTGTTTTTAAAAAAATCGAATTCGTATGTATTCCAGTGTCTGGATATAGTGAACTAATTATTGCAAGGCCTGTTCACAGTATTGTGGTTGTTCACTATATCAAGGTCAACATTTTTGTTCAAAAACTCGTTTTATTTGCTCGAAATACACTTTTTATTTTTTGCTTGAAAATTGTTTTCTATATTTAGAGGCTCGATGTCAAAATTTGGGTTTCTCTATATCGAGGTGTTCACTATATGGGGGTTCACTATACCCAGACACGACTGTATATATAACTGATAATTTTATTACCACAGAGCAGAAACCGCTTGAGCTATAACTATGAAATTTAGAATAGAAAGACGGAGCGATAGTAAAAACCTCGAAATGAAGTTAATTTTATAACGGTGAGACTATCATAGAAATTATTTTTCAAAATTAGACCTTCAGAGGGTGGAAAGGGGAAATTAAATTTAAGAGAAGGGGTCATAAAGTTTGTAAAGTTTGTTTTTTTTAACTCTGCATCAAGAATTAATAACACAAACAATGAATTTGAATGATTTTCTTTCTTAACTTTCCTTCTTTTTTTCAGAAATTATTAGCATTGAATCAAACTATAGCAAAAAATCTCATACTAATGAAAAAATTGGATATTATCGCACACCCACTAAAAAAGTGACGCAACTAAAAACTTTTAATTTTTCAGGAAACCCAAAAAACTGTTTTTGAGCTGAATAATATTTTTTTATTAAATAACGTTTGGTAGAAAATCTCTACAGATTATGCTTTAGGATAAGTTAAAAAATTTGTTTTTATTTTACACCCGAAAGTCAAAGTTTTTTACTTGTGACTTTTTTGATGATATTTTAATTCAATAATTACCGAATTATTTTAAGTTATGTCACTTTTGCTGAATTTAATAATTATAAATGACAGTTAAAAAGTTCAAGGAAAATTTTTGAAAATTCGAAATTAATTTTTTTATTTGAAAATATATACCAAAATTGTCACAACTTTACTTGACATTAACTTCAACAAAAATTTATTTCGTCAAAAGTGTCACAATTTGAATTAGGACTCTTTTGCATTGAGCTACAGCGATCAAATAGCATCAAACTTCTCGACATGAAGAGAGACTTAACTGTATTTTGGCAACAGTTAACAACAACAAAATATACTGAGCTTTTGCTTATTGGTAGATAGATGCATTGTGCACAGTAGGGTGGAGTGAAAAAATCGATTTTAAAATTTTTAGAAGCTAGTATATTGGAAATGTGCCAAATGTCCATAGTACCAATCCTGCAAAATTATATTAGTTTCTAACAACTCCTTGATCGCCGATCACCTAATTGAAATAATTGTTTTTAATGCTTTTTTCACTTCTGTCGGAAGAAGTAAAAGGTGTTATAAAGTGAATTAGGGATTCAAAATAAATCTCAGTAACTCGGTTTTTAAGTTATTTATTGTAGCAGTCCCGATAGAGCGAATAAAATATTACAAATTACAATTCGCGTTTTATTCGTTGGAATGTGGCAAACCACGCTAGTTCAACTCTGTTTATGATTGTTGAATGTTGACGATTTCCTTGTGAATTGACCGATTCGAAATTAGCTTGTGACATAACATCTGATTTCATTTTGAAAATAAACAAAAAAAGGTGAGTATCTGTACCTGTGCGCAAAAAAATGGGGCAGTGAAGAGTTGGTTGGTTGGTTGTAGTGGCTGCCTATGTATTAGACACACTTGGGCCTATATGACCCGTTGTGATACCACAAATTCCACCCGTTTGAAATGTGTATGCAACACTGTTTTTTCCAACATGTGATACAACACACATTACTATATAAACGGATGGGGAAAGGAGGGAGGGTACCTAAAGTTTAACGCCGAATCCGAACGGCGGTTTTTTTTGGCAATTTTCCTTTTACACTTGGAGGTTTAGCCATTGCCTCAGTGAAGGGTTACTAGTTATTGCTTTATCTTTTTAAAGAGATGGCAGTTACAAGAGACAAGTTTTCGTGCGTGATATTTGGCGCTCCACGAAACCTACCGACCAATACTCTGCCGATTAGTTTGACGACACTCACAAAGGCATAGATGGACTATTCTTTAATGGCCGCAAGGATACAACTTAGACACAAGTTCTCGACGTCGACAACAAGTAACACAGAAAAACCATATCGGAAGAACACATAACCATCATCGCAGAGCCGGGTTCTTCGTACTTCAGCCATATGTCTCCGTCATCAGGCTGCAGCAAAGACATAGCTGAGTCATTAGTCGCTAGTTTCAAAGAGCGAAATGCGAAGCCAGAGAATATTAAAGATTATTAAAAATATTAAACACGGGACAAAAATCGGGCGTTATCCGGCGACTGGAAGAAACACTTGAGAGACCGCTGCAGTGGCTGATATGTCTTCTCCATGCCAATGAGCTGCCCTTGCGCAATCTATTCCAGTCACTCGATGGCGGGACTACAGGCCCACACGGATTCTCGGGATCTATTGGAAAGCGGCTAATGACGTGTAGCGAACAGCCTGTCTCCTCATTTGAGCCAGTTAAACTGACCGAGCAACTCTCCAATGTGAACCCAAATGAGTTGAGCACAGATCAGCGGTATCTACTGGAAATGTGCAATAGCATCAGCAAAGGTGAATTTAGCCTCGATCTGGCAGTGCGGAACCCTGGGTGCCTGAATCATTCACGATGGCTAACGACGGCCAATCGAATCCTCCGATTGTATGTCAGCGACAAGAAACCGTCCAAGAATCTGAAAACGTTGGTAACGTTTATCATTCGCGTATATGCTCCGATGTGGTTTAGCATAAAATGCCAGCCATCATGCAAAGAGGGAGCTAGGCACATTCACCAGATGTTCGTCAAGTCACGTTACCTCAGCCCTAAACTCAAGGGAATCATTGACCCCGTTATTCACCGTAACGCGTACTTTGCTCACCCGGAGAATCTGCTCCTGGCCATGATGAAGGACCGTCGACCACATATACGTGAACTGGGCTTACGACGAGTGATGAAGACCAGAGCTGCAGCAGTCTCCAGTGGACAAATACGGAGGTTCAAGGTTCCCGCAAAACTCAACTTCGACGCCGTGGAATACTTCGACATGATTGACTGGGCAGTCTGCCCTATTTCGGAACCTCCCGTCATCAAAGCCATGACAGACGCTGAGCTCACGGATCTCATCACGACAGAGGTGACTCCAACTGTCATCTTTCCAAAGTTCCCCTGTCACACACAAGCAGTTGAAAGACACGTAAAGTTGGTGACCGAGGCGGCGATAGCGGTTTGTGGACAAAAATCGCGAGATGGGTTCATCCGTGCACGCATTGCTTCTCGGCAGCAAATGCCGGCGTTTGAATCGAAACGTGATTTTTGCCACTTCACCCTGTAACCATGGTTTTATAACTTTGACATCATTAAATACTGTAATTAAAAAGGTATTTGATTCTCAACTGAATTTTAAGATGACTACCTTTAATATCGCGTAATACTGTGAAATTAAAAGTTGAGATGGGAGATCAAAAAATTGTTTTATTTCTTTTTAATTTTTACACAGCTTTATATTGATGTATTGGCACATTTTGAGATATCTAGCTAATTGATATTCCAAAAAAAATTTTTGTTGGCCATTTTCACTCCAGCCTAGTGCACAGTATTAACACATAAACCCGAAAATTAAAAATTTTGAGTTGTGTCACTTTTGTAGTGGGTGTGCGATATGGCTCTCAATGGGTTAAACGGGCGAACCTAGTCGTTACAAGCTCCATGTCAACGTAAATGTACCTGTGGGCATCTCCAATTTTTTTAATTATAGTTTACGAAAATTCAATGATTTTGCAAAATCGCAAACAATCGCACATTTTTTTTTCATAATGCAAAAATGAAAGTCTATTCTAGAGGGTTGCATTAAAAAATAGTTGTATTAATACGAAATTCTATATTTTTCGTTCCAAAAAATTATTAAAATTAAATTCCTTGTTTTAAGGACCAAATTATTTTGTTTATATTTATAACGTAAGACCCGGTTTTTTATTTTTCTTCTTCGCTAAAGATGCCTAAAATCACATGTTGAACAGATTGTTTCTGAAGTGAAGGAGTGACTTCAACTTCTTATAACCTTTTATGTTAATTTGCTGTGCAATCAAATCGCAATCAATTTCACAGCTGTCACTTAAGCAACATGGCTGCCATAATGTAACATATTTCGAGTATTTCCCTATTGCAAACCATTTACAAATACAAAGCAACACTCGCAGCGAGGCTTTTCGCTGCACTATTATTATGAATTCTGACAAACTCTGATATTGACAGCGAACTTAGCTCTGATTCTGTGAAATGTTCGATTGTGAATCGTGTGCCACGTCGCGTTGCGTCTTTAAGGCATTCAATCAGCGCCTCGCTTTTGCTTTGGCGGCATCCAGTTTGGTGAGCTGTGTTGCTAGCAGCGCAAAATCAATTTCTGCATAGTTGTTGCATTCAATTTGCATGCGCACGCGCAGAAAAAAAATTGAATAAAAGTTACGCGTGCAACAAAAACAACAACAACAACCAACGGCCAGTTGCCGTTTGGCGTCAGCGCGTACACGTGCCGCAGCCGGCAGCAACAATGTTGCAGCAATATTGAAATTCTTTTGCGCTAACTTTACTTGAGCTACTTTTTCTGCAATTTGCTGCTACTATCAGTGCTGATGCTGTTGTTGTTGTTGTTGTCGGCGTTGTTTATTATTATTTGGAGTGTGAGTTGGCGCGCGCTTTGTAATCGTCAGTTGGCAGCGCCGCTGGGTGGGTCGTTGGAATCTTTGCCCTGTAATGAAATTGTTGCATGCAACAGCCAACGTTTAGGGTGGCAAGCATTGGTGGCGCTGTTGTTGTTGTCGCTCGGTGACTGATTTCTAATGTGGCGCGGCGAATATCCTTGTGAGGAATGCCAGCTGTGCGCTGCGAGCACAAACAAGTTGGCGACGTTGCTGACGGCGCCGCTACTGCTGCTGTCGCTGTGGCGGCGTCGCGGTTTTAATTAAATTCGGTGGGGGTGTGCGGTCGGGCGGCCGGTGTTGTTCTCGTTGTGCGATTCGAGCGTGTTGCCTTTGCGGTGGCAATGCCGCTGTCGCTGTTGCTGTTGCTGCGTGTGTGCGCCGGCTGCGATAGGCGTGTTGCAACAATGCGTTCAGGTGGAAGAGGATTAAACATTTAAGTGGCGCAGCATTGCAAAAGCATCACCACAAAGTTTGCACGGCACACCGCTTCAACTGCAACTGCAACGACGGCCGCCGCAGCTGACAGCAAACAGCGGCCGGCTGCAACACCTGAGTGCAGCAGCAACTTTGAGCCGTCAGCGACAATTGGAGGAATCAATTATGTACTCGAAAACGTTTTGCGGTTTTTCGTGCGCGTTGTGGCTGCACAAGTAACAACAACAACAACAACATCGGCAAGAAAAGCAACAGCGACAGCTTGTCGCCTGCCTGCGGCGATGGCAACGCGCAAAGCGAGCTGATGTGCCGCCGCCGCCGCCGCTGTGATTGTCACACTTGCAACACCGGCAGCTACAATCCGCCACATGCAGACGCAACTTGCATGTCACCTGAGGCGCAGCGATAGCGTCAAACGGCGGTGGCTGCAGGTGGCAAATTAATTTCAAAGATTTAAACTGAAGTTGCGTTGCGGCGTTTGCTCGTGGCATACAATTTGCCGTCGTAACGTTCCGCACGTCTCCCGAAATCGCATCATTTAGCGCTTCTTCGTCGAGCTTCTCTTTTGCTTCTCTAAGTGGCGCTCAACTACTTGCGGCAAATTGTTGCAAATAATTACGCAACAAACACTTTGCTGTACGCACAAAGCGACTGCGGCGCTGAGCGGCGCGGCGCGGCTATGCGGCGAACGCAGCTTAGTGCGAAGCTTGAAGCGTTGCATAATGCATTCGCAACGTTGGCGGGTCGTGTGTCGTTCGTGCAGTTGAACAGCGAAAGGCTGCGGCGGTGAGGTGGCAAGATGACTTGAGGAGGATGACTTCAAGTGGAAAATTTGTCACTAACGTAAAATGAAGATTTTTTTGCTAACAAGGCGAAATTACCAAATAAGATGCGAGTGTGATTAAGTCGGTTATAACCAGGGAAAGGATTTTGAGGATCTAAAAATCTATAAAAAAGGCAAAATAATATAACAAAAAAGGCACTAAAAATTGTTAAAAAGGCAGAAAAAGGCACTAAAGACTGCATAAAAAGGCAAAATAGGGCATTAAAAACTGTTAAAAAGGCAAAAACTGGTATTTAAAAATAAAAAAAAACACTAGAAAATCTAAAAAACGATTATGTATTTTTTAATAATTTTATTTCATGCATACGTCACAACATACAATATTTATACCTCGTTTTTTGTAAAAGAAAAGGAACATCAAGGTTTTCAAAGATAGTTAAAAAACTAAAACTAAGATATTTTAATTGAAATGTTGGCACATATTTTAAATTCATATTTTAACTTTTCATATAAAAGCATAAACGCCGTACTTGTATCACAAAAAAATAAATAAAATTTTTGCGCTAACCGAATTTTTTGATTTTGGCATGTTTTTTTCTTTAAATTTTCCACTGCACAACAAAAAATAACGGCTTAGGAATGATCAAATCAATGTAAAAGCATCGATAAGTTAACGAAATTGCAATGTTGCCACTTAATTTTTTTTTTAGTTTAAAGGTATTTTTGCGAGACAAAAGGGGGAAAATATTAAAAACGAAAGAAAAATAAAAAGGCGCTCGACAAATCTTGAAAAAGGCATTTTGTGGCATTTATAGGTAAAATAGGCACTTAAAAAAGGCATTTATGAGTGAAAAAGGCAAACTGCCTTTTTAAGGCAAAAAAAAAGGGAAATTAAAAGTGGTATATTTCTAATCAGGAACACCTAATTCGTGCTAATTTTCAATCAGAAATACTTTATCTAGCAGCAAACAAAAAAGGCAATTTCCACAAAATCCTTTCCCTGGTTATAACTGACTGATTGATATCCTAAACTTATGTAAACCTGCAAAAATCGGTGGTGAGTCGAAATTGAGATTTCATCAGTAGAATGATAGATCCATATGATCACATTAGTCTAGATTTCAATGCTATCTGACTTTTAATTCTGAAGTTATGCAATATTATAGATTTTATTATATAATTACTTTCTATTATATGAACAACAAAAGACTCACTCTTCCAACTTTTCCAATTTTCCTGTCCTCTAAATATTTTCTAGCTCAACAAAATACCGCAATTTAAATATTCCGACTCTCAGATGATCCTTTCCCACTCAAATCCACGCAATATTATTAAAAAGAAAACAAATATACAGCTACACGGGATGCACCTGCAACGCCTGTAAGGGGAAACGGGCATTAGCGAAAACAGCGCACCAAACCGATCTTAGCAAAGTCACCAACCATCCTGCTGTCATCTTCTTTACACAACAGATGGCGATATCGATGGATGGCAATGCATTTACTATCTGAAATCGTTGTAACAAACAAGTATTTGGAGGTTTGAACCCCTCTTAACATGATTTATGGATAAATAATGATATTGCTACGAAAATTAGTTATTGCTGGTCAACGCAGTCGTGGTTCCTATCGCTAGATTGTGCCAAAATAAAAAAACACATATAATCCTTAATTGCACGATTTAATTTCCATAGAGAAAATATTTTGTTTTTAATAAAATAAAATAAAATAAAATAAAAAAAAAAATAAAATAAAATAAAATGAAATGAAATGAAATAAAATAAAATAAAAATTAAATTTTGTTAAATTTGCTGTATCTACTACATAAAAGAATATTTGCGAAAATTTGCCGTATCCTGCTGAGAATTCTGCTGCCGAGAGAAAAATCGGGTTTACTTATATTTTAGTGTTGGCTATCACGGAGATTTGAACATAGATCGAAAGTTACTCGCAATCCAATGCATTAACCACCTGAGCGATGGCGACAACCATTATAACATTGCCATCAATTAATACAATTATTTCACTAAATCGAGACTTGTGTTGTTTGTTTGACTCTTTTGAAAATAGTTCAAGTTTTATTCGAGAAACTCCGTTAGATATCAAATATTTTAACATAAAAGACACAAATAAAAAATGAACGGCGGTAAAATGCTGAATAGTTCCCAATAGTTTTTAGATCTATGAGAAGTAAAATTTCGATATATGTATGCAATGTCATACGGCGAAGGGTGAAATTCTTTAAATCTGATCACCTCTGTAGTCACTTTATTTACAATTTTCCAAAGTCACTTTACTTTCACTTCACTTTTCTCATTTATGTCACATTGTGGCTCACCAGAACCAAATTGACTGGCAGCAAAATTCCTGGCTGTCTTTTATGATTGATTGTTCGATTGTCCGCAATTGAGTCTCGAAATAGTTCAAGCAATAGTTCCCGAAAGTGCCATAACGCCCACAAGCATGCAACAACAGCAGCAAGAAATGTTCGTTCAGTGTTGTCTACGCTTTCCACAGACAACGGATGGGGGGCCCTCAAAAGTCTTCAGAGCATAGCAGCACCGATTGCGGCACCTGGCTGGCTCTATGGCTCCATCTTTTTTTGGGAAATACACAATTTGTACTGTGCCTGAGTTGATGCCCCATTTGGCAACTTGCTGAAGTCGTCACTGGACACTGCGCTGCGGATTCATTCTCATCAAATGGCGCCTCTCGTCTGGTGATGTGTGTAGAAGCATCACAGATGAGGAAGAGTTGGGAACGATAGAAAGCTTTCTATGCCACTGCTCGGCTCTGAAGGAACGCTGGCTGTCCATACCTTGTGGTTAGGATACCTGGGAGTCCTGGCTAGTCTAAGTCAAAGTTTTGGTTCTGCTATCCTTCGTTAAGAGGTCAAAATGGATTGCGCATGACTCAACTCGTTCTGTCTAGTTCTCACTAATTTCTGTAACAATGAAATCCCGGCAAAAATGTCACTTTTTATTTAATTCACTTGTTATATGTTTTGTTTTTGTTAAGTTTTAGTTGTTAAGCTGAAGATGAATAAAAAAGGCTGCATTAAAAAAATCATATGTATATATTTTTAATATATTTTTATGAGAAGTTGTATTCCTTTAAAATGACCCAAATTACAAAACAATTTTAGGAGATTTTTTTTAATTTTGGTAGGAAATTTCGGTATTTTTTAAGGTTTAGGAGAAAGTCATTTCAGGTATCTGGTAACACTAACATAACAACCCGTTACCGAGTTACAGGCTGCCGCAAAAGCTCTCCAGGCGATTCTACCTTGCGCACGCCTTTTCCAGTTGGTCACTTCAAGAGATGATAAGACGTCCTCAACTTGATCCTTCCACCGGAGATAGAGTTTCACTCTTCGCCATTGACCTTCAACTATCGCGTCGAACACCTTGTTCGCCGGAGCTTCATGGTCCATACGGGAGCTGATTAGTCGCCAAATTACTGAAATCAGCCATTAATGTGCAATAATTTCTCAAATTATTTTTGACAAGAAACAATTGACATATTCAAATTTTTATATTTTTAGAACGAGTAGAGTTTTATGGCGCAGTGTTATTTACAAAAAAAAAAATGCCAATTGTTACAAACAAAAACGATTTCATTTAGAGCAAACCGCACAACACGTTTGATTGCCTAAAATTTCTAATGTTTGCGCTGATCTCTGACAGCATGTCGAGCATTGTGCCGTTTCGCATGAGGCGGACAGCACAAAAAACGAATGCGAAGAAAAAACAAAATTATGCGCCTAAAAGTATGCAGCATGTTGGACAAGCAGAAAGAGGAATAGCCGAAGAAATGGCGATGTCAACCGCCATTTCGCATTTTGCCAGCGCACCGTTGTCGACATGACTCTTCTATTTCCGCTTGTCGAGCGCTACGCTACATAAAACGCAAACTGATCCGCTTGAGCACTCGCCGTGTCGTGCTGCAACGCTGGCAAACTGCAATAAATACAATCCACCTTTCTATTAAGGCCGCATGCACAACAACAACAACAACAACAAGAATAATAACAATAACAACTACGAGTACGGGCGCAGTGTATGGCTCGCTAAGTGCAACATGCACTGCTGTGGCAACAACAACAACAACAACAATACACAGTGTGGCAGTGCGACATAAATAAAGCCAACAATGAGCAGCACACAAATGGTGGAAAAAATTGCTGCATCAGTGGAAGGAAAAGCGGTCGAACAAGAAGAAGAGGAGGACGCTGTACAAGACGAAGAAGAAGAGGAATCGAGGAGGAAGTAAGCGAAGCAAATCTTGTTGCAAAATAATAAACAGCGCTTTGCTAACAATAAATGCAACTTCATTTTGCTGCTCGTTGCAAATTGTTGTTGTAGTTGTGTGTGTCGGTATGTGTGAGTGGTTTTCGTTTTTGTTGTGGGCCAAATGCAAAATGCTTGTCGTGTTCGCTGTCCTGCAACATCGCATCAGCCAAGTGCTGCTGCTGCTCGGTTTGTGTGTGTGTGTGAGTGTATATGTGTGTGTGTGAGTGTGCTGGCAAATGCTAGATGAGGACATTTTTATGTTGCAGCTATTGTTGTTGTTGTTTTTTATTACATTTCATTTCATTGCCTGCGCGTACACGGCCGCCGCTCGTTCAGGTCAAATCGCGCAAACAGTGCCAACAATAGTGCAACAAAATGTCTTATAAGTAGAATGAGAGGATGAGAGGGGGGTGAGCGGTGGTCAGAACGAGTAAACGAGAAGAAAATAACAAAAAGAAGAAGAAGAAGAGCTGCAGCACAGGAGACAAACGAAAGCAGCACTCAGAGCAGTCAGAAAGTTGGGCGTCAACAAGCAGCACGAGGCATATTAATTGCAACAAAAACAACAACAACAACAGCAACAACAACACTTGAAGTAGAACAAAACCAACTGGCCAAGGATGAAGAAGAAGACGTCGGAAACTAAGACTACTATCATACAACAACAACAACGAAGCAGCAGTGCCCAAGTGACAAGTCGACTGAAATCATAAACAAAACTCAATGCTGCAATAACAATTGCTATCTATGCAATAACAACAACAACAACATATACATAGTCTCAATGCAACAACATGTTGCTGCAACAAAATGGCTGCCATATTACACGGCGGACAACGACGCTCGGTGCTTATTAGACGAAGCCGCCGTTGTTGTTGTTGTTGCTGTCATTGTACTTTTAGCATTTAGCAACGTTGTACCATACAAAAGCGCCCAAATAAGCCAAATAAGGCAATGCTTAAATTTATTTACGAGCGGCCTTTGTTGCAAGCGAGCCATGTTGTTGTTGTTGTTATAGTTGTTGCCATTTGCGCAACGAAAATGCACTCAAGTGCCGCCTTAATCCAGCGTTGTGTTGCTTTTATTTGCATTGATGTCGCTGCCCTCGCCGCTCTTTTTCTTTTTCTTCTTCTTTTTCTTGTTCTTGTTCTTCTCTCCTTTTTTTCTTCTTCTTCTTCTTGTACATGTTTTATTCCCTGTTGTGCTTTTATTTTGTGCCCATTTTTTTGTTGGTTTCTTTTTTTTAAATTTTCCTTCCATTTTATTTATTTCGATTTTTGGCCGCCAACGTTGCTCGTTCGTTCTCCTTGTCTGCCTTTTTAGTTTTAATTTCCCTTCTCTTCATTTTCTTCTTTGTCGTTTTATTATTTTCTACTCTAATTTATGCGCCGCACTCAGCGCGTAAAGCAGCGGAAACATTTGTTTATGCCGGCCGCTGTTGGCTGCCTGGCCGACTCGTTGGCGGTGGTGCCACAATGTGGCGCGTTGATCCTGCCGCACTCCATTAAGCGCGACTTAAGCGCGCAACGTACTCGGCCCTCCGTCATGCCGTCAGCTTTGGCCACTACTGTGCGCCGTCAAAATGCAAAGCAGCGCAAATTTTATTTATTGAAATGCAAAAACAATTAAACAACCGGAAGCCGCAGTGGCAACTTGCAGCAGCGGCAAGAAGCACACAACAAGCACAAGAAGAAGAAGAAGAAGCAGAAAAGCAGAAGTTGTGCAATGCAACGGAAACGCAGTCCAAGTACACCTCTGCAGACGCCTACACTTTCCGCCAGCTGCCATTCTGCCTTCGTCTTCACTTCCTCCCTTCCTCTCGGCCTCTTTTCCACTCCATGCTTTCCACCTACCAACCATTAGTTGTTGCCGGTAAGTGGAATTCGCTGCCCGAAATGAAAAATATCTCAATTATTGTAACAATGTTGCTGTTGCAGTTTGTTGTTGTTGCTGGCATCGTTTGCTGTTGATGCTGGCTCAGTGTGCCGTGCAGCGTTTTCGCGCTACCACGGCCCCCTTTAACCGGCATAATTGATGACTTCACGACAGTCAACAGACGTTTGTCGTCGCTCAGCTGACACGCGCAGTGTTGCATTTGCAGCTTTGATAACGACACCGGCAACGTTCTTGTGCGCTGCCAAGTAGGGAAACACAATTTAGTTAACTGATTTCGGTTGATCTCCCCTGACACATTTTGATGTAATGTCAAAGGAAATGGACTTAAAGTGGGTAGAGAAGCGGCACAGAAGCGACACATTGGGTTTTTAAAAATCGTGTGACGAATGGCAAACATTTGGAGCAAACACTTTTTAGGTTAGTTTACAATTAAATCCGCTTAAGTTCCAACCTCGCGTTTAGTTGCAAGTGAGGACCTGAAGAGGTTTTTACTGTATTAGGTATGAAGAAGAGATTTGTTTTGCAAATGTCATTGAAAAATCTTCTCGAGCACTTCTACGACGCCATTCATAATAGGTTCCTATTCATAGAAGTATCACTGATATTCTGTTAAAGTCGCTATTTTCTAAAATCTTACGATTGTTGGAGCTCTCCTTGCCTCCATCAAATTATCAACTAATCACACACACATTCGTTCAGCGAAAAGGCTCTGGATATACCAGCAATACCACAAAACCTCTAGGAGCATGTGGTCATCGGTACACCACAGTAGGACCAATCATCCGCTTCCAAGTGCCTGTGGACCAATCAACTCTGCAACACCTTCACTTCAAAAGTTTTGTTCTTAATAGGTCATTCATTCTAAGATCATCTGGTCATCGGTGCACTGCAGGAGGAACATCCGTCTCTCTCTCTCATCTACTTAACATTAGTGGACACGCTCAGAATATTTATTCTCTGTGGATCAATCAACTCTAAGGTACGACATCTTCATTCATACTGCTTCGTTCTTAATAGGTCATTGGGTCTAAGAGTATCTGGTCATCGGTACATCACCGTAGGACCAACTAACTGACAGCTCAGGAGACCAACTCCTTCGCTTCAAAGATTAGTTAACATTGGTCAACACGCTCACAGGTTTGTCTGTCTCTGTGGACCAATGAAATGTAAGGTAAAACACCTTCGCTTCAATAGTTTCGTTCTTAATAGGTCATTGGGTCTAAGAGCATCTGGTCATCGGTGCATCACAGTAGGACTCCCCAATTCTCACCTCAGGAGCGCGACTCCTTCGCTTCAGAGATTAGTTAACATTGCTCGACACGCTCAGAGGTTTGTCAGTTTCTGTGGACCAATGAACTCTAAGGTGCAACACCTTAAGTTTCATTCTTAATAATATAGGTTATTCGATCATCGGTACACCATAGTAGGACCAACCATCTCTCATCTAAGGACCGCGACTCCTTCCCTTCAAAGATTAGTTAACATTGATGGACACGCTCAGAATATTTATTCTCTGTGGAACTCTATGGTGCGACATCTTCACTCATACTGCTTCGTTCTTAATAGGTCATTGGGACTAAGAGCATCTGGTCATCGGTGCATCACAGTAGGACTCCCCAATTCCCACCTCAGGAGCGCGACTCCTTCGCTCAAAGATTGGTTAGCATTGGTCGACACGTCCAGAGGTTTTTCAGTTTCTGTGGACCAATGAACTCTAAGGTGCAACACCTTCACTTCGAAAGTAATTCGTTCTACGAGCATCTGGTCATCGGTACATCACAGTAGGACTAATCAACTGTCTCAGAGGTTTGTCAGCTTCTGTGAACCAATCCGCTCTAAGATGCGACAACTTCATTAAAATTTTTTTAATACTCTCACGACAGAACTTCACCAGCTTCTCCTTGGACTCGAGTGATGCAGTACATTCCTAAAATATTTGACTTGACTGGACTAAGTGACTAGAATTGTTTCCTATTTTGAAATACAATCAGTAAGAAATTCACAAAGCGATGGACGCATTCTTTTATACTTAGGGATTTTATAAGATCCGTGTTGACTTTCGGGTAAGTAAGAGTATTATACATGGTGCGATAATGCATGAAGGGACATCAGTGATCTTTGCCATTACGTTAGCAAATAATATGGTAAGGTCTGGACTCAAAGCACGACATCGTTGTTGTGGCTTTTGTTGAGTATTAATGTTTATAAAGGAGAAGTTCAACAATGTTTCAGCTACTCCATGCTATATCACTTGAAATAAACCAATAAAATGAATAATGTTTAGTATGATTTACAATTAAATCCCAAGGCCAGAATCGCCTTCAGAGGATAAAATGTATGTTTAATTTTATTCAAATATTTAAGTTCCACTCAGTTCACGGTCGAACGCCTATCGGTTTTTGTTCAGTTCGAAAAGTGTTAAGGAATTACTCGATGGATTTCCCTCTAACATACGAAAAATCTGTAGTTAGGTTAGGTTGCCTCGCCGCAAGACACACATAACCCAGGGGTTGGGCCCATTGTGATACCACAAGAAGTAAGCAGTGAGATATCCCTACTGCAAGTCACTTGAGAGACCGAATGAGTTTCTAAGCATCACTCAATATGCCATATTCAACAATGGATCGAATATGGCTTCAGTGTGTTCATTTGAACTGCAATACAGCTATTACCAGACAGTATTAGTCTGACCTCATCTAATCTGATCTAATACTTTTTAGGTTAAGTGAAATTAGGTAAGCGTGACATTTATTAGGAGACTTTTATTGGAAATTAAAGTGATTTGTTTTCAGCGATACCAAATAAATTTCATTTTAAAATTTTTTAAAATAATAATTGTTAGAAAGTAATTAGTATTTTTACCAAACTTGTATAGAAATTGCATTACTTGCCTTGCAGTCTGCTCATACTGTCCTGTTATTTCCAGGCAAGCAAGGTAAGTTTTCAAAAAGGCTAACCATAAACGTAGAAGATTGTCTACAGTCCACTTGGTGTCATATTCTCAATTTTTCTCTATCCGTGAAAAGAAGTATTTCTATACTCTATTTAAGAGATAAATCGTTTGAATATGGATTACATCAGTGCTGATGTTGATTTAACCAGTAATATCCCCAGTAATACCCCCGTGATATATTTTGGAAGAGAACAATGGATCAATTCAGAGTCCTCGACTCAGGGTCTCACTCATTTATTCTACACACCGACAGCTCCAAGACCTATCAAGGCATTGACATCGGTACCTGGATGAAAAAACTTGTACTTGTACGCCAGAGAAGAGATAGCTACGGCCTTCCAAATGGAGGTCTATGCCATCCTGAATGTGGCCTACTGAATTATTGAGCAGAAACTGCGGGAAAAACCCATAGATGTCTGTAGTGACAGCCAAGCTGCTCTAAAGGTTCTAAAAAACCCTTCAAACTACTCAAAGCTCGTAAGCGAATGTGAGGCAAAGCTGAGAATTGTTGCACGACACAATCAGCTGACCCTTATATGGGTTCAAGGACACTCTCTTGTTGGACTAGACTGAGCAATTGGCGTCCGCTCGTCAGAAGTCCTACAATGGATCAAGAACCATGTAAGCGAACGTCATATTCTTCCTCTCCCCGACCTCCTCAGGTTCCTTAAAGAATCCAGGAAGTTCGAGCTGGGGTGGTGAGTAATCCTTTCCACAACTCTCCTCCCCTATCCTTTGTCTTCTCTTATCCTACCCCTTGGATATAGTACAATGTTCAGTGATTCGTTCAATAGACTAAGTTCCAAAAATTTATAGTCTAAGAATTTAACGATTTTTACGTCATTTGAAAGGAAAAACTCCAACTAACAAAATCCCAAAAAATATGTGTAACAATTAATTAGTGTCTGTACAAAAGCGGCTCAAAGTTTAAACTTTTTTCATAGAAAAATAAAAACATATGTTTTCTGTTTTTAAGTCTATTGAGTAAAAAAAATCTTAAAAATGCATGGTTTACAAGAAGTTGTTAAAACTTCTAATATTGATTAAGAATTCATGTGGGCATTTCTGCTTTTAATGTTTTCTCAAAATTTGCAATTCTAAGGTTTCTACTTTACATTTAATTTAAAATATTTTTCAAAATAAAAAACCTGAAAATTGATAAAACCTGGAGGAAAATATATAAATAGTATGCCAAAGTATATTCCTGGAATTTTTTTTATTTTAAGAAGCACTCTTTCTTTATCAAATGATGTAATCACATTCTCCGATATGTTCCGATCTCAGAAAATAATTCAAAAGTAGTCTAAACGCCTATTTTTCTACAAAATATATTTTATTTATCCCTAAAAGTATGCAATCAGCATGAAAAATATACCTCTATTATTATCGTTTTTATTGCAAAACTAAAGGGTCCTCATACAATTTCTGTTGCTCCTTGCAATTATCAATGTTGACGTAGCTTATTAAATGTAAAATCTGAAAAATCTATCCAACAGCCTTCGTGCTAAAGCTTACCAAAAATAACGAGAATTGCAAATTTAAGTCGCAGAGATTGAAAAAACTACAAAAGTTTAAGAAAAAGAAAATGTTTATGAAGACTAGACCACTCCTTCAATTTCGTCGCGCGGTTGTATGAAGTCGAATCACTGTGCAATGGTTCGAATGGACTGAGTGCTATGCCTACTAGAAAACTTTGTCATAAACAATTTTTAAGCATTGCAATGCATTAATCGCTGCCAATTTTGTGATCGCTTAGACCTTTTATCAATTTCTCAAATTGCCTGTTTGATGTGTCAGAAAATTTTCTTGAGCTCATTGATTGAGAAAATAACTTTTTCAAATTAAATTTGGAAAGTGCTTAATTAAAATTTTTAGGAAGTGCACATAGGTCATCGCTCATCACTGCTCACTCACCTCGCCAGGTCAGAGCAGAGTCAGCCCACCTTCTTCCATATTATTGGTTTTTTCTTTTGCAATAATAAATCTAACAAACTATCCAATTTCCATGTGCCTGCCATTGCCAAAGTACGTGTGCAGCGCCAAAGATATGCGAAAAGCCATCAAGTATTAATAAATCGTGGCGCTGGACCCCAAGCGCGGCTGGCTGCCAATGGACGACGAGATAGAAATGCTTTTAATTTCGAATACCGCATTTTGCAGTGCGGCGAGCGAGCGGTGACCGCAGTCACCACACAAAGGCCAACAAAGATGAGGGTAGCGGCGGCGGCGGCCAGCGGTCGATGCCGGGCCCACCCATATTAATCATAATCCCATTGCCACTGACCAGAAGTAATTTGAGCGAAACTCGCCTAAGATTCGCTTTTAACGAGTGTGTTGGCCCACACGTACCCAAAACTTACCGCAAATCTACACAAACCAACACAAACACAAAGCTAAACACACACACACGCGCGCGCGCGGCCATGTGAAGGGCGCTGCAGCTGCACAAAAATTTATTTATGAATTTGATTTTGGCCATTCGAGCTGTTGGTGTAAATAACAAGCCAAATCAGCAACGCCATCAATAGGCCCAGTTAACCCTTTGACCCGAGTAGTGCCGCTACGATACAAGTTTATGCATGACGACGGAGAGGGGCGAAGAGTAAGTGTGGCAAGTTGAATTTGTAAGCAGCACTGAGGCAATGGAAGACAGCCGGGCAGCGCGTGCCAAAAATTGTGGAAAACTGCTACAGCGGCAAAACGTTGGTCAAAGTTCGCCGGCCAGCGTTGGACTGTGGGGCGGCGAAGCGGGGCGACGAAAGTGTCAAAGAAGATAACAAATACATTTGAAAAGCCAAAAAGCCAAAATCAAAATGAAAACAAAAGCAACAATAAAAACAACAAACAGCAACAGCCACAGCTGCCGTGGAAACAGAAGTGAGAAGAGTGCTTGTGTGTGTGTGTGTGTGAGTTGGTAAAGAAAGATCCAACATTTGAAGATAAAAACAAATAAGCAATGTTTTTTGTATTTTTTAGTTTTCCTTTCTTTAGTTTTGTATTTTTTTAGTTTATTTTTTTTATTCAGTATGGTTGCAGAAAACATAAATAAAAAATAAAATTCATTTTGGACTATTCAAAGGCTCACAAAAGTCAAAGATACCCACACACACACACACTCACACACATAATGACCGCTACATATAAGTGTGAGTAACTATGTGTGCTCACATGTGTGTAGTTATTTGTTCACATGGTTTTTTCATATATTTTCTGAATGCGAAATGGCCGAAATGTAACTGAGGAAACTGGCAAAAATGTGGCCATAAATTAAAGACCCACAAAAAAAAACCTGCCTCCTTTTGCTTTTGTTGTTGTTGCAATGCTGTGGCAACTTCTTTGCTGCGGTGTCTGCTACTGTTGTGGTTGTTCTTGTTGTTGTTGTTGCCAGATATTTGAACAAAAGTAGGCCCAACTAAAAGAAAAACCACTTGAAAACACATTCGAAAACGTTTTAAATATAAATTTCAATATTTAACTAAGGAGGCATAATTGCGGTGGCGGTGGCTGTGAGGGCGGCAAGGACCACAGCGCTGAGCTGGCAGGCATCGTTGGTGATTATAGCAGAGGTTGGCCCATACATTTTGGCTGCTACGCATGAGGCCAAAGGTTACGCAAGATTGGACAGACAGACAAACGCACAGACGGACGCACGTATGGTCAGCCAGTTGGTCTGCTGCTGCGGCGCCTTTTTATCTTATTTACATTTAGTGCGTGTTTTACATATGCAAACGGCCAAACAGAACAACAACAACAACAAAAAAACAGAAAAAACAAAAACAAAGCATAATAATAAAAAGCAATAATACGTATTATAAGTGATATTGAACGTCGAAGCACTGAAAAGGTTAAGGAAACTGCGGGTTGAAATTTTTACACGCTGGCCGTCGCAATGCATTGCTTCGCTGATGTGTTGTTGATTGTTTATTTTAGTTGTTGTTGTAGTTGATATTATCTGTCCATGTGTATGTCGATGGTTATGGCAGTGTTGCGCCGTGTCTTGCAATGTTCAGTTGAAGGCCAATTTGGGAATTGGAGACAACAATTTCGATTATCGATAACATATCTGTTTAAAATATAGTTGAAGCTTCTAACAAGAGGTATACACGATCCGATGACTAATACGATAAGATAGTGGAACAGATTGTGTGCAAATGTTGTGTCTGGTTGATCGAAAGATGTGCACTATGGGGCCAGGTTATTTATTGATCATTAGTCATAGAAATCTATTCTAATTTAGAGTTTTTTGAAGCATTATTCAGAAAAATAAAGACAATCTATTTTATTCAAAGTTTGGTCCATCGTTACCTGGGAGTCTTTCCCATCTTTCAGAGAGCATACGAATTTCACGTTTGAAACATTTCTCATCTTTTGAGACGCTCCACAGTGATTCGACTCCATACAACCGCGGGACAAAATTAGAAGGAGTGGTCCGTTCTTCATAGAATTTGGTATACTAGTTAATCATGGTAAGCTGAATTGAAATCTTTATTTTGTTTTTCTTAAACTTTTGTAGTTTGGCAATGCCTGAGACTTAAATTTGGAAATTTCGTTATTTTTGGAGAGCTTTAGCAACAATTCTATTGGCTAGATTTTTCAAATTTTACATTTAATCGGTAACGTCAATATTGATAATTGCGAAGAGTAACAGAAATTGTCTTAGGACCCCTTAGTTTTGCAATAAAAACGATAACAGTAGACGTATGTTTTATATGCGTATACGTATGCTTTTTTGCAGTTTTCTCAATTTTTCATGCTGATTGCATACTTTTAGGGATGAAACAATTAAATTTTGTCGAAAAATACGTGTTTAGACCACTTTTCAAATTGAATTATTTTCTGAGATCGGAAGATATCGGAGGATATAATTACATTATACGACAAAGAAAGAATGCTTCTTAAAATAAAAAAAATCCAGGAACATACTTTCACATACTTTTTAGATATTTTCCTCTAAGTTTTGCCAATTTTCAGATTTTTAATTTAGAAAAATATTTTGAATTAAAAGTCATGTAAAAGCCTCAGCTTTGCAAATTTTGTGAAAAAATTAAAAGCGAAAAGGCCACATCATTTCTTAATCTTTATTGAAAGTTTTAGCAACTTCTTGGCAACCCTGTATTTTTACAATTTTTTTACTCAATAAACTAAAAAACAGAAAATATGTGTTTACAATTTTTTGTAAAAAAAGTTTCAACTTTGAGCCGCTTTTGCACACACACTAAATAATTTTTTGCACAAATTTTCTGGGGTTTTCTTAGTTGGAGTTTTACCTTTCAAATTACATAAAAATCGTTAAATTCTGAGACTATAAATTTTTTGAATTTTGTCTATGGAACGAATCACTGTGCGCTCCCACAATCCAATTCAACAATCGAGCAAATTTTTAGCTTAATTGTTAAGAAGTCAATTGTTGCTAGGCCAGATCAAGAATCTTTGATCGAAGTAAATGTTAGTCGGAAGGGACAGTGTCTGGTGAATACTACGAGTGGTATAAAATATCCCATTGAAGCATATCCAAAGTTTACTTTTTACGACTTCGAGCGTTGTTTTGCAAAGAGATCAGCATTTGGCGCAAGTTGTTATTTGTTAACATGGTTAGAGCACAAAGAAAGTATGTGGACACATAAGGATTTTTAAAGGAAAATCATGCCATTTTATCATCAATGAAATTGCCAGATGATCCAAAGTTATTTAACCCTATCGACCCCAAAGTTGCTTAACCCATTAAAACCTGACCCCAGAAAGGCTTGTGCGATTTCCATAAAATTTTACACAATCTTATTAATTGACCTAATCAAGAAAAAAAATCAAGCAAAAAATTCATACCATGTTTTTTTTTGTCATGTTTTTCGCAAACATTACACAAATAAACAAAATCAAACATTTGCGGAAAATAAAATGTGCCAATAAAATATCAGCTGCTTGGATTTTGACATTTTCACGCGTTGCGTTGTATGAAAATTGGCAGTGTTTAGGCCCAACGTTGCATTCGCGCAACACAAAACTTAAAGCATATTTTTTGTTTAAAATATTTAAAAAAAAATTTTCAAAACTTATTTTTAAATAGTTTAGCATTGCAAAATGCAGCCCACTAAGGGATTTTGATAGGTTTAAAGAATAAGTATTTTTGATTGAATTTCAAAAATTCCTCAAAAAAAACCTTTGACTTTGGATCGAAAAAAAGTATGAATATTTAAATAATTTTGAAATTTGAGTATGGCAGAATCTAAAACGATCAATTCTAATCCAATTCTACCCATTTTCAAGTCTTATGTCTTTATGAATTGCTTAATATAGCGAAATTCCCAAACGTTGCGCAAACGCAACGCTCAGGGCTTAATGGGTTAAGAGCAACTTCACCTATTTATCTTATATTCATCTTATAGCAAAAGCTACGATTTATTTATGGGTTTAATTGAAGTAGGCACTAACAAATTAATATTTTTAGAAGTGAATTCAAATCGAATGACAAAAATTTTACTGTTATCCCCAAAATAATTTCCAATAACACTGCACAACACAAAAAAGAATAACAAGGTTCTGACAACGGATTCTGGTAGAGGGGGCCAAAAAAAAAATATACGTGTATCGGCGTTTTGAAAGTTTACGTCTGAATTTTTTTTTTGGGTGGGTCAAAGTTTTCCCCTTTTTGCACATTCTTATGGCGAATCAGCATACGAAAACCATGTAACATCACATTTTAGGTATATGACGTGTTCAGGAATTTGATGTAAAATACTACGAAGAACATTTTTGTGGAGCATTTTAACCCTGTAGCTCCTATTTGTATGGGTCAATTTGACCCTTTTTTTCTAAAATGCCAAAAATGTCCTGTAAAACAGGACTTTTTAAGGAAAAAATGTACCACGAAAATATTTGCCATAAAATTCTACTTTAGGTCTCTAAATACATCAAAGCTCAGAAATTAACTTGAACGCCAGAATTAAGCCAAAACTGAAAATGTGTTTAAGTGTTTACTTCGTACTTATTCAAAATTGGTACTAAATCCTCCTACCCTCATCGAAGTGGACCTGGTTTGGGCTTCTACAAAGCTTTTCCATTCAACTATTCGGAGCTTTGTGTTGTGTTCGTTGCATTAATCGGCTACTGTTCCATCTGGGCAGGTGATTCGTTCATCACTCTACAATTATTCGATATAAAACTGATAGATAACATTATTTTTCTGATCTCTGGAGTTCACTTTTCTAATCCACACCACAATCCAAAAAATAAATCCACAAGAATACCTCAAATCGATGCACTGATCATCTTTTTGTTAGGTATATATTAATATATAATAGATTTTTTTTTAATATATTTTCAATCACGAAGTTTATTTGAAAGCTATTGAACCCATTTCCATAAATTCCTCGATTTCTGTAATTTCATCAAATGGTTTTTTTTTTCGTCTTGAACCCGTTCGCCGCTCACTGCCGTTGCACTTTTTTGTAATTATCATTATTATTGTTGTTGTTGTGGCTTAATTTTATTATCATATTTAATGTGCTCATATAATTTTGTGATAATATTGTTGTTGTTGCTACTGTTGCTGTCGTTGATGTTAATGCTTTCGGCAGTAGTGGCAACGCTGTCCACTGTATCGTTGGTCTACATGTGCATGAGTATGTGTTGTTGATGTTGTTGTTGCTGTTTTTCTCTTGCGATTGTGTGCGTGCTGTGTGCAATTCGGCGCGACTACGTGTTGCCGTGGTTATTGTTTTATTTGCTGTTGTCGTTGTTGTTGTTGTACAATATATCCTTTACTTGTGCTGACATATTTTATTGTTGTTGGTTTTGTTGTCTATTTTTTCAGTTGGATTCATGTTTCAGGCCTCGGGGACCTTTTGTGTATTGTCTTTAATCTGTTTTGCAAATTAAAATTTTTTGTTTTTAATTTTTTATGTTCATTCGCGCAAACTGTCACACACAAAAATTACTGAATGTGTATGAGGTGACCAGTTGAAAATGATTTTGGCGTTAGATAATAAATAAATGATGATTTAATTATGACTTTCAAATGTTGTAAATTGCAATGAGTATCAAAAATAAAAAAAAATAAAATATTTTAAATTAATTTTTTCAATTCAAGAAACTGAAGCAAACAATTAATTAGATTTCTGTTAACCTTGCAGTGTTGCATACACATTTCAAAAACGTTTGAAATATGTGGTATCACAATGGGTCTCCGAGTGTGTTTGTTACAGAGGCAGCCAACATAATCTTACCTCACCTTCTGGTAACCTTGTTGAGTAAAAATATATTAAAATACTTTCTTCAAGCTTTTTATTGCAATTAACCCGTTTTTGTGAAGCAGAAAAAAAGCAGAGACCAAAAGTTTAAATTAAGGTTTTATTATTTAAGGTTTAGTCCAAAAGAATTCATTACTTTTGGTTGAAATTGAAAGTTCATTTAGCATAAATAGTTGGAATTATCAAATTTAGATCAAATAAGTAAGTAAGCAGCGTTTTGTGCCATAACTTGTAGCCATTTTGAAGGTGATTCTAAAATATTTCTTTCATGGAAACCCTCGTCTTTATTGGTAAAAAGCTGAAGCTACAAGCTTCTTTTGAGGCAAATTTTTCACCAACAAAATCAGTCACCAAAGCTAGGAACAGGTTGTAATCACTTGTAGTAGTAGTCTCCCAACCAAATCACGGAGCTTCTAGGGAGTCACTATCGATGTGTTTGGTCTGACGTTGACCTGACGGAACACAATTTCTCTCCTATTGACCACAGCTGACCGCTTCCGGCAATTGCTTCGTTCAGACGGTTCACCAAATTAAAAGTTCGGCTATATGAAAGCAGCTCATGATAGATGATCCCCTGTCAATCCCACGAAACTGTCAATCCCGCAAATCCTTCCTGACCGTCAATTCTAGCGTTTTTGCTCGACGTTGTCGTAGGCCGGTTCTTTTTGAATCCAGTTTTATTCAAGTGGGTCCAAACGAGCTTCTTTTTGTATCCAATTTTATTCAAATGGTTCCAAACGAGCTTCTTTTTGTATCGAGCCTCATTCAAGTGCTTCCAAACGAACTTTTGTTTGAATAAAATAAAACTTATGTAAGTTATTCCAAACGATCGTCATTCAAATGATTCAAACAAGCTTCTTTTTGAATCCAGCATTATTCAATTGGCTTCAAACGAGCTTCTTTTTGAATCCAATTTTATTTATGTGGTTTCAAACGAGCTTCTTTTCAAATGCAGTTCTATTTCAGTGATTCCAAACGAGCTTCTTTCTAAATCCAGCATCATTCAAGTGGTTCCAAACGAGCTTCTTTTTGGATCCAGTTTAATTTCAGTGATTTCAAACGAGCTTTTTTCTAAACCCAGCATAATTCGAGTGATTCAAAACGAGCTTCTTTTTGTATTCAGCATCATTCGAGTGGTTCCAAACGAGCACCGTTTTGAATCCAAGTTTTTTAAGTGGTTCCAAACGAGTTTCTTTTTGAATCCATATTTATTTACGTGGTTCCAAATGAGTTCCTTTTGAATCAAGTTTTATTTCAGTGATTCCAAATGAGCTTCTTTTTGAATCCAGTTTTATTTCAATGATTCCAAACAAGTTTCTTATTGTATCCAGCATCATTCAAGTTGTTCTAAACGAGCCTCTTTTTGAATCCATTTGGAACCAGTGATTCCAAACGAACTTCTTTTGAATCAAGTTTTACTTAAGTGTTCCAATCAAGCTTCTTTTTGAATCCAGCATCATTGAAGTGGTTTCAAATGAGTTTCTTGTTGAATCATTTCAGTGGTTTCTAATAAGGTTTTTTTGTACAGCTTCCTTTCGTACACGATTTACACACTTGGCCTTCCAGAACGTGTTGTAACTTTGACATCAAAATTTTTGGAAAGGCATCGAGGAAACTACAATTTCACGCGTTTGGCTTTTGAAATATTAGGACTTTAAACACTATTCACAATTTCAGCCGCTTCTGTCGAGGAGAAACTATTAAATATGACGTATTCTCTCTTTTCGGGGGTCTATCTTTGACGCGCGCTCAAACAAAACTGAGTCAAGCAATCACAAAACTGTCTAAAAAGATTTTTCTTAACAAGATCTAATCTTTCTGACGCCATCCAGCATGAGCTGATTGCACTCATACTGATTACTAATCATAGATTATAGATTACTAAACGTGGATTCCATCTATTGAAAAAATTCATGGATTTATTTTTAGTAAACCTGTGTTAATTAACATGAAAATATATTTCATGCGGCATATTTATGTGTAAAATTATTTATTTAATATGTTCTGAAACGATTTTTTTCCACAGCAAAAGTATAAATTATCTGTACCAATGAGTTTTTATTCTTTTTGGTGTAATTCAATATTTTTCCCAACCTATAAATGTTTTTGTTTTTTTTGTAAGTAGTGTTAAAATCCCTCAACTTCATTAACATTTTTTTGTTTTTTTTTTTTTGCCTTCGGAGTATTTCTTACTTCCTATTTTTTTTTACATATCTGTGACATTTCGCATTAATTAAAGTGCAGCACTCATTAAAAGTAAATACTCAATAATTATTATTGCAGCAATGCAACACTGACACACATACATACTCACTTCTACTTACATACGCACACACACACACACATACATAGTTACAAAGGTTTGTGCACTACTTGTAAGCTGCTTGGCAGTTTGTTGCAATTCCTTTGCATGCAAATGCAACGCCCTCGGCTGCGCGTCCGTTCGTCCAACTGTGCGGCTGTCTGTCCGGTCTGTGTGCGGGTACTTTTTCGCCCGCAATGCATTTGTTGTGGCGCTGCTGCCGCTTGCTCCCTTGCGCCATCAATAAACTTAATAAAGGCAATAATTATCAAAAGCAACAATTCTTATCATCAGCCGGACGCTCTTTGCGTATGTGTGTGTGTGTGTGTGTGTGTGTTGTGCCTTTGTGTGGCACACAGCAATTTGCTAAAGCGACCAACGCCCCACAAAATGTCATCGCAGTGCGGCGAATGTGGCCACAGGTTGTTCATTGTCCTCATGCTGCTACTGTTGTTGTTGTTGTTGTTGGTCCTACCCCTGGCCGCTGTGGTGCCGGCAATTTTCTCGACAATAAGCGGATAAGACTGTTTGCGTGGCAATAGTGGCGGCCTGAGGTGTGGAGGGCAAAGATTATTCAAATGTCACGTAACTATGCAAATTGATAGCTACAAACAGTAACAACAAAAACAAATGCCAATACACGCAAAATATGAGCGAAAATGTGGAATTCATAAAGTTTTGGGTTTTTAAAATTTATTAAAAATTTGTTTTGATTTGGTTAAAATTATTTTAAAATTATAAAAATATTAATAGGTATATAAAAATAAAAAATAAATGTTAAAAAAATTAAAAAAAATGTTAATATTTATTTCTTCATTCTTATTATTATTACATTAGAAAATTTATTTATTTTTATTTTTATAACAACATTTATTTTAAAATTATAAAAATAGAAATATATAAAAATAAAAAATCATTTTTGTTAAAAAAGTAAATGTTATTATTTATTCATTTATATTCATTATTATTACATTAGAAAATTAATAAAATGTTATTTTTATAAATACATTTAGTTTAAAAATATAAAAATATAAATATTTAAAAAAAAAATTAATATTGTTATAAAAATAAAAATAAATATTATTATTTATTTATTCATATTCATTATTATTACATTAGAAAATTAATTCATTTTTATTTTTATAACAGAATTTATTTTCAAATTATAAAAGTATAAATATATAAAATTAAAAAATGAAGGTTGTTATAGTTAAAAATTAATGTTATTATTTATTTATTCATATTTATTATTATTACATTAGAAAACGTATTTATTTTTATTTTTAGAACAACATTTATTTTAAAAATATATATATTTAAAAATAAAGAAAAAGAAATGTTATAAAAATTCAATTAAATATTATTATTTATTTATTCATATTCATTATTATTATTACATTAGAAAATGAATTAATTTTTATTTTTATAACAAAATGTATTTTAAAATTATAAAAGTATAAATATATAAAAATAAAAAATGAATGTTGTTATAGTTAAAAATTAATGTTATTATTTATTTATTCATATTTATTATTATTACATTAGAAAACGAATTTATTTTTATTTTTACAACAACATTTATTTAAAAATTATAAAAGTATAAATATATAAAAATTAAAAATTAATGTTGTGATAAAAATAAATGTTATTTATTTATTCATATTTATTATCATAACATAAGAAAATTAATGAAATTTTATTTTTATAACAACATTTATTTTAAAATTATAAAAGTATAAATATATAAAAATAAAAAAATAAATTTTGTTATAAAAATAAAAAAAAAAATTTTATTATTTATTTATTCATATATCTTTGCATTAGAAAATGAATTTGTTTTTTGTTTATTTAACAATTCTGTTTAATATTTAATAAAAACTTAAGTGATTTTCTTTTCAACTATGTAAGTGTGAAAAATTATTGTTGTTGTGCATATTGATTTTTCTAAAAGCTTTTTCCATTTTTTTTTTAATATAAAATGTAGTAAAAAACAAGAAATCCATTAGTTTTCCTGTAGATGGCATTAGTAGTTTTTATCCTACATTGCTTAAGTGCAATCGGGTTACACTAGATGGCGTTAAAAAGATAAGACTTCATACTAAAAAAACTTCTCAGACAGTTTTGTGTGTGCTTCACGCCATTTTGTTTGAGCGCGTGTCAAAAATGGACGCCTGCAAAGAGAGAAAACTTATTTTTTTTTAGTTTCTCCTCGACAGAATCAGCTGAAATTGTGAATAGTGTTAAAGGTCTTCACGTTTCAAAAGCCAATCGTGCGCTTTTTTTGATTTACTCAATGCCGTTCTGGTAATTTTTATATCAAAGTTGCAACACGTTTCTAGAAGGCAATGTATGGAATATGGCAATCAAATCATGAAAATCGTAGAGTCTGACTGTCATGTAATCACTGTAATCACTGATTGTAAAGGAAATAAACATTGCACAACAATCGTTTGGAACTACTTGAATAAGGTTGGATACAAAAAGAAGCTCCATGTGTGGGCGTCACACGAGTTGAAGCAGAAAATCCTCATGGAACAAACTTCCATCTGGGAATCGCTGCTGAATTGCAGCACAATTCTTAAAGGATGATGGCGGATGATGAAAACTGGATCACTGACGACAACAAAAAGAGAAAAACGACAATTGTTGCTTTGTTGTTCGGAAGACGAGTATTAAAGGCTAGGAATATTTTGCAGTGTGATCGGATTAGCAGGGAATCGGCAATTATGAGCTGCTCCCCTATGTCTGAAGAAAGCAATAGCCCGGGAAACCAGGACAGGAACAATTATATTATGTTCTATTAGGACACACACATCGATAGTGATTCACCAGAAGCTCCGGGAGTTTTGTTGGAAGGTTAGGTTCCTATGTAGTCCAAACCTGGCATCAAGTGATGATCATCTGTTCTCATCTAAGGCGAATGATTTTGATGGTGAGAAATTTGCCTCAAGAGAAGCTTCTGAAAATCGATTGTCGATTCGGAGGATGCCTAAGAAAGAAGCTTACTGGAATAACCTTCAAGATGCCAACAAGTTATCGCATGAACGTAGCCAACAAACATTGAGCAACTACGCTGACTTGGCCATGTCTGCCGTATGGACGATGAAGTTCCGGCGAACAAGGTGTTCGATGCAGTAGTTGCAGGTAGACGGCGAAGAGGAAGGCCGTGTTTCCGGTACAAGGACCTAATTGAAGCTGGCCCATTATCTCTTGGCGTGACCAACTGAGGAAGATGCGTGCAAAGCAGAGGCGCCTGGAGAAAACCCGGTTAGTAACCCTAGTAAGTAGATAAGATAAGATAGATAAGTAATCTTGTAAGTAGATAAGAAGTTACAAGTCAAACGAAACTGGACATAATTGTCCATAATCTAATTATTCCAACTGTGCTAAATAAATCTTTCAGTTTCATACAAAACAATGAATTTCGTTCTACTTACTAACTACTTACTTACTTAACCCGTTCGCTAGTTTGTTGCCATATGGCAACATGCTACTTTGTGGACGCCTGAACCCTCTGTGGTTTCATGAATACATTTTTTTTTTGGTCCTTACAATAGTTTGAAGTTTTAGGAAAAATACTAAATTAATAAACTGAATATTTAAGTTTAAAGAAGAGAAGTATACACGTTTTTTTAATGGTATATCTTGATATAGTAAAGGAAGAAGAAGCAGAAAAATTAGATGACTTTTTAATTTGACGTTTTCTTTCAATTTAGATACTTTTTTTTTAATTTTGGTTGAAGTAAATGAAGAAATGTTCAAATTTTCGTTATGCGTACAAAGTTGTATGTTTAAGTAATTTTTTTTTTGTGGCTGTACAACGATGTGGTTGCTCTCATTTACTGCTACCCAGTAAAAATCTGTAACGAAAGGGTTAACTGGCCATAGCAACCCTACTAACTACACTTTATAGATATTTCTCTATAGAAATCATTAAAATTTATCATGCGTTTCTTTCAGTGTAGGTCGCATAAATAATGTAAGCAGTAATGACAACAACAAGCCACACAAATGAGCCAAGCAAATGAGGCATTCAGCGGCAAAGAAGAAGCAGTGGCTGGAGAATTGCCTGGGGGGGGGGGAGGTGGGGTGAGCGTGGTGCATCGACCATATGCTTAATTTATGTTTAGTGCGCTTTTAATTTGAAATTATTTGTTATTAAAATGTCAGCAATTTATTACTTGCATATTACTCGCTTGCTTTGACTGTGTGTGTGTGTGTGTCTGTATGTGTGTCCGTGTTGCTTGCATTTGCATACATTGCTCCATGCGCCACGTCTCATTTGTATGCAATTGTCATTGTTGCTACTTTTTAGTGTTGTTGTTATTGTCCATTGCTACTTGGCGTCCAGCACTCGGCGGACGGCTGTCCGAGTTCGAGTTTTTGGGCTCGGCCGGCAGCCATCGCTAAATGAGCAACTCTTGGCATATTTGTTTTATTGTGCACTATTTGTGCTGATTAGCTGCGAGTATTCGCAAATGGCTGACAGGTGGATTGGCGAAATTTGCCACAGTTGACAGTTGCAGTTATGCGCCTTGGGCGTTGGCGCGCCGCTGGGTGTCGTTTGAATGCCAGTCACGCAACTGTTGCCAGCGGAGAAACACAATTTTAATTGTTGTTTTTTTTCGTTCATATAGAAATGCATACACTTTTAAATATGTGTTTGTATGTACATAATTGCATACAAACCTATTTAAAAATATGCATTTTTCTATGTAGTTTTCATTTATTTGCATTTTCGTTTGTGTTACTATAATTGAATTCCATTAGCTGTTGTCGCATTAATGAGTTTAATTGTTGCATTGTATCTAATGTGAGGGAACTGCAAGTGTTGTTTGAATGGACGACAAGGGTCAGGTGACATACATAAGTATGTAATTAATCTCAGGCATTCTAAGCGAACATTACTTCACTCGTTTTTAAAGCCTAACGAGCTTCATTTGGCCCAACAGGGCCTGTGCAGGGCCATTTCCATCAGTCAGCCCCAAAGACTGTTGAATCGAAGCACCTAAGTATGACTTTTCGAAGCTTTTGAAGCGTCCAACTGTATACGTATATATCTGAAAGGAAATGCGATATAGATGTACTCGTAAGTTCTTACTTTTATTTTTAGCTACTTCCGTTTATTTAAATTAAAATCAATAGTCCTGTGGGGTCTAGCGGTCCGATCTCTTCCGTTGTTTTACGACGAATGTGAAATCCCGTTCTTCCCCGCCTGTACTTTCGTTACCCGAATATTCTCCGTTTTTTTAGAAACCGTTCAAACCGTTTTTGTACCAAAATTATCCAAAAAAAGCCCAAAGTGGAAACAAACGGACCTTTTTATAATTTCGGCAAATGGTTACCAATGGCTCTCAAAACGTCAGCCTTGTTTTTGCTTACACTGAGCATTTTTCACATTGGTATAAATTAGTGTCCGACCGAAACCACTTTTTTGGGCCGAAACCGAGTTTCGGTTTTTTTTTAATATTCGGCCGAAACCGAAACTTTCTAGTTAAAATAAAAGTCACCATATCAAGCATTTTTTTCAACAAACGAATTTTACATTAAGTAAATAAAGAACAAAGAAACAAACAAACATAACATAAATAAATAAATACTTATTAATAAAAACAATTTATTCATTTTTTAAAAACATAAACATGAAAAAATTACCTTTTCATACCTTACTCGCTAATATTCAAAATTAAACAATTTAATATTATATGCTAAAAAAAAAGTTTTTTTACATTGGTGGCATCCAAATTACTACTTCTTTCACTATATATCTGCTACACAATGAAATGTAAAAAAATTTTCTAGAAAGTTTCGGTTTCAGCTTTTCGGCCATTTTTTTGGCCAAAACTGAAACCGAAATCGAAACCATTTATTTGGGTTGAAACCGAAACCGAATATTCGGTCGGACACTAGTAAAAATCCATATGGGCGTGAAACTAGAGACCAAATATAGTAACACTGCGTACTCAGTTTTTCATTTCTAGAGCCTTTATTCTTTTAAAAGGATTTCAAAGTTTTGAAGTTGATACAAAATACAAAAATATAAAAAATACTTAACCTGGGGTGGCTTTCCGTAATTCGATACTCGATCATCGTTGGCTCGACACATCGATTCGATATCGAACGCTCAACGAGACACTTTCGGTTTCCGTAACTCGATATGAGAACTTTTGTTTTCATTTTTGGGAAGTTTGGCGGTATTTATTGTTTTTGGAGAAGTTTCGTCGTGAAACTCCAATCAATAGACGAAGATTAAGAGATGCAGCGGATCCCATGGAATTGCCAGAGTTATGGTAAGTTATGGTAAGTTAAATTGGTATTTGGAAAATTTGTATATACAATTTCCATTTCACAGCTTCCAACAAAGGTACCGTTTGAGCAAGGAGGCATTTATGTACGTTCTCAATGCCATACAATTACGAGATGGCATGAGAAGTACATACATTCCTCCTTCACAAAGATTTGCCGCCACTTTAGAGATGCTAGTGGGTGGAGGTTATCAGTGGCAAACGGGAGGCGCACACTCATCTGCCATGGGACCCAGCACTCTGTCAAAAATCTTTCGGCAGACCTTAATGGAACAAAATTTATGCAGCCAATGGATTAACTCTAACACAGACCGCCAGCAGTGTAGAGTATTTCAATTCTAAATACAATTTTCCTGGAGGAAAATTCGATTAACATCTTTATTGGTCCAGCGTTCGTTTGTTGACTCCTAAAAAAAATTAAAAACATTTATTCATTTCCAAAAAATTTCAAATTTCATACTTACATTTTGTTATGGTTGACAACGGCGCAAACGAGCACAACGAGAGCAAAATTGGTATCGAGCTGTTTGTATCGAATGTTCGATACGACACGACGACATTTTGTGTTACGGAAAGCAAAAACTATGACGGTATGTATATCAAATGAAAGAGGAAAGGCTCTAGAATTTGAATAAAATTGATTTTTTATCTATTTTTTAAAAACAGATATGAAAAAGGTCCTTTGAAAATTTTAATCCTTTATATCCTTGAAAAATTATACAGCAGAATTTTCTTGAAAAGTAACTATGTTAAAACCCAATATCTCCTTGATCACGTGTCAAAATCTCATTACTCTAACTTTATTGGTTCAAATTATTAAAAAAAGGCGGAAGCTGCAATTCTAATGAAGAACAAAAATACTAATTTTTTTTAGTATCAGTATTTTAAATAATAAAAAGATACAAAATCAATGAAGCGAGAATAATGCAATTTTGACAAGTTATCAAGGAGATTACTTTTCAAGAAAATTCTATATACATTTTCAAGGATATAAAGGATTACAATTTTGAAAGGTCCTTTTTCATATCCTTTTTTTACAAAAAGATAAAAAATTAATTTTATTTAAATTCTTGAGCCTTTTCTCTTTCATTTGATATACATATCGTCATATTTTAACTACGTTAAGTATTTTTTATATTTTTTTAATTTTTTATCCCCTTCAAAATTTTGAAGTCCTTTTAAAAGGACAAAGGATGTAGAAATGAAAAACTGTGTACGCAGTATTACTATGCTTGGTCTCTATTTTCACGCCCATATGGATTTTTTGCGGTGTGAAAAATGTTTTTAATTTTTGTCGCACGGTGTTATTGGTAGTTGAATTGGGATCTAAATAATAGACTTCGAGTTAGCCGCAAGTCTTCTTGGCCATTGAGTACTGATCCATTAAGCTACTCAGGTCAGCAAATGCCCACCTTGGTTATCAGTGAGGTTCCACTTGAAAGAATGAGATGGTATAAAAGTTTTTCTTTAGTGTTTTCGCTGTTATGCATTTTTATGTTAAGAAATGAAATGTGAAAATATACTAAAATCTTGAAAGAATCCAAAAATTTTCTCTCCAGCACTTTTCTCTTTATCTCTTTTGCTCAGCCTTTCTTCTTGACCATCGCATACAATGTGCTACTCAACGCGATTGCTTGAAGAACAGTCTCATTCGACACCATGTCTTGGCAAACCCTTCAAATTACATAACTTTCAGACACCAAGAACTTCTTATTTACATTTTTGTTTAGTTTCTTTTCACAACTTTAATACCTCAAATTTGAATTCAAACGATCTCTTTCACTATTCATGAATTTGACGTGAGACTCGTCAAGGCTGCAGAGAGATTGTACTGAACGAGTCCGAGTGGACTCCATTTGAAATTTAATTGTGCGCTTTTCTTGTGAATCGAACGCCGTGTTTAATTTGAAGTCTTTAATTAAGACACGCAAAGGTGCTCAGTGCTGTGGCCTTCTGGGGAGAGGTGGCGAGCTGTATGGGGTTGAATGCTTTGCCGCACTCGGTCGAGATGTAATCAAATGGCGTCTGTTGAATTCAAATGTTTTGCTTATTAAAAGGAAAGCGACGAGTGCAAACAGAGTTGCAAGTGCCACACCTTGCAGACACCCCGCAATGCAAATAGCAAAAATTGCCATTTTATCTGAAAGTTGTGGCAGCTGGCGGCGGACGAGAACGAGTGTCAAAGTATCAATTACTTTTACCGCTATGCCAGAAAGTTCCTTTACAAAAGATTATCACCAAACGCGACCAAACAACAACAACAATAAAACCAACAAATGAAATGGTTAAATACGAACAAGAACAATAAAAGAAGAAGAAGAAGAAGTAACAGTCAACGTAGAGCAAGTTGAAAATTGTATTGAAGTAATTTTTAATAAACTCATTGAAAGTGGTGTGAGGGGGGCGAGAGAGGCAAGACGCAGTGGGGGGTGTGGCCAAGGCTGTCAATGAACGTGGCAAGTGGTGTCAGACAGACCAACTCACCTGCCGGTTGCGCTGTGCCTCGTTTGTGGACTCAAAGTTGACGCTGCGGGGTCGAAGGGTCGCTGTCATAGTTACAAAAACGATTTCAACAAAAACAAATGGCAAACGAGAGCACAGTCAACAAAGTTTCAACAACAACAACAGCAACTCTAGCAACAATAAAACGTATTAAAATGCTATACGTTTGGGTTGTGTAAATACGAAAAAGTTGGGTTATGTGGCGCGCGCACTGAGCGGCGTAGAGCAGCAGCAGCAAGAAACCCAGCATTGCCGATTGAAACAAAAGTTCAAAAACTTTTGTAATTACATAAAATTTTTGGAAGATTTTAAGACGCAACTAGCGGCCGCGATAACTACCGCGCGGCGCGCCACAGCGTCGAACAGTGGACAGTGAGTGCGCTGCGTCTGCTTTGTTGTTGCTGCTACTGCTGCTGTTGTTGTTGTTGGTGCAGCTTCTATTGCTGCCGCCGAGCATGCAACGGTCTCCAAAGGTGGCACAGCATTTGCCGAAAAATTACGCGCCGATCGCATCTACGCACTTGCCACAGCGCATTGCAAATGTGTGAGTGTGTGTGTTCCTTAGATTACAATGGAAAATGTTGGCGCAGCGCTCACTCGCGCCTGAACAATTAAAAACGTTTGGCCGCCGCCACTGTTGAAGTTAATAGTCGTAATAAAATTTTTCGGTAGTTATGTCCGGTGCTTGGTTGTTGCTCATGTTGTTGTTGTTGTTGTTTTCGTTGTGTCTACCGCACTTGTTGTTGCTGCCAATTGTGTGCCTGTTGTTGTTGTTTTTGATGCCAGTATTTGTATTTGTAGTGCTGGCGCGGGCGTCAACCAAAGTGTAAGTGCGCACGCAACAACATTATTAGCAACAACAACAACAACAACGCCACCAACAGCATTGCACACATAAAACGCAACATTTCCGAGAATCGTCAAAATTTCAGCGAAGTGCCGCCAGCGTCTCTCTGTAACGCAGCAAAAATGAAATTTTTTTGGAGATTGTTTTTTAAGAGTTAATAAAAATTTTGGGCGTTTTAAAATTTTATTTTTTTAATTTTTAATTTCTTAGGTTATAAAATGTGTGACGTTTTGTGTTGCTGGGTGCTGCGCTGCCAAAGCTGAAAATAATTAAACGTCACAGCAATTGGCATAACGCCCCCTTGAGCGTCGTTCAATGACGGTTGCGTTTGTCAGTTGGTTCGTTTCTTGTGCGCTACAGCCGAAAGATGTGGTACAACTGGCACTGAATTGAGGTTAGGTCGAGTTCAAGTTGACGCTAATTGCCTTTAGGTTATGTTTGACGATGACTGCTGGTGTCTATTTTACATCGAAATTGTGCTAAGGTTAACTGTGGTTGCAGTTGAGGTTATGTTGAGTTTGGAAGTTGGCTAATATTTTATGAAATAATTGGCGTTTTGTTTAGCTTAAGTTAGGATTAGGTGGGAAATGGAGAGCTGACTGAGATTGAGGTTGAGGTTAGGTTTGAAATTTATGTAAGATTTCGCTTGTTTTGAGACGAAAGTTGAAGATTGGGGTTATGTAAGTTCATTCTTATGTTTTATAGTAATTAATTTTAAGGTACGTTATTGAGTTTTACTTAACTATCTATCTATCTATCTATGTATCTATCTATCTATCTATCTATCTATCTATCTATCTATCTATCTATCTATCTATCTATCTATCTATCTATCTATCTATCTATCTATCTATCTATCTATCTATCTATCTATCTATCTATCTATCTATCTATCTATCTATCTATCTATCTATCTATCTATCTATCTATCTATCTATCTATCTATCTATCTATCTATCTATCTATCTATCTATCTATCTATCTATCTATCTATCTATCTATCTATCTATCTATCTATCTATCTATCTATCTATCTATCTATCTATCTATCTATCTATCTATCTATCTATCTATCTATCTATCTATCTATCTATCTATCTATCTATCTATCTATCTATCTATCTATCTATCTATCTATCTATCTATCTATCTATCTATCTATCTATCTATCTATCTATCTATCTATCTATCTATCTATCTATCTATCTATCTATCTATCTATCTATCTATCTATCTATCTATCTATCTATCTATCTATCTATCTATCTATCTATCTATCTATCTATCTATCTATCTATCTATCTATCTATCTATCTATCTATCTATCTATCTATCTATCTATCTATCTATCTATCTATCTATCTATCTATCTATCTATCTATCTATCTATCTATCTATCTATCTATCTATCTATCTATCTATCTATCTATCTATCTATCTATCTATCTATCTATCTATCTATCTATCTATCTATCTATCTATCTATCTATCTATCTATCTATCTATCTATCTATCTATCTATCTATCTATCTATCTATCTATCTATCTATCTATCTATCTATCTATCTATCTATCTATCTATCTATCTATCTATCTATCTATCTATCTATCTATCTATCTATCTATCTATCTATCTATCTATCTATCTATCTATCTATCTATCTATCTATCTATCTATCTATCTATCTATCTATCTATCTATCTATCTATCTATCTATCTATCTATCTATCTATCTATCTATCTATCTATCTGTCTAGATATCAGGGTTAAAATAAAGTTCATTCTTCTCATTCGTTATGTGGCCTCCTGAAGTTCATCCAGGATCCAGGAAATTTGCACATGGGAACAAGTAGCCCCTTCCTTTCCTTATTTATGGACTTCCTTACATCTCCCACTCCTCTTTTTGTTATCATTCGCCGGTCCTCTCTCTGATGTTTGCCGAGCTCTAAATGCTACTAAACCTGAGTGCTTAAAGAGTGGAACTTCCGTAGGTCAATTTTCTTGGACATTCAGTGGACCAGTTTGGTCTTTAGTCCTTCATAATCTGCCCCAATTAGTGCAATTTTCAGAGAAGCTGGGGACCAACAAAATGACTAAATGCAAGGCCCATAAGTCAGATTCATTCCCCACTCATCCACAGCGTAGTGTGTGTCCAGCTGCAATGTGACTGACCACATCATTTCAATTTCGGGCTATTTTTCAAATTTTAAACTCTTTTAATTTACAGTTCCCACTGCATTGGCGCTACTACTAAAGTTCTTTGTTTCCACTTGAAGCACTTTTATGAGCTTTTCCAGTTCCGAGAACGACTCAAGTTGGGCGCACGCCGCAGCGCTGTTCTCGGTCTCTCGGTCTCAAATCGCTCTCAATTTACGTTCGGCTGCCGCCGCCGCTCATTATTCATAAACGCACGCGAGGCGCGACAATTAAATTAAAAATAATTAAAAATTATGAAAATGGACAGCGATGCGACCATTGACCCGCAACTCGGTTGCGCTGCGCTGTGGCCTTTCGTGGCCATTGCGCGATGCAATGCGGCGCGCATTGTGGCCGCAAGTAAGTAAAAGTGAAGCGAGCGGTTTGTTCGTTGTTGTTGTTCGGTAAGGCGTTACCAGCGCCACTGCATGGTGTGTGTTGCACTGTTGTTGTTATTGTTGTTGTTGTTGTTGCGAGGGCACATACAAACGCTTAAACGACTTAATGAAAATTTATTTTCTGCAATTTCAAATTTGCTTCCTTTCCTTCCTCTCTCTTACACGTTCCGTGTGGCTTTGCCATTTTTGTTGTGTGCACTTTGTGTGTTGTTGTTGTTGCTGTTGACCATCATTCATAAGTTTTAATTGTTGCAATCAGCGTCCAGCATGCGGCACACCACTCAAATTTGCCACTTGCAACGTTCCCCTCTCGCTGCTTCAGTTGCCCCACCAAGTCACTGCACCGTTAGTTGTTGACGGCTCGCGTCGTCGTCGACTGCCCGCCCGCCAAACGTATTTAATCTTTCGCGCATGCCCGCTGCTTGTTGCTGTTGTTGTTGTTGTTTTTGTTTTTGTTTTTGCTGTCGTTGACAAGTGGAGGAAGTTGAAAATTGAAAAATGTACAAGTTTGACATTTCGACGCTTGACTTTGATGTTGTCAACGCTTGATTGAAGTTGCGCACGCAACAAAAACAACAACAAGAAGAATAACAACAACAGGAACAGCAACAACAAATTTGCGGCGTTGGAACCATAGAAGACACCAACTGAGTGGCGCGACATGCAAATGCGGATGTTGCGTTTGGGGCGGCAGAAAAACGAGTTTTTCTGCGTTTTTGAGGTTAGGTGTTTACTAATAACGAAACTGATAACCCTATTAAACATCTATGTCCCTTAGGCGCTCCATTGATGACAGGATGTACTTAGGTACAGCAAAAAAATGGTGTACACATGTTTTTTTGATAGGTGAGGTCAGTGTGGCAGCTTAGGATGCTCCAAGTCAATATTGACTCGTTGTGTTACCACAAGAATCAGGAAAGATCCTAGAGCTACATAGTCCGCCGTTTGGAAGAGAAAAGTCGTTGAAACTTCCTAATGAAACGGACGATACTGATGTCGATGGTTGACAGGTTGAACAGATCAACCAGAAAAGGAGTCCCAAGCTGACAGGGTCTCCACCGAACCATAGCTGGACAGAGGCACATCAGGCTTGAAACGTCCCGTTCTGCACTCACAGAGCCGCAGTCCTTATTGAAATAGAACCTCAGTCGCTGGGCGTGCCTTCTCACTTTCCAGTGACCAGTTAGATTGCTACAGTAGAGGCATCCCAAGCCCAAAAGCTGTTTGGTCCTCCTATGGTTTAGTTTAGACCAGGTTTCTCTGGAGACCCTACAAGAACGTTTCCACTGCCGATTCGTCAAGTGAAGATAAGTTTGTTTGATAGATTTCGGAGATGCACCAATTCAATTACGTTCGGCATCGCTTGTTAACTTTGGATGATCTTCCAAAAAAAGAAAAATGCCTTCACTCCCATAAGTTATCCAGAGCTTCACGGCACCAGGCGCCCAATTTCGAACAGACGTACACCCTGGCGAGTGACGTAATGGTCGCTGACTATCTGAGAAAATACAAATGCAATGAAGTTCTCTAAAAAACTAATTCCCCAACTCTCTCAGAAAACCCCACAGCCGCCCCACTTTGCTTTAAAGTTTCGAGCCGTTGGTGAAGATCTAACATATAATACATTGAGGACCAATTCCCAGTCGTTTAGCCACTTCTCCCTTCTATAAAAATAATCTTTGTCCAAGGGGGTTTCTAAGTCCAACTCAAGGATCTTAAATCTTAGAATTGAGGACCAATTCCCAGTCGTTTAGCCACTTCTCCCTTCTACATATAAAAATAATCTTTGCCGAAGGGGGTTTGTAAGTCCAACTCAAGGATCTTAAAGTGACCTAAGTCAGTCCTAGACCACCTTTTGATGGCGTTTAACCGGACACCAGAAAACGTCGTGGACTGTCTGGTAAGATGGTCCGACAGGATCAAATAAAGAAGGCGTGAAAAGAACCTTAGAAGGGATGGCCGGATAGCTCCGGTGACGAGGACCAAAGCAAGTCTCCTAACTTTGTCGAATTATTTTGTAGTTAAACCTCATTAAAATATTCTAAAGTTAGATTGGGTTGGCTTTGGCGACGAGGACATTGTCAAGTCCCCTAAGTTTGTCGAGTTATTTTGCAGTTAAATCGATTGAAATTTTCTAAAGTTAGGCTAGATAATCTCTGGTGACGAGGACCAAAGCAAGTTTTCTAACTTTGTCGAGTTATTTTGTAGTTAAAGCTCATTAAAATATTCTGAAGTTAGATTAGGTTAGCTTTGGCGACGAGAACATTTTCAAGTCCCCTGAGTTATTTTGCAGTTAAGCCCATTGAAATTTTCTAAAGTTAGGTTAGATAAGCTCCGGTGACGAATACAAAAGCAAGTCTAATAACATTGTCAAGTTATTTTGTAGTTAACCTCATTAAAATATTCTAAACTTAGGTAAAGTTGGCTTTGTTGAGGTATTTTGCAGTGAAACCCATTAAAACATACTAAAGTTAGGTTAGGTTAGCTCCGGAGACGAGAACTAATGCAAGTCTCCTTACATTATCGACTTATTTTACACCTGAATTCTATTACAATTTTTGAAAGTTAGGTTAGGTTAGCTTTGCCGAGGTACTTTGCAGTTAAATCCCATTAAAATATTCTAAAGTTAGATTATGTTAAATCCAGTAACGGGTCTCCTTACATTGTTGAATTATTTTGCAGCTTAATTCTATTAAAATATTATTTAATAAAGTTAAGATTTATTAGGTAAAGTTATATTATACTTTATTCTCACTTGTAAAATTTTTCGCTATAAAAACATAGAAACAATTTTTGCATCCTGTAGAAAGTTTTTCATTTTGTATATAAACTAAATCAATTTTAGTTGTAGTTTAATTTTTAATGCTTAAATCGTGTGAAAAAATTAACAATTTATTGACAGTTAATGTGTCATAAAAAGTCAGTGAGCGCGTCTCAGCGATGTTAGCAAACCAGCTCTCTGATAATTTTCAACTCAAGCTTTGTTTATTGTCAACACGTGTCGCCCGCCGCCCATCAACTTAACCCGCGGCCAATAAATTTTATGAAGCACCTGCGAAAGCAATATCCGAGAAGGTGAAATGCGTCGACCAACTGGAGAGTAATAAAACTTTTGCTAAATAACACAAAATCACGACAAATCTGGGAAATATTGACAGCCGAGACGCTACGCGACAAACGAAACACAGACAGTCAGACAAATGGACTGATTAGCGAACGCACGAGTGGACGGACCGCAAAGTCATAAAGACAGCGCGCCGACACGTGAGCAGTCGACATGTGTAATGCGGACGAGTGCGACGCGACAACGGCAGAGTCAGACTCTCGGCGCGTGGCCTGGAGACAGACAGGAAAAGTTCATTGTTCAGTTTTGCCAATAAACGGAAACAACGACACGCACTCGAACGTCATTGTGTGTGTTTGTGTATGTGTGTGTGTGAGTGAGTGAGGCTGAGTGCTGTGTGGTGGCGCGAAATAAAACAGAAATCAAACGATACGCAGAAACAATGAGTTTTGTTTTATTTATGTCGCGCAAAAATCATCGACAGACAACAACAGCGACTGGGCGCAATTTTATGAGTCAATCAGTGCGACCGCCAAATGGCCAAATGACCGAATGCAGCAGTCAACTTAATTGAAAGTCATTCAACTAATCGGACGTGCAATGAGTGATTACACTGTAAAAAAATGCATGAGTTTCTTGGTGGTTTTGTTTTTGTTGTTTTGTTTGGTTGGGTTTGATTCGATTTTATTTGGTTTGTTTAGGTTAGGTTTGCTTAGAACAGAATAGCTGCTTTTAGGTTTGGTAAGGTTTGAGTAGGTTTGTTTTATTTTGGTTTGGTTAGGTTTGGTTTGGTTTGATTTGGTTTGGTTTGGTTTGGTTTGGTTTGGTTTGGTTTGGTTTGGTTTGGTTTGGTTTGGTTTGGTTTGGTTTGGTTTGGTTTGGTTTGGTTTGGTTTGGTTTGTTTTGGTTTGGTTTGGTTAGGTTTGGTTTGTTTCGGCTTGGTTAGGTTTGGCTTATTTAGGTTAGGTTTGGTTAGGTTTCGAAGGGTTGGTTTGGTTTGGTTTGGCTTGGGTTGATTTGATTTGGTATGGTTTGGTTTGGTTAGTTTTGTTTTGATTGAGTTGGGTTTGGTTTGGTTTGGTTTGGTTTGTTTTGTTTTGGTTTGGCTTGGTTTGGTTAGGTTTGGTTTGTTTCGGCTTGGTTAGGTTTGGCTTATATAGGTTAGGTTTGGTTAGGTTTCGAAGGGTTGATTTGGTTTGGTTTGGTTTAGTTTAGTTTAGTTTGGTTTGGTTTGGTTTGGTTTGGTTTGGTTTGGTTTGGTTTGGTTTGGTTTGGTTTGGTTTGGTTTAGTTTGGTTAGGTTTGGTTGGTTTGGTTTGGTTTGGTTTGGTTTGGTTAGGTTTGGTTTGTTTCGGCTTGGTTAGGTTTGTATTAGTTTAGTTTCAGTTGGTTCGGTTTGGATTGTTTCGACTGGGTTAGGTTTGGCTTAGTTAGTTTATGTTTGGTTTGGTTAGGTTTGGAAAGGTTGGGGTGGTTTGGTTAGGTTTAGTTTGGTTTGGTTAAGATTGCTTTGGTTTGGCTTTGTTAGGTTTGGTCATGTTTTTTTGGTTAGGTTTGGTTAAGTTAGGTTAGGTATTGCTTTGGCTTCGATTGGTTAGGTGGCTTGGCTTGGCTGGGGTTGGATAAGGTTGGTTTTATTTGGTTGAGTTCAGTTTCATTTAGTTTGGCTTGGCTTGGCTGGTTTGGAAAGGTTTGGTTCGGTTTGATTCGGTGTGGTTGATTTGGTTTAGTTAGGATTGGTTTGATTGTGCTTGGTTTGATTTGATTTGGTTAAGTTAGGTTTGGTTAGTTAGGATTAATTTGGCTTGTTTTCGTTTGTATAGATTTTGTTATGGTTGGTTTGGTGTGGTTTAGTTAAATCAGGTTGGGTAGCATCCGGTTAGTTTTGATACGGTTCAATTATGTCACTAAGGACAGCGCACAATGCGGCCGATTCCCAAAAAGCTGGCCAAAACTCGAAAAATCAAGTAATTGATTCAAAATTTCTTACTCGGGGGTTTTCGGGGTCGCTGATTACGAATTTGATTTTAAAAATTTGAAAATCCACCCCCTTCCACCCCTATTGGCCACCCCCTCACGTGAAATAGCGTATATTCTAGAACATAATAATGTCAATTTAAAAATTTTAGGTTATACAGCAAAATAGATTATTTTGTTTTAATTACATAAAAAAATTTTCGTTATCAGCAAGATCGTCAGCATCTACATAGATATAAGTCTGCTTTTTGTTTTCAATAACTAATTGTTTCATTGGCGCGGTTCAATTCAAAGACTAATGGCGACTGACTGAGTTTTGCTCAAATTAAAAAAAAAAATTTATGCCAGACACAATGTTAGTATGCTAGTATTTTATTAAAAACAAAAACATTACATCAAAGGATACATGATAGCTGATTGCCGGAAATGAAAGCCAACTTGTTTTTCGTACGTGCGAACTGCGCATCCAGCAAAAGTACTCTTTACTTCGAGCTTACAGCAATATACGCCAAAAAAAGTCGACTTACTATGGAGTTGCAAGCTTGTATCTCTTCTTAAATGAAGCCAAAATCCAAATTTGCATGCCCTGGCAACGATTGTAATCGCGTGTAATTGATTTACTATCAAAATCTTGACGAACTTGTTCGAACGCACGCACCCGAAAGCACAAAATTGCGCGAGGTGGCCACAGAAAAATCGCTGTACAATCCAGTCGGGCAAAATCGGGCACCCGATCTCTTCAGGGCAGTACTCACAGAAGACTAGTGAACAATTTTCCCAAAGGCGGAACCGTGGCAAGTATGGCCTTTTTTTTGAAAGTCTATCGAAAGTTCAAAAAGTTTAGAGTGTGAAATATTATTTCACACTCTAAAAATTGCTCAACTTTGACGGGCTCTACAAGCAAAAATATTTGTCTAATTTAGTTAAGGTTTTCGGATTTCTTAGGTCCAAGCATTTATCTATCGGACAAGTATAACAGTTTTCCCCAAACTATAGGTAGCAGCCTCAGATAAAAGAGAAACGCACCATGTGTATATTTCGTTCTCTCTCTCTCTCGCTCTCTATCAATTTGATTTCGAAAAAAGGGCATAAAAGATGAATAGGCAGCTCTTGGCAGCTGAATCTTATTTTATTTGATAGATAATATATTTAGTTATAATTTCAATAAGGTTTCAGAGCAGCGTTTTGCAGCGTTTTAATGCAGTATCATTTGAAAAGTCTAATTTTCGGAAAAATTATGTGAAAAAATTACACTATTGTTTATGTTTTCCCTAATTCACTACTTAACAATTGATAATTAGTACTTTTTTACATGTTCTACTCACCTTCAGAAGTGGATTCCATTTGGTCTTATTTGATTTTCTTTATTACATAAAATTTTTCACCTGTACAACCGTTCTCAGTGTATTAACTGTAGAGTGACGCTCGAGCGAAGGCCACATTCCAACTGAGCCTAAGGAAGGGGCGTGACGAATTAGTCATCACTATGAACGATTTTAGTTTCTTGAAGGATCATTGCAGCCAACTCAAGGGTAAAAACCCCCTAAATAGAAACTTGTTTTTTTGGACTTTTGGCCGCACTTTGCGGCTTCGGCCGCTCTGTGCAGCGGTACCAAAGATAGCATTGGTATGCTACAATATTCAGCTCACAAGGAGCTTTTTTATATTTCGCTTTTTTTACTGCGAACCACTATATTCAAGGATATCCCAGCTATGCTAAAGGAATTATTCTGTAAAGAAATTACTCTGCTTTTTTTACACAGAGTCCTTAAAATTTGTTTTCAAAAACTATTTATCTAATTTTTCAAGTGTAATTGTATTTGAATATGCAAGAGATTCCAGAAAGTTATAGCCGAATGCCGGAAGAAGCCAAAGAACTTTATTAAACGAAAATACGATAATTTTCACTGAAATCGATGAGGCAGTAAAACTGACGAGATGCGTGAGTTGGAAAGTGACTCACTAAGAAATCAAGTCAAGTCAAAACTAACGATTTAATTTTTTATGACAGTATCGTTTGTTGTGGTCGGTATCGCAGTGGGATGTTTTGGAACCATAGTTCCCTTTGTTCTATGTTGAAGTTAGGCGACCCAACTACTTATACGCACCAACTACAAAAGTATCTGCCTGCCTTCTTCCCGTCCTATCATTTCCCTTCTTCCCCCAGACCAAATCCTATGCCAAATCCTGAAGAAAACCCATGAGAGTCAAATCGATACATACTATCGCTTTATCAATTACAACGTAGCATTCGATAGCCCGGTAAGGGATCGCCTATATGCCGCATTGTCTGAACTTGGTACCCCAGCAAAGCTCGAGACACTTGGCAGAAAGACGTTGGGGAACAACCGCAATTCTATCAAGATAGGAAGTGACCTCTCCGACTTATTCGATACCATTCGAGTCTTCAGATAAGGTGATCCTTTGTCTTTCGACATCTTCAATACCGTTTGAGAAAGAGTTTTGTGCAAGGCCAGTGTACATCGTAATGATACAATCTTCAACAAGAGTGCCCAGGTCCTTGCCTACGCCGATGACATCGACGTCATCGGGAATTACTAGCGAGATATTCCCGCTGCCTTTGCGGCAATCGAAAGGCAATCTGCCAAAATTGGTCTGTAGGTAAATGAGAGTTACATGAAGTCTGTGCTGTCTTCATGCGGGGACTCGAAGCGGCTAGGGTCTCATGTCGAGTTTGATAGTTGATAGGTAGATAGGCACCGTCATAAACAGCAGCAATGATGTCAGCCTGGAGATAAAGCGAAGAATTATTCTTGCAAATAGTTGGTTCTATGGTTTCGGTAGGCAGTTGAGTAGCAGAGACTTCTCTCGACCTCTCTCGAAAACATGCACTCTATAGGACGCTTATTCTTCCGTGCTTATTTACAGCTGAGAAGCGTCACATAATGACACAGCGGCCCTTGGGGTGTTCGAGAGGAAGGTACTTTGCAAAATCTGCGACCCTGGTCGTATTGGCGTCGACTATCGAATACAAACCAACAACGAACTGTATGAGCTGTTTAAAGACCTGAACGTAGCACAGGGACCATGAAGCTTCGGCGAAAAAGGTGTTCGATGCAGTAGTTAGAGGTCGATGGCGAAGAGGGAGACCGTATCTCCGGTGGAAGGATCAAGTTGAGGAGGCCCTATCATCTAGCAAAGCAGAGACGCTGGAGTGATTTTGTTAGTAATTTAAATTTTTTATTGAAATGATTAACAAGTGACAGCTTGAAATCAAAAATGACTTGAAAGTACATTATTCCAGGAAGATGCTCGATGCTTCATGCTTCATGCTCGATGGGTTTGGCTAGAAACTCGTGGGACACCAGAAATTACACTCATCCAGACACCCAAAAAATTGCGCTTCTATGAACGAACGTATGAGAATTCTATCAAAACAACAACAACAACAAATGAAACGCGTGCATTCAGCAGACGCCAATGTTAGACAGTCTGTCAGACTGTGTCTACGAAAACTGGCCGCAAAGTGTGCGGCGGGTCAAAGGGCGCCGAGACGCGTTGAATTGAATTGAAGCAATAAGACGCAGCGTGCATGCGGCACTTGAGAGAATTCAAGTTGCTGCGATTATCGGGGCCACTTGCCGCACAGCAGCAGCAATGCCGGCGACAATGACAAGCAGTCCAGATTTGACAGTAACGCCAGTGACATTGCAGTGCTCCCGCTGCTGTCGATTGCCGTCGCAGCGCTGCGCCGAATACCGATGCGGCCGCGGGCATTGTTGTGCCGGCAGCAGTTGGCCGCACAGCAGGTACGGGCAAACAGTCGACGGTGCACGACCTCAAGTGGCAGTGACGGTGACGGCTGTGGCTTAACCTTTGCCCCGTCTCCCCCTAACACTTTCTCCACAATGCACATTGCACGTTCACATTCAAATGCTGCCCTCGTGTACGCTTTGTGTGTGTGTGTGTGTGTTTGCATTTCGGTTTCCAGTGTATTTCATTTCATTTCATTACATTACAATTTTGTTTTTTTTTTCTAGTCGACTTTGAATTTGAATGGCAAATGCGAGACGTGTGAGATTTTTACTTGGCTTAATTAACGCTTTTCACAATTCATTTTCTGTCGTTGCGTTTCTATTTAGACGGAGCGGTTTCGGTTTGGAATTCCTTTTGCCAATCATCATGCATGTCCCAGCAGCAACAACAACAACAACAAAACATTGCACACAGTCGTGCCGCACAAAGGCGTGTTGTCGCATCTGTGTCACATCACGTACGCGCCGGTTCGGCATTCAATGTGGGCGCATGATCTGCTTATAATTATTTATTTGCTTTCGCTGCTGAATGAGGTCCCTTGTTATTTTTATTATTGTTGTTGTTGTCGTTAGTCATGTGACTGTTTGCTTAGCTGTTTGGGTTTGCTTTTCCCAGATTTGTTTGAGCGCAGACGCGTCCATTTTGGTGCTGTGACATATGATGAAGTTTTTAATGTTGTTGTTGTTGTTTTTGCTGTTCTACTAAGCATAATGTCAATGCCACTGATGGGCATTCATTACTTTCAATCGATGCGATACTCAAAATAAAATGCGACACTTAAAAGAGAAGTTGAAAAATATTTATAAAAAAATAACTAAAGAATATAAATAACGAAAATATTAAAATAGAAAAGAATCACAATTTTTAAATATTAAAAAATTGTCTACAAATTTAGTATTTTGTTTTACTTTTTATTTCTTTATATCTTTTACAGTATTTTTTTGGTTTTTTTTTTATTTTTATTTATTAATTTATTTATTATTGTTTTTTTATAATTAATTGTAGTTTTATTTAATTAATTTTTTTATTTTATTTGTTTATTTATTATTTTTCTTTAATTTTTACATCCTTCATAATTATTTAAATTTTGTATTTATATTTTATATAAATTATATTTTAATATTTCTTCATTTTTATGTTTATTTTACTATGTTTGTTTATATTTTATTATGATTTTTTATATTTTGAAATATTAAAGATTAAAAAATGATCATAAAGAAATGAAAAAAACGTATATGACGAAAATGGACAAAGTAGAAAAAAATCAAAATTTGTCATCAAAATTTCTAAAAATTAAGTATTTTTATTTCTTTATAGCTTTTATAATTTTTGTTTTGTTTTTTTTTTTTAATTTTTTATTAATAATAATTTTTTATTTTATGTGTATTTGTTAAAGTTATTTCATTTTTAACATCTTTCATATTTATTTGAATTTTTTATATAAATTATATTTTAATATTTCTTCATTTGTATGCTTATTTTATTATGGTTTTTTATATTTTAAAATATTAAATAATAAAAAATAATTATACAAATGAGATGGATAAAAACAAAAATATGAATGACGAAAATATGTATTTGTATTGTATTTTTCATATTAAATTTATAATTTAAACTTTTTATTATTTTTTCATATATTTTCAAAAGTGAGTCAACTCTAATCTAGTTTTTGTTTTATATTATTATTTTTTCTAAAAAATAAAATGTGCCTAGTTATCTTTGTTTTTAAGTGTTTTCAAAATTTTGAAGTTTACAGGCTTATTAAATTATGTGTTTTCACATTTACTTTTAACAAATCCTTAACCCTTGGTTTACCACGGTAGATTTCGATTTTCCAAAAAATGAAAAGCACGTTTTAATTATTTCCCGATTGAAGTAAATTTGCTAAGTTTGAAAAAAGGCTCCAAAAAATTTGTTTCTGTTGAGTTAGAGTAGTTGATAGTTAGATAGATTTAGATTTTGGGAATAACGAGAAATACGTGTCTATGTTTTTTATTTCAAGTATTTTTACAATTTTTGAAGACAATAGGCCCATCGGTTCATGTTTTTTTCGGAGTCTTCCCGTATACGCGTTAACCCTTGGTTCACCGCGTTAAATTTTGATTTTCGAAAAATTAAAAAATACGTGTTCAATTATTTTTTATTTGAAATGTTTTCACTAAATTTGAAATCAATAGGCATATTAAATCGCGTTTTTTCATACAACACCATTATCCATGTTTTGTCCTTTTAGATCCCCGAATTTCAAAAAATCCCGTCTTAGCGGAGGTTCATTTCCCAATTTGGACCTACAGTTCCAATTTCATATTTATAGCTTCAATAGTTTGGGCTGGGCGATGATGAATCAGTCAGTCAGCAAGTTTGTTAGTCAGGACAAATAATAATTATATATATATACAGGGTAGTGCAAAAGTCATCACCTTATCGGCAGATGCTATAAATTTTGCAAATGGCAGCAAAAGTAAATGTTGCTTTGACATTCATTCATTCATTTATTCATTCATTCACGCATTCGTTCATTCATTTAATCATTTATTTACTCATTCATTTACTCATTCTCTCATTCATTCATTCACTCATTCACCCATTCATCCATTCATTGATTCATTTCATCATTTAATCATTTAATCATTTAATCATTTAATCATTTAATCATTTAATCATTTAATCATTTATTCATTCATTCATTCGTTCATTCATTCATTCATTCATTCATTCATTCATTGATTGATTCATTCATTTATTCGTTCATTTTTTGAATCACTTATTCATTCATTTATTCATTCATTTAGTCATTCATTGACTCATTAATTTATTCATTCATTCATTCATTTATTCATTTGCTCACTCATTCACCCATTCATTCATTCATTTAATCATTTATTCATTCATTCATTCACACATTCATTCATTCATACATTCATTCATTGTTTCATTCATTCATTCATTCATTGATTCATTCATTTATTCATTCATTTATTCGTTCATTCATTGAATCATTTATTCATTCATTCATTCAATCATTCATTCATTCTTTCATTAATTCATTCATTAATTCCTTCATTCATTCATTCATTCATTTATTCACTCATTTATTCATTCATTCATTGAATCATTTATTCATTCATTTGCTCATTCATTCATTAATTCATTCACTCATTCATTTATTCATTCATCATTCATTCATTCATTCATTCACTCACTCATTCATTCATTCACTCATTCACCCATTCATTCATTCATTAATTTATTCATTTATTCATTCATTTATTCATTCATTTATTCGTTCATTCAATCTTTTATTAAATTTGTTTATATATATTTATTCTGTTTGAATTAATTGTTAAAAAACTAACTAAATTAAAGTACAAAAAAAATCTGGTTCAGCATTTTTGTTGTTTCGCAGCACTTAAAATGGGTTAAAGTCTGCCAAGGGATTCGATTAAAATTTCATTGCTTGCACATTTTTGATGATCTACTGAAAAATTCAGTGCGCAAATAAAAACTGGCAAAAACAAACAAACCACGAGAGCGCAAAACAAGAGAAGAAATATTTATCGACGAATTTAAATGTCGTCGTCGCATTACCACCAGCAGAGTGATGGAAGCGGTGGCAGCGGCAGCGGTGGCCCAACCTACCCTCGCTTCAACCACTCGCTTCAATTGTTTTGAATGCGTTGTAGTTGCTGGTGTTGTTGTTATTGCTGTCGTTTACAAAGCGATAAATCGGTTTCATTATATTCATTGGAATTTTGTATTTTGCACGAAAATTGCTAAGTAAATAAGAGCGCAACGCACAACGGCGGCAAAGATATGCCGCGGCGCAAATTACCTCAACACCAACGTCAACAACAAAAGCAGAAGCTGAAGCAGCAGCAGCAGCGTCAGCTAGCAGCCAGCAGCATTTACAATCAGCCAACAACAATTGATACTTCCAGCAAGCAAACAACCAACCAAACAAACAACAGACAAGTGGCGAATGAATGAGCGCGTCGCGTCACGCCGCGCGACTGAACGCGAACGCGCATCAATGTCATTCCGCTCGCGTTGGCAACAGATTCGCATTATTTTCAACTGCTTATACTCTCGGCTGCCCCTCCCCCTTCTCTCGACCTGCCGCCCCACGCCAAAGTTGGACGCTCAAAAGGAACAACGCGCGCTGACTGCCAAAGGACATCAACGCAGGCAAAGTATCGCATGAAAAGTAGCGCGCACGCATTCAAGCGCGTTTCTGGTGCGTAAGAACAAACAGGCAACAACAACAACAACAAAAAAATACAAATAAAATCCGAAAATAAAAGAAAACAAGCGCAAACGAAACACAGTTAGATAGTAGAAAAAAGAATGCCAATTGATGGAGCGCCAGCAAAACAAATGGGCCGGGGCTGCTGCGATGAGTGGGCAGTGGCGGGGGGTTTGAGGAGGCAATAGGGCAACAGCGCAGCAGACCGTGGCATGTGCCGGGTGCGTGGAGTGCCGGAACGTCAGCAACCCAAGTCACATGAAATTAAATTCAAAACACACAACATTCGCCCCTCGACGCTGCGGACGTTTGCCATAAGTTAGGGTCACATTAGACAACTGCAGGGGCACAGTCATCCCCTTAAGAAAATAAATCAGTACACAAAAAATCTCATTTCCGACAACTTAACCGTTTGTCAATCGGATATTCGTCAATTGAATTGGCCATAGTTAAGTAAAAAAACAGAAGGAAACCTCTTTGCCAGTTCTAATGTAATTTGCTGGGTCCATATTTTACGTCTTTCGGTTGGCCGTCATAATTCATAATTCCATCAATGTATGGAATTATCGATTTCTTTACAATTTACTACTATTTTTGTCCATTTTTTATATTTGCATACATCGTACATCGGTCCAGTAGACTTATACTTTTCATAGTTGCTTCTTGGGTTAATCAACTTTCCGCTTATTCGTTTGTCCTTGAAATATGAAAAAAGTCTGACTCATTTGTCAGTACGACGTATGTGACAATCGGTTTGTCAAATTACCCATTTACTGGAAATTTTATACTGGGCCAGTTTATTGTTCTAAGGTTGTGGTGGGAAGAAATGTTTGACAAACGTCCAGAAGAATGTTTGCTGCACTTTCCAGACTATCTCCGGAAGGGATAAATGAAAAGCTGCATAAGTTTTGCATAAAATGCTTGTTGAAGCAACTATCAGACATGTTCCGCATATCCTTTTTATGTGAAATTAAAATCAATTTATATTAGATTTCATTTCATAGATTTTGTGAATTAAATCCAGTTTTATATGAAATCATCACATCAAATGCAGAACATGGCTGTTTGTCTAATTTAAAATACGTTGCGTGTATCTGCTCGATCTTTTACTATATGTCTGTTTATCTCGATTGACCATCTTGCTGCGTTTTCCCATCTTTGTAGAAGCCTTTTTATTTTCATCTTTCAGAATATCTGACAATCTCTTCATGAAGGGTTTTCATTTACTTCATAAGCTCATTCGCCTTTCCAATAACGTATACTTACGTTTACATAACCTCACTCTCATGCGACTATTCTTTTGTCTATTGTCATTTGATCGTCCATTTTGGAAGCTCCTTTCTTCTGAGAATACAATGTTCTTTTTTCACACAAAAACATCTGCCTTCCCTTTGAATTGTCCATGCGATAGTTGTTGAACCATGACCCCTAAAAGTATGTAATGTACAGTAAAAACAACATTTAACGAACATTTTTTGCTGTACATTGCATAGTTGTAGGACTTAACCCTCTTCGGTGAATTTTCGCATTTCTTGAGATAAAAATGTTTCCTTCAAAATATTGACTCCTTTTGCACGTTTTAGTAATAAAATGCAACAAAATATTAAAAACATAATTTAGGTTGCGAATTACAGCTCAATCAATTTTGAACCATATATCGTACAATAGTCCGCAAAGGAGTAAAAAATCAAGAAATTTTTTTTTTTTTTAGTTTTATGAACAGTTCATTCACTCTAACTTTATTGGTTCGAAAGTTATTAAAAAAAAGCGGAATAGCGGAAGCTGCAATTCTAATGAAATACAAAAATTGTAATTTACTTATTTACCCAATTTTTACACATTTTATTAACTATGAAATCAATGAACCGAGAATAAGGAATTTTGACACGTGATCAAGGAGATTTTGGGTTATAACATACTTACTTTTCAAGAAAATTCTATATAAATTTTCAAGGATATAAAGGATTAAAATTTTCAGATGACCGGTTTCATATGCGTTTTTTACAAATAGATAACAAATCTATTTTATTTAAATTCTTGAGCCCTTCTTCTTTCATTTGATATATGTACAAAACGCCATATTCTAAAGAAGTTAAGTATTTTTTATATTTTTTTATTTTTATCCCTTTCAAAATTTTGAAGTCCTTTTAAAAGGACAAAGGATGTAGAGATGAAAAAGTGAGTACGCAGTATTACTATGTTTGGTCTCTAGTTTCACGCCCATATGGATTTTTTGTGGTGTGACAATTTTTTTTAATTTTTGTTGCACGGTGTTAGTCTTCTGAAGACTAGTGGCAAGTGTTTGAAAGGAAAAATAGAACTCACACTGGCAAAAACAAAACGATTAACTTCATTGCACTTTTAGAGAATATCAAAATTCGTTCATGGGATTTCTCATAAATAAAAATTTGCGAAGAGGGTTTCCCGGGAACAATGAGGAGATGATGAGCTGAGTAAATCTTGAAGTTGTAAACCTAGAAAGAAGATTGATTGTTTGTATTTGTTTAAAAAGTGGATCTACAGGCTTCAAATATGTATCAAATTTTAAGAAAATTATGTTGATAATGGATGAAGATTGAATAATAATCGAAATGAAAATGGATGAAGATTGAAGTTATGAGATTAAAATTATTTTTGCCTTTCATATATCTGCATATCTGGATTACTACTTACCTGCGCAACCATTTGTCTATTCCTAATAATCCGTGCAGGTGTCTTTCATTTGAATTTGGATTAAAATTATTGTAAAAGTTGATTTCTATATTCATCTGTTCAATACTTCGCTCCATATCTTTAAGCTATCAGTTTGTAAAACTATTCACTGAAGTATTCCCCACCGCCTTCATCTCTTTGTTGGTTTCTCCATTAGGGCAGCAATCTCGTTCATCTATATGACTTGTAGCTCCTGTTCGCTTGTTCATCCATCCTTTCATTTGACTGCTTCATGTGTTCATCCCTTCATCCATCTGCTTGTCACTTCATTCTATGAGTTAAGCTGTCCATCTATACAATTCGTCCTTTTTTTGTTCTTTTATTTACCGATTCATTTCCCTGTTCCAGAGTTCTACTCTTTATTCGTCTATTGATGTGTTCTTTCCTTCATTTTATGTGTTAACCTGTTCATCTATATGACTCGTCTTTATATCTGCTTTTCTATACATCCGTTTAGTTTCATGTGTTCATCCATAATTTTATTCTTTCGTTCTATGCATTAACATGTTCATCTTATGACTCGTCTTGTTGTCTTCTCTTTCATCTATCCGTTCACTTCTGTGTTTCATGTATTCATCTTTTCATCCATCTGTTCATTCCATCGTTTCGTGTGTCAACTCTTCGTGTGTCAGCTCTTTCATTCCTTTCTATTCCTATTCATTAGTTCTATGTGTTAACCTGTTCGTTTCCATCACTCAGCTTTTGGTTCACTCTTTCATACATCAATGAGTTTCCCTATTTCATGTGATAATGTTTTCGTTCACATTGCTGTGCTCTAATTAATCCTTTCATTTATTTAGTGTGGTAATCTCTTTATCCATGCACTTGTTGCTTCCTCCTACTCGTTAATTCATTCATCGATGATACAATCCCTTTGTTCATACATTCGGCATTTCATTGATTTATTCAGTTGTACATTCAGTACGTTGGTCGTATGGTTCACATGGCAATCTGTTAGTGCTTCAAACAATTTTTTGCATCAATTCCTCTTTTTATCAATTTCGTGCTTTCAATTCTGAACATCCTGTCATACATCTATCGTTCCGCTAAAACGTTTCTTCATTCCTCAGTTTTCTGTATTTATTCATTCGTCCATACCTCCATTCCCTCTTCCAGCTATTCGTTTCTTTAGCTGTTCATTCCTGCGTTCCTTCCATTCACTCCACTCCTCTCCACTCTTCACTAGTTGCCCATCCAAAACAAAGTGGCAACAGCTCCCTTGGCTGTTCTGCCAGCTTGTGTCACTGTGTCTCTGATTTCTTTTGTCATTGTTGCTCCATTGACAGCCATCAATATTATTACCATAAGTTCCATATTCGCTGTGATTGTAATCTAATTTAGTTGCAAGCACAAGGAGCGCACACGAAAAATTACACATCACAGCGCGAAACTGTTGAAGTAAATAGGGGGAGCGCACAATAAGTGGGGAGCGCAAAAAATAAGTTACACAACCAGAAATGCGAAAATATTGTATTGATTTATTTGTTGAAGTTCAACGCGAAGCGAACGTCAGGCCACAAAATGGAACAAAATTGGGCGGAAAAATGGAAGTGGAAAGTGGAAAGTTAAAGTAGCTAAACAAAACAACAAAATCACGCAAAGAAAGTAATCCTTGTCAGCAGGCAACGACAACAAGGACAATGACAACAATGACAAAAATAAGTGGATATGAAGTTGGAGTCGATTAAAGGTTCAACTTGAAATGCGGTACATGCGAGGAATGTTGACAGGAATTATTAAATCAACGATTTAATATCAACGCTTAATCGCTAACCATTCCTAACCATTCATTAATCTAACTTAACTAAATAATCTAACTAATATAACTAATTCAACTAATCTAACTAACCTAACTAATCTAATTAATCTAACTAATAGATATATATAATCCAACCTAACTAAACTAAGTAATTAAACTAATCAAATCTAACTAATCCAACTACTCCAACTAATCTAACTAATCTAACTATTCTAACTAATCGAACTAATCTAACTAATCTATCTAATCTAAACTAAGTAATTAAACTAATCAAATCTAACTAATCTAACTAATAGATCTAATCCAACAAATCTATCTAATATAAGTAATCTTAGTAATCCGACTAATCTAAGTAATGGAACTAATCGAACCAATCTAACTAATCTAACTAATCAGACTAATCTAACTAATCTGACTAATCTAACTAATCTAAGTAATCTAACTAATCGAACTAATCTAATCTAAGAAATCTAACTAATTTAACTAATAAGTAATCTAACTAATCTGACTAATCTAACTAATCGAACTTATTCAACAAATCTAACGATTCTAATTAATCTTACTAATCTAACTAATCAAACTAATCAAACTAATCTAACAAATCTGACTTATCTTATTAATTTAACTAATAAAACTAATTTAACTAGTCTAAGTAATCTAATTAATCTAACTAATCTAACTAACCTAACTAATTTAACTAGTTGAACTAATTTAACAAGTTTAAGTTATTTAAAGAATTGAACTAATTTAATTAGTTAACTATTACAATTTAACAAAATTAACAAATTTAATTAATTTAACTAATTTAGTTAATTTAACTAATTCAATTAATTTAACTAATTTATTTAGTTTAACTTATTTAATTAATTTAATTAATTTAACTAATCTTACTAACATAACTAATCCAACTAATCTCACAAATCTAACTAATCTAACTTATCAAACTTATCTGACTATTCTAGCTAATCTAATTAATCTCATTAATCTAACTTAACTAATCTAACTAACTAATATAACTAATCAAACTAATCTGACTATTCTAGCTAATCTAACTAATCTCATTAATCTAACTAATCTGACTAATCGCACTTATCAAACTAATCTAACTAATTTAACTAATCTAACTAATCTAATTAATCTCATTAATCTAACTAATCTCATTAATCTAACTAATCGAACGTAACAAACTAATCTAACTAATTTAACTAAAGTAATCTAACTAAACTAACTAATCCTACTTTTTTAACTTATCAAACTAATATAACTAAACTAACTAATAAAACTAATTTCAATAATCGAACTAATCTCTCTAGTCTAACTAATCAAACTAAACTAAGTAATTAAACTAATCAAACTAATCTAAAAAAAATCAACTAATCAATCTAATCTAACTAAACTAACTAATCTAACTAATCAAACTGATCTTATTAATCAAAATAATCTAACTTTTCTAACTAATCTAAATAATCAAACTAATCTAACTAATCAAACTAACCTTACTAATCTATTTAATCTAACAAATCTATCTATCTATCTATGAAAAATCGCTTAGTCTCTTTTGATTCTTTAGTAGGTGGAAGAATTGTATTTTGAAGCGTTTCATAGCATTTCATTCATTTCTCGATATAAATAAATGTCCACTAATCGTTGAAAAAAAACATATCACCCAACCACTGCGCGCGTGGCTAAAGTGCCCAAAAGTAGGCAACAGAAGACTGTTGACTGTTTTTTAGTGGCCCAAAACAGCAACAACGGAAGCATCCGCAGCAGCTATTCCCAACATTTGAGCATCAGTGTGCACCACAAAAGCTTCGATGGCGCTTAGATTCAGTGCCCCTAGTGACTGCGTCCAGTGCTGCGCTCGAGTGTCATCGAGTGTTTCGCTGCAACCTCGATGTGGCGTCCAGGCAGCGTAAAAGTTTTCGCCAATTCAGCGCAACGAAGTTGTTTTAAAGGCGCCTGTTGAGTCGAAGCATACGCGGAAAATGTGCAAAAAGAAAACGAAATCAAACACGATTGAAACAAGAGAAAACAAAAAAGAAACCTAACGAAGACGAGGAAGAACGCAATACAAATCCGATTAAAGTTGGTTCGAAGCGTAATTTTTCCAATCAAAAAACCACTTTGCTGCTTATTAAAAACTACTTGCAATACACTTGTTGTACTATAAATTGTTGTTGTTGTTGTTGTTGATATTGAATAGCAGCTGTTGCAGTTGTTGTCTTTGTATTGATAATACAATAAATCGCCAGGATATGCGCAAAGTGGTTAAGGAAAAGCTTAATGAAAATCGACTACAGCGAAATAATAACTGCAAGGCAGACAGACAGTGTGGAGTGGGCAGTGAGCGAGGTAGAGGGCGAAGGATAGACAGAGACAGGTACAACGGTAAGCGGCGCCGCTAAAGAGTCGTTGGCCGTTGCCTGTTGGTGGCTCGCTGTGTAGGCAGTCAGGCAGGCAGACAAGTGTGGCTTATAAGGATTAACGGGCGTTAATAACAAAGTTAACTGCAACAGCGGCACAAAACACAAATAATAGCAGACAGTGAAAACGAAAAAAAATATCGCAAATAAAATCAAATTGATCGGAAATAATAGAAACAATGCAATAGATATCGGAACTGAAGCCAGCGACAGAGATGGAAAGAGAGAAAAGCAGAAGCCCGAAGCCTACTTTAAAGCGCAGCCATGGCGTTAGCAGCAAATGCCAATGTTGCACTTGAATGATTTTTATTGCCACACATTGTTGCAACCTAAATGAAATTTATCGTTACATGGTAGCTGGATTGAGGTTTAAAAATGATATCTTTATTTTGCAAGGATCGCTTTAATGTTTAAGTTCGCGATTGTTTTAAATAAGTTATTGATGATTGTTAAGTGTTCAAGAAAGGTAAAAAGAAACTCAGTTTCAGGGTTTTTAATAATTTTTTATGTATTATTTCATATTATTGACGGTGAAGTAACCTTGAAATTTCATTAAATGCAGAACGTTTGTTTTCTTTAATGAAAGTGAAAGAAACTAATCTATGTAATCTAATTAATATAATTAATCTAACTAATCTAACTTATCTAACTATTCTAATTAATCTAACTATTCCAACTATTCTAGCTAATCTAATTAGTCTAACTAATCAAACTAATCTAACTTATCAAACTAATCTAACTAAACTAACTAATCTAACTTACTAATCTTACTAATAAAACTAATCAAACTAATATAACTAATCTAACTAACACAGTTTCAGAGATTTTCATAATATTAAATGTATTATTGTATATTTTTCACGGTGAAGTAATCTTAAAATTTCATTAAACGCAGAACGTTAGTGTTTTTTAATGAAAGTAAAAGAAAGTAATCTATGTAATCTAATTAATCTTACTAATCTAACTTATCTAACTTATCTAACTAATCTAATTAATCTAACTATTCTAACTATTCTAGATAATCTAATTAATCTAACTAATCAAACTAATTAAACTAATCTAACTAACTAATCTAACTAATCAAACTAATCTAACTAAACTAACCAATCTAACTAACTAATCTTACTAATAAAACTAATCAAACTAATATAACTAATCTAACTAACACAGTTTCAGAGATTTTCATAATATTAAAAGTATTATTGTATATTTTTCACGGTGAAGTAATCTTGCAATTTCCTTAAACGCAGAACGTTTGTTTTTTTTTAAGGATAGTGAAAGTCTATCGGAGAATCCTGGTGGCTAAAAACACCTTCCGATCAGAAGCCGGAAAAAACGAAGAGGATTAGTCATCTATAAGTTTGTTGTAGTTATCGAACTCCCTCTTGTTAACTATATCCTTCGTCAACTCGAGTTGGTCCTCATTATTCGGAACGAGAAATATTATTTAGTCGTTCAAAGGTGGACCTCCCTTCTGATGTCTATATGCTTCGTTTTAAACTCGAATTAATTCTTAATGTCCAGAGCACATTTCATCTTTTTCTTCTTCTTTCATCTATTTATGACTTGTAAGCTGAACCCCTTTTTTACAGGGTGTTTCCTAGATTACAAGTGTGAACTTTAAAATATCCGAAACTGAAAATTGCATTATTTCTAGAAATGGTTTCGGAGTATAAAATTTGAACCGAACTTCGAGTACTTATTTCTATACTGGCAGCCGTAAGTCCTTAAAGCTATTTCTAATCTAGAAAAGCAGACAAAGTGGGCTGTTAGTTTCCGATGGTTTGCTTTATTAACTTACATTTCAACATATTCTTGGAACAATCTTTTTCTATTAACTTATATTATATTTTTATTAACTTATATTTCACCATATTCTTGGAACACTCTTTAGTCATTCACAATTTTATGTTCATTGTATAGAAATCGGTTTAACCCTTTCGACACCCCAAAGTTGCCTGAGAGATACCTCACGTATTTGTCATCTTATAGCAAAAGCTACGATTAAGGCACCAACAAATTAATTTTTTTAGAAGTGAATTCAAAGCAAATACAAAAAATTTTACTGTTATCCCAAAAATAATTTTCAATAATTTGCAGCGATATCCAGGAAAGTTTGTGTTCTAATTGAAGTCTACGAATTGGGCGCGTTTGATCAAAATATAATAATAATAATGGTTAAATAAAATCAAAAAGTGATAATTTTGTATTTTTCCATAAATATTAAATAATTTTTCTGTAATTAAAAAATATTGATACAAAATTTATTTAACCCGTTTTAAGCTTAAATTGTTCAAAATTATACTAGCTCTAGAACTCTAACTAAGAGGCGTGGCGACTTTAGATGTTAAATACCATTAAAAGTCTAAAAGTAACACCGAGACACAGAGTCAAATTCGGGGTTGAAAGGGTTAAGTTTTGATTAAAATAATGTTAATTTTGTATTTTGTGCTTAAAACGTGAAAGCCAAATAGATAAAACCTAATTACTAGTATCTCATAGAATTTTCGTTTTCGGCTTCGGTATTCGGTTTATTCGACCAATTTTATTATAAATATTCTGCTTGGGCTTCGGTCAATATAGCTGAATACTTTAGCCAAAGGTTTTTGGCCTGTAATGCAAGTCAATTTGCTCTGTTTTGAAGTATCTTATCAAATATTGGGTTTTATCGATATTTCGGACATTAAGATATCAATTATTAAAAATTATCTCTAATCAGCTATTTATGTCAAATGAATTGTTAAGATTTTTGTTTTTGTTAGAAATTGAATTTTAAGACTGTTTGTTTTTACTAAAATATGTATATATACATATGCATTCTGCTATTAATTCTTAAGTGAAACAAAGAAATGAATGAAAAAAGAAACGGCTAAATTTGATCAGTTTTTTCCTTAAAAGAATGTTTTAGTTTTCGGCATTGGCCTTTTCAGTTTTAGTTATGCCGAATATTCTGCTTCTGTTCCGGCTTTTGCCAAAAATCCATTTTCCAAAACACAAAACGATGAAAAGATCAAAAGTCTAACAGTTTAAGTCTACCTTTTCAAGGACAAAAAGATCTGCGCCTGCTGGTCCAATACGATGGTTTTGTTCATTTGTACATTGTTCATTTATTGTATAAGTAAATTAGCCCATTTATTAATTCTTCGGAATCTGTAAAATCTTCAGAAGATGCAAGCAACCAGTCAGACATTTCAGAATTTTAAATCTAGAACTTAATATGCTCTATTAATAATTCTGCCTGATTGGAGACTTCGAGGATGGGACAGAATTCTGTGATTATGGATTTGTGTTGTCATTTAAAGTTTTACATTGCGAATACAATTTAGTTCGATCGGGTTTTTTGTGGCAAAAAATTCATTTTTTTCAAAACAAAATGAATTTACAGATTAATCAAAGCTTTGTCCATTGCTGGTTACTACATACTATCTCTCAGAACCATCTCTAATTTTTCGAACTCTATAAAAAAAAAAATCTCTTCTCTTCTTCCTTTGAGGCGATTCAAGTTAACAGCCAGATGTGAACCGATTCGACCTGCCAAATCATTCCCATGGATTTCTATCATACGAAGAATGTTTGTTGTACCACTCCCAGTGATTCTGCAAGCTCTTCTTGCCTTTGATTCGCATCTTCATTGAATAATGCGTGCAATTCTTTGTCTTCGAATGTTTTTGGTTGCCCAGAACGAGGCTTGTCTTCAATGCTGAAATCACCATTCTGAAAATTACGAAACCATTCTCTACATGATTTGTCAGTTGGAGCATTGTCATCATAAACTTTCACAAGCATTCGATGTGCCTCAGCAGCACTTTTCTTCAAATTAAAGCAGACAACTAATACTTCTCGCAAATGCTGCTTAGTTAACACAAAGTTAGACATATTCAACACAGTCAAAAATCATGATTTTTTAACAAACTCAAAGTGATATTAAATTAATATTTTTGACAGATATCTCACCTCTCTGAAACCACCGCCATCAGCTGTCCATTCACAGCTGTCCATGAACCATTCACAATACCCAGAACCATCTTTTGAAAACAAATGATCTGTGATTCTTACTTGGAAATTATTGAGCAGCTTTTCTTAAAAGTGGGAGAAAAAATAGAAAGTTTGTACATAATTTGCAACTTAAGGTTTGAATAACTCAGTCAACACAGACCAAAACATTGTAATTTGTTTCATTTTCATTGCTGTTTTTCTTTCAGTGCAATTTGTAGCTACTTTATGTGGACCTAAAGAAGTCCACACTCACCGCAATTTTTGTTGCCAATTTTCGAAGCAAACAGCAAGCAATAAGTTGGCAATGCGGGCCAGCTTCAAGACGACGGCGCACAGTGTAACTTTTTCCTAGAATTTGTGGCCACAAATAGTAAATGGTATTTAATTTTGATGAAATTTCATACACATTGTTCTTCTTCGAAAAAGATTATAAATTGAAGATGACCAAAATCAGATGACTGCCAAATCTATCTTTCAAATTAATCAAATACTTTTATTTGCCATAATTTGCAGAGCTTTAATGGTGTCAGTATTTTGTATTTGTATTTATAAATTTTTTGTTTTTTTTTGTTTTTTAGTTTTGGTCACTTTGGTACACTGTGCGGCGGACGTTCAAGACGCGTGCTTATTAGGAAAAGAAAGAAAAACGATGCGGGCCATGGGGCAGAAACCTGGTAGTACAGCCAAGACTCACAATAACAAAAATAGGCACAACAACAACATTCATAACAACATCATAAGTGGTAGAAAAGAGTGAGCACTGAATCTACGCATCAGGCAAACACAATTGAAGATAATGCTGGTCTTTTGTTGTTGTTGTTGTTGCTATTGTTTTTATTGTTGTTGCCATATTACAGATGTGAGCCTGCGGTTGTGCCAGGGTCTTGTTGAGCGCGAGCTGGTGTACAGGATTTGAGCGCTAAAGTGGCTGAAGTTGGTTGGGGATGTGGGAGAGTGGGCGCTGAATTACCAGTCAACGACTGATTCAATGCTGGCGAAAAGGGAACCTGAAAGTTTTGCTTTATTGATTTGTTTGCGATTTTATTCGATTCTGTAAAATGAACTGAAGCGACACACGCTTCCCTGAATTGAGCGCGGAGAAGTTGTGAAGGGTAGCTGCGCCGCAAAGTAGGCTACGGCAAAGTGTTGGCTGTAAGATATATGCGGGGCATACGAAGACGAAGGTATGGTGTGTGAATGTTTTATATCTTTTCATTCATGCTGTAGCGTTAAGACACTATGTGAGGTTTGTGCAAGGTGGCAACGCTGCCGGCGTTAAACCTTTGTGTAGGCTCGAAGGCGAATTGTTGTTGTGTGCGCTTAACGCTTATACACTAAAAATTTTTTAACAAACTGTCATCATAAATGGGGTTTATTGTTGTAGTTGTTGTTGTTGTTGCTTACATTGTTGTCATTATCGCGCAAGAAGGGCGAAACTTTCTCGCGTAGGCAAAGCTGACAACGAGCAGAGTGAGCTTGGAGTCTTCTAGCGTCACTGAAGAACGCCAAGTGTGTGTATGTGTGCGTTTCTATGTGTAAGTGAAGTGTGAGTGGTGGAAAATGATATAAAAATAAACTCATTGAATGCGAAACGATAGACTCGCAATAAGTTGTTTCCAATCTTTCTCTGCTGCTGCTTCTTCTTCTTATTATTATTCCTTGTGCGGCAGTTAGAGTTGCTGGTACTTGTTGTTTATGTTTTCCAACAAGCATGGACGCCTCTCTTACTCCACACTTACTGTTCTCTCATATTTATTGTTGCGCATGAAAAATTTAAAAACAAAATTTGAAGTGGGGGCATTGGCAAAAAAGTACCAAACACATTGTGGCCGCAAATGAAATATGCAAAATACATACAACAACAATAACAAAAGCTGAGCTTAAAAGTGCTTAAAAAAATCATCAAACTGGCAGCGGCCAAAAAATTGAGCAACAACGCAACATGAAAATCTGCACATAAAAACGCAGCAACAACGAAAGAAATAATAAAAAAAATTATATATAAAAAACAAAAAATCTGAAAAAACAACAATACAATTTGTGTTCGTCTACAATCGTCATTTTAGCAGCGCACAAAATTTTCCTCTATTCGACTGGCGGTTCTGTTTTTTATTTTTTTCAAACAGGCTGATGGGGCAGTTTGGGAGATTTGGGGCAGGCGGTTTTGTCATGATTGGAGCGCAAAAAGCATAACTTTGAAGGATTTATTTATTTTTAAAAGACCCACACACACACATATAGGCAGAGTATTGTGCCCACACAACAACAACAAATAAGTACAACTTGTTGTCCATTTGAGTGCAAAAAAAATGTGCAGAATATTGCAAATTATTCTTGGCATACATATTTACGATTTTCATTGCTCTCATTTGTATTTTTTGTTGCAATTGAATTTTTATTATATTTTTTTTACATTTTTACATATATTAATATTTTTTTTTAATGTATAAATATTTAATTTTTTGTTGGCATGTGGCCGCATTAATGATTGATATGTATGAGGCAAATTGCAACGTGAGGTTTTCTCTTTGTGGCTACAGTGATTGCATACACATACATACATACACACAAACATATGTACGTAAACACGATGTATGTATATGTTGGAAAATGTTGTCAGTTGCAGAAGTGTGGAGTAGGCAGGTGAGGTCCTCGATGTGCCGCATGACAAATATTCTATTTATTTTATGTTTATGTGGTTTTTCATGTCTTTTCGACAGTCATGAAAATACAAGTATTGTTAGCATTCTTTAAGAGTCTCTTTGATTTTGACTACCGATTTAATAGCTCGATTTTGCTTTGAGTATATTTTATATTTATATTTTATTTCCTCAATCTAGTCATTCTGGTTTCTACTGGATGATAATATTTTTTAGAAAATCATTAAACTGCTTTTTAGAAGTTGTAATCTTTCTTCAGAAAACCCTGTAACAATGTCTTTCCAGCGGTTGGTTGGGGGAGTTGGGACCCTGTCCGAATTGAACCTTAAAAACAACTTAGAACAAACAAAAATCTCAAAAATGAGATCGATATGAAATTTGCTTTTGTTAAATTCCTTCATTCATTGTACAAATTATATACTTTTAAGCATAACATTTAATTCAAATAATTTAGACATTTTAGCCCTCTAGTTCCCAAGAAGGCCTGTAGACATCCTAAGCTTAAAAAATTCTGTAAAACACACCTTATGATTTTTCTAGCTGATTTTACACGTATGGAAAGGGAAATCTCCATTTTATAAAATAAATGTAGTCAGTTAACGCTGCCACATGCACAACGGCAGTAATTGTTAGACAAAGTTGAAGTTTTGTGAGAAAGTAAGCAAATAATTATTTTTGAAATTGTGTGAGAAACAAACATTATTTTAAATAAATTGTGAGCCTCAATCAAACTAAAAAAATTACTAGTGAGTAGCTGTTAATGTGTTCTTTGAGAAAATAAAAACAAAATATGAAAAAAGTTATTACACTCCTCCTACCTAACCCAAACCCTGGAGTGTCTGTAGGCCTGCTTAGGATGAAAAGCGTAAATAATTAACGGTCATTGATGATTTTTTTTCGCTATTTAAGAATTATTTTTCTATTTGAACCGAAATTATGATGCAGCGCAATGTAGGAGAGATCATATCACTGCAAAAATTTATACTAAGGCGTAGTCCGTGGGGGTAGATGGGAGAACTAGTCTCCCCTAGTCCTTTATTTCATGGAGTAGATTTATCGAAATCTGTGTGAAAAGATAACAAGGCATTAAAAAATAATAAGAACCGCCATATATATATACCTATACCGATTTTTTTAGTTTTCCTAGTTTATACACCCCAAAAAGCAGTGTATAAGCTACCCCACGACACATTACCCCTCGCCTTAGCAGTACCCCTTATTATTTATTGTCTATTACGCAGTCGCCGTGGCTCAGTTGGTTAGTGCGTTGTACCGCGAGTCGAAGGCAGCAACCTCAGGTTCAAATACTGCCTGTAATAACACCTAAAAAAAATAACGGGAAAACTCGTTTTCTCTTTCGGTGGCTGTCCTCTCAGCTGGAAATGGCAAACCTCTGAGAGTAAAAATTGCTTATGAAAAAGCTCCCAACTCGCCGTTCGGAACCGGCATAAAACTGTAGGTCCCTTCCACCCGCGTACAAATTCACACGCACAACACGGGTGGTTGCGGGAAGCTAGGCCTTAGTCTCGCGTAAGCGGGCTGTCGTGCCAGTCAATTATTAATTATTACTATTACGCATATGAACTGAAACTGTTACCCGTTATTTATGTTTAATAATTAATTAAATAATTGACTTGATTAATTAATAATTGAAATTATTTATGTTTACGTATACTAAAAAAAAAAATTAAAAATTAAAATTAATTTAAAAAAAAATGTTCATATGGGATTTTTTTTTTGGCTTGTTTCCCAAGCAGGCCTGTAGGCCTTCTACTTTCTACACCCTCTATCACGCCTCCTATTGACATGAAATTTTTTTCCCCAAACAAACATTGCTTCTCCACCACAAAACTATCACTGGTAATTTTTTCAACAAGATTAAAAACTTGGGTACTAGAGGGTTAACAAATAATTTTTTAATTATTTTATTTGTTTTTTTAATTTATTACATAATTATTATTATTTCATTTATATTTAGAAATTTGTGTGATTTTTTATTAAAATTTTGCGCTCATTATAAACCTAGAAACGTTGAGCGAAGTCTGGTACTTGACTAGGTTTTGGCTTTCATTTGTCGACAGCAAATATGGATAACAAGTCTCCGGTGAAAGAATCTAGTTGAGCAGGCCCTACTATCATCTCTAATTCGAACCAACTAGAGAAGGCACGCACAAAGCAGAGCCGCCTGGAGAGAACTTTTGCAACAAGACGCAACCCGGTAAGGGGTTGTTATGGTCAGTTAAGTAAGTAAGTAACTTGACTTACTGTAGTAACCAATTAACCGATTTGGAACTGTGAACAGTATTTCCAGATACCTGAAATGACTTTGTTCCAAAAAAAAAAAAAGCTGAAATTTCCTCCCAAAAAGTTAAAAAATCTCCTTAAAATATTTTCATTCATTTTGTATTATAAACGAATACAAGAAATTAAACTTTTAATAAAAAAATGTAAATAAATTTTTGTCAGCCTTTTTATTTTATTAATTTTTATTCATTCAACTTTAGCTTAAAAATAACTTAACCCTTAAATGCATGGCGTACCATATATGGTACAATCCTAAATCCTTCGTACATCTGTTGAATCAATTTAAATCATGTTTGTGCTTACTCTAGATTGATTCGAAAAAAATTGCCCCATGCATTTAAGGGTTAACACAAACAAAAAATGTAAAAAATGAGATAGGTATGAAATTCGGTTTTGTAAAATTCCTTCATTCATTGCACAAGTTATACACTTTTAAGCATACAATTTAATTAAATTTAATTAGACACTTTCAATATTCAAGGCTTTAGTGCAACTAATGATGTCAAATACATTACGGACCAAATCTCCTACACTTTCTCCTAAACAATTCTACCTCTTAAAAGTTCTCTTAAAAGGCCAAGAATCTCCTAAATCTAGGAGTAAATCTCCTGATCTGGCAACACTGACTGTGAAATGGGCTCTCTCCAAGTGTCTCTACTTGATGTTTTCTTATTTTATTTTGGTTTCGTAATGCAATGAGGAAGCTTGCTCGACTTCTTGGCAGGACTTTCAATAAACCTACGATTTGTCTCAAGAATAAAATTTTTCTCTGCAGCATAATCCTAAGATTTCCATGCTGAAAATATCCTCTGCTGCTACTTTGTCATTCTTTATTCGACAGTTTGAGTTTAAAATCAGGTCAGGCCAAGTTGGACTACTTGTAGTTTGGCTTTTAATTAAATTCTTTAAAATATACAAAAAAAAATGCAAAATTCATGTGAAAGGCATTAAATGTAAACAAAAACCTGTCAACCACAACAACCCACAAAATCTCCATGAACACATAAATCAAGAAATTTCAAAAATTGCGTTGGCTGTTTGGTTGGCCAATTCATCTCCAGCGGAGCATTTACCACTTTATCTACGGCCACGCATTTCATTTGTGCATCAGGCACAAAAACAATAATAAAAACCCGAGTGACAACAATGTCAACCGCACAAAAGCGACTTATGACAGCGGCCGATGCAATGCAATGGCAACGGCGTTGTCCGGTAGAAAACAACAACAACAACAACAACAACACAAAACCCATGGCTGTAGTGCGCCGTGGCTAATTTTGCAATGGTCAGACAGATACATACTCACTAACACACACACACACACACACTAACAAACAAAATTATACGCAAGCAAGCGACCAGGTTTCGGTGCAACATTTTGTTGTGCCGCTACGTCCAAAATAATAGAACGACTACAATAACAAATTCACAACAACAACAACAAATGAAAGTGTCGCACATAAACTAAACCACAACTAACACGCACAACAACAACAACGAATGGCTCGGCGCAAGCTATGAGACCGCTGCGCCCGACTGCAGTGGCCACAAACAACTCGACACCCATTCGGTGCCCCCCAACGCACAGCGCGCTCTGTCACTGCGCTTCGTGCGGAGCGGCAACGCGCTTCCAGTTTACTGGCGCACATTTAGTGCGTTTAATTAAATGCGCTGCGCCCATGCAAAAGTTGCGCGCTATCAGCAACCATCCCCCCTCTCACCTTCACGCTCGCTGCACCAACGGTTCGCAGGCGCGAAAATTGAATTTAACGATATTTTTTGACAATTTTGCGTGATTTTGCCGCTGTCCAGTTGCACTGTTGCGGCCTCGACAGCCGTCAATGCGCCGCCGGCTTGTTGACTGGTTTGTTGTTGTGGTTACACTTGTTAGTGTTGTTGTTGCTGTTGTTGTTATTGCATTCGTTGACGCGTAGGTCCGCGTGCGCATCCTTTCTGGCAGTGCGCTTCGCTATTCACGTTGTGTGCTGTGTGGGTGAGCGGAGGAGAGTTAGAGGTGGTGGGGAAGGGGCGGGGAAGGGGTTGAGCGCTGCGGTAACGCGAAAACGCCAAAAATATTTTATTTACGCATTTATGACATGGCCGAGCTACCGAAAAGCCCAACCACTGACATTACTAAAACAACTCAAACCACAACGGCAACAAACCAAATAGCAACAACAATTACAACAACAACAACAACAACAACTTGTCATACAACCCACTCGGCTGTGGTGAGTGTATGTGTGTGCGTGTCGCTTCAGTAAATGTGGCGTTTCAGCATCGTTTTAATATTTTGAAATTTTGGTAGCATACTTTTTGGCGCGCTTGCACAGCGCCAACGTTGGTCTTACACACACACATGTATGCTGCAAATGCTTTTACGCAATTTCGGTGCCAAAGCGTAAATGTTGGTTTCTAGAACAGCGACAGCAGGAAGAGAGCGCGAGACGAACAGAGAGAGAGAGAGAGAGAAGGAGGCTGGCGCTAAAAACTTGCAACATGGCCGCAAACGCACAGACACCAAAAACACGCAAAAGCTTTTGCCGGTTTTTCCAGTTGTCGCTCGCTGCGCGACCACTGCTCGGCGTGCGAACGGAAATGCACAGTTACAGTGTTCTGAAGAAGGACGAAACGAGGGGCGGAGGTCGAAGTGCGTTCGACCGTTTGGCAGAGTTGTGAAAACGCACAATTACAATAACAACAACAACAACAACAATGTACTAAAAGCTCTGCCCATTACAGCAGTCAAGTGATGTGGCACGCAACAACAAACAACAACAAAGAAATAACAAAAACAACAACAAAAACAACAACTACAGTCAAGTACAAAACGCCACCACTTTGACCTTCCATATGTGTGCGAGTCCCTGTGACTGGTTGCTGCTCCTTGTTGCTGGTGTTGTTCTTGTTATGTTGTTGTGTTGTTGTTGTTGTGCTGCTGCGTTGTCGGTGGCGTTCATTTCCCGTGAAATGCGAAATGGCTCGACTGAATGGCTGCTTGTGGCATGAAGCAGCGTTGCGGCTGGTCGCTGCAACGCGGCATTGGCCGTGTCTCCGGCTGCATTTTGCGTTCTTTTTGGCCATGGCCCCAGCAATGGGTGTGCGATGAGATGGGTAAGAGTGGTGTGGAGTTGTGTAGAGGGGTGTGGGAGGTTTGGTTTGGTGTGTGTGTGTGTGTGCGAGGCTTGATGCGTTTCCGCTGCTTTTAGGCAGCAAATTTATGCGTTGCATGCGTTTGTTGTCGTTGTTGTTATTGTTTTTTAGTTGTTGTTGTTGCCGTAGTTGTGGTGTATTGGCTTTTAGAGTTGTTGTTTCTATTGTTGTTCCTTGCATGGTTGTTGTTACTGCAATTATTTTTTTGGCTACTGACAGTGTGCTATTGTTGTTGTTGTTGTTGTTGTTTTTATTGAGTTGCTTTCGTATGTTGTTGTTGTTGTTGTTTTCACTTTTTTGCTGTTCTCAGTTTTTGATTTTAGATTTTGTTTAGTTATTCGAATTGTTGTTGCCATATTTTTTATTTTGTTGGTGTTGTTGTTGTTGCTGTTAGTTTTTATTATTATTTTTACTATTATTTGTTATTCAAGTCTTTTCAGTTGGTGTTCACATATTTTTGCTTTCTGTTGTTTTCTTTTCCTTGTTTTTGATTTAATTTTTTTACAGTTTTCTTGTTGGTGTTGACATATTTTTGTTCTATGGTAATGTTTTTTGCTTGTTTTGATTTGATTTAAATTTTTTTTTAGTTATTTCTGTTGGTGTTGCCATATTGTTTATTTTTTGGAGTTGTTGTTGTTGCTGCTTCTTTGCTGTTATTTTTTATTCAAGTTTTTTTCAATTATTTCAGTTGGTGTTAACAAATTTTTGCTTTCTGTAGTTGTTTTTTTCGTTTTTTGATTTAGATTTTTTTTCAGTTTTCTTGTTGGTGTTGCCATATTTTTTTTCTATGGTGTTGTTTTTTTTGGTCGTTTTGATTTTAATTTAAATTTTTTTAGTTATTTCTGTTGTTGTTGCAATATTCTTAATTTTTTTGGTGTTGTTGCTGTTGCGGCGTTTTTGCCTTTATTTTTTATTCAAGTCTGTTCAGTTATTTCAGTTGATGTTGACATATTTTTGCTTTCTGTTATTGTTTCCCCTCTTTTTATTTAGATTTTTTCAGTTGTTTTGTTGGTGTTGCCATATTTTTGTTTTATGGTGTTGTTTTTTGATCATTTTGATTTTGATTTAAATTTTTTTTAGTTGTTTCTGTTGGAGTTGCCATATTTTTGTTCATCTGTGTTTATTCTGTTTATTTCTATTTAAAGTTTTTCTTAGTTATTTCTGTTGGTGTTGCCATATTTTTGCTTTATGTTGTAATTATTGTTTCTATTTTGCAATTTGTGTTGCCATATTTTTGCTTAATGGTGTTATTATTGTTTCTATTTTGCAATTTGTGATTTTGTTTATTTTCAGTATTATTGTTGGTTTTGCCATATTTTTGTTTTATGGTCTTGTTCTTCCTTTTTTGTTGTGTTTGTTTTTGATTTAATTTTTCTAATTTTTTAAATTAAATAATTTCTTTTCAGTTATTTCTGTTGATGTTGCTATATCTTTGCTCTTTGGTGTTCTAATTTTTTGTTGTTTAAACCAAAAACAAAGGTTTACATTTTGCTAGTTATTTTCGTTGGTGTTGCCATATTTTTGTTCAATTTTATTGTTTTTGCTGTTTTTGATTTGGATTTAAGTTTGTCTTTTTAGTTGATTTAGTTTTTAGTGTTGTGTTTGTTTAGTATTGTTGTTCTTATTTTTTTCTGTTTTTGTTTCTGGTTTATTTTTTTTATTTTGTTATTTTTGCTGGTGTTGCCATATTGTTGCTCTCTGGTGTTGTTACTGTTGTTCTTTTTTTTTGATGTCTTTGTTTTTGGTTTAAATTTTGTTAATAATTTCTTTTGGTGTTGCCATATTTTTCTTCTATGGTAATGTTTCTGTAGTTTTTTGCTAGTTTTTGAATTAAATTTTTTTGTTATTTCTGTTCTGGTGCTACCATATTTTTGTTTCTGGTATTGTTGTTGTTGTTCCTACTTTTCGCTGTTTCTGATTTTTGTCTTTTAATTCCTTCTCATTTGGTGTTGGCACATATTTGCTCTCTGGTGTGGTAGTTGTTTTTTGTTTTTTGCTGTTTTTGTTTTTGTTTTTAGTATTTTTTTAGTTATTTTCTGTTTGTGTTGTCATATTTTTGCTAATATATGTATTTCTTTATAGTTTTTGATATTTTTGTTAGCAAGCAGTTATGGATGTTGTTATTGTTTAATTTCTTTCTTTTGTTGTTGCAATTCCAGCGTTCGGCCATTTTTGTGATTGCTGTGTTTGTTGTTACTGTTTTGAGTTGTTGTGTAGTTTTTTGTTTTTGATATTATTGCATGTAGCAGGAGCGTAGCCAGGCGGAGTATTTGGAGATGTTAACTCCCAAAGACAGCAATTTCTAATCACTTTGTTGTAAAACTAGCAAACAAAGTTGTACATTTAGTTTGAAAAGTAAGTCTCAGGAATGTGTTCTCATTGCTTTTCCAAACGTCCACTTTCTTATTAAAGTTTTGTGCATATTGCTAGTAACTTTTTAAGATCAAGTAAACACAGTTTCACAAGTTTTATGTGTGGAATTGAACTCTGAGGTCTTGCTTCGTTTTCCATAGAGAATGATATAAAAATGACTCCATAAAAAGTCTCCATATGAATGGTTGGGCCAAATGCCCAAAACTACTAATAAACTAATATTTTTATAATTTTATGTTTTAATTTAATTTTAAGTTATATTACTTTATATTATTATTATTAAAGCGAAACTTCTTCTCTTGAATTCAAGTAATTTTGCTTGTTCACGAAAGGGTTGAATCAGATATATTCATAACTTGCAAAAAGTTTAACGAACCGAACATGAATTTTCATGAAAAAATTTACATACAACCATAGAATCTGAAAATTTTGTAATATATATCAATCCACTCATTCCGTCTGAAATAATCTAATACAAACCATGGTATCTCTAACAAATGGTATCTCTAAATTCTCAATCGATGCCCACCTCAGCATTCATGCAACATACTTGCAACATACTTTCTCCAACCTAACCTCAACTTTGCTTTAAAAATGCTCCACTATGTTGGGGCCTCTACGTCGCGGCCAAAAGTGAGATCTTACGAAAATATTTAAAAATGTTCGCTTTCATCCCAAAGCTGGCTCGGATGCCACTGCTGACCCACTGCTGCTCGGCCACCTGACCGAACTGTGGCATATTTGAGCCAACTAGCGCAAAAAAGCGTCAAGCTTAAGTTTGCTCTTAAGCGAGTGGACTTTGGAAAATTTACTGTCCGAAAGGTCAAATGAGGCAAGAGGCGAGTAAGTGCCAAAAAGGACTAAGGACAATGCCCAAAATGAGCTATAAAACAGAAACCGGAACTAGAAAACCAACAGAAGCAAAAACTAAGGTAAATGTGTCTGTACATGGCATACAGGGTGAGTCGCCATGCCATTTAGTTATCAATTTATTTCACACTAATTAGCTGCCTGATAGAAGTGGGACGTGAGAAGAAGAGAGAAGAAGTTGAGAGAAGTTTTTTCCTGTACTTGTATTAGAAATATGAGTGAGTGTGTGTGTGTGCCTTTCAAAATGTTTTACACATTGTGTGACAGACCCTATGCGTGTCGAAAGGGTGTTTTTGACTGCTCGAGGCGAGTATTTGCAAGTTGTAGAACAAGCTCGTAGCTACACCGAAAGCAACAAAAACATGACGAGCAACACACAAGCAGGCCACACTTGATCCTACAAAATTCCCCATGTGCACACACGCACACACACACACACTCACACACACACACACACACACAGAGAGTTATCAATAATGATGAATTAATTTTATTACTTAATAAAAGGTGCAAATTAACGAGCGATGGAATGCCAACACACGAGCCAGCAGCTGACACTGATATACACGCAAACGTACACACACACCAATGCATTGGTGGGGCTTATTGATGTACGTGTGAGGGCGGCATTCGACGCAGTTTGATCGCTTCTTCAGCCACTGTCGCACTTAAGCCGCCGGCCTGCGCGCATTTGAGTGGGATTTTGTTTGCTTGTGTGTGTGTGTGTTGTTGTTGTTGGCATAAGCTTCAGGTAATACCTGCCCGGCTTCGTCCTTAGGGCTGTTGGCTGCCTGTTTGAAGCTTCGTTGCAGCATTTACACCTTCCAGCAATTTCAATGTCGATTCGCTGTAATTGAGTGCGTTTGTGTTTGTGTTTGTGTGAGTGTGTGTGTATGTTGTTGTGTATTTGTCGGTCTGCTTGTTTTAGAGTATGGATAAGTATGTATGTTCGTTGCGTTGTTGTAATTGTAGTTGCCAATGTTTTTGTTGTTGGTTCCATGTTTGGGTTCTTTGGTATAGTTGTTTTTGTTTGGTTTGGGGGAGTGTTGTAAGCAAATTGTTTGTTTTTGTTATTGTTGTTCGAGCTGGTGTAGTGTTGTTGTTATTTCCTGTATGTAGTTATGGTTGTCACTGCTGCTGCTTTTAATTGTGTTGACGGTGTTAAAGTTGTTTGTATTTGTTGTTTTTGGCTAATTGATTTTAAAATTTCGTTGTTGTTGTTGTTGTTAAAATAAGATAATTTTTGTAATTGTTACAAGGAAAAAGTAATTTTGGTTACAAATTCACATTGTTGTAATAATTAGAATAAATAAATAAAAAATAAATAAATAAAAAAATAAATAAATAAATTAATTAATTAATTAATAAATAAATAAATAAATAAATAAATAAGTAAATAAATAAATTAATTAATTAATAAATAAATAAATAAAAATATAAATGAATAAATAAGTAAATAAATAAATAAAGGAATAAATAAATAAATATGTAAATAAATAAATAGAATACTTTGAAGTGAGAATAATGCAAATTTTTCGATATTGTTGTTGTTGTTTTTTGTCGCTGCTGCTGCAGTTGTTGTTTCTGTATTGCATTTAAGTGACAAAATAGCATTGTTGTTGTAATTGTTAGAATAATAGAATAGAAGTTAGAATAAAGCACACTTTTCGTTACTATTGTTGTTGTTGTTTTTATCGCTGTTGCTGCAGTTGTTGTTTCTGTATTTAAGTGACAACTTAGCATTGTTGTAATTGTTATTTAGGATCTATTAACATTCAATGTTTTTTTTTTTGTTGCTGTCATTGGTAACTTTTTTGGGTCGTTTTTGTTGTCGCTGTTATTGTAGTTGTTGTTATTGTATTAAATTGTATTCGTGTATTTTGGATACAATTTAGCATTGTTGTTGTAATTGTAATTTGGACTGGAGAATAAAGCTAATTTATTTGTTGTTGTTATTGTTAATTTTAGTTTTTGTTGTTGCTTTTGTTACTGGTTTTGTAGTTGTTGTTACTGTGTTGATTCGAATGTTTCTGTTCTGTGGTTACAATTTCATAATTGTTGAAGTTTATTGTTATTTTTGTTTTTCGGTGTTGTTGTATTTATTAATTTTTGTTGTTGTTTTTGTCGCTGGCGCCATGGTTTGTCTGGTTGCTACTCGACTTATTGTATTGAATTGTATTGTTGTATTTGAGTTACAACTCTTCATTGTCGTTTTAATTGTTATTTGCAATGTTTGTTCTTGTTCTTAAAGTTGCTGATTTTTTGTTGTTGTTGTTGTCACTGCTCTTTAGTTGTTACTCTATTGTATTCTTCTATTTTGGTTATCTACAATTTAGCATTGTTGACAAAATTGTTATTTGAAGTTTATTCGGAAAATTTTTGTTGTTGTTGTTGTTATGGTTTATTCTTTGTTGTTGTAATTGTTTATATTTGTTGTAGTTTTTGTCGTTGGTGCTGTGTTTGTTATTCATGTATCTATTGAGTTGTTGTATGTTAGTTACAATTTCTTTGTAATTTCATTGTTTGTATGGAATGTTGTTGATTTTTTAGTTTTATTTTATTTGTTGAAATTTTTCTTAATTTTGAGTTTTTTTACATTTTTTTCAACAATAGTTTTTGTTGGAACTTTTCAATTGTTTTCTTAATTGTTGTTGTAAGCAATAATTGTTGTCATTACTAATCATAACTACTCATAGTTGTTTTTTTAGTATTGTTGTGGTTCTTAGAGAAATGTCCCTTAAAATTGTTATTTTCTTTTCTGTTTGTTTCTGTTGTCTTTTTTTATTTGCTGTGTCTATTGCTCCCAACTGCATTGCTGCACTCACCAGTAACAAATGCTTTCATAGAAAAGTTGTCACTAAATTCATAAATAAATTCTGATTCGTTGTTGTTGTTTTTATTAATTGTTGCAGCGTTTGTTAACTTTTAACAGTTACTTTGAATATTGATTTATTGGACATTTTGCATTTAAGTCATTGTTGTTGATTTTTTGCATAAAATTTGTTGCTGTTATTGCTCTTGTCACTATCGTTGACACCTACACTGTTGTTGTTATTGTTTTCACACTAATTTTTTATTTTTCTTGAAAATCCATTTATTACTGCTGTTCTTGTTGTTGTTGCACATTATATTTTTTCTTGTTATTATTGTTTTTGCACCACCCATTGTTGTTGTTGTTTGTTGTTCTTGTCAATTTCATTGTTGTTGTTCTCATTTAGGTACTCTTGTCGTTTTCTTTTGTGTTGTTGTTCCTCTCGCTTACATTTGAGCAGCGCTTGTTGTTGTTGTTATTGTTATTCAAATTGCTTTCATTGTTTGCTGTTGTAGTCATACATTTCTTTTACGATTTTTCTGTTATGTTTTGTATAATTTTTGTTTTCTTAATATTGTTATTGTTGCCAACTGTTGTTGTTGTTGTCTTGTTGTCTTGTTTTATTTTTTATTGTCACTTAAGATATTTATTTACTTCTTTATTTACCGCTAGTCTATGTTTGTTGTTGTTGTTGTAATGCTGTTTTTATTGTCCTCATTTCGCAGCCATCACTTCGGTGCGTTGCAGTTATTACTGCTGTTGCTTCTATTGTTGTTGTTGTTGTTGTTGTTGTTGTTGTTGTGTGCGAGTTTATTACATTTTTCATTTTCATGCTATGAATTATTTCATGTTTTATTGTATTTGTAATATTTTGTTGTTGCTGTTGTCGCGCTGTCGACCTTCGCTGGTTTTCATCTAAAAGAAATCACTCACTTGGCCCGCTCGTTGGGTGACTGACTGACTGGCTGGCTGGCTGAGGGTGGTGACAGTCTTTGTGCGGGGAATAAAAGGCAACGTGAGGGGGGAGGGGTGGTGTGCGAGGGTGCAGAGCATGTGGCAGATAACGTTTCACTGTTGCTTTCACAGTCAGTTGGCGTACTTTGTGTTGTCGTACGCTTGGTTGTTCTTGTTGTTGTAATGCTTGTTTTTATCGTTAACATATCTCGCTGGGTAGATCTGCAACACTGCCTTCACCACCCCTCCACCACGGCAACTTATTATTGCGTAGCAAATGGCATAGAAATTTGCGAATGGACGAATACAAACACACACACAAAGAAAGAGAAACAGACACACACACATTGACATACACATAGCCATACATACAGACACATAGGGACGCAGCGCTGCAGACAATCTATGTGGCACGAAGCAGCTTGAGTGCAGCACGTGTAGAGCGGCACACAGGCGGCCGAGGTTGGGGGCTGAACTGAATTGGTTGTCGGATTGGAGAGCAGTGTGACCAGGAACTTAAAAAAGTGACTAAATATTAAAACTTAAAAAAGTATGAAAAAGCTAAAGTTTTTACAATTAATTTATTAAGCTACTCTAAACTTTCAAATTTTAAAATTGTGAATTATATAAAAAAATTAATTAAAAGAAATAATAATTAGATCAACCATTTTGAGTGACTTCGACTGCGTAGTAAACTATATATCAATTATAATTATTTCTTATTCTTCAGATGAATCGGTAAAAATGGGGTTTTCACGAGAGTTCATAAAATTTGTGATATTTCTAGAAAATTTAGCGTCTTTGCTCGCACGAATTATCTGATGTGCTTGAAAGAATCTTTACTCACGTCAAGACAATATTTAAATACTGTTTAGCTGAAAGTCCTGGCAGCTATTGCTCCTCTCTCTTAGTTATAGAATTCTATATTTTATAATTAACAATAATAATAAATAAATAAATACTGATTAATTATGTTCTCCACAGCAACTCCTAACAAAATTTGTAAACCGTCAAATGTTAATTTTTAAACACAAAAAAACATGTGTTAATTTTTTCTGATTTCGAGTCTTTTTTTCCAGTTTAAATGTAGTGGGACCAATAAATCGCGTTTCTCTTAACTCTTGGTTGACTCTCTCAGATTCTGATAAAATAAATTCCAAATACTTACAGTTTTTCTAATATATACAAATCTACCCATTGTTGACCTTGTAAGATTTTTATGAAAAAAAAAAAAAATACGTGGCGAATTATTTTTCAGTGTGTTTTTCAAGTGTTTTCACTAAGTTTGAAGCCAAAAACCTACTATAATTTAATCGTGTTTCCCCAAACAAACTTTTAACACTTGGTTTACCCCGTCAGAGTTTGATTTTTTTTTAATTTAAAACACGTGTCTCATTACTTTTTCAAGTGTTATCACCAATTTTGAAATCAATTGGAACATTAATTCATGTTTTTACATAGTTTTTCCATGCAAACATTTAACCCTCGGTTTACGCCGTCAGATTTGGATTTTCAAAAAATTAAAAACTCGGGTCCAATTTTTTCTCATTTAAATAAGTTTTTCTAAGTTTCAAGCAAAAACCCGAAGTTAATCATGTGTCCCACCAGTGGCGGGGGAAGGGGTTGGGGTTGGAACCCCCGAAATATTAGGGTCGACTTTCAAACTACATACAAACTAAAAGGAATTTTTTGGCATTTTATGAATATTAAAGAATTACTTTTTGAAACCTTCCTAAAATATTTTTCTGAATCCGCTCCTGGTCCCCACACAAACTTTTAATCCTTGGTTTACCCCGTCCGAGTTTGATTTAAAAAAAAAAATACTAAAACATGTGTCTCATTACTTTCCGCTAAGGAGGGAGCCATACCTCCCATCGAGTAGCAAAGGATGCAAAGAGGGCACTTATACAAATTATACTTATATAACTTAGTGGAAACTTTTAACATCCTTATAGCAAACTATGCGAGTTGTCTCAGTGAACCTTTCATCACTTTTATAATTGATTTTCACAATGATAACCCTTTCTTTCTTCCACAAAATATGACAACTTATATGTAGTACAACAACTTTCTCTTTGTTCTAGAGAACTGCTCCCACTAAACAGGGACCAGATCAGAACCACGAATGGTCTTCCGATGGGTCACTGTTTTAGTTGGCATACAGGCAAAAAGGTTGGGGTTGTCTTCAAGCGACTTCTGTCATAGCTATACGAACGAGTAAGAAGAAGAAGTCGCACTTTACCTTCTATGTAGTACAAGTACATAGAAGAAGGAAGAGTCACCTGGGCAACTATTTCTGCGATAATTTAGGTGATTTAGCCGATAGAACAATTCCCAGAATCATCTGGTACACTTCTTCTTTGACAATCTAGGGAATCTAGCCGATAGGATAATTCCCAGTAAGGAACGCAAAATATTTGATTCAGTGAATGAATTCATCGGCCCTATGTTTGACTGTTTGTGGTATCATAATGGTCCCTCATGGCCTAAGTGGGCTCCGCCTTGGGGCCGCCATTGCTACATACTTGCCTGCCGTATCCACTAAACTGGTACTGTTTTATCCCGACAAGAGTCCCGAAGAATCCCCTGGGACACTTCTTCCTTGACAATCTAAGGAAACTAAATTCCTAGATAGGACAATTCCCAGTCTACTAGGAACTCAGAACATTTCATTCATTGAATGAATTTATCGGTCGTATGCTCGACTGTTTGTGGTATCATAATGGGCCTTGGGGCCGCCACTGCTACATACTTACCTAGTATTCACTAAACTGGTACTGTTTCATCCAGAACAAGGACGAATCACCTGGGACACTTCTTCCTTGACAATCTAAGGAATCTAGTTGATAGGATAATTCCCAGGCTACTAGGTTTCGTAAGGAACTCAAAATATTTCATTCATTGAATGAATTCATCGGTTCCATGCTCGATTGTGTGTGGTATCATAATGGGCCCGCATGGCCTAAGTGGGCTACGCCTTGGGGCCGTCACTGCTACATACTTACCTAGTATCCACTAAACTAGTCCTACTTTATCCTGAAAAAGGAAGGTGATTACCTGCGACACTTCTTCTTTGACAATCTAAGGAAACTAAATTCCTAGATAGGACAATTCCCAGGCTACTACTACGTTTCGTAAGGAACTCAAAATATTTCATTCATTGAATGAATTCATCGGTCCTGTGCTCGACTGTTTGTGGGACTCATACTCCTACTTTTCTACATCTACATAGTACAAAACTCAAGCTGCTCTCGAAGAAGAGGCGACAGTGGATTTTGGACCCAAGAAGGCTAAACTGGTCACACTGTTTGTGTGTGTGGCATATGAAATTGGAGGGAATAGCAACACAGCGATATTTTTTTTATCCACATACGAAATAAAATGTAACAAGTGTGAGCGTATGCGGGGCGTATATGTGTATGTATGAGTGTATTTGTATGTGTGTGTGTGTGATTGTATGTTCGTGTGTGTATTCAATCTCATACGTATTCATATTTAATAAATTCATGCTTGGCAGCGCACAGGCATTCCATCGAAGCGCTGCCTTTGGCGGCAGCACTACGTGAACAAGTGAGAGGGGACAGGAAGAAGGAGAGAGAAGCGGGAAGGTACACATAGCAGGAGAAAGCCCGACGAACAGGAAACCAATGCTTCCTACAACTGTGCGCCCTAATGTCGCGTAGAAGCTGCAGCGACGCAACAGGAAGAAAACAAGTGGCAAAGAGGCGAAGACAGCGAAGCCAGCAGGCAGGAAAAGTAGGATTTCGCAACGTAGCAAAAGAAGCAGAGAGCGAGATGTATGCGATACAGGTGTAAGCGTCAAAGAAGCGGCTCAAGTTGCTGACGAATAGCTGAAGCGGTGCGTGTGGCTGCTTCGGTGCTGTGTAGTTCGGACGAAGACGAGGCGGGATGCGGCGAGCGAGCACGAAGCGGCGCTGAGTGGTTATCGTGCAACATTGTGCGGCAAATTCAGGCCAGGAATGGCAATGGCGACATCCGTGCGGCGCGACTGACTATTCGACGCACTGTGCGCCAGGCGCTGTGCTTCGTGCAACGCGTATGCGACACACATATGTTATGCCACAAAGCATATTGTCACAGTTTTATGACCAACAAAGTCTGGTCCATAAATATTAAATGAAAGCAGCGCAGCAGCATTAGACGGGAGAAAGGGGGGTGGAAGTTGAAAGTTGAATAGCGCTCGCTGTAGCTAAAGTGGAAGAATGATAAGAAGAAAAGACGAAGAAGAAGAAGAAGACCAAGAAAAAAACGATGTGGGTTAAAGCAGGCAACGTTGAGTGGGTCAGACGTGTGCGGCAGAGTGCGTTTTGTATGGCGGACGCACAGGATATGTGACAAAATCAGATTCTATGCAATAACAACAACAACAAGAATAGCAAAAACTTACTTGTGAACAGCCAAATAGATGGCAAGAAGTTAAACAAAAACAACAAATATTCGCAAGTAAAACTTATACATACACAAAAATACACACACACATATACAAATTTACCAACACACACACACATACGCATACGCACGCAGTCAGACACATGCTGCGCTCAATAAAAACGTCACTTTAACCTGTATTAATTTTTTCCCTACATGCAACACAGCATGTGGCAAGCAAAACATGCACTTATAGCAGCAAAAACAATATAGCAGCAGCAACAACAACGAAAATCACCCAACCCCCCATTTTGCTAACTAAAAACAACAACCAACCGTGCACGCTGCACTGCACACCGCAACCGGCCGCCACAACATGTTGCAAGCGCGCCCGTCAAGTGCAACAATACACTTGACACTCGCCAATGCAGCGAACGCAACATTGTGCAGCACGTTCAACAGCGTGTCGCGTCACACTTGCACGCGCTTTGACTCGAATTCGAATTGGTTTCGTATTTCAAGTCGATTCGAAGTTGCAAACGAAGCGAGAGTGACGCGTTGCATGGCATGGATTGACAGCTTCCATAGCGCAAGCGCTGCTGCAAATGTTGCAAGCAGAGAGAATAATGCAGGAGAGAATGTGACAGGCATTTTCGAAATTGATTTCGAAAATAGTCATCTGTTTAGCGGCGAGTTGATATTGTCTCCATGGCGCTGAATATGTTGCAAGGGTTGGTTGGTGGAGAGAGCAGGTTGAGGCCAAATTCGTTTAACAATAATGGTATTCGAAATTGAAAAAGTCAAAGGAGAGAGAAAGACTCTCAATTTGAAATTCGAGTATGTACTTATTTCGAATGTAGTTATTCTTATGTGAATTGGCGTCTTAGAAAATGAGTGCTGAATGTTGCTTCAGATTCAATGAACCATACGAGATTTGCTCTCTGTAGCTCACATCTGATTTTCGAAAACTCATTTTTCGAAAATAAACAAATATAAATTTCTATATTTATTCGAAAACTTTATCCAAGTGTAAACGTATTGCAGTTAATAAACAGGAATTGCATATTTGAATTTCTGTTAAGAATCGAATAGGTTTTTGTTTTGTCGAAAATATTAAAATTTACAAAACAAAAAAGATCATTAAGGGTATTCACACCGAGCTCATTTCTTTGTTAGTTCGGTGCTCGGTAGTTTTGTACATGTTTTTATTGAATTCTTTTACAAAAACAAAATACACCATAAAACTACCGAATACCGAACTAACAAAGTAACAAAGTCGGTGTGAATACCCCTATTGTTTATTCCTTGAGAAGCTATACATATAAATATAAAGAGAGAAGTTGTATTGGGTTAAATTTATTCAGTTCAAACTTAACTAGGAAAATGTTAAATTAGGCGATAAAGTCTCTGAAGAAGTCTTTACTACTAATAAAGTTAGGATTGTTAAAGAAAGATTGTGTGTTATGTATGTGTGTAAGTATGTATGTATGTATGTATGTAGCATTATTTAAAAGAAGGAAGGATCATTTACGTAACTTTATCTTTGATAATCGAGGTGTTCTAGTCAATAGGACCATTCAAAGTATACAAGGTTTCGTAAGACAATCTAAGAGTTATAGCCGTTAGGATTATTCAAAGTCTACAAGGCTTTGTGAGAAGCTCTAACTGGTTCATTCAGTGATCATAACGGGCCCACATGGTTTCAGTGGACTCAAAGCCATGAGTTGGTAAAGAGAGAATCCATTCTTGACGAAAAAGAAGCTCTGACGGTTGACGCTTCTCTAAGCTCAATCAAGACCGAGTTCTCGACTTTCTTTCTAAAGCAAACACTAAATGGTTGAGGAACTACCTTTTCTTTCTAAAGCAAACACTAGTTGGTTAAGGCAGGGATGGTTGCATGAATCCAGCAAAGTTATTAGATTTGGCTCAGATAAAAATAGAGTAGATTCGCGAATATGGCGAAACTGGTCGCTGTTATCATGGCTTACTGGTCCTCTGGAGAATATGCAGCCAGAATGGGCATTCCCTACAACTGCGAAAACCTGGACTAGTTATCTTCCACATTCTCTGAGCCTGTCTGGCTATATCGAGAAATAAGAGACGCTGGAGAAGCTATTGTTCACACTTTTCGAAGGCATAAAGATATGTATGCAAGCCTTCATTAGACTCTCAGAGTGGCTATGAGGAGGAGATAACCGAAAGGCAGTGGGACATACAGGAAGGGGGAGTTTGGGGGGGGTCAAACCCGCTAACACAAAAATTGCTAGTACACAATATGGCTTCGAATGGTATTCGACTCACGAGTTGTACTCAAAACCCCCCCCGCCCCCAAAATGAAATCTTGTGTACGCCACTGCCGAGAGGGCAACGACGCAAAACAGCTAATCAACCAAAAAAATCATTTAGCAATTGGCCAACTTAACCTAACCTTCATCTATGAATCAATAAAAAATGATCTACGAGATATTTTATGAACGAATCGAGGAATAATTTGTGATAGTTAATATGTACGAGGTTTAATTCGAAGGTAATTAATTAATTAATTGAATTAATTTAATTTCAAATATGTGAGGATTTTTATTCATAATGCGTTGAAAATACATATGTTCGTGTTTTTTACGAGCCGTTGGAAAATTAGCTGAGAGAAGTTCCATTCAGGAGTAGTTTTAAAATTTATATTTGCAGAGTATTGTTTATTCGTTGAGAGAAAGAGAGAGAGAGATCGGTTAGATGCTAGTTTTGTGATTGTAAGATGATTTTGTCCTGAATCATAGAAGCAATGATATGTAAAGAAATCTATTCATGAGCCATTAAAAAAGCTATCAATAAGAATTGTTGAATGATTGAAGAAACTATTTCTAACAATATGTTAGGGGTTGCTTTCAGAGTTCCTTTCATGATCTGTAACGAGTTCAATTCTCGAATCGTTGAAGAATGATCTGAGAGAAGTTCCATTCACGAGTAGTTAAAAAACTAATACTTGCAGAGTATTGTTTATTCGTTGAGAGAGAGAGAGAGATCTCATAGATGTTTCATTTAGTTTTGCGATTGTAAGATGATTTTTTCCTGAATCGTAGAAGAAATGATATGTGAAGAAATCTTTACATGAATCGTTAAAAAATTTATCAATTGGAATTGTTGAATGATTGAAGAAACTATTTTTAAGAATATGTAAGGGGTTCCTTTCAGAGTTATTTTCATAATCTGTAAGGAGTTCAATTCTGGAATCGTTGAAAAATGATCTTAAAAATTTAGCGTTTGTCAATGGCTGATGAAATCATTTTGAGTATTTATGAGGAATCATATTTGAGTATTATGAGGAATATATTCATGTGAAATCGTTGAAGAAATAAAAAAGATTTATAAGAATTGTTTTTCACGAGTTATTAAAGAAATAATATTGGGGGAGTTTGTTCGGTTATTCATTTATTCGTTCATCGAGAGATCTATAATCTATAGAGATATCTATACATCTACTATATATCTTATAAAGAGGTCTATAAGATGTTTAATTCAGTTCTACGGCTGTAAGATGATTTGTTCAAGAGACCTTGAAAAGGTAATATGGAAAAGTTTTAATCAGAAATTGTAAAGTAATTTTGAGTCAGAAGTTCCAGTCAGAGCTTCGTTATTGAGAAGAAGATGATGAAGTAATGATCTGTAAAGAATTCCATTGACGAAACGTTGAAAAACTTTTCTGTCCTTCGTTTGTTTGTTGAAGAATGGTTTGTAAGACGAAGTATGTATATAGTAGAGTGTACCAATTGTTGAAGAAATGATCTGTAAGAACATTAGTATCCCTTCATAGAGTTTTTAACATTATTACAAGCTTCGAAGTTAGTTCAAACACCGAAATTGCCTGTGTGATGTTTGAATTGTGAATGGTTAAAGTTGGTTGAAGAATGGTTAGTGATGAATTGTTTGTAAGGTTATGTGAAGAGTTCCGTTTACTTAATAAGTCAATGAAGAAACGATCTGTAAGTATATTAAATAGTATGCTTTCATAGAGTTTTTATTGATAGTTTTGAACTTTGTTGAAGCTCCGAAAAAAATATTAATTCCAAGGTAGAAAGACTGGACATGATGATGGACAGATGTTGCAGGCTTTCGTTGAGAAAAACTAACTAAAACTAACTTCTGACCTAACTGAATGTTGTTTCTATTGGAAGTAGCAAATGTTGCCTACAAACTTCAAGCTGGTAATTTGGCCTGAGATGTGAACATCCTTTTGTCAATCCCCTACAGTCCTGAAAAGTATATAAATATATTATATATATATTAATTCCAAGAAAGTAAGACGTGTATTAGTGATGTCTGGGCAGATGTTTCAGGATTAAAACTAACTTTCGGTGTACCTTTCTGTATGTTTTTTCTGTTGGAAGTAGCAAATGTTGCCTACAACACTTAAAGCTGGTTATTTGTTCTTAGACGTGAAAAATCCTTTTAGTTAGAGTCCCCTCGGTAAGAAGAGTCCACTTCAATATTTGAATTAAACACTGTTTTTGTTATGCTCGAATTCGAACTTGTAACGTTCGAATTGATGCGAATTCAATATCGATTCGTTGAAAGAACGAGTTCGAATTGGAATATTCGACTTCGAGAAAACTTTTCGAATGGCAAAATTCGTTTATTGGTCTTTTGTTGTTCGAATGTCAAAGTCGAAGTTAAGAAATGCATATTAACTGCGAAAATTAAATGCAATCTAAAGTTCGAAAAGTGCAAAAGGAAGCTGCTCTGCGGTTGAAGTTAAAAATGAGAAATTTGAAAATTTAATGTACTTGAAACATAGTTCGAAAAATGCAAAGCTGCTCTTCGGCCACACTAACAATTCAGCGCTTGCAATTGAGAGCCAATAAATAATGAGGGCAGCTCCCTCAAAGCGGAACTCGCTCAGCGCGACTCATTTTCGAATGCGAATTTTCGAAGTAAGTGCTGAATACTTGACAGAAGAATGACTTTGGTGTCATTTTGGTGCTCTTTTGCAATTCGAAATTCGAAGTTGATACTTGGGCACGCGCTCACGCAGCCTCCGTTCGTTCGCTGATAAAGGCAAATTGGAGCCGATGCCACTTCAGCGCGCTCACCGCGCACTTGGCCATCGTTTTCCAATTCGAATCGGGCCGTTGGTCCAAACTCGCAGGCTGATTGTGTGTACGTGTGTGTGTGTGTGTGTGTGTGTGTTTGTGGCGCTGCGAGTGCGTTCCTCTTCGGCGCTGTGAGTGCGTATGCGGGAGAGTGTATGGGTGTTGCTGTTGCTGTGTTGTTGTTGTTGGTGTTGACGACTGCATAAAGTTACAGCCTGGCTGCCTGTGGCCGCCCTCGGCGCTTACCACCAGCCAGCCAGCCAGCAAACGAACGAACGAACGAATAAACGAACCAGCGCCAGTCAGCCAGCGAGCCAGCGAGTTTTGTTGTGTGCGGAAATTGCCGTTAGTTAGTTCGGGTTTAGCTCTGATTCGGTGTTGACGGTCTAAACGGAATTATGCGCGTTCGCTTGTTGTTGCTGTGTAAAAGTTAAAAGTGGCAAAAGCATCCCACACACACACACACACATATACACACACGCACTCGTACGCAACTTTGCACACATCTGTCAAACGGTGAAAAAGTCAAAGAAAGGAAGAAAAAAAGAAAATGTGTTGCTGTCAGTGAAATTGGTTTGTTTTCGGCTGCGCTGATGAGATGCGTGCAACACACACAGCTGCTGCCACAGATGCAACAGCAACAGCAATAGCAGCCAAATTAATGCGTTATTAGCGCTGTGCAAAAAAAAAACGGCCCCGTCGTTGTCGTTTACGTTGACGTTGTGTTGTGTTGTTGTTGTGCGTTCGCTACTCGTTGCGGGGCGGTTGTGTGCGCGCGCGGTAGGTGGCAAGTGAATAGTAGCGAATCGAGAGGAGTAGCGGAAGCAGACAACGAAGAAGAACAAGCAGCGGCCATTGTCCAAAAAAAAAATTAAATTTGCAAACGTAAAGAAATCAAAACAGTGAAGAGGCAAAACAAGCCAGAAAAAGAGAAAAATAAAGAAAATAAAGTAAGCGCAGCTGCGTGTGTGTGAAGCAGTCAATTTGAGAGAATTTAAGAAAATTTTCTGCAAATTTAAGGAAATTTGCTAAACAAATTTAAAGCATGCAATCGCTGCGTGTCCTTTTGGCATGCTGACGCGCGTCTTTGGTTGTTTCGCGTGCGCGCGTTCCCGTCGTCCCTAAACGCTCAGACTGGACCGTCAACGTTGCAACGTCGCACGTTAGTTGTGTTATGCGCGCGTCTTCAACATTGCAGTTGCCGTTCTTGTCGCTCGAAATCGGTGCATTTACGTCGCGGTCGCGGTCGCGTTCATCACGTTCACATACATCGCCCTTCTCTGCCACGCCGAGCGGACTGCACTCACCAAATGTGCTGTTCTGCTGCGTTCCATTCTATTCTGTACGCTCCTCTATTGCCGCGCTGAGTCTCCCTTCAGGTGCATCCTGAAAGTGAAATGCGGCCAGTCAAAGTTGAAATTGTTGCAAATATTTGTGTGTCTCAAGCGGCATTTCGCAATATGGCCGAAAGAAAACCAGCTGCAGCCTTAATGTCCTTCTTGTTGTAGCCGCCATGCTGATAACTGCAGCCGGCCAAGTCAGCAACACTGACTGAGTTCGCATTGGCAAGGCGTGACCGCCCCATGTCCAGGAGGTCGCCGACGTGTTGCACTGCGTGTGGCAGCGAGAAGTTCAAGTCACAACGCTGCAGTCAAGGGGCAAAAATCTCACATAACATCAGCAACAACAACAACAACTAATTGAGCGTTGCGCCAGCCAAGCCATGAATTCGGCCGCGCCAAATAATAGCCCAAAAATACAACAACAACAATTAAAATCCTAAAACTAATAAAAAGCAAAATTAGCCAAACGTGTAATGTAAAAACAGAAATTAAAACCAAAATAAAACTAAAAACAAAAAAAATTATTATAAAATATCTGTGGCAAAAACATATAAAAATTAATTAAATAAAGAAACCAAAGCACACACAATAAAAACAGCTGACCTCCAAATAAAAACAAAAATCAAATAAAACTAAATAAAATAAGAATAAAAAATAAAAATTACAAAAAATTCTTTTTATTGCATTAAAAGCATTAAAGCCTTAGTTGCATGCCACATGGCCCGCAACGCACACAGACAAACATATAAAAAACCAAACACTGCGCATTTGAGGCATTTAAAGGTTTAGTGTTCATTTAGTGTTCAGGAATTTATACAAAAACAAAATCACACACACACACAGACAAACACTTAAAGCTGATTGTAGTTCCAGCAACTTGCAGCTGTTTGTTGTTGTCACGTGCTTTAAGGCCTAAAGTGACTAATGAAATTAAGAAAAATAACAACAACAAATCAAGCAACCAGCAACTTGCCATTTAGTTCGTTTTGTACGCCCCCCCAAAAAACGGCCAACCGTCCTCCTCCCTCGGACACGTCTGTGGTCGTCATTGCTTGCACACTGCTGGGTAGCAAACGTCATTCCAACTGACAGCTGCAACCTGCGGCATAAAAACGCCCTCAATTGTGTTGCAAGTAAAAAGATAATAAAACAACAACAACAAAAAATAGATAAATGAAATCAAAGTAATGCGCGCAGTGAAATTAAAATAAATTAAAAGCCACAACAACAGTAAATTACAAAAAAATATTACTAAATATAAGCACACAATAACAACAAAAACAAAAACAACTACAACAACAACAATAACCAAAAAGGCAACATTTAGTCAAATCGCCAGCGGCCACTTTGCTGTTGGTTGAAATTTCTCTGCATTGTTTTTGTTTTTGTGTGCTCGTCTTGGAAAAAGGGAAAGTGCCACGCCCTCCCTGCTGCCTTTTTAAATACTTTGTTGCCATTGCTTTGGCTGCTGTAAATGTGTATGGAATTTCATGAAAACTAAAAAAAAACAAAAACTGTGTTGCAATCATTTCGCTCGCAAAGTCATAAAAACAACAACAGTAATAATTACAACAACAATTACAAATTGACAACAACAATAGCGCACTCGAGCAAAAATAATTCGGACAACAATTGCAACCGCACGGAACGCATGTCGCCGCTAGCAAATTTCTTCATCAGCAGCAGCAGCAGCAGCAACAACACCAACAACAACAATAACTTTGTGCCCATCAGCCGCTGTGTCAACCGTGCCCGGCATTGCTAGCACAGCACACAACGACAGCAGCAGAAGCAGCAGAAATTTGCCACAATGACAAAAAGATTGAAAATGGAATTAAACAGCAACAATAACAACAACAACAACAACAACAGCAGTTGTAGCTGGCAGTCCACTGAAAGCATGCTGCCACAGCAGTATCAACAGCAATGCCAGCAACAGCAACAAAAACGACCATTGCAATGGCTGCTGTCAACGCTGCTGGCAAGCGGCTACAGCCAACAACGCAGCAACAGTTGCAGCCGCAGCAGTTGCAATTTCAAAAGTAAAAACATCAACAACAACAACAATAACTGCAGCAGCACAAATGACACTTGTCAACAATATGTTGGTGCCGCTCATCACCAGCAGCAACAAGCAGCATCAGCAGCAGCTGCGCTTCATTATCAGCAACAACAACGACGACAACTGGCATCTTCATTGCTGTTGTTGCCGCATTATTGGATTAAAAATCTGCAAATGTTGAGTTGTGGTAAGTTGACGATATGTTGTTGTCTTTTAATATTTATTATTGCTGTAATTTTCATATTTCTCTACGAATGTTGCTGCAATCGGTTTGCTGTCAACGCAACGAAAATGTAAAATTTTTGCTAAATACAAAAATTTTTATAATAAAACAGACAAATGAAATTTGTCATTTGAAACTGCTCCCTTTAAATTTTTTATTTATTTTTTTTTTTCTGTGACTTTCTGTGTGTGTGTGTGTCTCTCTGCTTCAATCGTTGTTGGCCGTTTGCATTGTTGCTGCAGGCGCACAAATTGTTGATTTGTTGCCATTTGCCTTGCGGCACGCCTCGGTCGCAACTAGTTGCAGTGTCATGTTGTCGCGTCAACCCAGCAACAACACAGCAACAGCGCTGAAGGGGTCGTTCCAGCGCTCATTAGTAGCAACAAAAAAAGCAACAAAATCCGCTGATCACCGTTTATTGTCCGATTTTGTGTAAACACCGAGAGGCAAATTCCAATTCACACGCGTTCGCTCGCTTTGTGCCGCTGGACTTTTGTCTCGAGTCCTCATGAGCTTTGCACTTGATTTATAACTATTTTACGTCATTAATGAGTTTTTCTTAATGTATTTTGTTTCCTTTTTTCCTGCTACTGGAAGGAGTTCGTAGTGTCCATTCATTTGTTGCTACCTATTCAAGGACGATGAATGCATTCTTTTGTAGTTAATTGACCCACAATGTTGAAAGGTCATTTAAGGAAAACAAGAAGCTATACGCACAAGAAGCTTGAATTTGGAATGCTTGAAAAAAATTTTTTCGCATAGAGATTTTAAAATCATTAAAATTCAAGATTTCATTTTATTACACTGCACAACAAAATCAAATTTTTTTTAACTAACAAGGTTCTAACAACGGTTTCTGGTAGAGGGGGCCAAAAAAAAAATATACGTGTATCGGCGTTTTGAAAGTTTACGTCTGAATTTTTTTTTAGGGCGGTCAAATTTTTCCCCTTTTTGCACATTCTTATGGTGAATCGGCATACGAAAACCATGTAACCTCACATTTTAGGTATATGATGTGTTCAGCAATTTGATGTAAAATACTACGAAGAACATTTTTGTGAAGCATTTTAACCCTGTATATCCTATTTGTATGGGTCAATTTGACCCTTTTTTTCTAAAATGCCAAAAATGTCCTATTCAACAGAACTTTTTAAGGACAAAATGTACCATGAAAATATTCGCCATAAAATTCTACTATAGGTCTCTGAATACATCAAAGCTCAGAAATTAACTTGAACGCCAGAATTAAGCCAAAACTGACAATGTGTTTAAGTGTTTATTTCGTACTTAATCAAAATTGGTACTCAAATCTCCTACAAAAATGGCCAACAATGGAATGAAAAGGAGGAGATAGGAATGTGTAGATTTTGCATTGGCACTACAACTCTACGGGGACCAAGTTAAGGTTAGCCAGTGGGTCGAGGACCTGAGGCCGTGTTAAGCTTAACCATTTGCCTCCCTTTTAATAAGGAAGAAATATAAACGGAAAAATATAAATAATAGACATTGGGATGAAATGGAGGAGATAGGAATGTCTGGAGCATGCATTTGCATCACAACTCTACAGAGACCAAGTTGAGGTTATCCAGTACACTTAGAGGCCTTTGGGTCGAAAACTTGAGGTCATGAACCGTGTTTAGTGTAAATATTTGTGACCTTTCCTACAAAATAAGGAAAACTTTAAAAATGAGATAGACAATGGAATGGAAATGGAAATGGGAAATGACACTACAGCTCGACGGAGACAAAGATTAGGTTAGCCAGTTCACTTAGAAGCTCTCAGGTCGAGGATCTGAAGTCATGAACTGTGCTCACAGTAACAATTCGTGTAGACTTTACAAGGAAGAAATAGAGACAGAAAAATATGATAGATATTGGGTTGAGATAAATCAGGTTGGGACGTCTGTAGATTACGGTACGTTATAGATTACATCTATATGTACATTAGATATGATTTAGTGTTATATGGGGATTTTTAATAATGGGTTCTCAATGCTTAGAAATTTAATCATTTTTTGCAGTTTGGTGAAAACGTACATGAGCCAAAAAATTGTGGGGCTTTAGTTCACAAAAAAGTTGGAAAATTCAACAAATTGCTGCACAGCTGCTCAGAAGTTGCTCTGAGAGGGTTAAAATCTATAACTGACCCCTGCTAGTTTTCCTTACTGAACATTTCTTTCAAACATATTTATAACTTATCTTCAACCCTTAATGGGGCTCCCATACAAAATTATGGTTTTTATAAAAAGGCTCCAACTGCTCCCAGGTTGGCCCCAGATGTGTCAAATGTAAGAGCGACACTCATTAATTTTGTCTTCAAAATATTTCTTCCAAACATACCTAGCCGCTTTCTCCAAGTCTTAAGGGGGTTGCCATAGAAAACTGACCATTTCGAATGGAATTGGCTCCCCATTTCTAAATGTAGATAGTAAAGTAAGCGAGGAAACATCGTATCTCGGAAACTACTCAACCGATTTTAATGATTTATTCAGTGATCGACAAAATTCTTGAGTACAAAAAATACAAAATTAGTAAAGGTTCAGAAATTCACCATCAGTGGGCGTTTCTCATACAATCGAAGTTGTGAGGTTATCAAGTTTTGGGTTTCTACGAAGCAATAATCAAAATATATTGCTGAAACCCCATTAGATGGTTAGATGGAAATGCTTAGAGATTGCGTAGGCACTACCAGTCTACGGAGACCAACTTCAAGTTAATCAGTAGATTTAAAGGTGCTTAGTACGAGTTTCTAAAGTCTTGATTTGTTCTCATTGCAATCTTTCATGTAAATTTTACTTACAAGATTGACGTAGTTTTTTTTGTGACTTCGCGATTGTTTCTTGCGATAGTTATTTTACTATTAGAAAACCGTTATAATTTGCTGAAGAAGTAAAGTAAAGATGAAGTAAAACTGGTTGGTCAAAGTGCTCAGGGAAGGAATTCTTGTGTGCCTTAGCCGTGATGTGATGTGAGGGTGGGCAGACTTTTTCACAATCCTGCACAGCTTTATTCTCTTTGTTGTAAGTGGTCTCGCTGCTATCTATATTACCAGCTCGAGCTAGGATTCGAACCTAGGGCCTCGGTATGAGAAGCCAGCGCGCTACCCGCTGAACTTTCGAGGCCGGCCCTTTCGAAACAGTATATCGAAGTTGAAGACATTTGGACATAGGCTCAATGAGACCAAAGTTTCTTTTGTGAAATTTATATATTTAGAATCAATAAACTTCTCTTAAGGATCTGTTAAAAGCCTAAAAAAGGATACATTACAAAAGTTTGAAAGAAAGACATTTTTTGCGTTATGTAGATAATCTTCTCACCAGGCTTATCCACAAATCTTTAGATCATAATCTAGTTGCAAGCGTTACCGAATTAGAAATTTTCTTTGTAAAAAATTTGACTTTTGACTGAATTTTTAATCGAGCCGCAAGCCTTAGCGAATATTAAATTTTCTTTGTTAATGTTTTAATTTTATTTCTTTTTGTAAGTGTTTAGGCTGCGCTTTCTTAAATTGAAAAGGCTCTAGAAAATTATTTATTAAATTGTTTACAATTGCAATTTAATTAATTTATTTCATCATAAATCTCTTAATCTCTGAAATCATACATAAAAAATTTAATAATAAAAAAATTTAATAATAAAATAAAAAAAATTTAATTTGTGAGCTTTACAACACAAAAATTCCTACTTTTAAATTCCCACTTTCCTTATACTATACTCTCGCTTGAGTATGATTAAATCAGCGATTTTCATTTCAATGAGTTGACAAAATATTTTTTAATAAATTTCATTACTTAGAATTCACAATTGTTTTGCATGGCATTGACCCATGAAAATTTTTGTACTGACTTCCATATCCAACCAAATGCATGCAACCTACCTCAACGGTGACCACCGGCGCCGACAGACCAACGCCCAAGAGACACAAAATTATGCCACTTCACTGGGCAGGAAAATTCATTGTTTTGGGGGTCTTTTGGTTTATACTTTCCTTACTAAGGCCAACAATAATGCGGCAACATGTGGCAAGCGGCCCGGAAATTAAGCCATGCTTTATTATTTGCGGGTTTATATATATTTGTGTGTGTGGGTGTGTGTGTGTGTGTCTGTGCACATTTCAGCAGTGTAATAAAATTTTGATGCATTACTTGGCTGAGTTAATGAGCTGCCCGAACGCTGATTACTTTCACTGCCACGGTTGAGGCTCGACAAAATGAGCAAATGACAACAACAACAACAACAACAATAGGGGGTAGCAGACAAGCAAATGCATAACCATAACCACAATGCGGCAACAATAAAATCAGCACCCTAAACAGTAGCAACAACAACAATTACAATATGGCCATCTAGTTGCAACGAGAGTGGGGAGGGGGCAAAGAACGAGGCGAAACTGACCCGCCTTAATGAAAATTGTCCACACCTGTGGCTGCCACATGTGACGCTTTGTGTGTGGTATGCAGCGAAAATTTATGCTTTTGTTCCCCCTACGCCTCGCTGTCTCTCTCTCTCTAACGCTCTGCTGTTTGTGTGTCTGTCGCTTGTTTGGTCATTACATTGGCATATGTTTTTGTTATTGTTGCGTACTAAAGCGTAACACAATTAATTGCCCGAATTTTATTATCGCCAAGAGGCCACAAAATGAGTTTTCATATCAGCACCAACAGCAACAACAACAACAACAACAACGACACCAAGAATAACTATAATAATAACAATAAGTATGTGTTGGGCATGTGGTGCTGTTTTTGGGGGGCGACTGCAAGTTGTGCAGCTGCGTGCATACGCCCCCCGCCCCCCCAAACTTCACTATCGGCGCCTAACTACCAGCCAGTCAACCAGATGTGGCAGCATGTGGCGCACTATGAGGCATGACACCAACAACAACAAGCTATAGTGCTATAGCTTATTAACAACAACAACAACATTGATTATGTTGCGTACAACAACAACCAGCAACCGCAAGGTCTTTAAAATCGACCCAATTTATGTAGTTGCCAAAAATAAATTAACCCATACACAACCGCAACATAAAATGTGCACTTTAAACTTTCGCCCCTTTCATCCCTTTCACCCTCTTGCTGCCGCCCTGTGTCCTTTTACACGCCGCACAGTGTCGCGAGCGTGGCCAAAAATGTTAAAAATTAATGTTACTAAATGACTAAAATGAATATGACAGCCGACAGAGAATATCTCAACTAAGAAAAATCCCTTATCCGATCTTCAATATTCTACTCGGTTCCATTTTTATGTAGCTTCAAAGTTGATGTTAAAAAATACGCATTCGTTCCAAGTTTGTAGGTAATTCTTTATGCTGAATGAAAAATCAAATAAAAATATAATTTATGTACTAATATAGTCATATTATATATTAAATAAAACTTTGGAATTTTTCCTGTCTGTCAGTACTATTTTTTGGTTTGTGCTTTGAAATAACTGTGAAATCCCGTTACATTAAAAAATTACGTTTTTCGGTTTGCTTCTAACAAAGAACCAAAAGTTTGGTGGAAAAAAGTTTAAAAAACGTCAAAAAACACTATTTTAGTTCCAAACCTAAAATACTCAAAAAAGTATGTATTAACATAATCCGGAGTAATTTTTTGCCTTTAAGTGCCTATTTGGTTGTTATTCGCATTTTTCTAGTGACGCCTCCACTAAAAATATGTACGTGATTTTTTCGAAGTGTGGCGTAAAGCTGAATCCAGAAAGCGGTCAAATTGATTTTCTTCTAAATTTACTTAAAGATAAGGCGGGCGTTAATGTTAATCATGAACAAAAGCAAAGTTTGCGTCCCCACCTAAACAGTTCCTTTTTGCAGTGGCACCTACAGTCAAAAATTGTGATTTTTCGAAGTATGGCTTCCGACGTTCAATGAAAGTAGCGGCAAAGCAGCTGCTGAAATTATGAGCTGTATAAAGGACAAGGTTGCCACATTGTTCGTATCATCAAAAGTAGGCAGAATGCCATGCCCACTTTAAAAATTTAAACATTTATACCAAAATATGGTATCACAAGCTGAAAAAAATTAAACATGAATTCATAAAGGAAAAGTTTTGGCCAGTTTATATATATGCTCCAGCTGCCACGCCCACTTTAAGGTTTTAGAAATCTTACGAGTATCGCAAACAGCCTTCTAAAAAACAGTTTTAGTTTTAGTAAAATACGAAAATTTTTTAAAGTGGGCGTGGCAGATCGCCCTTTTTATTGTGAGTTTTTATGTAATTATTTTAAGCTCAAATACAAAATTTCATAATTCTATCACTAATATTAAGAAAGTTATTGCAATATTACAGTTCCTTTTGTATGGGAGGTGGGCGTGGCAGTGGTCTAATTTTAATGATTTTTTGTGAATTTCTTAATTTCCACCACGAAATAATCTCACCAAGTTTCATTGAAATAGGACAACGCTAAGTATTTTTGGCCACGGCTTATATGGGATTGCGACACTGTGCGCCGCATTGTCCCCAGCAAAGCACATTGTGTTGTAATTTTCAGGTTTTCACTACACCCCTCTCGCTCTGCTATTATCTTTCTCCCACCTTGTGCCACCGTTGCATCACTGCGAGCACTCTCGCATAAATTTGCACGCGTTGCATTGCTCCTTAAACGTTTTGCAGTGCGCGCTTAAGCACAGCGGTTGCGATACACACACACACACACACACACAGAAAAGCACCCCGACCACTCCTACCATGGGTCGCTGTTGTCGTCCCTAGCCTCACAGTTTCATAGTGCATTCTGCGGTTTTGCATGTGGGGCGCCGTGTGTGGCAAGTCACTTGTCATCTTAGTGTATTGGCCACAAACTGTGGCATACATAGTCCAGCTGTTGACTTTAGGGGGCACAAAGCAAGGGGAGACGTTGACAGTGGTTGCGGTCGTTGGGTAGCATCTTGAATTGAAACTTTTGGCTGACATGTCAAAATAATGAACACTTTGCTCAGCTGGCTGGCTGCTATCTGCTGGTTTGCCTTCGTCTCCCAATTCGCTGTGGCAAACTGCGTAACCACAGCGCAACAAAAGTGTCTGCCATGCGGCATGCAGCTTCTACTATAACAACAACAATCGATTGAAATGCGCTTGCGGTGCTCGAAGAACATCGAGCAATGAGCAACGAGCAACGAGCAACGAACAGCGGAAGCGCGCGCATTCTGATCAAAGCAGCCAAAGTTCGTATCGCCAGCTGGGCGCACACGCTTTGCCACCTTAACAAGACTATTGATTGTTGTTATTACAGGCATTAGTTGTTGTTGTTGTTGCACGCGTACGCAACACGTTATGCCACATTGAACGTGCCGCAAATGTGGTGTGGCAGCGAATTACTGGCAGCACATTTTCAATGCTGCGAACACATTTACACAAATGTTGTTGTTGTTGTTGTTGTTGTTGTTGTATTGTTTTAGCTGCCGTCTTGCTGCTGTCGCTGTCGTTCGTGCATTCATCAAGCCACCAACCAGCACAACATGTGCCACATGCAACAACCGCAATCAACGCTCACCGTCCACCGTCCACCGTTGCTCGTCGGCGCACTTCCGGCAATTATTGAGCAGCGTTTGCTTGCATTGATTCATGAAATTCTTTTCAACGTGTTTCCACACACACACAGACACACATGTGGCCCCTTTGCCTGTTCCCGCCCACTTAATTCAACTTGACCGTTAACTTTTGGATCGTTGCAGCGGCAAAAGTTTTTTCATGTTTCCTCGTTTTTTGATGCACGTAAACGCATAAAACTGGTTGTTGTTGTTGTTGGTGCTGTGTTTGCACCGTTCGAGCGCGCTCGTGCTTGGAATTCTTCTCAGCATTTATTGTTTTCTAATTTGTTGTTATTGCAGCGCGAATGCAAGTTGCTGCTGCTTCCGTTTGTTGGTGTTTTAGTTGTTGTCGTTGTGATTTTGTTGTCGCACATCAACACTAAAAATAAACTCATATAAAAAGCAACAACAACAACAATAATGAAAGTTGCAGTTACTTATAAAAAAATCAATGCGAGCAACGCCCACAGCAAACGCCAAGAAAAATAATCAGCAAGGCAACAGCTACAAAAACAACAACAACAACAACAATGAGTCGCACTAAAGCGCGCTGGTGTTAATGAATGACAGTGCGCACTGCTCTCTGTCATAAATTTTTTTTTTGGTGTTGTTGTTCTTTTTGTTTGGTTGTCGGTGTCGCTTTTGGCCATTGTCTGGTTAACGCCGTTGCGCACGTCTGCGCCTGTCCGCACGCCGTCACCGTCACTGCGCCACCGCATTGCATTGAATTTTGCGCGTGGGCCGCGTCTGACGTTCGCCTCGCAGCCGAAAGTGTGCGCCTTGGTTGTGGTTTTGTACTGCGTTGTTGTTGCTTTTTTGACGCTGCAACACAATCTTCCAGTTATTACAAATCCGTACACATTAAATGATAAAGAAATATTATACTGGAACAAAAATAACTCACCACCGACAGTCCAACAAAATATTGGCCAGTCAACGTTTTAAGCAAAAAAGCCAAAACTAAGAACAACAAACAAACAAACAAACAAATCTTTCATAATCGGCATAAAAACGCTGATTATTTTGTTTCCCACTTTTTTGTCATCTCTTGCACGGCCTCAGAGCCATCTCGCTCTCACCCATTCGCCTTTTGCTCGCTGACCTTTTTTTGTCGTTAGACATTTGTCTTTGCTTTCCATTTGTCTCGCTGTTCCTTCCACATGTGTGCGTCTTATTGATGACTCGATCTGCCGCAGTTTATCAATAAAAAACTATTAAATAATCACAATAAAAGATGGCCCGTAAAAAAACAAAAAAGAAGCCATAGCCATAGCCACCGAAATAGGCCATAAGCAATGCCAACTAAACCGAAAAAAAGAGTTATTGGAAATTTGTACAAAATACAAAAAAACCCCAGCGAGTACTAAGCTTTGTTATTCAAAACGGTTTCTTGTGCGTACAATTTCCGGCTGATTTTGTATGAATTAAATGTTTTTGTTAGTACATTTTTATAGTTTCAGGTTCGTTGATCTCTTTATGGCCACCCAATGCTTTTCCAAATAAATATTGCTATCTATTGGAAGCAGCTTAAAGTCACATAAACGAGAGTTTATACAGTCTTCAGATGCTCAGGGCTATTGTTGTACTTAATGCCCGTTTTAAGAGAAAACAGAGGCATCATCGGCAAATCAATTGTAGTACTTTTTTCTGGTATCTATTCACATCTTTCTTAAGGGAAAACAGATTCATCATCTGCAAGTTTATTATTGTTTCCTGTTTAAGTATCGTTTCACTTCTAAGAGAAAGCAGAAACACCATCTAGAAGTTTCCTGTTGTATTCTGTCCCAGGATGCCTTCACATACCTCTTGATGGAAACATCTAAAGTCTACCGTTGTGCTACTATTCTTTCTCCTCCTGCTTCTAAGCGGAAACAAATACGTGATTTTTAAGTCTACTGTCGCTCCTGGTCTTAGTAACCCTCCACATACCTCTTGCAAGAAAGCAGACTAAACATCTAAGAGTCTGTTCCTCTCTGTCCTAGTATCCCTCAGCTTCTAGAAACCAGAGACATGGCCTATAGATCTATTGTTGCACACTTTCCTAAAATCCTTCCACATACTTCTTAAGAGAAAGCAGAGTCATATAAGTCTACTGTTTTTCTGTGTTCTTGAAACCCTCCAGATACCCCTTGAGGGAAATCAGACTAAACATGTACAAATCTGTTCCTCTCTGTTCTAGTATCCCTCCGCTTCTAGGAACAAAAGACATGGCCTATAGGTCTGTTGTTGCTCATTGTCCTAGAACACCTCCATATACCTCTTAAGGAGAGCAGAGTCATCATTTCGCTCTACGAACCCCTTGAGGGAAAGCGGAGTCACCATATAGAAGTCTACTGTTGCTCCCTGTGCTGGTATCCTTCCACTTCTAAGAGGAATTAGAGACATGATCTATAAGTACTGTTGCTCTGTCTTAGAATCCCTCTACATACCTCTTGAAGGGAAGCAAGATTGTCATCTGCAAGTCTCCTGTTAAGCAGAGACATGTTCTATAGAATCCCTCTACATATCTCTTAAAAGAAAGCAAAGTCATCATCTTCAGGTCTAATGTTGCTCTCTGCCCTAGTATCCTTTTACTTCTTATAGGGAGCAAGGACATGTTTTAGAAGTCTACTATTGTTCTTTGTCCTAGAAACCTTCCATATTCCTCTTGAGGAAAAGCAGACTAAACATCACAAGTCACAAGTCTGTTGATCTATAAGTCTACTGTTACTCTATAGATTAGTATCCCTATACATACCTCCTGGGGGAAACAGTATTATGATCTACACGTATGTTACAAGTCTACATACTGTTGCTTACTGCCATTTTATCATTTCACTTCTAAGAGGAAGTAGAGATATTATCTATAAATGCTGTTGCTCTCTGTCCGAGAAACCCTCTACATACTTTTTAAAGGAAAGCGGAGTCATCATCTAAAAGTCTACTGTAACTCTTTGTCCAACTATCTTTCCATTTCTAAGGGAAAGTAGAGACATGATCTAGGAGTCTTCTAGTATCCCTCTACATACCTCTTGAGGGAAAGCAGAGTCATCATCTAAAAATCTACCGTTGCTCTCTGTCCTGGAATACCTCTATATACCTCAAGAGGAAAAGCGGAGTCATCATCTACAAGACTACTGTAGCTCTCTGCCCAACTATGTTTCTATTTCTAAGGGAAAGTAGAGACATGATCTATGAATCTACTAAAATCCGTCTGCATACCTCTTAAAGGAAAGCAGAGTCATCATCTGCAAGTCTACGGTTAATCTCTGTTCTACTATCTCTCCATTCCTAAAGGAAAGTAGAGACATGACCTATAAGTCTACTGTTGCTCTATGTCCTAGAATCCCTCAACATACCTCATAACGGAAAGCAGAGTCATCATCTACAAGTCAACTGTTTCTCTCTGTCCAACTATCTTTCCATTTCTAAGGGAAAGTAGGGACATGATCTATGAGTCTACTAGAATCCTTTTACATACATACCTCTTGAGGGAAAGCAGAAGCATCGTCTGCAATTCTACCTTAACACTTTGTCCTGGAATCCCACTATATACCTCAAGAGGGAAAGCAGAGTCATCATCTGTAATTCTACGGTTACTCTCTGTCCTATTATCTCTCCAATCCTAAGGGGAAGTAGAGACATGATCCATAAGTCTACTGTTGCTCTGTGTCCTAAATCCCTCTACATACCTTTTAAAGGAAAGCAGAGTCATCATCTACAAGTCTATTGTTATTCTCTGTCCTGGAATCCCTCTACATACCTCAAGAGGGAAAGCAGAGTCATCATCAGCACGTCTAATGCTACTCTCTGTCCTATTATCTTTCCACTTCTTAGGAGAAGTACAGATATGATCTTTCATTCCACTATTTCTCTCTGTTCTCCCTCCTCTGTCCAAAATTTTGAGGGAGAGCAGAGTCATCATCTGCAATTCTACTGTTTTCTCGATTCTAGTACCCTTTAACATCTCTTTGTGTGGAAGTGGAAGCAGAGACATCTTTTCAGAAGAGGTGGTACTCCAACCAAAGAGGAGCACCTTGCAATCGAAGCTTATCAAAGGAGGAGAAAGTGCAATAGGACGATAGTCCCAATGAGATAGAAACTAGGAACTATAAATGCTAAGGAATTAAGTTCAGTATTTGAGAACCTTTGAGATCTTTTTACTTTGAGATCTGAACGCATTGTTTAATATAAAACTTTGGTAAAACTCCCAGTTATTTTATTTTCAAGCAACATATCTCAATAAATAAGGTATCAGTGTCCTGGTGGTGAAATGGATAGAGTCCAGGGAACGAAGCTACAAGAAAACTCTTGAGCACCTTATTTGTACCTGTTTCGTAACTACAATGTTTAGAACTTAATTGGGATCCTTTAGTCTCGTTGGGCTGGAGGACACTTCGAGGCTGGGAATCAACTAAAATAATTCAAATTTTGTAGATTTAACCTACGCCTCTATAATAAACTCATTGGAGCCTACGAGTAATTTTGTTGGCCTTTTTGATATTACCGAACAAAACTTAGTTCTAGTTTTGTCGAATAGTTTTTGCGTGACTGCTTACTGCTTACAACAGTTCATGCAGCAAATATTCGCATCCTATCGCTTAGATTCAACTGACTGCAATTAAATTGCATCGACAATAATCAGCAATTTGAACACTTATCGTCGATTTTAATTACACAAAATTCAGTGAAAAATTACAATTCGTACTCTAACACAAATTCAGCGAGTTATCCAACATTTGAGTTGATAGTTTGACAATTCGATTTGACGGCATATCGACGACTGCGGATGGACAGCGAACATGCGCGGTGTTGGTTTTATCACACCTCACACCGCTTAATTAAGTGCCAACCTGTGCTGTCTGACTGGCTGGCCGACTGAGTCGACTCGACTGGTTGGACACCGCAGTTGCGTTTCTGTGGCTGCAGTGTTGTTGCAAATCTTATGGCAATTTGCGGTCCACTTTGGCCACTTATCCAACTGACCTCGTTTCGCGAGACGACAGCAGCCACTGCACTCGCGTACTTGCAACACTTGCAACGGCGGGCAGCCATTAAATGCAGCCCAATTAAAGTCACAAATCAATTTCATATTCTACCACAGAAAAATATATAATTTACCGCAAAAATTTGTATTTACGAAAAGTGGCATGCAACAACAACAACAACAAATACGCCCAAGTAGCCAAGGAATTTTGTTGCTGGTTGGGGCAAAATTTGAGAGCAGTGTTGCGTCGATTTAGTGGAAACGGTGGCGGGGGAAGGGGGTGGTGCGCAAAAAATGAGCAACAAATTCATGAATGAAAAGTGCTAATGTTTGTTGTTGTTGTTACTTAGTTACCACAGCAATGGGGTTTTTTGTTGCTGTTGCTCAATTTTTAGCCATTTTGCAAGTCAGTTTTGTGGCGGTTTTTATTTGCGTTTGGTTGGGTTTGTTTTTGTTTATTGTTGTTGTTGTTGCAGTTGTAGTGCAGCAATAAAATTGCAGCCCACACGCACTGAGAAATCGGCAACGACAATAAGACAAAAACAACAACAATAAAAAAACAAAAAACAACAAATTAAATGAACAACAACAAAACTGAGTATAGAGCAAGTTGCGGAAGGCAAGCAAAACAAATAATTACAACAACAATAATAATAATGAAATCTCCATAAGAAACATAACAACAATACCGACTGGTCACAACAACAACAACAACAAGACATGTGTCAGCGTTAGCGTAAATGGGGCGTGTAGGTGTTGGTGGCAAGTCCGGCTGACTGGCAAATGAGCTAAAAGCGACTCTCGCTGGCGAAAAAGCCAAATGCTGACTTTGGCGCTTTGTATATGGTTTCATTGAGCGACTGGTACAATGGCAGATAAACCAACAAGCAGACAAAGAGACAAAACGACAAGGAGACAGACGTGCAGGCGGCGATCTGGACGGACAATGTGCTGCCTACACGCCCCACAAAAATTCAAACCAAAATAATTCCAAAAAGTTGTCTCAACGCAATCATTGTTGTTGTTGTTGCGTTCGACTTGTGGTTGTTGTAAAGCATATGTTTTCACGCGCCAAGCACAAGAACAACAACAACAAAAAACCCGAACGCGCTGACAGTAGTGGGCAGTGGCAGCAGCAGCAGCCGCACTAACACTAACACACTTTACTTGGCCGACAGTGCTGCATGCGGGGCGGACAGAGCGACAGTTTAGCGTTAGTTAAGTTAGTGTTTTATCTGGTTTTGGACATGCAGTTGCCGCACTGGGTGTAGACACTTACACACAGTCACATTTCCACTACGCCAACAGACTTTTTCGTTTTTGCTGTTAGCAACAACAAAAAGCTAAAAAAAAACCAACAACAAAGACAAAAACTAGCACAAAATTGGAAATTGAAAATGTGCGCGATAAGCGCGACACTTTGTCGATTGCAGCAAAAGTGTACAAAACTTTTCAAATAAATTGATTAAAAAAAAATTAAATTAAATAAAAAAAAAATAGAAAAAATAAGATTAAGAAAATGTAACTGTCAAACGTTGCTGTCGCTGCGACAAGTGTGGCAATGCTTGCAAAAATTTTCCGTACATATGTAAGCTTTAGTGGTTTTGTAAGTTTTGCTGAGTATTTTTCTGTGTGTGTGTGAGTGACTATTTATTTAGCTGTAACTGTACAGTGCGACTTGAAAGTTAAACATCGATTGGCATAAAAACGAGGGACGAGTGGGTGCAATGAACGGTAAATAATTTTTATGTCACCTAAGGTAGATGCATAAGTAATGCTTATAGTGTGTTGGAAAAGTTTTTGCATTAAGTGCATTAATGCTTAACCCTTTCGACCCCGAATTTTACCCTATCTCTCGATATTACTTTTTGGTATTTAAATCATGAAACACTTTCCTAAGAAGTGTACACACGACATTTGAGGTCGCCACGCCCCTTAGTTAGAGTTCTAGAGCTAGTTTACTTTTGAACAACTTAACTTAAAACGGGTTAAATATATTTTGTAACAATATTTTTTTAATTACAGAAAAATTATCTAATATTTATGGAAAAATACCAAATTATCACTTTTTGATTTTATTTAAAAAAAAACAGGGTTTTGATCATACGCGCCCAATTCGTGGACTTCAATTAGAACACAAACTTTCCCTGATATCGCTGCAAATTATTGGAAATTATTTTTGCGATAACAGTAAAATTTTTTAAATTTGCTTTGAATTCACTTCTAAAAATATTAATTTGTTGGTGCCTACTTAAGTTAAACCCATAAATCAATCGTAGCTTTTGCTATAAGATGCCAAATAGGTGAAGTTGCTCTCAGGCAACTTTGGGGTCGAAAGGATTAAGGTTCATCCACGAACACCTCCGACACAAAGGCAAAGAATGAACAGAGAACACTTTAATAACTTAGTCGAAACTTTCCTGATACGAAGGCATCTCTCTTCAGAGATGATAGAAAGCAACCCCATTATCCAGACTGCTAGCTAGATTAAGTATCCACCCTAACAAAATTACAATCGATGAACTTAATCAATAGGAGACATTTGCCATGATGAGACCCTATGCTTCAATAATCAGGAACTTAGATAATTTGAAGTTTGTTACATTTTGCAATGCAATGAAACATCTTTTTAGATTACCGCACAGTCTTTGTTGTGTTAATTAACTCTCCAGGGCCTTTAGAATTGTTTTGTTATCGCTGCATAGTGATGGGGAGTTTCAGTTATAAGGTGTCTCAGTTGCCAGTTGCGCAGTTGTCCCAGTATTAAAGTCTGTATATCCTAAACTAATGAAGTTAGAAGGACGAAATTCGAGGATGTGGTAGTGTACACATTAGTCCTTAAGATCCATTTTTTTCAAAAAAAACTATTGGAAATTTCCAAGGATATTCAAAGATAATGTTTTAAAAAGACATTTTCAATACCTCCTCGTTCTTTTTTACCAAAACATTAAATTTTCTGAGATTCCAAGGATTTTTCTCCTTCATTTGATATCCATATTGCTATCCTACAAAGCGCTCAATTTTTAAAATCATTTTTTGAAATAAACATGTCCTTGAAATTTCATAGTTTTTTTTTAAAAAATCCTGACGTCAGAGAGAAAAACTAAAGAGGCAGTTTTACTACATTTGGCCCCCCAGTTTTTCGAGTATATAGATTTTTTGTGTGTTTTGAAATATTTTGATTTTTGTCGCACGGTGTTATTAAACATAGAGATTGTTAAACGCAAAGGATGAATGCGTAATTTTTGTGAAAATAATCTATTCCTTGAAGCGATTTCCAGACCATATCATCTCCCGAAGTTCCAATGTCAACTGTTCAATAATTGTGCACTGTCAACAAATTTTTCCTTCTGGGGTTTTTGAAATATTTGGTCTATACGAATAAACCACTAACGAATTCCTGAATTCAAGACCGATATCCAACGCATTATTGGTGAGATAAAACCACAACTTTGTCAAAATGTAATGGAAAATTTCATGAAAAGAACAAAGGCCTGGAATCAGAGTCGCGTGGACCTTTTGCTGGATATTTTCTTTCATACTGAATCGGATACTTCCACATTTTTTTAAATGTGTTTGCATCACTGTTTTTTCCAACATTTCAAGTTTCACCAGCCTGAGCTAGGACTCGAACCTAGGGCCTCTGGTATAAGAAGCCAGCGCTGAATTTTGAATTTATCACTACTCACTGGACTATCGAGGCCAGCTACGACGGATTTTTAAATTAAATCATGCAGTTTCATTCAAAGTTGGCATTAATCAATTAGTTTTTAATCAATTAATTAATTGATTAATCAAATTAATCAATTAGTTTTCTAATCAATTAATTAATTTGATTAATTTTAATCAAAAAAAATTTATAATTATTAAAATAATCAGGTTCCCTTCCAAATTCTCTCTGAATTCAACCATCTAAATGGCATCTAGTTGAGCTTTAGCGGTCTTGAAGCCTTTATTTGTTGTCTTATTCAATCTTAGATAAGGAACTGGTATTGAAATATATATCTTAAATCAGGGGCGCTCATATGATTTCATATGAGGACTGGAAATTTTTGAAACCATATTTGCCATTCAAAAATTTTGGGAACAAATGCAGAATATTACACCGTCTTAAAACATAAAATAATACGTTTTTATATTTCATTGTAAAGGGAATTTCACAGGCTATAATATGGTAGCAAACTTATAATAGCTTTATAATAGGTTTTTTCGAGAAAAAATTCCGTTTTTAAAAAATTTTTATTAAAAAAAATTGTTTTGCTTATAACTCATTATTGGTATATCTTACATGTCTAATATTATACATCATTGGAATGAGAAAAAAAATACCTTTCATATGACACCTATATTGTTAGAATCGGTTGATCATTTTTTGAGAAATTCGTTTATATAACTGGAACTTTGGGGGCCGCCCACGCCCTCTGTGAATGTTTCCGCGTCAAAATTTTATGTTTTTAAGATTACAAAAATACTCCTATTTCCGATAAAAACAATTTTTCAGAGGGTGTTGTATTCTGCATTTAAGCCAAATTTTCTAACCGAAATTGGAAAAGTTTGAACTCTCAAAATTCCTCTTTCTTGCGCCACTGCCAGAAATATTATATAACACGTTTTGTTATAACACTTTCACTGGTTTTCAATACACTTGCGCCTCATACTTTTTGCTTTGACTGTATGCGTGCCCACAGTTGCGAGTAGTGTCACCAGCGCTCAGTCGTTCTGGCCCGAACGATGCAAACGCCAACGTTGATGAGTCAAGTGTTTGACGTTACACTTGGCCGCATCGCTGTCATCTCGTCTGTGGCTTTTGCTGCACGATGCCTTTTTCGACGGCAATGAGTGCACGAAAAACACCGAAATTCGTCGTCTTTATTTTTGGCGCATTTTGTTTTTGCTTTACAATATTTTTGGCAAACATTTCTGCACGCTCATTTCTGACAGTTGAATAGTTTCGAATTGTCACTTCCAATAGTGTTGCCACACACGCAAACACACTCACACACACACACACAGTCGCACATGTAGGTCACAAAATATTGACAGTGTCAATGGGCAGCGACGGTAAAGTGGCGACCGCTGCTGCGTCAGCTTTGACTTCGTTCGGTGCGTGACCCATTCTTCTGTGCAACGCCCCAGCGCTTTGTTTTTGACATATGTGAGCGTCATTGTTTGACAGTTGAGCTGTTGGTGAGTGCGTAGCGGGGCTGCCGAGCAGATTAGAGCGTTTTATGTGTTGGAGCAAAATTGTGCTTGCCACACACACACACACACACGCACCCACTGGACCGCCGACATTCCTGTGGCATGCAACGATGGAAAAACTAAATAAATATAAGAAAAAACCTAAACGCAACAACACGCAGCGAAAATAAAATGAAATAGAATAAAAGAGCATAAAAGCAAAAATAATAAAAGCCGCAAACTACATGCCACAGCAAGCCGCAACTTGCATGTGGCAAGTATGCGTGTGCATGTGTGAGTGTGTGCGGCATCCATAAAAGTTGACATTTGACACAAGATGTGCGAATTGTTGTTTGCGCTTTTTTGTTGTGGGCCGCCTCGTCGTTTGCGCGCGTCTTTTGTGCTGGCTGACTCGGAGGTTGGTTGGTTGGTTGGTTGGCGTTGCCGGAAGATGACATATTATCATCCTTGATTACTGTCGCAACAAACACGCAACATGCTGCCGTTGTTGGCCACCCGACGCAGCGACCAACTTGCCGGCCGCGCAGCGTACCACGACGACGCAGATAAATGAGTGGCACCGGATGGCAACAATAATGCGCGCTGACAAAATGTGCTTCAGCTGCGGCTGCCGCTGTCACTGGGTGCGTCGTTCGGTGGCAGCGTTTTTGCGGTTCTCTCATTGATTGAGCGAGCTCGGCGGCCGCATGCTTGCCGGTGTCTTTGTGTGTGTTTCTGTATGTGTGTGTTTGTGTGCGTGCAGTAGCGCAATTGACAACAGGACATTGCCACATCCGCTGGCATAGTTGCTCTCATAAGCGCCAGTTGACAGTGAACCACATATTCAAAGCCATATGGGACAGTGACGGAATGTGGCAAGTGGCAGGCAGCCAGTGCAAAAGTTGCCTCTACGAGGTGCACACATACATACAAATATGTGTATGTGTATGAATGGGATGGCGTTGTGTGAAGTTTTTGCTTTGTTCTAATCAAACACCACGGAAATTGTGCGCGTGTGGCAGGAATTTTGGTCACATGTGGCAAAAGTTTTCATGCCATGTTTAGCTGTTGTCTGTCCTGGTTTATTCTCGGCAACATTTCCACCTGGATACAGTTATTTGGAGCAACGATATCAACAGCAAACGGTGCAAAGATATTTTCAGGACTCGTACTAACTAATGCTTTCAATAATTGTGGAATTGTGTATTGTTTGCTTGGAAATATAGAATTTTTTTGGGACTTTGCACTACGGAATTGTCGTTGCAAATTCCTCAACTTGCAAATGATTCTCAGTCCTAATTTTTGCATGTGAGGACCTCTCAGATGTTATAAAGCTGATCCCATTTTTACGTATCTTATGAACAGATTCTGGAAAAGGCATTTTTGAAGGTCTTATGAACTAGAAAAGAGCTTTTCCTTGAGACATTGGACTATCTGAAGTACCATTGAAAACCCCCAACTTGGCAAACGAATTTTGGATTAAAATTTTAAATTTTATGATCTGTCAGATTTTTTAAAGATTGACTCCACTTTTGTTATGCTGTGACCAGACTTTGAGAGAACTAATTTTCAAAGGTCTTTTGAACTCAAGAGCGCTTTTCCTTAAAATTTTGGACTACGGAACTGCCATTGAAAACCCCCAACTTTGCAAACGAATTTTGGATTAACATTTTAAATTGTATGATCTGTCAGATTTTTTAAGATTGACTCCTTTTTTGTTATGCTGTGAACAGACTCTGGAGAAGTAATTTTCGAAGGTCTTTTTGACTCGAAAAGAGCTTTTCCTTCAAATTTTTTACTACTGAACTGTCATTGCAAATCCCTCAATTTGCAAACGAATTTTGGATTAAAATTTTAATATTATGATCTGTCAGATTTCTTAAGATTGACTCCACTTTTTTATGCTGTGAATAGACTCTGGAGAAGTAATTTTCAAAGGTCTTTTTGACCCGAAAAGAGCTTTTCCTTCAAACTTTGGACTACTGAACTGTCATTGCAAACCCCCAACTTTGCAAACGAATTTTGGATTAAAATTTTACATTTTAGGATATCCCAGATTTTATAAGATTGACCCCACTTTTTGTATGCTGTGAACAGACTCTGGAGAAGTAATTTTCAAAGGTCTTTTTAACTCGAAAATAGCTTTTCCTTGGAACTTTGGACTACTGAACTGTCATTGCAAATCCCTCAACTTGCAAACGAATTTTGGATTAAAATTTTAAATTGTATGATCTGTCAGATTTTTAAAGATTGACTCCTTTTTTGTTATGATGTGAACAGACTCTGGAGAAGTAATTTTCGAAGGCCTTTTTGACTCGAAAAGAGCTTTTCCTTCAAGCTTTGGACTACGGAACTGCCATTGCAAACTCCCAACTTTGCAAACGAATTTTGGACTAAAATTTTAAATTTTATGATCTGTCAGATTTTTTAAGATTGACTCCACTTTTGTTATGCTGTGACCAGACTCTGGAGAAGTAATTTTCAAAGGTCTTTTGAACTCAAGAGCGCTTTCCCTTCAAGCTTTGGACTATCTGAAGTGCCATTGAAAACCCCAACTTTGCAAACGAATTTTGGACTAAAATTTTAAATTCTATGATCTGTCAGATTTTTTAAGATTGACTCCACTTTTGTTATGCTGTGAACAGACTCTGGAGAAGTAAATTTCAAAGGGCTTTTTGACCCGAAAAGAGCTTTTCCTTCAAATTTTGGACTACTGAACTGTCATTGCAAATCCCTCAATTCGCAAACGAATTTTGGACTAAAATTTTACATTTTAGGATCTCCCAGATTTTATAAGATTGGTCTCACTTTTGTTATGCTATGAGCAGAGTCTGAAGAAGGAATTTTTAAAGGTCTTTGTGATCTCGAATAGAGCTTTCCTTGGAGTTTTGGACTACTGAACTCTCATTGCAAAACTTTCAAACTTTGGCAACGAATTCAAGATTTACATTTAAAATTTGAGAATCCCTCAGTTTTTGTAAGGTTGATTCTGCATTTGATTATCCTTTCGACAGACTTTAAAGAAGTATTTTCTAGGGTCTGTTCGGGTCTTTTTGATTTCAATGTCAGTCTACGGAACTCTTATTGCAAAAGTCTAACTTCGAAAATGAATTTAAGATAATTTTTTAATCTCAGTATCTCTCAGATTTTGTAAGAATGAACTCACTTTTGGTATTCTATGAACAGACTCTGGAGATGAATTTTTCAAAGGTCCTTTTGATCAAGAAAAAACTTGAACTTTGAACTAAACAGAAGAGGGAATTTTCGAAAGCCTTTTTGATTTCGAAGAGAACTTTTCTTGGAACTTTGGACTACTGAACTCGCAAGACTAAAATTGACTACTTCAAGACTAAATTTTACAATTTCAGGATCTCTCAATTTTTGTAAGGTTGGTCCTGCGTTTCAACATACTTTGGAGAAGTATTTTCAAGGGTTTTTTTGATCTCGATCTCAGTCTACTGAACTCTCATTGCAAATCGCCAACTTTGCAAATGAATTAAAGACCGAAATTTTAAATTTCAGAATATTTTAGATTTTGTAAGAATGATCCCACTTTTGGTATCCTATGAACAGACTCTGGAGATGAATTTTTAAAATGGTCTTTTGATCAAGAAAGAAACTTAAATTTTGAACTAATGAACTGTCTTTGCAAAATCCCCATCTTAGCAAATATATCTGGGATAATAAACAAAATAATAAAAATAAATAAAAAAATAAAAGAAAATAAATTAAAAAAAAATAAATCTGATTTTTTAATGTAAAAAACTCTCAGATGTGTAAGGTTGATCTCACTTTTGGTATTCAATGACCAGGGAATTTTCGATGGTCTTTTTGATATCGAATAGAACTTTCTTTGGAGCTCCAGACTACTGAACTCGCACTGCAAAACCTCCTACTTTAGCAACGAGTTCAAGACTTAAATTTGAAATTTGAGGATCTTTAAGTTTTTGTAAGGTTGCTGCTGCATTTGATTATCCTTTCAACAGACTTTAAAGAAGTATTTTAGAGTGTCTGTTCGGGTCCTTTTGATCTCAATGTCAGTCTACTGAACTCTTATTGCAAATCGCCAACTTAGCAAATAAGGTTAATACCCAAATTGTAAATGCTAGAATCTCTCAGATTTTGTAAGAATGATCTTACTTTTGGTATCCTATGAACAGACTCTGGAGATGAATTTTTCAAAGGTCCTTTTGATCAACAAAAAAACTTGAACTTTAAACTACTACTTTGAACTACTAAATCTGAAGACTTATGTTAATTTTTAAATGTGAAAATCTCCCAGATTTGTAAGGTTGATACCTTTTTTTGGTATTCAGACTCTGAAGAAGGATTTTTTGAATCTTTTTGATCTCGAAAAGAACTTTTATTGGAACTTTGGACTACTGAATTGCGCATTGCAAAACCTCAACTTTGACAACGAATTCCAGACTTAAATTTGAAATTTGAGGATCTCTTAGTTTTTGTAAGGTTGATCCTGCATTTGATTATCCTTTCAACAGACCTTGGAGAAGTATTTTCGAGGGTCTGTTCGGGTCTTTGCAAATGAATGAATGCATGAATTTAAGACCCTAATTTTAAATGTCAGAATCTTTCAGAAAAAGATCTCAAAGATCTCATTTTTGATATCCTATGAAAAGACTATGAAGATGAATTTTTCGAAGGTCTTTTTGATCACGAAAAACACTTTTTCTTGGGACTTTGGACTACTGAACTGTTACTGTAAACACCCAGTTTTGCAAACGAATTTTAGACTTAATCTTTATATGTCAGGATCTTTCAAATTTTGTAAGGCTGATTCCAATTTTTTATATTAAATAAACAGACTTTGAAGAATAAGTTTTCAAAAGTCTTTTTCATCTCAAATCTGCCTTTGATTGTCGCATAATGTCAACCGTTCGTTAAATCGTTGCACAACCACACAGCGTGTTGTATTGTTGTTGTTGTTTTTAATGCCTATATAAGCCACATGCGTTAGTGGCATAAAGACCAAGCAGTGATGCACACAGCATTTCATTTTGGGGGATTTTGCGTTCAACTTTTAAAACATATTTTTCCCTCAAACATTTTTGTTTTTGGAAAGCTTGAAGCCCCAAAGCCCTCTTCGCTCTGTGTGCCACTGAAACCAAGCAACGAGCACCGAGCATTGAGCATTTAATTTCCATTTCACGGACTGTCATTTATTAAATAAATAAATAAACAAATGCAAAACAATAATAACAACAACAACAACATATGGAAAAACCATGTTGCAGATTGCACTTGCCGCACTGGCGTGAAATTATTGCGGTAAACAGCTGCAGCGCCACCAACTGCTGTGATATGTGACTACCACAGCCGGCCGGTCGGTCGGTCGGTCGGTCCGCACTCGAATCGAACGTAATTGCCACATGCGACGCATTGCACGCGCAGCGGGAGAGCATTTGCAGCGTTGAATGCAATATGCGGCAACAACAAAAATAGCACTAAAAGTATCAACAAAATTATTTAAACCGAAACACACACACACACACATACAGTGAGGCACTCGAGCCACATGTGTGTGGCATATGCACGCACAGGAGTTGCCAGTGCCGCAGTGCATTTGAAGTTGCGCCAACGGGTTGCGCCTGCAACATGCAGCAACCGTGAGTGACGGTGCACCGGTGCCGCCGGAGAGCAAATCCATGTTTGGGAACTTGTTTTGGGAGGTTTTTTCTGTTTTGGTAGCTAATTGCGATAAGACCCGAAAAATTAGCGTTTTTCGGGCAAATGTTTCGAGTGTTGCATACATACACACACACACACACACATCTATTTATTGCGGCGTATTTCGGTTGGCTGTTTGGAAAAGTCAACTAAAAACAACAGCATGGGGCACTGATATGTGTGGCACGCACTTAATTTTAGAAAATTTTATGCTACCGGTGCGGCCGCTGCAGAGGTTGCAACACACGGAGCGGGCGCATAATTTGTGGCCAAAATTAGAGTCTCCATAAAGTTGGCTAGAACAAATCTTTCTATTGGAGCTACAAAAACAACATCAATTTAAAGAGGAACTTCTTGAATTTTAAATTTACATAGTTTGCTTTGCTTCAGTTTAATGCTTCGAATAGATTCAAGTAAATATTTTGCAGTTTCATGTAGATTTCTATCTCACGCACAGAATGTGCCATTTCAATTGGCATGTCGATTGAGTACTGAAACTACAGGCTTCCTATTTTGCTATTTTTAGGGCATCCATGTCGAATTATGGACCTCCTACTGTGGATCTCTTCGCTTCGAGTGCTTTGATTCCTTTGATCGAGTTCTTTTATTTACTCTTAGGATCGAATTCGTTGCTTGCTATGGACTGAATTTCTATATAATATTTCTAGATATCGTCTTATTGAGTTTTAAGCCATCACTTAGTGCGGTCTTGAGGCAACATTAACCAACTCTTGCTTTGTTATTGTCGAGTGTTTGATGTTCATGATGACGTTGAACTGAGTTCTGGGCTCCTTGTCTTCAAACTTTTAAATTCACATTATCGACTTGGTGCATTCTTCCTCTAATTTTTTAAATTCATATAACTATCATTGGTTTCTGAATTTAGAACAAAATATTAATTTAAAGAATCCATAATAGTTTTACATTTAAATGTTGTTATTCCCGTAGTAAGCTTTGGGAATTCTAATAGTCAAGTTATCATTTCGGCTTATTGTTAAAATCAGTTTTATTATTCTAATTTATTATTACAGATTTTTTCATTTAATAATTTTCAGACTTTGACTTTCAAACTAACAATATACGTCATTAGTTTGTTAGTAAACTTTCGGGCTTCTGCTCAAACTATCAAATTTTCATTGTTGCTTCCTTCTAAGTAAAGATTGGGTCTTCTTCTCTAATTGTCACATTTTCATGGTTGGTTCCTTCTTTGTAAACCTTGGGTCCCCCTTTTTTGGTTTTTGAATTTTCATCGCTGGAATTTTTTTCTAAAATGTTGGGTCTACTTCTCGAATTGTTAAATTATAGTCGAAAGTTCTTCTCTACAATACAAAGTCTTTAGTGGTATTCTTGTAGATTTTTGTTTTTTAATTGATGAAATTTTTGTCATTAAATACCAATTAAAAATTATCAATAAATTTGTCTTTCTTCAATAAATATTTCATGCTATTTAGCTCTTGGCTTTCTAACTATTGCTCATTTTTAGTTTTGTATGATGATTTCTTGATCTTTGATTGTTGATGTTCTCGCAAATTGTGCATATTTCCTTTCCAGTTGTCGAAACCTCTCGAGGCTTATATATTTTTGTCGAGATTAAGGCTTACATTAGTTAAGATATTTGAGATTTTTTGTACTCAATGTTGAGTTATAAATAGTACTCAATATCATTAAATATACACAAAAAATTGAAAACTTAACTGTACTAAAAGAACTCAATATTGTTTTTTCATTGGCACTCAAAAGATATTAAGGACTTAATATTGAAAACTCAACTATGAATGAATGTACTCAATATTGAGTTATTATTAGTACTTAGTGATATTCAAAATTGACAAAATTTAGATATTAATTGTACTAAAAGGACTCAATATTGAGTTCTCATTGGCACTCAAAGAGATATTGAGGAGTTATTAATAATACTCAATACTGCTCTAAAGAAAGAAAGCACTCAAAGCACTAAAGAAAAACACTCAGTATTGAGTTCGCATTGGCACTCAAAGAGATATTGAGGACTTAATATTGAAAACTCAACTATGAATCAATGTACTCAATATTGAGTTATACAAAATATTCAATACTATTAAAAATACCAAAAATTGAGATCTTAATTGTACTAAAAGAACTTAATATTCAGTGCTCATTAGCACTCAAAAAGATACTGAGGTATTAATATTCAGAACTCAACTATGAATCAATGTACTCAATATTGAGTTAAAAATAATATTCAATACTATTAAAAATACAAAAAAATTTAGACCTTAATTGTACGAAAAGGACTAAATATTGAGTGCTCATTAGCACTCAAAGAGATACTGAGGTATTAATATTGAGAACTCAACTATGAATCAGTGTACTCAATAAATAATATTCAAGACTATTGAAAACACAACAATTGAGATCTTAATTGTACTAGAAGGACTTAAGATTGAGTGCTCATTGGCACTCAAAGAAATACTGAGGTATAAATATTGAGAACTTAACTGTGACTTAATGTACTTAATATTGAGTTATTAATAATACTCAATACTACTCGAAATACAACAAATTGTACTTACTAAAAAACTCAAAATCGAGTTCTTATTGGCACTCAAAGATATATTAAAGACTTAATATTGAAAACTCAACTAAATATTGAGAAATCAACTTAATATTGAAAACTAAATAGTTATTGAAAACTCTAAGAACACAATAAACAGCGCTTAGGAACTCTTGGGAACCCAAGTTAAATTCTAAAAAATATCCAGAAATCCATATTGAGTTATTTAAGTACTACTGAGAACTCATTGTTGAGTTTTTTGAGTACTTATTGAATTCAATTCTTTTTTGAGTACTTTTTGAATTGAATTCTCAATAACTCATTACTGAGTTCAAGAACTATTGAGAACTCAATTTAGAGTGTTTCAAGTAGACCGGCAGACGCTCGAAGTTGTTCATTAAAAATTTTTGTTGACTTAGGTCTAAATTGAACTCAATTTGTTGTAAAAAATCTCCATCTTCATCGCAATTATTGCTAAATTTCATTTAAATAGAGTTCGATTCCCCATACAACGATTTGCAATTTCATTCACAATGGACAGAACCAAAACGAAATTACGAAACTACCAAAGGCGAAAGACTCTTTAATATTTGTTGACTCTGAAATTTCGTATGAAAAATCATGTTCATTAGTATGATGTTGAGTTAATATTACTAAATGTTTGATAAATGTTGTCAGGAACATTTTTTGTACATAAACAGAAAACCCATTTTTTTCTGTAAAAAAAAAAATTTTCGATAAAATTTTCGATAACAGAGTAAGCTAAATTGAGTGTGTGTGTGAACAGAAAAACCGATAACTCAATTTGAAATTAATTTATTATTTATTTATTTATTATTTATTTATTATTTATGATTTATTATTTATTATTTATTATTTATTATTTATTATTTATTATTTATTATTTATTATTTATTATTTATTATTTATTATTTATTATTTATTATTTATTATTTATTATTTATTATTTATTATTTATTATTTATTATTTATTATTTATTATTTATTATTTATTATTTATTATTTATTATTTATTATTTATTATTTATTATTTATTATTTATTATTTATTATTTATTATTTATTACTTATTATTTATAATTTATTTTTTATTATTTATTTTTTACTATTTATTATTTATTATTGATTATTTATTATTTATTATTGATTATTTATTATTTATTATTTATTATTTATTATTTATTATTTATTATTTATTATTTATTATTTATTATTTATTATTTATTATTTATTATTTATTATTTATTATTTATTATTTATTATTTATTATTTATTATTTATTATTTATTATTTGTTATTTATTTTTTACTATTTATTATTTATTATTGATTATTAATTATTTATTAAAACCGATAACATTATTTAAAACTAAATTGTTCCAATTTATTTTGCTGTTTGAACAGAATGCTACATTCTCGTTTCTTTTCAATACAAAATTCAAATCGTTTTAATTTCCTTCTCATTTTTGCTGTCGAATTACATAATTTTCAACCCGAGCCTTTTTAACTCAACTTTCTTAACCTCAAATTTTTCAACTACATCTGAAGATTTCTTCCACTCTTGAAAGCTTCAAATCAGCTTTATTTGAAAATTTTAAACTTCTGTGTCTTACAGCTCAAATCGACTAATAATCGACCACCTGCGAATTGCATTTTAACACCAACAATGCAACTCCATCTCGCTTTTATAGGCGACAGCTTGTTTCGGCTGATATCGTCGGCACCATTTTACAGTTGTTCGTTATTTTAGTGCGTCGCTATCGGTTGTGCTCTGCAGCCACTTCAATTTGTTGTTGTTATTGCACTGCGTTCGAAAGCCTCACCTGCCTTTTGTGGGCGGCCTACGCATTCGGTTGAATGGTTTGGCAATTGCTGAAAAAAACTACACTCAGAGCGAACGAGAGAGAGAGAGAATGAAAAGAGGGTGGTGGGAGGGATGTGCGCACTGCAATTGACCACTTTTGGCATACTTGGCAGTCATAAAAAATGCCGCAGAAATAAGGCTGCAAAAAATATTTCGTGTATCTTCATTTTATGGTTTATGACACAAACCCACACAGACACAGGCAGCCACTCATAAATACACAAATACATGCACATAAATACACATTTATGCGCAAGCACGCACATTTACAACACCCTGCCCACCTCCCACAAACACACACACACACACAGATGCCAACGAATATTTGCGGACCCGAAAAATCGAGAGTCACTGCAAAGTGCGTTTGATCCGGCTGCGTTCGTTCGTTGCGGCCGCCTAGTGTCCATTTAACATTTTTTTGCATTTGCATTAGAATTTAATTTATTTGCGCGCCGCCGTCGTCGTCTCCGCCTGTCTCCTGTCTTCGCCGTTGCCATTTTCATTTTAATACCATTTACATTGGACAACAATTTGCCGCCGGGCCATTTGCTGCTGTCGGCCACTGTCGCTGTGTGCGTTGCTGTGTGCGTTGCTGTGGATGCTGGCAACGTTGTTGTTGTTGTTGTTGCTGTTGTTGGTGATGATGGTGGCGGCGGCGGTGATAAAAATGCGTCGGAAAAGTGTTTTCATTTAACATTTTTTACCCCCCCAATTTTTTTGAATTAGTATTCTCTCTTTTTTTGTTGCGTCACAAAGTGCTGCCAAGTCCAGTTCAAGTTGCTGGCTGCCATTTACAGTTTCCGCCGCAGTTTTATGAGGTTTGTTTTTTTGCATTTTGTACATTTTTTTTCGTGTGTAAAACTGCGGGACAGACTTTTCATTTGCCAACTGCTCATTTATTCATCATCGATTCATCGATCCAGCGCATAGTTTGTGCCCATTACCCCCTTACGCCCCGTACGTGCACTATGTGGTCGTTCATTCAACTGCGGCACAGGTCAAATTGTCAGTATTTGCACTCGTGGCCGCTGCACACACACACACACGCAACACGATTGGGCTGGGGGGCAGCGGCGACGAGTAATTGAATTCATTTCATTAGCCGTGTACGCGGCCACCGGAAGCCATTTTCCAATCGCTCGTAGCAATAAATTGTAGTGCAGCAGCTGTAGGGGGGCAAGAGAGGCAAATAAAGAGAGTGGGCGAGTGGTGGAGTAGAACTGAAAGTGGGCGTATGCGGCAGCTTCGTGCAAATTAGCCACTTTACATTTTTTGCGTGGACCTCTTCATGCTTCCATGAACCTTACGCGCTTCCCTCAGCTAGGCTCAGCGGCCAGTGTGTCCATTTTGTTCGTTCTGTTCGCTTTGTGTCCATTTGCATGCCCCAAAATCGTGTCATTATGCAAAATGTATGTGCGTGCCCCTTGCTGCCGGCCATGTCGCTCTTCAACGCTCTTTCACTCTCCACCCAAAACTCACTTCTCCTCACTTCACTTGGCGTCAACAAAAAAGGCACCAACGAAAAAAAAAAAATTGAATTTCTTGCCGTTTCCTGCTTAAAATGTGGGCGGCTGTTGGCAATTTAAATTTTTCCGCCTTTGATTTGCATACTTTACGTTTGAAGCAGCCGAGCGCAGTGCGGAGTGTGTCGATTGCATTAACCAGCAGCAACAAAATGAAGTTATCTGCATGCTCGCCCCTCGCCTTGCTTCGAACATTTTTATTGTATATTTTTTTTTGTTTGCTACTGGTGCTGTGAATTTATGAATTTTGAAATAACAAGAAGCAGCGACTGTAAAGTGCCGTGTAATCAATTGGAAAATATTGTAAAGCCAATTTTACCACATTTGCCACTACCCAGTCGGCTTTGAGGATTCTGCCACTATCGGCCGTTGTCACATGCTTTCACGCGCACACACACAAACACAGAGAAATACTTAAAATTATAAGAGCTGTCATTGAAAGATTTTTACAACAAGTCTTAAACAAAAAATTCGAAAGAAATTAAAAAAAATACCATAATGAAGAAAACGTAAAGATAAAAATAAACTAATTGAACAGATATTAATTAAAACAAAGGATTTTTTTAAATACAAAAAGAAAATAACTTACATACAAAAAATAAAAATTTTATAACAAAGAATACAAAATTTGTTTCAAATTTATATTAACAAAAAGTTCTTTTTATTTTTAATATTTAATTTTAATATTTAACAATAAATTAAAAAGGTAATAAAAAAGTAAAACATTAAAAAGTAAAGAAATTAAAAATTATAATATATATAATAATACAAAATATATAAATAAAAAACCAAAAAAAAATATATAAAATAAAAACCCAAAAATTGTATAATAAAGAATAAAAAATTTTGTTTAAATTTATATTAACACAAATTTCTTTTTATTTTTAATATTTGATTTTTGTAACAATAAATTAAAAAGGTAAAAAAGTAAAACATTAAATAGTAAAGAAACTAAAAATAATTATATATATATAATAATACAAAATATATAAATAAAAAACCAAAATTTGTGTAATAAAGAGTACACAATTTTTTTTCAAATATATATTAACACAAATTTCTTTTTATTTTTAATATTTGATGTATTTAAACAATAAATTAAAAAGGTAATACAAAAAGTAATACATTAAAAAGTAAAGAAATTAAAAATTATAACTAAATAAATTATTACCTCAATAAAGAAATAAATTATTAAATAAATTTAAGTAAATAAAACCAAATGAATAAATATAAAAACAATAAACAAGCAATTATATAAATAAGTTATTAAATGAATAAAAATAACTAAATAAATTATTAATTAATTTTAAAGAAAAAAGTAAAGAAATTAAAAAAAATAACTAAATAAATTATTACCTTATAAAGAAATAAATTATTAAATAAATTTAAGTAAATAAAACCAAATGAATAAATAAAAAAACAATAAACAAGCAATTATATAAATAAGTTATTAAATCAATAAAAATAAATAAATAAATTATTAATTAATTTTAAATATTCAAAAAAAATTATTAAATGAATAAAAAAAAGAAATAAATAAACAAATAAACCAATAAATAAATAAATAATTAAAATATAATTAAACAAATAATATAAACAAACGAATAAATAAATAAATAAATGGTTTTGCTGATATTTATTAATGATAATATTAATTCAGTTTAATGTTTAAGTTTCAAACATTTTCAAAATTTATTTGTTAAAATTAATAAATAAAGAAAAAATGAATAAAAAAAAGAAAACAAAATAAACAAATAACTAAATTAATATTTAAAATAAATATTCATTAAATAAATAATTAAATAAACGAATAAATAAATAAAAGCTGTTACTGATATTTTTAACGATAATAATAATTTATTTAAATGTTTAAGTTTTAGACATTTTCAAAATTGTTTAGTTAAATTTTTTTGCAAATAAATAATTGAATTTAAAACAAAGAATCTAATTAAAAAATTAAAAATGTTATAATAAAGAATACAAAATATTTAAAAATTTTTGTTAACTCAAATTTCATTTTTTTTTATGTTTTAATTTAAAAAAAAATACATAAAAAATACATAAATAAATAAAACCTAAATAAATAAATAAAGTACTCAATTACTGAATAACGAAATAAATTAATATAGAAATAAATAAACAAATAAATAAAACATTTACAAAATTAAAACAAATGTGAAAGAAAAAAATGTAAAATAAATCATATAATTTTATTTTATTTTCAATATTAAAATTCTTTTTGCAAATAAATAATTGAATTAAAAACAAAGAATATAAATGAAAAATTAAAAATGTTGTAATAAAGAAAAAAAAAATGTTGCAAATTTTTGTTAACTAAAATTTGATTTTGTTTTTGATATGTATTTTAATTTAAAAAAATATAAATAATAATAAATACATAAATAAATAAAAAAAAAATATATTAATCAATTACTTAAAAACAAAATAAATAAATATATAAATAAATAAATAAAAAAAATAAAAATAAAAAAAAAATGTTAAAAGAAAAAATTTAATAAAATCAATCATATATTTTGTTGTTTAATTTTGAAAATTCAAATTTCTATTTTTAATTTTTTTTTTAATTTCAATTAATTAATTTAATTAATAATTAATTAATAATTTTAATTAATTAATTTTTTTAATTTAGTATTTTTAAATCTTTGATTCAGGGTGCGTGGCCAGAACTGTGTTTTTTTTAAGTAATTTCATTTGATGTTGTGGTTGTTGTTTTTGTGTTTGGCGTTTAGTATGTGCTGTCTGCTGGTGCATAAAATCACTCCCACACATTTACTCACACATATGCACACTTCATCACACATATGTAGGTACATAAATAACTGTATATTTGAGCGTGTCAGCCGCATACGCAAGTGCCACGCCTCGTTACGGTTCATTTGCGCGTAAAAGGCACTTAAATTATTATCCAACGCATTCTGGAGGGGAACCAAGTGTGGATACGCAGCAGCGCGTATGCTTGCATATGTGTATGTGTGTGTGTGTGTGTGTGTGTGTGTGTGTGCGTGTTCGTTCTGTGGTTGGCGGTATGTAGGCAGTCGTCAATTCAAGCGGAATCAATAACATCATTTGCGTGCCGTGACAACGCCAATTCCAACAAAAAAAAGGTTCAACTACACTTGTGTGTGTGTATTGAATTTTCCAATTTCCCAGTCGGAAATTTGGTAAGGTGATTCCAAAGTAATGCATGATTTATGCCTTATTTCGTATGCTGAAAACAGAACCGTACAGAAGTAAGGTATTCGTAAGCAAAGTTATGAATACTTCAATTTTAAGCTTACAAAGTAAGCAAGGAAAAGTATGCATGAAAAATATAAAAAAACGACGACACCCGAACAGAGACAAATGCTTACCCGGTAAGGTATTCGTAAGCGAAGTTATGAATACTTCAATTTTAAGCTTACAAAGTAAGCAAGGAAAAGTATGCATGAAAAATATAAAAAAACGACGACGCCCGAACAGAGACAAATGCTTACCCGGTAAGGTATTCGTAAGCGAAGTTATGAATACTTCAATTTTAAGCTTACAAAGTAAGCAAGGAAAAGTATGCACGAAAATTAAAAAAAGATATAAGCTACCAAAAGTAAGGTATTAGTAAGGTATGTTCCGAGTAGCTCCGAGTTTCAAAGAAAACAGTGAATGAACAAACGTAGCGGGTTGGGCTCGATAGTCTAGAGGGTAGAGCGCTGGCTTTTCATGCCAGACGCCCTGGTTCGAATCCTAGCGCGGGCTGTTTGAACACTCATCTATTTCCATCGCTATCCACATGAAGCAGTTGAGAATTACAAGAAAAGCACAAGTCAAAATATTGCAGGCAATAATAAAATTTTTATTTTTATTGGAAAAAGTAATTATTTATTTGTAATCATTACGTATAGCTTACGCTGTAAGCTATATTGTAAGGCATACTGCTTACGTTGTATGCTATTGGTAAGCGAAACGGTAAGCATGTGTTCGTGCGATGCTTACTTTTTCAACTATGCGTAAAGCATGTTTGGTATGCGCTCACTTTTATAAAGTCCCATTACCTTATCATACGAAAAAGTAAACAGTATTTGGAATGCAGGCACGAAGTATTCCGAGCACTTTCTTTGCATTCCTTTCTATTTACAATAGTAAGTGAGAGGGTAAGCATATATGATTCTCTTTATACTTTACGAAATAATGCTTACGTCAGGCGGCCATTTCCTTAAAAAAGTAATGGGAATTCGTAAGGGAAATATGGAGTACTCCACAACGAAAAATAAGCATTCCGTAATGCATTGATTCATCGTTCCATTTCCGACTGGGTTACTAGTTGCATGTGTGTGTGTGTATTTGCGCTACTATGATTTGTGCTGTCTTGGTGTTGAATAATTTTGAATTTGTAGTTAACAGTGTTGTGTTCTCATAATTGAAAAGACCCTTCGGGTGTTGATAGAAGACACATTTGCCAATAGTGATGTGTGCTTCAAAATAAAAAGTCGTATTGAATGTTGATAGTCCTTTTCCCTTTTCAATCTCAAACCATATGTTTTTAATATCTTTTCTTAGAAAATACTTGCATGGAATTCAAAAAACTTGAGGTTTTTGGTGTTCAGACATTAAAAACATTTGCCACAAATTCTCTTTCTCTTCTCACGCCTTAAAGTATGCTTCTTACTAGAGAATATACGATCATCTTTAAAATCATTCAAACAGTTTTAAACGCTAATGTTCAGATGTGCCAAGAACTTGAATTACTTCTGTCTCAGATCTCTTTTGGCATTCTATCTCTTCATATCGAAGTAAAAATTATATTGTTTCATGGTTCCAAAATGTCAGAGTTGTCTTCAGAAGATTGTAAAAAAATTAAATGACCTCGCACTAATGATATTTATTTGGATCGAATTGCATTTAAAGATTCTAGTCATTCCCACGCAGCTGTTTCCATATTCTGATCTCTCTTCTCTCTTTTTCCTCTCTCTTTCCTCGCTTAATTTTCATTATCACTTTCATCGTTATTATGCTTATCATCACTCATTCCTTCTTCACTTATTTGATTAACTAGCTACCGCCTAGTTTATAGTTTCCCCTCTAAATTTTTTCCATTCTGCTCAAGTTTATTTATTTGCCTTTGCTTTACTTTTCAGTTCTCGGCTTTCAATTGAATTTCACATTTCCATTTTTATTCCATTTATTACTAGAAAATTCGCTTACTCATTTGTCTTCTTTCTATGCTTTCATTGTCCTTGTTGTTGTTGTTGTTTTTGTTGTTTGCTTTGTAATATTTTCACGCTCAATTTGCCAGTGAAAAATCATTTGATAAATCGCCAACGATACCAAAAGCTCGCAGCTCCTCTTATTCGTTCCAATGAAAATTGAAAAATTAGTGAATTGAAAATATGTATCAATTACAGTTGTTGATTTGTTTTTTAAAAAGTTGCCTAATTGCAAATTTAAATGTTTTCAATTAAATAACTGAAAAAAAACAAACAAATTTGTGAATATCATTTTATCAAACAAATTAAACAGTTTAACTTTGATTAAACCGAATCGAATCTGTCAAAGATTTGTGAAGAGTGGAAGTTACCGAAAACAAAATAAAATTGGAAGAGTCCTACAATTTCATACCCATTCCGTATGATGGGCCGAGAGTTTCTCATCTGTAATTTCCGAACCATATTTCTTACTGAAAATTTCATACCGATTCTGAATGGCAGCTAGGGAGCTTCTCAACGGTTTTTTCTTGCTAAAAGAAGTTTTGTTCAAGAAAAAGAATCCGTCATTTGTTTGTTGGTTAAATCATTCCGATTATATAGCTTATAGCTTCGTAATCTTCTCTATCGTTCGGAAAACCTAAAGCATTTCAGATACAAATCTGAATCTGATCCTGCAAAAATTTTTACGTCAATATTTCGGTCACGTACGTAGAAACTAAAGACCTTGTCTAGAAGAATCCCAGCCAAGGCAATCTCGTTGTGCTTAGTGTTGACTAGTTGAAGAAGGTGAAAGCGTATCAGGCACAGTTGAAGAGAATTGTTGGAGTCGATAAAGAGATCCAAGATGTGCTTTGAGCCCGAGACTTCATATACGAGATCCTTTTAGTGCTAAGTGTGACGAATTGGAGACGGGCATCTGAAAATAGCAGAGGGCATCTGAAAATAATTGTTGAGGTCGGTAACTGGTTATGTACAACCAAGCTGGGATTTGAACCACGATTCTTTAATAGAGATTCCATTCGTACTGAGTACGTCTAGCTGGAGATGGTACGAGTATAGCAGAGAGCTCCTGAAGCAAATCGTTGACAACTATAATGGGTTAGGTACATCATGGTTGTGATTTTAACCCGACACCCCTTATAAGAGACCCTATTTGTGCTAAATGTCCCTGATTGGAAACAGTGCAAGTGTTTGTTGAGATCGGCAATGGGTTACCGACATCCAAGTCGCGATTCGAACTCATGAGTTTTAATCAGAGATCCTGTTTGTGCTTATTGTGACTGATTGGAGTCGGTGCAAGCGGAGCAGGGGACGTTGAAATGAACACCTAAGTTTCGATTTTGTACCGAGACCCCATATAAGAGACTGCATTGAATTTTTGAGGTCACTAATGGATTCTGTACATCTAAGTGGAAATTTGAACATACGACTTCTTACGAGAGAACCTATTCGTAGTTAGTGTGTCTCATTAGAGATGGTACTAGCATAGCAGAGAGCACCTGAGGCGAATCGTTGACAACTATAGTGGGTTAGGTATATGATAGTTGTGATTTTAACCCGAGATCCTCTATAACAGACCCTATTTGTGCTAAATGAGGCTGGTTGGAGACAGCGCAAGTGTGTTAGGAACGCTTGAACAGATTTGCTAAGATTGGCATTGGGTTATCGGCATCCAAGTGGGGATTCGAACTCATGACCCTTAACCAGAGATCCTGTTTGTGCTTAGTGTCATTGAATGGAGACGGTTCACGCGGTGCTTGAAGGGACTTGTTAAGGTCAGCAGTATGTTCTGTAAACTCAACTTGGGATTTGAACCTACGATCTCTTATGAGAAAACCTATTTGTGCTTAGTGTGACTGATTGGAGATGGTACGAATGTAGCAGAAAGTACCTGAAGAGATTCTTTGAGTACTATAATGGGCTGGGTACATCTAAGTTGTGATTTCAATCAGAGATTCCTCATAAAAAGATTCCATTTCTGCTTTGTGTGGTTGATTAGAAACGGTGCAAGCGTAGCCTAGGAGTGTGAAGAGACACAAGAGGTACGGGGTACGTACATCTAGCCCGGTTAGGTATATGTAAGTTGTGGTTTTATCCCCATACCCTTTACAGGAGCCTCTATTGTTGCTAAGTGTGGCTGATTGGGGAAGGTACGAGCATAGCCGGGTTTTCTAAAGTAAAATGATGACATCGGTAACGGGTAGTACCTCTTATAAGATATCCTATTACTACTGAATGTGACTGAATAGAGATGGTGCAAGTGTAGCAAAAGGCCTCTGAATATAGTTCTTAAGGACTATAACGTATTAGGTACATCTAAGTTGTAAGTTTAATCCGATACCCCTTGTAAGAGTCTATATTGGAGCTTAGAGTGGTTGAATGAAGACAATGCGAGGGTACCAGGGGCGTATACAAAAATACGAAATACGTATTAAAAAATACGTATTTCGTATCCTTTTGCTGAGTAGGCCTCGATAGCTTAGCGTGAGTGCACTAGCCTATCATCCCAGAGCTCGTGGGTTCGACTCCTGCCTGATGCATGGTCGCACACTCTTCCAACAACATACTCCAAGTTCCAAAACTCCGACCATCGGATAAGCCTTTCCCACTCACTCCCACGCAATAAATCGCAACCATGCGCTGTGCGGCTGTAAAAAGAAAACAAATATACAGCTACACGGTGCATCAGCAACGCCTGTAAGAAGAAGCGGGCAATAGCGAAAACAGCGCCCCAAACCGATCTTAGCGAAGTCCCCAACCAACCTGCTGTCACCTTCTTTACACAACAGATGGCGCTATGAGCGGTAGCGCGGAGACGTGGTTTCTAAGCGACGACAGATGGCAGCTCCATCACTAAGGAGTACCTGAGTTATTGACCTAATCACCTCCCCTGGTAGAATAACACAATCGATGAACGTAACCAACACAAGGCAATGTCTTGTGGAGGCGCTATGCTCTCGAGAGCAGTGAACAAGGAAACAATTGTTAGGTAGGGTTATGGTGACCGATTAGGAAAGTTAGCTCGCTGTGTTAATGCAAAGTTAGATTCACACTTTGATTCATAAAATTCTCTGAAGTTTGGAAGGAACCATTTAAATTCCTTGCTGATGTTGTTCGGCAGCTCATTTAATTTGGCAGGCGTTAGAACTTCTTTTTATTTTTTTATCGCGAGAGGTGGACAATCTTCCTAGAAATTGGTGAATCCGTTTTTACCAGATTGACCGATTTTTACAGACTGAAAACCACGATCTGTTCGGAGATTTGTCGATGCGGACCACATAGTGGGTAGTCATCTGAAGTTCTCCTGTTATTATGGACTAATCGATGAATTGACGCTCAGAACTCTGGACAGTCACATACGCCGATGATCCAATAGCTGTTTCGACAGCCCACCATTCCATTCCATGGAATTTTAATAGCACATATACATACATTCATACACATAGTTTGCCCTTCGTTCCAATGGCGAAAACACTGATTACATGTGTTGGCATTGGCATTGCTCTGACGTTTCAGTTTGGTTTTTTGCAGCAATCTCTCCAGCAAACTTTTCCAAGAAGCGTTCGTTGACTTTGGCGTTATTCTCGTTAAAGATGCTTTCATTTCAGGTCCAATCAGTAGTTGAAGTGTCTGCACGCGGTGCGTCGTTGTAGGTGAGTCATTCGCCATAATTTAAGGTGAATTGCATTTTCAATCAGCATTTTTTCCCAATAAAATTCTTCGATTCGGCTATTTTCGCTGAAGTTTTTATTGTTGTGCCATGTCAATAAAAAAGAATTTAGTTGAGCTTGGTATGGAAATGAAACTGAAGTGGTCTGACCTTTAATATTTAATATTTGATGTTGTAGTCGATTGCATGATTATTCGTTCGATATGATAAATATTAAATTTCAAGACATTTATTGACCTTGGTTGCTGGGCGCAACGGGCAGATTGACGTTCATTGGGTGATTTTCGAGTAGCTTAAACTACTTGAGGGATAAAAATGGATGAAAAAGGTAAAATAACGAAATACAATTGAAGGATTTGGGCCGAAAGGACAAGCAATCAAATGAGAATGGCATAAATATTGCATGACAGTTACAAAGGACAGAGAAAAGCAAAGGAAAATGTAAAGAGGAATCGAGGAACCTTTGACAACTTTGGGGTTTCTCAGCGCTGTTGGTGCAATTGTTGCATAGTGTGAATGCCGCTAATGTTTTGTAGATGCTATAAGAAATACGTTGTTAAATGTGTTCAAGAGATGACAAAAAGTGCAGAGGTCAAAGGGAATTATGCTGTGTTTTTTTTTTTTACAAAATTGTCTGTATTTTTGGGTTATTTTTTAGGTTAGGTATTGCTTTTCATTGGTTAGAAACACCGCACGTGCTGCTGGCAACAAATTATTTCCATTTTTTCTTCTTCTTGTTTGTTGAAAATTTTCGTACAAATTGTATGAGCTTCAAAATGTTCATCTATTTTTGTACTCTTTCCCTTTTCGTTCTCCTTTGTCTTCTTGAAAGCTTTCTGCAAATTAGTTGAAATTGAATTCCATGAGTTGAAGAATATTCGATTTATTTTTAGCAATGCATAACTCGATTGATCCTGCACATTACTTTACACAAATTCAATTTGGGTTACCGCAGTGATTGTGTGTTAGTGTGTGTGGCTGTGTGTGTGTGCTTTGCCTCGAAGGAATTTAATCATTTAAACGAACTGAATTGCTGATTTTATGATTTCCAATCAACAAATTCATAAGCAGCCGCATTAAGAGTTTTAATTATTACAAAAACAACAATAACAATAATGCCATAAAATCCCAACAACAACAACAACAACTGATGCGCTGACAACTATATCCAACTAAATAATATACAAATGCGATTTTGACAAGAACAACAACACAGCTGACAACGAAAATGTTTAGCTACACTGACAGCAACAACAACAACAACAATAATAACAATTTGCTAAGAAAATACCAATAAAATGCAAACACAAATCGAAAATTCAATTAAAGTCACATTTTGAAAGTGTGCGAGTTGCGGGGCTGAGGGGGACAGCGGAAAGGGCGAACGCACCAAATTTGCACCAATGAATAAATGACGCGCTGGCATTGTTGGCAACATTTTGTTGCACGTACAAGTGGTTTCAATGTGTTTTAGGTGTGTCTGTGTGTGTGTGTTTGGGTTGCGTTGTGGCATTGCCAGCGGCCGTTTTGACAGTAGCGGCCGCATAATTGGATTTTCTAATAAATAAAATGAAATACGCCGCAACAACAACAACAATAAGGTGGCACAAAATCACATCAGACGTGCGCAACGGCAACAGCAAAAATGTTGTTGCAACATGCGCGCATACGCGATCGTGTGGCACAACGCAAATCAATTGACTGATTTGTCGACGTGCGTTGTTGGTCAGGCAATGTGAAATAACAGCAACAACAACAACAACAACAACAACCATAATAATAATGTTGGCAACCATAAATGCAATTCGCACAATAAATAGCGGTAAAATGTTGCGCTTAAATATTAAAATATGCTGTGGCATCATGCATTGCAGTAGCGGCTGCTGGCAGCAATAACAACAACAACAACACCAACAATAGCCATTGCAGCTATGTACAACAACGTTGGCTGTCCACAATAAAGTGTATTTTGTAAAATGTGGCATGTGGCCACAAAACAGCAGGCCAGCAACACACAATTGTTATGTGCAGCACATTTGTTGTTGTCGTTGTCTCGCTGAGCGGCGCTTCAATGAGTTGCACTGAACGGTGCAACAGTCGCGGCACGTTTCACCTGTTGGCTGAAAATTACGCTGGTGCCGCGGTGTGTGTTGTTGTGGTTCGTTTCGACCATTGAAAGCATGTTGCAAGCACAAAAATACTGCAAGCCAGCAGTTAGAATAGAAAACAATTAGAACAACAATTGTAGTGGCAACAAAAATATTGCACCCATTGACAACAGCCAAGAGTCCCCTGGCCGCCCCCTCCCTTCTCCCCCTCTTGACTCTCATACCGCCAGACTTTATATTGACTTGCCAGACGCGTACAGCAGGCGCGGCCGCAGCAACCGCTTGGCCAATACTTCAAGCGCCGCTCTGCACACAAGCAGGAAATCAGCAACAAGTCTGTCAGCCACACTGCAACTGCGGTCGCGACACATTTTTTATTATTATTGTTTTTGTGGCATTTTTATTTCATTTCGCTTGAATTTTATAATTCGCACATTTTGCGTTATGTCTGGCAATGTGGAAACTTGCTGCGACAACACGCGCATTTGGGTGTTGCATGAATGCAACTTGTCACGTCGCGAGCGCCAACTGCGCGTCGCCAACACAGTGCAGCTGTCGCGGCAGCTGCGAAAAAACCATCGGCGCGTGCGCAATATTGACCATTGAATTCGTTGTTGTTGTTGTTGCTGAAAGACAGCCTAAGTAGCGGCTGCAATGATAGCTGTCAAATTTTTGCTTCAAACATTGTTGCAGCCCAAGAATTTTGAGTGGAAGGTTGGAACGCAGTTGCCGTCACAAAAGCTGCAACTGTTGCAGCTGTCTGAGTGCGGTGAGCCTGTTTGGTTCTCTTTAAGTTTGTTCTTTGGTTTCCTTTTCTGTGGATTCGTTTTCTCTGTTTGATTCTTCTGATCTTTGTAGTTGTCTACTGGTTTTTTTTTGCTTCTTTTTGTTTGTTATGATTTTTTTTCATTCTATTTTTGATTTATTCTCTCAGAGAGAACTTTAATTTTGTTATTATTGCCCTTTTTTCTTTTTTGTATTTTTTAAAATCTTCTTTGACGTCTTTTGTCTTCTTGCCTTTTCTTCTTTTATCGTAATTTCTGTCGTTGTCTTTTATTTATCATTCGTCTTCTCTTATCTTCTTTGTTTTTTTTGTATTTTTTTTAATTATTTTGTCGCTTTATCTTTTCTGTCGTTCTTCTAATTTGTTTTTTATCTTTTTCGTCTCTGTGGTTTTTTTTATTTCCTTTTTTATTTTAATTTTCTTTTTTATCATTTTGTTGCTTTTATCTTTTTTGTCGTTCCTCTAGTTTGTTTTTTATCTCCTTTGTCTTCGTGTATTTTTTTTATTTCCATGTCGTTTTTGTGTTTTATTTACTTTACCCCTTTTGTCTTTTTGGTCTTTTTTGTGTTTTTCCTTTTTTCCTTTGTTTCCTTTTTTGTATTTTTTCTGTTTTGGTTTGATTTTTGGTCTTCATTGCCTTTTCGGATTTTTCTCTTCTGATGCTTTTTATTTAATTTTTATTTTTTATCATTTTATTGCTTTATCTTTTTTGTCATTCTGCTAGTAGGTTCTTTTGTTTTTTATCTTTGTGTATTTTTTATTTCCTTTTGTCTTTATTTTTACTTTTATTTACTATTGTCTTTTAATTACTTGACCTATTTTGTCTTTTTTGTGATTTTTTATTTTTTCCGTTGTTTCCTTTTTGCATTTTTTCTGTTTTTGGTTTGATTTTTGGTCTCATTGCCCTTTCGGTTTTTTCTCTTTTGATGCGTTTTAGTCTTTTTATTATTTTTTATTGTATTTTTGTCTTTTTTGTAAATTTGCTTGTCTTTTTTTGTCGTTTTTCTTTTTTTAATTTTTGTTTTCTTTTTTGTGTTCTTGTCTTTTATATCTTTTTGCCATTTTTGTATATTTCGTCGTTTTTTATTCTTTTTATGTATTTGAATTGGTTTTCATTTTAAATCTTTTTTTTTATTTGCCATTTTTGTTTATGGTTTTTGCCTCTTCTTATTGAATTTAGTGTTTTACTGTTTTTCGTATTTGTTGCTTTTGTTTTTTTATCCATCGGTCTGTTTGATTTTTAAATTTGTATTTTTCTTTTTGTTTTTTTGCTGTTTTTTTCCCTTTTGATGCTTTTTAGTGTTTTTAGAATTGTTTCTTGTTTTTCTTTTTCTTTAATCTGTGTTTTCTTTTTTGTGTTTTTGCCTTTTATATCTTTTTGCCATTTTTGTATTTTATGTCGCTTTTTGTTTATTTATTTATTTTTTTAATTTTTTTTTCATTTTAAATTGGTTGTTTTTTGTTTTATTTGCCATTTTTGTTTTCGGTTTTTGTCTCTTCTTATTGAATTTAGTGGTTTACTTTTTTTGGTCTTTGTTGCTTTTGATTTGATTCTTATCCATCAGTCTGTTTGATTTTTAAACTTGTCGTTTTCTTTATGCTTTTTTTGCTGTTTTTTCTCTTTTGATGCTTTTTAGTCTTTTTAGATTTTTTTCTGGTATGACATTTTGTCTTTTTTGTAATATTGTTTGTCTGTTTTTGTCGTTTTTCTTTTTTTTAATATATGTTTTCGTCTTTGTGTTTTTGTCTTTCATATCTTTGTGCCATTTTTGTATGTTATGTCGTTTTTTTGTATCTTATTTATCTATTTGCATTTTTTTTTTCATTTTAAATCTGTTTTGTTTTTATTAGTCTTTTTTGTCTTATTTACAATTTTTGTTTTCGGTTTTTGTCTCTTCTTATTTAATGTAGTGGATTACTTTGTTTTGTCTTTTTGGCTTTTGTTTTTTTATCCATCGGTCTGTTTGATTTTTAAATTTGTCTTTTTCTTTTTTTTTATGGTTTTTATCTTTTTTTGTTTTTGAATTTTTTGTTTTTGTTTTTTCTTTATTTTGCGTTTTTCTTAAATTTCTTGTGTGTTATTTTCGTTCTATTTTGCATTTTGCCTTCTAACATTTTTGTGTTTTAGGACTTATTTATTGGGACTTTATTTTTTAATTTTTATTTCAGTTTTTTGGTTTAGTTTTAGTTTTTTGTTTTTTTCATCTCTGGATCGTCTCATCTCTGGATTTATCTGCTAGTCTGCCTCTCTTTGTGTGACATACTGTATATTTTCCTGTTTCTCGATTTGTCTGTTAGTCTGTCTGTTTTTCTTTTGGTTCTTCTGTAAGTCTGTCTGTATTACTCTCGATTTTTCTGTTAGCCTTTCTCTCTCTATTTTACTATTAAGTTCTCGATGTTTCTGGTAGCCTCTCTCTCTCTTTCTTTTTTTAAGCTTCAGCTAGTCATTCTGTTTTTCTTTCTAAGCTTCGTTGGTTCGTCTTTCTGTCTTTCTTTCTAAGCTTCAGATAGACTGTCTGTTTTTCTTTCGGCTCTTTTGTTAGTCACTTTGTCTTTTTATCGGTGCTGCAGGTAGTCTCTCGGTCTTCTTCTCGGTTCTGCTGATAGTCTGTGTATCTTTCTGTCCGTCTGTTCTTCTTTGTCTTCCTTTTTTTAAGCTTCAGCTAGTCTTTCTGTCTTTTTTTCTAAGCTTCAGATAGTCTGTATATTTTTCTTTCGGTGCTTCTGTTAGTCTCTTTGTCTTTTTATCAGTGCTGCAGTTAGTCCCTCGGTCTTCTTCTCGGTTCTGCTGATAGGCGGTCTGCCTTTCTCCCGGTTCTTCAGTTTGTCTCTCTGTCTTTCTCTTAGTGCATCTGATTGACTGCCTATCTTTATCTCTGCTTTTCTGTTAGTTTCTCTGTCTTTCTCTCGGTAGTTCTGTAAGTTTTTTGTCTTTCTTTCGGTTCTTCTGTTAGTCTGTCTGTCTTTCTCTTAGTGCTTCTGTTAGTCTCTCTGTCTTTCTCTCGGTTCTTCTGTTAGTCTGTCTCCCTTTCTCTTAGTATTTCTGTTAGTTTTTCTGTCTTTCTCTCGGTGTTTCTGTTAGTCTGTCTGTTTTCCTCTCTGCGCTTCTGTTATCTGTGTCTATCTCGCTTCCTCTCAGTGCGTCTATTAGTGCACCTCAGACTAAAAGCTTTTTCTCCGTCTTGCTATCCCTTTCCCTATTTTTGCAATTATCTATCCTTCTATCTGTTCACTTGTCTCTCTGTCTCACTGTCTGTCTATCTGTGTCGGTTGGTTATTTCATTTATCGGTTGCTCTGTCTATCTGTCTCTCTTTCTTTCGATTCATCTGTCTGTCTACATTTCTGTCTGTTTCTTGTTTTGTCTGTCTGACTGTCTGCGTCGGTTATCTTCTCTCTGTTTGTTGTTCTGCCGGTCCGTTTAAGTCCTTCGCGAATGCGTCCATCAGCTGCCGCTTGCTATTGTCTGCCGTTGACCGCAATTTATGTGCCACGGCAGCGTTTTGCGTATTTGCGCGCTGTCCGCTTCGTTGTTTATCACCTGCTCCACGCTTCAGGTTCGCTGCTCAGTCACTGTTGGCTCCTTCCACTGCGCGGGCAGCGCTCGGCGAAATTAATTACTCCGACAGGCTGCGAGTGGACTGCGGTTGCCTGCGGCCAACAACAGTGCGCGCTGTTGTTGCCACTTATGCGGCGATGCTTTTGCTGTCCAGTCGTGCGTCGGCATGTGTGTGAGTGCGTCTGTGTGTGTGTGGCAAAAAGGACTCGTGCCTGCTGTGCTGTTTGCTTTTGTATTTTATTTGTTGTTGTTGCTGCAATTGTGTGTGCTTTGTGGTGGCCTGACGGCGGCGGTGGCGGCTGCTGTTGCCTGTAGAACTCCTTTTTTGGAGTCCATTTGGCTGATTATTTTATGTGGAGCGCCAAAGAGCATCAGTGAGCCAATGAGTGGAAGTGTGAGAGAGAGGAAAAAGGGGAAGAAATGGTGAAAAAGCATTGGTCGAGTCGCAGGCGGTGCGTTACTTTTGCAGTTTATGACGCATTTTAATTTTCACGCGCTGCAAAAACCACAACAACAACAACAACAAGAATAACAAAAACTGTTGGCAATGCAATGGAAAGATCCAAAATAACAGAAATAACAACAACAACAACAAATATATATAAAAAAGCAAATTAAAAGCACGCGTTGGCAACATTGGTGGCAAAATATAAACTTGCGCAATTTATGTGGCCACAAATTAACAACAATAACAACAACAATACGCAATGTCTGTCAGTTTTGCACCTGCGATGCGAAGGCAAATGAGTTAAGAATTTGAAGTGATGGAGAAGAAGCACTGAGCGGTGAAGGGCGACAGAAAGGGTAGCAAACATTGGTGTGGGGAGTGAGAGGGGAAATGGGGGGGAATGCGTAATTATTTTTATGATTACAACTAAAAATGTTCTACCAGTCGACAAGGGTAGCAAATATTTAAGTGTGGCAAGGTGGCATTGTTGCTTTTGCTAGATAACGTTGCTGCCGCACACATACACACACACATACAACACATTACGATGGCGTTGACTGTTGACTGTTGGTGGTAGGTACTCTTTTTGTTGTTTTTGTTGTTTTTGCAACATTAATAATGACCTGCCCTAAGCCACTGGGAAATTAAGCGGACGAGTTGCGGCTGCTGCTTTGCTGCTTTTCACGGCAAAGGCACTGGCTACAACAACAACAACAACAACAACAACAACAACAACAACCAAACAGCATATTAAATGCTGCGTGTGAATTTTTGTGGCACCACGGCACGCTTCAGTAATTTCACTTAAGTCATTACGCAGCAGCAGCCAAAGAGCCGCACCGTTGGACCCACTCAAGCCTCGACTTCGAGCCCAGTCAGCCCATCAGCCAGTCAGTGAATCAGCCAGCAAGCCAGTTGGCCGTGCGCAAAAAAAAAGGTTAAATTAAACAACAACTACAATAAGAAAAAAACAAAAAAAAACACATTTTAAGAGCGCAAAGAAAACACTTAAATAAATAATAAAATAAAAGTGCGCTGGCCACACGGGCCCACAGTTGCGCCCCTCGCTCTGCTACACCCTCGGCGGGCCTACATATATGTGCGCCCTTTCATTGACGGCCCTGTTGCAGCGCAATTTTCCCACCGGAGCGCCATTTGAAGTCGTCTGTGCCACACGTTCACTCCTCGCTCCGCCCGCACGCCAGCAAAACTCCCACCTTCAGCAGCGCCATCGACGCTTATTAACCCTATTCGACGCTGTCTTGGCCGCGGCGCGCATAAAACATTCAGCACTCGCTGCCTCAGTCGGCCGGTCGGTCGGTCGGTCGGTCGGTTGGGCCGTTTACGGTTCGTTGCGTTTTCGCATGAAGCGCGGCGTTGTGCTGTTGTGTTGATTTTAATGCTTACGCCTGTTGGTAGAAAAAAATTAATTTTTTTTTTAATTTATATTAGTGTGTGTGTGTGTTTGGGAAAATCGACTCTGCTGCCTTTGACGTATGGTAATCAGTTTTTAATTGTTATGCTTTTGCTTTAAATTTCGTTTTCCTGCTTTGTGAACTGTTTTTGATTTAATTGTTGTTGTTTTTTGTTGTTGTTGTAGCTTTAGTGTAGTTGAATTTATTTACTTACATTTAAATGCGCATTTACACACAAAGCTGTGCGTGTATGTGTGTATGCGTGAGAAAATGCTGTACTCGCATTGTTGTTCATTGTTGTTGTTGTTGTTACAATTGTTGTAATTGTTCTTGTTGCTGCGCCATCTTTAGATCCGTGGGATTTTGCGGCTTCAGTGGACGTGCAGACAAACTGACTTGCCGCGCTTCAGCTCTTCTTTCCCCTTCCACCAACTTCCCCTCCTCCCATTGACCCAACTTCTCACCGCCTCTGCGCCACACACAAATATTGAAATTATTGACAATGCCTTCGGTTCAGCAGCATACAAACAACATGCATGGTATGCACGTTGGTTGCTACTTGCAACTTGCTACTTGCCACATGCGAACACATTCGATTGCGTGCTTTGTTGGCCCCCTCCAACTTTTTTTCTTTCCAACATTCAAATATTTGCTGTCGCTTTGGTGGTTTTACCCTTTGTTGCCGTTTTGTGTGTTTTTGTTATTGGTTGTTATTAGTGTTGTTGTTGTTGTTGTTGTTTGAGCTTAAGTGCCCCCTAAATGCATCGGCAAAGCCTAAAATTATCATAATGATGAAGAATATTTTCCAATTGCCCATTGGAATGTTTTTCATGAATTCTTTTGAAATCTAATTAGAAGAACGAAATTACAGTGCCGCTCTTTCGGTCAGCTCGTCTTGGGACCAGCTGGCCGGTCAATTGGCTCTACGCATGCGTGTGTAGTTGAAGTGAATTGTTGCCGCTTGTGGAGCTAAATGAATGTCGTGCAGAAGGGGCCCAAAGCTTGGCACTGGGCAAGGAAACTTTGCAAACACAAATATTTATTTTTTGATTGCTTAACAAATTATTTTTTTTTAGCATAAAATGAAGATGTAAAGAAGATGAACTTCAACTTTTTATATGATGCGAATAAAATTCTCCCCTTTTTTAATGCTGTCAATGATGGTAAAAATCGCCTTTTGAATGTACATACTTTTCAAATATTTAAGTTCTCTGTTGTTATGAAACTGAATGGCATTGAAATGCTACGAGCTCGTAAAATCAGTCAATTTTAGATAACACCGTGCGACAGCATTTTTCACACCGGAAAAAATCTGTATGGGCGTGAAACTAGACCCCTTTTAAAAGGACTTCGAAATTTTGAAGGGGAAAAAAAATAAAAAAAATTTTAAAATGACTTAACCTCGTTTAGAATCTGGCAATATGTATATCAAATGAAAGAGGAAAGGCTCCAGAATTTAAATAAAATTGATTTTTATCTATTTGAAAAAAACGGATATGAAAAAGGTCTTTTGAAAATTTTAATCCTTTGTATCCTTGAACATTTATAGAGAATTTTCTTGAAAAGCAAGTATTTTAAAACCCAAAATCTCCTTGATCACGTGCCAAAATTTCATGACTCTAATTTTATTGGTTCGAAAGTTATTTAAAAAAAGACGGAAGCTGCAATTCTAATGAAGTACACAATTTAATTTTATTTATTAATTAACCCAATTTTTACCCATTTTAGTAACTACGAAATACCCGAATATACCCAGATATATTCACCTTAGGTCTAAAATGGAGTTCATATAAATGATGTCACTTTGAGGTCCAAGTTTACAAAAGTGCTATAAAATCTAACAAATTGCTCCAAAACTACTCAGAAGTTGCTCTCAAAGGGTTAAAGTCTATGACTGACACCCACTAATTTTCTCTTTCCAACATTTCTTCCGAACAGGCTTACCTCCTATCTCCAACACAAAATGGGGTTACCATACAAAATAATTGTTTTCACAAAATTGGTTCCCACTGCTTCCAAGTTGCTCCCAGATCTGTCAAATACAAGATAAACCCTATTAATTTGTTCTTTCAAATGTTTCTACCAAATACACCTAACCTCTATCTTCAATTATTAAAGGGGCTGCCATACAAAACTGGCCATTTTCTATGTAGTTAGGAGAGTAAACATCGCATTTCAAAAACTATTCAATCGATTTGAATGAATCGTTCAACATTGGACAATATTCTTTAGTGCAACAAATACAAAATGAATAAAAGTACCAAAACTTTCCACCGGAGCTCTCCTCCTCTTGGTTCCTCCGTGATGCATATAATTTAAATATTTATAAACTCTCTTGAATCGAATTTCATAGCTACTGAAATAAAAAAGACGTAAGCGGCCTATGAACACTTTTCTCGTATAAAAAGTTTAGACAAATTTTTCTTACAACATTTTTCAAAACATGGCAATTCAAAAGCCGTTTTCTTCTTTCATCCATTTCAAATCTGAAAATTGCATCATTGAAAATACAACTTGCCGATTGATACAACAATAATTGGTATTTACATATCTTCAACGCTCAACTAATGACTTTTCTTTGCATTAAAATTTCAACAACTGAATATTATTGTGAATAATTTCAGCTGCTTGTGTTGAGAATTTCTTGTCGTATTTGTAATTCTCCGAAAACCTGGAATGTCTTGCATTGACACATATAAGTAAATTTGTTTGTTTTAGTAATTTGCCTCAAGTGGCAGAGATGCTCTTCACGTTCAAGTCGCTCAAGTGGGGTGTGGACGTTTCTATTGCATCTTCTATACAAATAAGCAGTAAAAATTTGTAGTATTTGTTGTGCTATTTCCAAAATTGTCTCCACATGTTGGGCGACAAGTGTTTGGGCGACTGTATATTTATGTATGTATGTATGTGTGTAAGGCAAAAATGGTGCTCGAAGCCGAGCTGAAATGTCAAGAGAAATGTAGTAAACATCATTAGGAGATTAGGTTGTTGTTGTTTTTATTTTGAATTTATGTGCAGTGAGAGAAATGTTTATAGTTTTGATGAGATATTTTGAGTTTGAAAGTTTTTTTGTGGGAATAAAATAAACGATTTGTGGGACACATGAATGTATGAATGCTCGAAAGGACATTGGGAAAACAGTATTTTGGTTGGAAGTACAGAATTTGCTAAGTGATTTTTCTGGTCATTCTAAAATTTATATAATTTTATTGATTTATTTAAATTTGGAAAATTTTTTGTGGGAATGAAATCAATGATTGGATGGATAGAGGAATAAATGATGATGTAGATGATGATGGAAAGGAGAACGAAGGACGAAAGGAAGGACTGAGAAAAATATGGTTGGAGAAACGTATTCGCTAAGTGTATCTATTTTGGTGATATCTGTGGGAATGAAATGTACGATTAGATGAACAGATGAATGCATAGAAGGAAGAATGAGTGGATGGACGTATGAGTGAACGTACGGAAGGAAAGTTAAACAGATGTCAGAATGGATGTACTGAATTTGCTTAGTGATTCTGAAATTTTTATATAGTTTTGTTGCAATAATTAAAGCTTAAAAATTTCTTTTGTGAGATTAAGATGATAGATTGCACAGACATTGAATGTTTCATGAATTCTCGAAGGGACGCACGAAAGAAAGAATTGAAAAAATAAGAAGATGAAACGAACTTGCCAAGAGATTCTTTTTTGTTGACTCTAGTTGCTTCTTGTGAGAACGAAACGTACGATTGGATTGACATATGGATGCTTAAAAATAAAGAATAAGTAGATGGACGAAAAGACGTTCCGAAGTAAAGATGTTTGCATAGATGTACTGATGAATTTGTGTGATTCTGAAATTTTTATAATTTTTTTGTAATATTTATAGTTTGAAATTTGTTTTTGTGAGATTGAAATGATGAATAGCATGAACAGAATAATAATAATGAATGAATGCTCGAATGGACGTACGAAAGGAAGATCTAAAAAAGTATGGTTGGAGAAACAAGTTTGCCAAGAGATTATTTTTTTATATTTCTGGTGGTTTTTTGTGGGAACGAAAGGAAAGATTGGATTAACAAATTGATGCTTTGAAGAAATAATAAGTGGATGGATGAAGGAACGTTCCGAAGGAAGGAGGGGCAGATGAATAAATAGATGTACTGAATTTGCTAATTGATTCTTGTTTTTTTTAATTTTATTGCGATATTTAAAGTGTGAACGTTTTTTGTGACAGTGGAATGATCGATAGGATCAAAAGATCGATGAAAGGATTGATGATGTATGGGTGTACTGAATTTGAAAGCTTTTAGTGACAATGAATGATCGATAAAATGAACAGATCGATGAATGGACAAACCGAGTGACGTACAGAAGGATTGATGATGTATGGGTGTACTGAATTTGAAAGCTTTTAGTGACAATAAATGATCGATGGAATAAACAGATCGATGAATAGACGAACCGAGTGACATATAGAAGGATTGATGATGTATGGGTGTACTGAATTTGATAACTGATTCCTATTATGCTGTGATATTTAAAGTATAAATTTTTTTAGTAACAATGAAATGATCGATGAATTGAACAGAAAAATAAGTGAGCGTACAAAAGGACGTACAGAAGGAAGGATAGACAGAGGAATGAATAGATGAATCGAATTTTAAAATTGATTTTTCTAGTGACTTCGATAACATATATCGAGTTGTTAATATCATAACTATTTTGTATCGAATCTTCTTTTGAAAAATATAGAATGAATGAAATGATTGATGAGTGAGCGTACAAAAGGACATACAGAAAGAAAGATAGACAGATAAATGAATAGATGAACAGAATTTTCAAACTGAAAGAATCAGTGTTGTTGTTGTTTCGATAACATATGTATATCGATTTTTTAATCTTCATAACTATTTTGTATCGAATCTTATTTGAAAATGATGTATAACAGTTGAACGCGTTTTAAGAATCTAAGGACATCTAATTACAATATTTTCCAAATCTTCCAAACCATTTTTCGTATTCGTATTTAATTTGAATTTCAATCACAATAACGTTGGTGTTTTTTTCAAAAGACTTCAATCTCAATCAATCAATCTTGAGTTGTTGGCAATTCTCAGCTAATTTTATAACAATGTCGCACAATGCATGTTAAATTTTTGTTTTACTCTAATATTCCAATTTCAAAAAAAATTATTATGACTTTTAATTGAAATTTCGTTTATAAAAAATGATTGAAAAGACTTCATCAATCTCGAGATTTTGCAATCCTCAGCTCATTTAATGTTAATTTCACACTCACATTTTTCTTGCAGTGCACAAATGACAATTTTTATATTCAATTTTTTTTAATGTTTTTTCAATGTTATTTAAATTTTTGTTATTGTTGTTGTACAAGCAGTTTTCGAGCATCGTCAACGAGTGTTGAAAGAATCAAGTGAAACCCGAGTCGTGCGTTGGCACAGCGAGCCAACCGGTCGCTGTTGTTCGGTTGCTGGCTGCATGCTGGTTGCATGCCCCATCAACGTGCCACCGCTGCGAGGGTAGAAAGGCTAAATGTCGGTTGTTGCACGTCAAGGGTGACTTGTGTTGCACCCGCTACAGCGGCCGGCCGCTGTGCGCGTGTGTGAGCGTAATTTGATGCAATCTTTTGCATGTGTGTGTGTGCATACATACTCGTGCAGTGAGTTCACATTGTTGTTGTTGTTGCTGTTGTTATTGTCACCGGCAATGTTGCTGGTGGCGCATTCGAGCTGCAACAATTGACGTAAACAAAAGACGTATCTTTCGAGTTGGAGGACGCGCCGCGTCAGACAGTAGAAGCTACCGACCGGGCGGCCTGACGGGCGCAAGGCAGGCCGACTGTCTGCTAAGACGCCAATTAAAAGGCGTAACGAAAAAAACAAAATGCAAAACGCAAAGCAGCAAAACGCAAAAATACGCCAACAGAAGGACGCGTAGAAGGAAAATCGAAAAATAAAATGCGCCGCATTGAAGTGTGGGCGGGGGGGGGGGGCGGGCGTGAAGAGGCCAGGTCAGGCTCGGCGCGGCTGATTGACACACAAAAGACTGCGCCGGGCCAAGTAAGCGCGCACACACAAAAGACTGGCTGGCATATAATAACGGCAGCAACAACAACAACAACAACAACAACAATGAGAGCAACAACCATAATGTTGTCGGCATACGCTTGGCAGCAATTGAAAGGCAAATTGGAAGCTGACACTCAGCCAGACAACAAGACGAATTACGCCGACCAGCGACGACCGACTCCAGAGCCGCTGCTGTTGGCCCCGTGGCCGCTGCACTGTTGTGTGGTGCTGTGTTGTGTTGTCGTTCAGTGGCGTGTGGTGTGACGTGCAACGCCGCTCGACGGTGGCAGCCGCCGCACCGTCGCACCGCACCGAGGCAGCAGCGCAAAATGATGAATTACTCATTGGGTTCATGTTGTCGTTAGTTGTTGTTGGTGTGGTTTTGTTGGCATTATTTTTGTTGGCATTCATTGTTGTTATTCGCATTGTTGCTATTCGCTCTCATTATTGTTGTTGTTGTATTATATTTAAATGTAAAAAATTCGCAGCTGCAGGTTGCCGACTTGGTCCAGCATTGTTGGTATGCGCAATTTGTTGTTGAAAAAAAAGGTAGAAGTGCATAAATAATAATCAAATCAGGAAAATATTAACATAAAATACGATTGGAAAATAAGAATTGATTTTATTTTATTTTACTTTATTTTATTTTTTTTGTTTTATTTTATTTTATTTTATTTTATTTTATTTTATTTTATTTTATTTTATTTTATTTTATTTTATTTTATTTTTTGTTTTATTTTAATGTATTTTATTTTATTTTATTTTATTTGAATTTATTTGATTGGATTTGATTTGATTTGATTGGATTTGATGATATTTAATGATTTGATTTGATTTGATTTGATTTGATTTGATTTGATTTGATTTGATTTGATTTGATTTGATTTGATTTGATTTGATGTGATTTTATTTTATTTTATTTTATTTTATTTCATTTGATTTTATTTTGATTTTATTTTGATTTGATTTTGATTTTATTTGATTTTATTTGATTTTATTTGATTTGATTTGATTTGATTTGATTTGATTTGATTTGATTTGATTTGATTTGATTTGGTTTGATTTTATTTGATTTTATTTTAATTTATTTAATTTTATTTAATTTTATTTTATTTTATTTTATGTTATTTTATTTGATTTTATTTTATTTGATTTTATTTTATTTTATTTTATTTTATTTTATTTTATTTTATTTTATTTTATTTTATTTTATTTTATTTTTTTATTTAATTTAATTGAATTTAATTTTATTTTTATTATTTTGTTTTATTTTATTTTATTTTATTTTGTTTTATTTGATTTTATTTTATTTTATTAAGTCATTTCAATTCAATTCATTTCAATTTATTTCAGGTCATTTAAGTTTATTTCAGCTCATTAGAAATCTTTTAGGTTCATTTATATTCATTACAATTCGTTCCATTGAACTTAATTTATTTTAGTTTCATTCCATTTAATTTCGTTTTATCACACCGCACCGAAAAAAGTAGAAGCGCCGTTATTTTTCGACCTTTTCTTTCTTCATACTTAAGAAATTTGTAATTTATAATTTGTAGTTTGTCCTCAAACCAATGGCGCACACTGGGTCTAATTTTTGGGGTGTTTTAGGTATAAATTTTGAGTCGAATACCATTCGAAACCATATTTTGTACCAGCAAGTTTTGTGTTTGGAGGCTTAAACCCCAAAAATCCTCTCAAGTCTGTGTGCGCCACTGGCTCAAATCTCGTTCTATCCTCGTTCTCGTTCCCGTTCTCGTTTGATTTGATTGATTTTTATTTTTTTCTTCTGCTTAACCTCAAAATTGCGTTTCCTTTTCTTCACTACTGTTTTCATGGCTAAGTTGTTTTATTTTTACTCTTATATTTCGTATTTCCTTAGGTGAACCTACTATACAATAGTATTTCTTCTTCTTTCCTATTCGGACCCAACGCACTGGTTCTCAGTAGCATCTTACTTTCTTGGGTTTCTTTTAAATGGATTGGTTTGAAAGTGTATACAGTTCTTGTCGTTTCATCTTATCCTAACCTAACTTTTTCATTCTTTTTTCCTTTATAACCAATTTCTCGCTCTGTTTTTCCTCTATAACTATTTTTGATGTGATTCTTGTATATAACTTCTTTTCTTCTCTAACCTTACCTAACTTTATCCCTAATTTTTCCTTTAGCGATGTTTTCGTAAACAATTGAATTCCTTATTTCTTCCTCTCTAGTCTTACTTTAGTCTTACTTTAGCCTTCTTTGATGTGATTTTTTGAGTCTTTTTATATAACCTTTTCTTCCTTGAACTCACCAAACTTTCTCGTTCCTTTTTCCTTTGTCGATGTTTTCGTAACCAACTTAATTTGTTATTTGTTAGTCTCTTGTCTTACTTTAGTCTTTATCTTTCCTTGTTGTGATTTTTTTTGAGTCTTTTTATATGACATTTTACTCATCCTTATCCTCACTAAACTTTCTACTTCCTTTGTACCCCTTTGTTGATATTTTCGTAACCAACTTATTTCGATACTGCCTGTAATAACACCTAAAAAAAATAACGGGAAAACTCGTTTTCCCTTTCGGTGGCTGTCCTCTCAGCTGGAAATGGCAAACCTCTGAGAGTAAAAATTGCTTATGAAAAAGCTCCCAACCTGCCGTTCGGAACCGGCATAAAACTGTAGGTCCCTCCAACCCGTGTACAAATTCACACGCACAACACGGGTAGTTGCGGGAAGCTAGGCCTTAGTCTCGCCAATTATTATTATTATTAATTATTACTTATTTCGCTATTTCTTCTTTCTGAGATGAGTTTTTGTTGAGTTTTTTTTAAATGCGTAATCTTTTCTTCTTCCTTTCCTTATCAGAGTTTCTCATTCTTTGCTCATAGCTGTCTTCGTAACCGACTTGTAGCGCTCTTGCTTGGTCTTTTATTGCCCCTTTTTCGTTATATTCTTTCGGCTTGACTTATTTGGATTTCCTTTGGGTTCGCTAAGCTAGAACCCAAAGAGATAAATAGTTTATTTATTTGGGTTTTCTTTCCGTATTTCTAAGCCTTCTTCCTCTAGTCATCTTCTCTGCTGGTTCTTTTTGTTAGTCATGACCACTTCTTCCTGATTTCCTTAACAAACAGTTCAATTTTGTAATCAACTGTTACATCGTCGAATACTTTTCCTCCATCGTCTTTAATCTTCTTCTTCTTCATCTTCTTATCGCTTGGTTGCGAATTTCGGCTTTTTCTAATTACTCTCCCACTTTGTTTTGTTTAATTTTGTTGTTGATTATTCGGATAATTAAAATGGGCTCATGCTGTTGCTCGCCCTGTTGTTGAGTTATTGTGTTGTTTTTGGTCTTTAAATTGTTGTTGTAATTTTAATTGTTTTCGTTTTTGCTGTTTTCAATTAAAATCGAAATTCTGCACCGCAAATTCCTCCCTCACTGAGAGTTCTCTTACTGGACGCTGTCATGCAACATGCGGGCCACAACAGTCCGGCCGATCGGCAATTCGTCCAACCGGCCGTTTAAACTATTCACAGACAGTCTGCCAGACAGTGTGCGCGTCGCCGCGGTCAGAGTGCAGCCATGTATGTAAATTAATTTCTGACGATTATGAACTTTGTTGCTGCAGCCGCTTCGAGTGTGTGTGTTTGTTTTTGTTTTTGGCTTTGCTCTGTTTTTGGTTGGGTCTTTTGTTTTTGTGTGGGAATGAAGTGGCGGCTAAATGTTTGTCGCAGTGTTGTTGTTGTTGTGTGTGTCACTTTCCGTATTTCATTAACGCGATTTGATCTTATCGCGTCACACTGTGCCGCGCCGCTTGACCGCAGCGCCGCCGTCCAACAAGTGGCCAACAATTGTTTGACTCTCGGCCGGCTTTTTCTCTTTCCACCGACGGATGGTAATTGATGCTCAACGCTGATCGCTTAGGAAATCACCGCTGACCGTGGGCGCTGTTGTTTTTGTGGCTTTTTGGATTTGAAAGCTATTGTTGTTGTTGTTGGATTTGTTGCCATAGTTATTGCCGCTGGTGTTGCTGGCGACCTTCAATAGGCTTCAAGTCATTAGCAATTAGGCAGCACGAAATGTTGTTGTGATTGTTGTTGTTGGTGTTTTTTTTGGAATAGTTTCTTTTCTTTTAGTTTCGACGGTAAATTTCGAGAGTCGCATTTCATTGTTCGTGTTGTAAATTTTATTGGTATTATTTAATATGAATTTTGGAAGCGCTGACAGGGCCCGGCGTCTTAACGTGTTGTGCATAATTTGACCTTAAAATTGAATTGTTTTCTGCCTACAAGCTGCAAGTTGAGATCGTGTTTAGTTGCTGCTAAGCTTCAGTCAGGTTTTGGTTTAATGGTTTTTAAAGTGTTTAATAATAATTTAATAATTGCTTAAAATTTTAGTAATACTTTGAGATTTCATATAATATCGGACTTTCACTTCATAATTCCCTGATTGATAATGGAATTTAACTAATCATAAAAGGGCAATCAAGCATGATTCACCTATGTTCCTCATTGTCCTTTTAGTTTTGTCTACTAAGCTCTTCTTTTTCAGCCCCTTTTTTAAAATAGTCAGTTTGTTTAGTTTTTTTAGTTCTTTATCTCCACAGCTTCTCTTTATCTGATCTTCATTTTTACCTCTTTAGCCTCGTTTGAACTCTTGAACTTCTCTTCATCCATTCCACTTCTTTTCATTGCTTCAGCTTCATGCTTTTCATCCCTTCTGCTTTTCAAATCCCCAGCTTTACCTTATCTCTTAAGATTTTTAGCTTTCTTTATCTTTGCCACAAGCGATTAGTTTCACTTTGACTCATCAGGCTAACTTTGTTGAGTTTCTTCCTGCGTTTTGCCTCATTCATTCAACATCTCTTCAATCATTCAACTTCTGTTCATCTTTTCTTCCATTCAGTTTCAATCAAATCCCCAGGAATATTTCATCTCTTAAGATTTTCAGCTTCATTTAGCAACATGCGCTTAGTTTTACTTGAACTCTTCAGGCTAATTTTATCCCTTCTTCATCCATTCAACTTTTCTTCAATCACTCAACTTCTGTTCATCTTTTCATCCATATCCCAAGATTTTTTTAATCTCTTCAGGTTTTGCTTTTTGCTTAAGCTTCGTTTAATCTCATCAATGCCTAATCTTGTTTTCAGCTTTTTACTTTCTTTTCAGCTTATCTTTGCATTCTTAGCTTCCTCTCAGTTATTCTCTTCAGCTCTTTTCTTCTTTTCATGTCTCTACATCATCTTTAACTCACTTTGTATGTTCACTTTGTCTATTCAGCTCCTTTCCCAGTTTCTTTTTTCATCATCAGATTTCTAGAACTCCTCAGCTTCTTTCTCCTTTTAGCTTCTTAACATCCGATTAGTTTGCCCGTAACTCTTCAATCTAAATAAAATAAAATAAAATAAAATAAAATAAAATAAAAGAAAATAAAATAAAATAAAATAAAATAAAATAAAATAATATCTTCACTTCTGTAGCTCCTTTTTACCTCTTTAATTCCTTGTACCATTCTTTCTCGTTCCTCATCCTTCTTAATCAACTCTTTAGCTTATCTTTATCTCTTTGTTAGTTACTCAGTTTGATCTCTCCTTAACTCCTCGCACCCTTCTTCCCGTTCGTCTTCCTCCTTCTTCATCTCTTTCACTTGAGCTCCTCTTTAACTTCTCTTTCAACTTCCCATTTCCTCTTCAGGTTCTGTTAATCTTTTCATCTTTTTTCTTTAGCATCTCTTCACATCATTAGCTCTTTTTTACCACTTTAACTCCTTGTACCTTCCTTTCTCGTTCCTCTTCCTTCTTCTCCATCTTTTAAGCTTATCTCTACCTCTTCGTTAGTTACTGAGTTTCATCTTCGTACCTTTCTTTCTCGTTCCTTTTTCTTCTTCTCTATCTCTTATCTCTACCTCTTCGTAGTCAGTTTCGTCTCTCTTTTACTTCTCGTACCTTCCTTTCTCGTTCCTCTTCCTTCTTCTCCATCTTTTAAGCTTATCTCTATCTCTTTGTTAGTTACTCAGTTTCATCTCTCTTTAATTTCTCGTACCTTTCTTTCTCGTTCCTCTTCCTTCCTCTTTATCACTTTAGCTTATCTCTACGACTACGCTAAATTCTCAACTTCATTTTAAGCTCATCAACCTTAATCCTTTTCACGCGCTTGCAACACTTTCGCTGCCATCTTCGTACAGCCACAAAGTGTCATAGTGGCACTTCAAACAATTACAACAAAAACAACAATTCAATAAAATTCGCGTATAGTGATGTGTCATTGCCAAGCTTGCGCCCTTTTCCAGCCATTAAGTTAACCATTTTCGACGACGTCATCGCGTTCGCGCAAAAATGTTTGCCATTTTCATGAATGTGTGAGTGATGCTACTTCGATTCGTTACATCTTTAAAATTCGAGCGAATTAGCCACACAAATCCTTGGCGTCGCGCCCTTTGCAACAAACCACGTCAAATCACATCAGCAAATATTGATGGCAACAGCCAAAAAAAAAAAAGAAGCAAACAACGGCAAAGAATTTCCGAGCATAAAAGCGTCAAAAGTTTTGCTTTTGTTGTTGTTGTTGTTGTTGCTAAATGGGGATGTGGAATGGAACGCATTGTGAGAGAAAGCATTGCTTTCATAATATTCAATATTTTCGCAGTGTTGTTGCGTTGCTTAGGAGAGAAAACACGCTAGTCGGCTTTTAGGCGCACGATGGCGTTGGCGACAAGCGAAAAGTGTAGGAAGTGCAGAAGCAAGTTTTCAAGTTGTTTCCCATACATTTGGCCAAATACATAAAATCAAAGTGACTTGAATAAATTTTCATATTTCATGTGCCACCACCGATAAATGGCGCAAGTGGCCGACAAGTGGCGAGCCGAAAGCAATGAGTGCGATCCAGTGCTCAAGTGACGAACAGCAAAAGCGGCCAGTAGTGTGAGTGGACGAAGGGGCAAAAGCAGCGCATGAAGAACGAAGGCAAGTGGCGAGCAACGTCCGAGGTGGAAGGTTTGTGTGTGTGTTGTGGCTGCGAAATGGGGCCATGCGTTGGGTGTGGAGCGTGGAGCGACAGGAAGGAGGCAACCAGTCTCATAAGTGCGTGTCCTGTGCACCTTGAGTCAGTACAAATTTGCTGCGGCAGCTCGCTGCAACGTTTCCTCTACAGCATCACGTGTGCATAAATACACGTGGCCGACTACACAGACGAACGGACAAACGAGCAGCAGCAAAATTAGTTGGCCGCCAATAAACTGACCCGAGCAGCACACCGAGACTGGTCGACAAACTGGCGCAAGCAACGCACGACGACGGCTGGTAACTGTGAGTTATGCGACATTCGATCCGAGACTGACCGACCAATGCACAACATGGCTGGTGTCCAATGGAGTCTTCGTCTCAAAAATTCAGCACTCAGCGTTTTCCTTGCTCGCCTTCTTCGCCTTTGACTGTGTCGAGAAAAATCTCCTAAAATATTCGCCGCAATGGCAACAAAATTTCTTTGCGCTGATGCAGCAATTTTGAGTATACGCTTTGCCAAAAACGCCAGCAACAACAGGAGGAGTCACTGCTCTGGTCTGCGTTTTGTTTGCCACACATACGAGATCGCTGTCGTGTGCGCCTCCTTCTTCCTTTTTCCGCATTGCTGCTCACGCTTATCGACAGAAAAAAGTTCACAATTTTATTTTCGAGCATTTTTTTCTATTGCCGAGCTTTTATTATGATTTCTATTATTATCATTATTTCTACTTTTATTATTATTATTTTTTGCGCTTCAACATTTTTGGCAACAACTGGATTTATGGCTAAACTGAAAGAAGTCTGGAGGGAGGTGTCTGAATTCGACAATAATTGAGACTTTAAAGCGCATCTGAATACAAAGTTTTTTAGAAGAGAATGAGGTGAAACCCAGACGTGAAAAATATGTGTTGAAAAAAGTCTAAAAATTGGGAAGGAAGTGAGAGGATATAAGAAAATGGTGGGAGGGAAACAATGGGAATGATGTGAAGAACGTTTCAAAAGAGAAAAGTAGAGCAACTGAAGAAGTACCAAAGTACAAAAAGTCGTCATAGAGTTGAAACGAAAAACAGATGTAGATAAAATGAATTAAGAAGTACCTTGGAGAAAAGGCCCAGAGTCCTTTTGTTGACACATGCCACTCGTTTGAAGAGTTTTTGATGACAACCCATACTACAGCACTCGGACTGGATTCTGCTCCAACATTTCCAACCAGATGTCGGTGAGAGCATCCCCCATTCGTTTTAAGGCTAATGGTGCCATAGCGGTGTGAATGGTCAACTATCGCCATAACTAGTAGAGGGCCTTCCCATGTGTTCGTGTCCCGAGAAGTCATCCTATGCGAGCCACGCATCTTTTGGCCAGTTCTCTGGTATCAATGTATCCGAGAGGACCCCAGGGCTCAGTAAGCTATGCACCTCTTTGGCAAAAGACAACAACTTCCGTCGATCTATTTCTTTTGAACAGAGAACTCTATGATCAATACATCACGCACCTTTTTGGCAGTAGACGCAGAAGGACAAACTTTCTTAGTTGACCTCTTCTTTTTAGTAGAGAACTCTGTGTTCAATGCAGTACCTACCCTTTAAGTGATACATAGATGTGAAGGAACACCTGTCTCAGTCGACCTCTTCCTTTGGGCAGATAACTCTGTGATCAATGGAGCATGCACCTTTTTGGTGGAAGACGTAGAAGGGGCACCTTTCTTAGTCAACCTCCTCCTTTGGGTAGAGAACTCTGTTGTCAATTCAAGGAAGGTGCACCTTCCTCAGTCGACCTCCTCCTTTGGGCAGGGAACTCTGTGGTCAATGCAGCATGCACCTTTTTGGCGGTGAACGCAGAAGGTGCACCTTCCTCAGTCGACCTCCTCCTTTGGGTAAAGAACTCTGTTGTCAATGCAACTTGCATCTTTTTGACGATGAACGCAGTAGGTGCACCTTCCTCAGTCAACCTCTTCCTTTGGGCAGAGAACTCTGTAATCAATGCACCATGCACCTTTTTCGTGGAAGACGTAGAAGGAGCACCTTTCTTAGATAACCTCCTCCTTTAGGTAAGAACTCTGTGATCAATGCAGCTTGAATCAATTTGGCGGTGAACGCAGTAGGTGCACCTTCCTCAGTCGACCTCTTCCTTTGGGCAGAGAATTCTGTGATCAATGCAGCATGCACATTTTTCGTGGAAGACGTAGAAATATCACCTTTCTTAGATAACATCCTCATTTAGGTAAGAACTCTGTGATCAATGCAGCTTGCATCTATTTGGCGGTGAACGCAGTAGGTGCACCTTCCTTTGTCGACTTCTTCCTTTGGGCAGAGAACTCTGTGATTAATGCAGCATTCACCTTTCTGGTGGAAGACGTAGAAGGAGCACCTTTCTTAGATAACCTCCTCCTTTAGGTAAGAACTCTGTGATCAATGCTGCTTGCATCTATTTGGCGGTGAACGCAGTAGGTGCACCTTCCTTAGTCGACCTCTACCTTTGGGCAGATACCTCTGTGATTAATGCAGCATGCACCTTTTTGGTGGAAGACGTAGAAGGAGCACCTTTCTTAGTCAACCTCCTCCTTTGGGTAAAGAACTCTGTTATCGTCGACCTCTTCCTTTGGGCAGAGAACTCTGTGATCAATGCAGCTTTATGGCGGTGAACGCAGTAGGTGCACCTTCCTCAGTCGATCTCTTATTTTGGGCGGAGAACTCTGTGATCAATGCATCTTTTTGGCGGTGAAGGCAGAAGGAATACATTCTCAGTTGTCTCTTGCTTTTGGTAGAGAACTCTGTCATCCTATGCGAGCTTCGCATCGTTTTGACAATTCTTTGCGATCAGGGTATCGGAGAAAGTCCCGGGGATCAGCAAGCAGACCTTTTGGAGGTAGACGCAGAAGGTGCACATTCCTCAGTCGACCTCTTTCTTTTGAGTAAAGAACTCTGTAATCAATGCACCCTCGGGCTGGGTCTGTTTGCTGACCTTAATGACGGATTATTTTTCAAGCTAAATTCTGTATTTTTTGGGAAATTTATTATTACTACATGGGTTCCAGTGCACCATGACCACTTTGAAATTTTGTCGAACTTTTGTATTAACCTTCCAGTATTAGGCTTTTTAAAAATTTCAGCACTATCGGACATCGTAACTTCCAGATGGTTTATGATGATATTGTCGTCTGCCCAAGCTGGAAAAATTTCTTCATGGTGAACTTAGGACATTCACATAGAACATGGACCGATGTTTTTCTTCGTCCTCTTACACTTGAGGACGATATTCCCATATTTTTGAGCTGGTAGTTATCTAAGTGAGTGGTGCTCTGTGAGGATACAAAGGTCCTCCCTGTTTAGCTTATGAAGATTGCTTGCGACCCTGCTGTCTGGAGCCAAGAACTGTTTGGCCTGACGCATTCCTTTTAAATTAGTCTATTGGTCAACAAATTCCTGGTCTACACATTTCCGTAGCCATTCCTGCTATGTGTTCTCTTGGTAGTTCATAGAAGTAGCGCAGTAGGGGGAGGGTTTTGTGCGTTCAAACTCCCACAAATACAAAAATTTATGGTGAAAAAATGGTTCAAAATGGAATTGAGCTCAAGTGTTGTACGCAAAATCAATGCCCCTTTCCCCAAAATGAATTCTTGTGTGTGCCACTGGTCCACAGAATGGTTCCGGGCCTATCAATGGGCAGAAAGCAGCCTTTATTGCTAGGTGGTCCATTTGTTCATTGTCGCCATGTCCCTCACGTCTTGGTATCTAGTACAACTCTACGAAGTTACACCAGCCCAGTTCATTTTAGATACTGCGGCAGTCCGTCACCAGCTTTTAAGTAGTCAAATATGATTTCAGCGCCTTTAGAACTAACGACTGTTGAACACTACACTCTTTGGGTTCAATTTACTCTTTAGGGTACCTTCTTCCTTTCTAGCTGAAAGGGCTTTAGATCAGAAAATGTATTTTGTATACAGTGGCGCACAAAGATATCATTTTGGAGTGGGGTTTTGCGTTCAATTTTTGATCTCAGTAGGTATAATTTCAAATCATATTTTTCACCAGTAATTTTTGTATTTAGAGAAGGTTTTGAACCTCCAAAACATCTCCTGCGTGTGTCTTTGATTGTATTATATTATGATGTCTCCTCTCTTGACTAGCAAGTGTCTTCTTGCAACTACTTGAAGTAGATCTGGCTCCTTCCACCATTGGGTGATTTGGCGGCCTTCAACATCAAGTTGCCCAGAAACTCTGAATATCTTTTAGTCAGTCCGTCACTTTTGTGAAGTGAAGGATGTGCGATGCTTCCCCATTAGAGTCGTCTTACCGAAACACATGTGCTTTGAACGTCCGAAAGCTGAGCAGATTATTTGATAAGTTTTGTTCCAGTGATGATTCGAAATCCTGCTTTGATAACCACAGCTCTGCTGGAGTCAGAATATGTGGCTTTACTAGTTCTTGCGGTGACAGATCTTTGATATGGGATCATTTGATTAATCAAGGATAACCCATAACCCAAGATTAACCCATCTCCGGGCTTTTGAAGAGGACTAACCTTTGACTGTTTGTTTCTATCAGCTTATAATTGTTTTTGTTTTTGTTTTTGGAGTATTGTCTATGCTTGAGGAAGGAGTGATCCAGGGAGGTGCAAAGGTTCGCTATGCATAGGTAAGACTAATAATCTAGAGAGATCCTGATTTTTGAGTTCTCTAGAGACAGAGGTTTTCAAATGAATTCCCAGTCAGGCTGACCATCAGTAACTTCATAGACTTACACTGTGTCGTCTAGAATTGTTGCTGTTTATGATGTATTGTCTTTGTTTGACGGACTCCAGGTACCGAAACTCTCTGCAGTGATCTCCCAGCCATGCTGACCATCAGCACCCGTCTTATGACACCTTGTTGTAGTCCATAGCTCGATCCTATAGAAGGAGTCAAAACCTGTTTTAATAGAGTAAAAAAACTTAACAAAATATTAATTAAATATATTCAATTAAAGAATTATGTTTCCAGTTTGGAAAATTTATACGTCGAAAAGTTTCAAGAATGCGAGCAGAAAATGAAAAGCAATAAATGTACAAAAACTTGAGAAAGATGCGTAGTAGATTAGGTAAATTATGAGCAAGAAGAATGGGAGCATGACGCACGAGTGTGTGTGTGTGTGTGTGTGCATTATTTCATTAGGCAGCAAAAGTGGAATCATGGCTGGGACGGGGGGGGGGGGGGCGGCGGTGTGCTCTAATAAATTGTTGGGACATGAACATTGTTTGCCTAAATGCCAAAGGAAACATGCATAAAAACCAAACGCAACAAATACACAAACAAATTTAGAGACATTAACGTGCTCACACTTAGCAAAAAATACACACACGCACATACACACATGCACACATATTCATACATAAGTCTGCATGCTACGAAAGTGTCGTACGAGGATGCGAAGATAGAAATCAATTTCAATAGCCGAGGAAGTGGCAAGTATAGGAGAGTTAAAGAAGAAGAAGAAGGGGAAGTAGAAGTAGAAGTAGAAGAAGAGCAAGAAAAAGCGGCAGCCGCAATGCCAGCAACATTTGTTGGGAGTAGGTGAAGACGAAGTCGAGCGGGAATTGTGATAATGGCGCATGCATATTGAGATGGTTGTTGTTGTTGTTGTGTTGGTTTTTTTTTGTTCATAGACGCTTTGGCATTGTGCAATGTGCGTTGGTGTGGCACAATGTGAAAACATGAAAGCAAACAAAAAGCAAGAATATATACAACAACAACAACAACGACAACAAGAATAAAGCATACTGCGACGACGAGTACAAAACAAACACCAAAAAAAAATGCCAGCAAGTGACAGTGCACAACAACAATAAAACAAACAAAAAAACAACGAGAAAATTTATTATCATTTAAGGAAAATCATTTTCAAAGCTACACCACACACACACACACACACACATGAACACATACACACATAGAAACAAACATGCATACAGCAACACATAATAACAGCAACAACAACAACAACAACAACCGTTGATATAAAAACCGCGCGCACACAATACACAAACAAATAAACACGCAAACGTAGGCAAATGGGGAAAAACTTTGGGAAATTTTCGCGCTACAATGTCAAACAAAGAAAAAAGAAAGAAGGAAAAAACAGCAGTAGACAAAAAATAAAAGACGGGCTGTAGAAGAAATGGAAGACGCAGGGAAATGCGTGGAAAATAGCGGGCAGCATGGCGAGGGTGGTGAGAGGCGAAGAGTGAAGGAGAACAAAGTGACGGCAGCGCAGCGTAGCGGCCTCTAATTTATGGCAGTCGACGCCTGGGTGTGCTGCACTTGCGCTGACAACAACAATGATAATAACAAAAACAACAACAACAACAATTGCAGCAACGCTGCCAACCATTAGCGGCACAAATGCGGCCGCCGCCGCCGCTTCTAATGTTGCATGCTGCAGCGCGCCTTTGGGGGCCGCATTAGAAGCGACAGCAGCCACTGTCATTGGCGCTGGCGACTGTTTTTCGCCGCCATCGCGGACACGTAGCTGTATTTTATGGCTCAATGCAACGCGAACCAATGCAACGAGCCGCGGCAGCAACGCGTGCGGCCGTAAATCTTGCACAATTTTTGGTGCGCGCACAAAAAGTGCGACCATCATTCAAATGCTTTTTCGGTGACTATTTCCAACATCCAGCGCCTTCAACTCAGTGCACACCCGCTGCGTGTAGTTTTTGCTGCTGTTTGCTGTGTATGCGAGGCATACTTTTAGGCGCGCTGACGCATAGTGCATTGGTTAATAACTCGCCGACGCGCAGCGATTGTCAGCGTTAGCGAGAGCAGTGGCAGCATTAAAGTAAAGCTTCAGTTTTTAATTTTTTTTTTTAAACCTTTAAACTCTTTAAGTTTTTCTATTTAATACACCTGCCACATATTTAAAATATTTGCAAAATTTTTCTAAAACAAAAATAAAAAACATTTGCCTATCTTCCACTGTTGCCGCATAATTAAACCAAAGAGTTGACTGCTGTCAAAAATTTCACTTTTTCTTTTCGGCTTTTACACAATGCGTTCGTGTAGTTCAATTTTGTTATTGTTGCAGAGCACACTTTTTCTTTACATCTCTGAATTTGGTAAGAAAACCCACGAAAAAATGTAAAAAAGAAAATTTTCCACAGTGTGCGGCTAAAAGTTTGCCGTTGTTGCAAGTTCATCATGCCGCATGTTGTGTTACTTTATTTGTTGGCGCACTTCAGGTGGCTGGTTGTTATTTTTGTTGTTGTTGTTGTTGCTGATGTGGGCGTTCAACCTACCAGCTGCCGCATTGTGTCGACGCTTTCAAGTTGTTATAACATACAGACTGACGCTCACATGTAGACAAAGTCCACATGCAAATAATTTTTCGTGTTTTTTTTTTATTTTGTTGGTTAGAAACTTCAGAAGTTTTGGCCATTTGTATCGAATTTTCTTTTGCCTTGGCTGTCTGTTTAACTGGATTCTCTGACATGATTTGTACGTGTACTTACTCGCGATTTCAACGAAACTTTTTGCACATTCTGAAATATAATTAATTTTAGAGAAATAATTAGCATGTTTTATGAAAAGAGTTCTTCTGTGTTTAGCTTGATTTCAATTTCATGCCTTCATTCATTTGAATTTAAAGTGCTTGAAAATAATTAAAGTTGTATGTAGACACACACAATTTTTACGATTTTAGTTCAGCCAGTAGTATGTTGCAACTCAAATTGGAGAGCTTTACGAACTAGGCTTAGGTACTTATCATTTATTTAGGTGGTGGGACATCGTTGCCACAAGTATCTCGGTTCAGATACGCTATAAAACTATCAGACAAGGTCCTCATCATTTGGCTCTCTGACGTGCCATCAATTCTATCTTGGTCCATAGAGGCTATCAGACTATCAGATGAGGTCCTCTCTTTGCAGTTCCCTGGCGTGACATCATTGCTACAAGTATCTCAGTTGAGAGAGGCTGTCAGACTACCAGACGAAGTCTTCACTATTTGGTTTTCTGACGAGACATCATTGCCATAAGTATTTCGGTTCATAGAGGCTATCAGACTACCAGACGAAGTCCTCACTATTTGGTTTTCTGACGAGACATCATTGCCATAAGTATTTCGATTAATAGAGGCTATCAGACTATCAGACGAGGTCCTCTCTATTAGCTTCCCTGGCGTGACATCATTGTTACAAGTATTCCGGTTCAGGGAGGCTATCAGACGAGGTTCTCACCATTCCCTTCACTGGTGTGACATCATCGCTACAAAGTATCTCGGTGCAGAGAGGTTTTTATCAGACGAGATCTTTACCATTGGGTTCTTTGGCATGACATCATTGTTACAAGTATCTCAGTTCAGAAGGGCTATTAGACTGTCAGACGAAGTCATCACCATCTAGTTTACTGATGTCACATCATTACTACAAGTATCTCGGTTCAGAGAGGCTATCAGACGAGATCCTTACCGTTGGGTTTTTTGGCGTGACCTCATTGCTACAAGTTTCTCGGTTCAGAGAGGCTATCAGACTATCGGACGAGGTCCTCACCACTTGGTTTACTGGTGTGACATCACTGCTACAAGGTATCTCGGTTCATAGAGGCTATCAGACTATCAGACGAAGTCCTCTCTATTAACTTCCCTGGTTCAGGTTCAGGGAGGCTATCAGACGAGGTTCTCACCATTTACTTCACTGGTGTGAAGTAAATTGATAAAAAGTATCTCGGTTCAGAGAGTCTATAAAACTATCAGACGAGGTCCTCACTATTTAGTTCTCTGACGAGACATCATTGCTAAAAAGTATCTTGGTTCAGAGAGGCTATCAGACTATCAGACGAAGTCCTCACTATTTGGTTCTCTGCCGAGACATCATTGCTAAAAAGTATCTCGGTTCAGAGAGGCTATGAGACTATCGGACGAGATCGTTACCATTGGGTTCTTTGGTGTGACATCATTGTTACAAAGTATCTCGGTTCAGAGAGGCTATCAGTGTGTTGGGTCACTAATCGGAGCGCTAGAAGCTGGACCCAAATCCTCATGACTCTCTTAACCCATTTTCGGCCGCTGGTCGATTTTTCAACCAGCCACTTTGAAGGAGAGTAGCTCTGCACTTAGACATTATATCTTTGAACTTTTGATGCAGAAAATAGCTTTGGTCTTTTGGTAACCCCTCGAAATAATAATTTTTTTTAAAAACGATAAATTTAGAGATGTTGGCGAAGGCACGAAAAAAGCATTTTTTTAGTCATATTTTGAGTATTCTGAAAAATATATAACCTTTTCAAATTATTGATTTATTATTGATTATTTACAAAGCCTAAAGACCAAATTACCACAATCAATTGATATCCATAAGATTATGAAAATATTTTTACCTCTCAGCACCGCGTACTTTCCAGTGGTCGAAAAATCGACGATTGGCCAGAAGTCGTCATGTATGTACATATATAAGCCAACAATTGTTTGTTTTCATGCTTGATTATTATTTGACTAAAACTATGTACATATATATTTGTTTTTATTTGAAATTGAATTTTTATTAATTTATAAAAAAAATTTGTAAAAAAAAAAACACCAAAAAAATCCAAAAATATTCTTGATTAAGGTCCTAAATGTAAGTCCTTAAAAGGAATTTCAAAAATATTGACTATTTCTGGTAGCGGCCGAAAATGGGTTAACTGGCAAGAAGCCATTGATAAAACAGTTTCGACTCAGAGACACTGTTAATTAAATTCGGTAATGTTAGTAAATATTTTCAGACAATCCCAGCGGTATAAGCTTTCTTTCGTTAATTATTGTCGCAGTTGTAGATTAATGGAAGAATGGAGAGCTGGACAGTCCTGGTTAGAATAGCCTCTTTAGTGCTTTGTTGCTAAGTGATCTATCGACCATCGGCATTAAATTTAATTGACTCAGTTTAATTGACTAGAGAATCATATTGATTACTTCAAAACTTTCATACTTTGGATCAATTGATGAGAATGAATAAAATATACTGTGGATAGGAAAAGATTTTGTCATTTTGGATTTGCATAAAAACATGAACTATGATGAGTGGACAATGTTTCACAGTAATCAAATTCAGTTGATCCGAGAATTTTAGTGGTTTTGGTAATTTTGGTATTACTTTCTCGCCTTCAATCAACTCTCGTTATTGTTAGTCATCTGCCAACGGTCTGTAATAGTTATAGAAGTTGGTTGACCTGGAAATCTTATTACCCTTTTTCATAGCTCTGAATCAATTGATGAGTGGGTGGATGACTTAGAAGATTCCATATCTGTTCATTCTTTTCTTATTCATCTTCTCTCTATTTCACAGTAATAATATTCAGTTCACCAGAGAAATTCAGTGGTGTCGATATTTTTTGGTTTAATTTTTCCCCCTAAAGCTCAGTCCTGGGAAATGTTATTAGCTGTTTTTGTAACTCCGAATCAATGGACGAAAAACGATTTAACCGGGTTTGGAGAAGATTCCGTCTCTTTGGAGCTACTTCGAAATGTACTCTGTCGATGGTATTTCACAGTAACAAAATTCACTTAATTCCTTTAACCAAATTTTAGTAATCTCTGAAAGGTGTGCGTTATAAGATGAGGAAGAAGAAAATGACTTCGAGAAAATGAAGACTTATCTGCTTTGAAATTCGAAATGTGAGGCATCTGTCGATGAGCTGCTACAATAATATAATTCGATCTATACTGATGGGACTTTTTCCTGAGGGATACAATTTTTTTCTTTGCCACCAACTAAGTAGATGAACAAATAAGTGTACAAAGAACAGAAAGTTTAAAGAAGAAATTGTAAACAATTTGTCCTTATAAATAAAAATTATAAGCTTCAAAATAAATGTGGACGGTACAACAGTACAGTCTCTCTCTTTCTCTCTGTAATGTGTTGCGCTCTGAAGCCAAAGTGGGAATCGACTCTCTGGATTTACAGTGACTGAGTGAGCGGTCTATATTAAATCTTTCGAGAAAGGGTGTAGTTTTGAGAACCAAAATACTTTTGAAAATGTTGGCATATTTTGAAAGATTGAGCTAGAAAGTTAAATTTGCATACTCACAGATGCTGTAATCGTTTTGTTATCTGGAAGCGGCAATTTCAATAAATAATTTCATGGAATATAAGATCTTCAATAAGTGTTTTAAGGGTTTTAGAGACTTAATAGGACGGATTATCTCAATGGTACCAAAAAAGTAAAATTATTACGTTAACATAATTTTTTTAATCACTCATTACTGAACTTCAGCCCAGCGTATGACATCTCCTCTATTTGAACTCCTCTGCAAGTCGATCATTTCCCAGACTTTTGCCCCCATTTATTCTTATGGAAATGTTGTCTGTTTATTTATTATTATCCTTTAATTTCCAAGGGTACATAAGTACTTAGAACATTTACTCAGAGAAAGACTAAAAGTTTAAGGCTTTCTGATCTGTACTTTCCTGAACTTTTAGTGTCAATATCTGCCACTGACCGAGAAAGAATAGAAATTTTAGATTTATTTGCTAATCTTACTGTGCTTTGTATTCTGAACGACCAGCTAATCCAACCCAAAGCCTTCTATGGAGACGGAGTGTCCAGGGAGGAATTCTACCAACTGGTCTTGTTCTTCGAAAAATGATCTAATCAAGTGAATCCAGACTTGTGGCCTCCAATGTTTATTGTAGATAATTGATATACAATCAAGAGACCATAGTGCAACCAAAGTCACTAAATTTGAACAGCGATTTTACGGATCGAATCGCTGAATGACATCAATGTTTCAAATAAACTATTCGACCATTTAAATTCTGCTTTAATATATGTTTGTGTGTGTGTGTGTGTGTAACACCAGCTAACTACGGAAATTGCATAACAAATAAGTGGCGGCCTGCAAACCAAAGCAACAACAATAACAACAACAACACTTGTGTGATTCCGCTTCAGCCTTTTCGATTGCGTTTGCGATTCGTTTCGTTCCAATTTCGATGATGATTTTTACTACTTTTCGGCTACGCTTGCTCTGCACTCTTTTGTTGTTGTTGTTGCTATTGCTCGGTTTTATTTTGGTCGCAGCGCATTTTTTTCTGTCCCCACACTGAACTTTCTTTCGTTGCTGGTTGCTGTTGTTCGTAGTTTGGGGACTTTTGTTTGTGTTGTCGTTGTGCATCATTGTTGTTGTAGCTATCGTCGATGTCGCTGTCGTTGTTGTTGTTCCTATCGTTGATCTTATTGTTGTTGTTGTTGTTGGCATTGCGTTGCCTTGTGACGCGCAACCAGAAAGCCTTCAACTTTGACCTCGCATAAATGATTTTGCAGCCGGAACATTGCCAGCAAAAAGGGTCACCAGCCCGTTCCCTTTTGCGCCCCCCCCCCCCACCCACCGCCCCTTTCGGCATCCATTAGCAACGACCAAAACGGGCACATAAAGGCCGAAGTCGACGGCAAAGGCTGCGTGAAATCGTTTAAACTACGACTTCATTTTATTTAAATTGTTTTCGTTTTCCGCTTTCGGTTTTACAGTTGTTACTAGACGTGGCTGTTGTTGTTGTTGTTGTTTGTTGTTGCTTTTGAAAGTTTACAAAAAATAAAGTCAACATGCAAAAATCTGGCAACTTTAGTAACTCGACACTGTGACACAGCCGAAAAAAAATCCAACTACTATAAATGTAGCAACAACAACAACAATAGAAACAAAATCAACTTAAATAACAACAATGCTGTGAGGAAACGAGTTAAAAATTTACTTGCGTCTATGAAGTTGTAATAAAAGTCAAAATGCTTTCTCTCGGTGCGTTTATTTATGCGACACACAAACACACACAGACATATAAATAGTAGTAGTAGGAGGAGGAGGAGGCGTTGGAGATGTACAGATATAGCAAGTGTTGATATTCACAGGCCGCACTGTACTAAAAGTGGAGGGAGGACACATTGGGCCGCAGTCAGCGCACAGTTGGAGGCGTTGGAGCGGCGCTTAGAGCGCCTGAAGAGGGGGTCAATAAAATGTGTGGGGAGGGGACTATACACCGCGAAATGTAGCAGAAGTAGGTAGTGGTGGGCAAACGTTAAAGGGGCAACAGTCGTGTGTCGTTGGATTTTGGTTGCCCTTTTTTGATAGCACAAAGCATAGAGAGGGAGTAGATATCCACGCACACACACAACCAAATAAAATGAAATATTTGTGCGTGTGCGTATGCGACGTTTGTACCTCATCATTGTTTGATTTTATGCGTAATTTTCGTTTAAGATACTAAAATACCCCAGATTACCGACGTTGCCTATAAAACTGTCTATATGTGTGTTCGTGCGTGCGTGTGTGTGTGTGTGAGCTAAATCCTCACAATGTATAATATTTGTGTGTGCTTTCGTGTTGCACACCTTCACGCACAACAACAACAACAACAAAGCCGTTTGCCCATGAAAAAGGCATTGGCTGTACGCTAAGCTTGGCGAAAAGTTCTTACGCCTCAAAGGCTGCTATTAATTTTGCACCAACAACGTGTGCGCACACATAAAGTCCAAAGCAAACTATGAAAATATGCAAATAATTATAAATGTTTGCGCATACTTTTGAGTGGGGTTCGAGCGGCGCCGGTTTGAGTTGAGCGTTGGATTTGCGTTGAGCGTTTGGAGTGTTGCCGCAGCAGGTGTGCTGGCCGCCGGAAAGCCGCGTGCGTGCGCACAAAATTCTTAGTTGATGACGACAAATTATACAAAATTTAACTCTTTATCAATGTGGAGATTACAAGCAAACCATTTGTTAGAAATTTTATTTAATTGTGATGATGATTATTTTTTGTAGGTGAGAAAATGGGACCTGGACTTGGTAAAAATAATAAAATAATTGCCAAAAATAATTAGCGAAAATATAAAAATTCTCAAAGCAGTAATTTTAGTTTTTTACTTATATTTTCTTATTTTTTTTTAATAAGTTTTAATTTAATTTTTTTATTAATATTAAAAACTAATAAAAATAATTACCGAAAACATAAAAATTTTTAAAACAATAATTTTAGTTTTTTCCTTATATTTTCTAATTTTTTTTTATATATTTTAATTTAATTTTTTTCTTTTTAATTATTTTTTTAATATGAATTATTTTTATTAATTAAAAATTCTCAAAACAGTAATTTTAGTTTTTTACGTATCATATATTTTCTTAATTTTTTTTAATAAATTTTGATTTAATTTTTTTTATTAATATCAAATGTAATAGTTAAGTTGTAATAAAAACTTATAAAAATAATTAGCGAAAACATAAAAATTTTTAAAACAGTAATTTTAGTTTTTTCCTTATATTTTCCTAATTTTATTTATTTTATTAATTTTTATTTTTAATTATTTTTTTAATATTAATTATTTGTATTAATATTAAATGTACATAGTTAAGTTGTAATAAAAAGGAATTCAATATGGTTGCCTGAAGTTGGGAGCTAAAGAAATCCATAACTTTTGCATGAAATAGAATACCTTATTTAAAATAGTTAGAATGATTCGATGTAGCATAGGAAAGGATAACTTGTTGCCATTTTTATGGTGACTCCCATATGCCTCTTTCATAGAAACACTCGTCCTTTTCTGTTATTGGCAAACAACTGGGACAGTCGATTTTTACAAGCTTCTCTTGGGACACATTTTTTAACAGACAAATTTTTTTGCCATAGATTATTAGCCAAGAACAGGTGGAATTCTCTTGATTCCGTACTATTTGAACTATAAGATTGATGCATAAGAACCTCCCATCCACCTCCCGTAGGTTCTGTCAAAGTCACTATTGATGTGTCTCCTAAGTCCACAAAAACCCTGTCCTTTTGGCCAAAGCTGGCCCGCTTCTAGGCATAAAAACTTCTCAGCAAAGCCACGGAGCTTCCGGCTAGTCACTATCGATGTGTGTGACCTGAAGTTGTCCTAATGGAAAATAAATCCTCTTCAATTGCATTCTTCAGATGATTCCATTGTTCACAATACAAGTCCGAATTAAGAGTTCGAAAGTAGGGGAGCAGCTCATAGTTTAAAATTATTCCATGACAATCCCACTAAACACAGATTACAACCTTCCTGACTGTCAACCCTGGCTTGGCCAACGTTTGCGCCAACAGCGCAAACTTTGACTCGTAGGAGTCTTTTTGATTCTTTGACTCGAAGGAGTAATTTCAACTTCTTGATTCAAAGAAGTAATTTTGATTCCTTGACTCAGAGGAGTCATTTTGACTTCAGGACGCAAATGAGTCATTATGACTCTTTAGCTAGAAGGAGTCTTTTTGACTCATTAATTCGAAGGAGTCATTTTAGCTTCTTGATTCAAAGGAGTTTTTTTGATTCCTTAAATCAGAGGAGTCATATTGACTTCTTGATTCAAAGAAGTAATTTTGATTCCTTAAATCAGAGGAGTCATTTTGACTTTTTGACTCAGAGGACTCATTTTGACTTCCTGACTCAGTGAAGTCATTTGGTTTCTTAACTCAGAGGAGTCATTTTGATTCTCTGACTTAAAGGAGTATTTTTGACTTCTTGATTCAAGGAAGTCATTTTGATTCCTTGACTCAGAGGAGACATTTTGACTTCTTGACTCAGAGGAGTCATTTTGACTTCTGGACGCAAAGGATGACTCTTTAGCTAGAAGGAGTCTTTTTGACTCATTAGTTCGAAGGAGTATTTTTAACTTCTTGACTCAGAGGAGTCATTTTGACTTCTTGATCCAAAGGAGTCGTTTTGATTCTTTGACCCAAAGGAGGAATTTTAACTTCTTGATTAATAGGAGTCATTTTGACTCCTTGACTCAGAGGAGTTAGTTAGACTTCTGGACGCAAAACAGTAATTTTGATTCCTTGGCTCGAAGGAGTCTTTTTGACTCAGAGGAGTAATTTTGACTTCTTCATTCAAAGGAGTCTTTTTGACTTCTTGACTCAGAGGAGTCAGTTAGACTTCTGGACGCAAAAAGCAATTTTGATTCCTTGGATCGAAGGAGTCTTTTTGACTCATTAACTCGAAGCAGTAATTTTGGTTCATAGGAGTAATTTTGACTCCTTGACTCAGAGGAGTCATTTTGACTCCTTGAGTCAGAGGAGTCAGTTAGACTTCTGGACGCAAAAAAGTAATTTTTATTCCTTGGCTCTAAGGAGTCTTTTTGACTCAGAGGAGTCATTTTGACATTCAAAGCAGTAATTTTGACTTCTTAACTCAGAAAAGTCATTTTGAATTCTTGATTCAAAGGAGTAATTTTGATTCCTTGACTCAGAGGAGTCATTTTGACTTCTTGATTCAAAGGAGTAATTTTGACTCTTTGACTCAGAGCAGTCAGTTAGACTTCTGGACGCAAAAAAGTAATTTTAATTCCTTGGCTCGAAGGAGTCTTTTTGACTTATTGACTCGAAGGAGTAATTTTGGCTTCTTGATTCAAAGAAGTCATTTTGACTCCTTGAATCGAAGGATCAATCTTGATTCCTTGACGTAGAAAAGTAATTTTGACTCTTTAACTCAAAGAAGTATTTTTGACATTTTGACTCAAAAAAGTCATTTGACTCTTTGTCTCAAAAGAGTAGTTTTGACACTTTGACTCAACTAAGTAATTTTGACTTCTTACATTTGCATATTTTAGTGCCAATTAACATTTTACTCAACCGTAAAACTGCAATTGAAAGTTTTTAGTTTCCAAGTTTGAAATTTCTTAAATGAAAAACTATTACAATCATTATTTCGTTGAGAGCAGTCTGAAAATATGCCACAATTATGGCACGGAAAATTAATGCACAGTTACATGAAATTATCAGCAACAGCCGGCGAACACACATTCGAGCTGCGGGCAGCAAAAAAAAAAAAAAACAGCAAAGCTGGCAGTGATGGTGGCAGCCACCATAGTGCCGCACATAAATGTGGCAAGTGGCAAGCCGGCAACCTTCGCTTACTTCCGTGCAACACACATTTACATGCACTGTCAGGCCACCTACACACCTGCACAGCTATGCGCCCCTTCTCAGCCCCCCCTTTTTTACCGTTATTATAGCTTCGGTATTCGCGCTTTTCGACCCTGTCAGCTTCGCAGCCTCGCATAATGAGGCAGCGAGGCGACGCGCAGTCGTTGCCGTAACTGTTGTCGCTGCCGTGGCTGCCGCTTGGCATAAGCAGATAAGGATTAATAAATAATGATGGCTAAAAAGCCAGGCTAAGTAGCACGACCGCGCCCACCGACATGCCAACACGGTGCGGAGACTAGCGTTGTTGTTGTTGTTGTTGTTGTTGCTGGCATGTTGCACCCTTTCGATGTTTCGGTTGCCGCAGTGCTGATCGCGCTGCCGTTGACGCTGGCAACTGGGCAACAATTTTGAATAGCAAAAGTTTTTGTGCCACCCAACGCACAACAACAACAACAACAAAAACGACGAGCAACAACAAGAAAATTAACAATAATAACAATAAGCCACAATTTGTAGCAAGCAGCAGCAACAACAACAACAATAACGACAGCGCCAAAAAGTAAGAAAAATTAAAATAATCACAAAAAAAGAAGAAAACAACAACAACAACAAAGTTGTAATGCGAGTGTTGCTTGTAAAGTTGCTGGCGCTTATCACATGCAAATTAGCACAACACTTGGCACCCGCTGTCGTCTTGCCCCGCCCCTCCCTGAACGGTCAACTTCAACTTGACATGTTTGCAGTGTTGGAAATTTTTGCGATTTGATTTTAAAAAATTTTCGTGCATATTTTTTTGTTTGGTTTTTGGTGTGTTGGTGTTGTTGTTGTTACTAATGAAGCAGAGTGGCGACGGTGGTTATTGTTGTTGTTTTTGTTGTTGTTGTCACTGTTGTTATTGTCACTGTTCTTACTGTTGTTTCTGTCACTGTTGTAGTTGTTACAGTTGTTGTTGTTGCCACTGTTGTTGTTGTTGTTGTTATTGTTGTTGCTATTGTTGCTAATGAAACGAGCTAGTGACGGCGGTGGTGACTGTGACGCTTTTCAACTTCAAAGCTTTAAGTTTTAAACGTACAGACGGCAGCTGCTCGAACAAAGTTAAAACAAAAACAACAAAGGCACAAATTAACTTAACAATAACAACAACAAAAAGAAGCACAGTAGCAGCTGTCGTTGCATGGTTTTCGCAGCGTTGTAATGTTGATTACTGACAGATAGGCAAACGGACAATACGACAGACAGACATGTCAGTTAGACGCATGGAACAAGTGTCTTAAATAAAATTTTTTTTTATTAGAAAGAAGAGTATTTTTATAGTCTAACAAACTTAAAATTTTGCCGCGAAAACATTTATAGGGGCCGTGGTGCGCCCCCGAAGTCTCAGTTATATATATGAATTTCTTAAGGAATTTTCAGCCGATTCTAACAATATTGATGTCATATGAAAGGTATTTTCTTCCTCTTTCGAATGGTGTATAACATTACGTATGCAGTATGTACCAATAATGTGTTATAAGTGAAAAATATTTCGTTTTGCAAAAATTTTTTGAAAACGGATTTTTTTCTCGAAAAACTTTATCATTAAGTTATTATAAGTTTGCTATTATATTATAGCCTGTCAAATTCCCTTTACAATGAAATATAAAACTTTTGTTATTTTTGTGGTTTTGCTTTTATATTTAAATTTAAGTTGAGTTAAAAGCGCCTGAGGGCTGTATTGAAAAGGCGCTTAGGTTATGCTTGGAAAGGATCTCCTGCAATCAAAGGATTTGAACAAAAATTACTGTTCACACTTCAAAAATAATCCTCTTTCCAATAAAAAAAATTTAAGACAGTATATAACTAGATTACACTGGCCGGTCAAAAGCCGCACAAAGACCAGCCAGGTTCAAAGGGAGGTACAGAGACTTCATTGCACTACCAATAAGTATCCAAAAACTAGTGGCATTGATTAGCTTAACAAATTTTAGTATTTAAGTAGCCTTTTTCTAAATTTTTTTTTAAATTTTTTTATACTAAAAAATAAAGTCTAAGGCCCACGACTCTATCTCCTATGACGCATCCAAGTTTAAAGAAACATTATTCATTTGCTTTTTATTTTTTCATTATTATTTCGAGCCTTCCTTCTTCTTACTTCCATTGTCTTCTATTGTCTAATGTAGATTGCATTGCCAACAGTTATTTAAGAATCAACAACACCTCACTGCCCATCAAACCAAAATGTTACACAACTAATAAATGGCAAGAATGGCCACGTCTTGTTCGCAACACTGACACCTCCGAATGCCATTGCGCAAACATCATTTGGGCCAATTATTGTTGACTGCTTTTTCAATTGAAACCTCTTGTTTTGGCTGTGATGTGGCAACAACTTTCCATTAACAACTTTGCATGACTTGTTCGGTGCGACTCGTTGCGTAATGAGAATGAAAACATTGATGCTTGTTTTGCGCATTTTTGCTATAATTTTACTTTTATTTTTTTTCCTTGTTTTTTCTTTCTTTTGTGCTCTTTGCAAAATGTGAAATTATTTCTCGTCTTGGCTGCATTGTTTTCATTTTTGTTGTTTTTGTTGTTATTTGGGTGCCTCATTATGTGGTCGTCCAAGACGAGTGGGCGAACAGAAATGATAATTTTTGTTATCTGCAAATCGGGTGACAAGTCGCTGTGTGCGGCATTTGTTCGCTTTCGCTTCATTATTTGCCGTCGCTGATTTGGCTGCGCTTGGTCTGGGCTTTTTGCGGTTTCAAGTGAGCATTTCAATAATTTCTTATTTAATTTCTGAATTGAGCGAGCAATGTGCAGGCAAACGGCCAAATGCGAGAAGATAAGAGAGCGTGAGGCTGCGCAGCAAACGGAAATGTAAATGACGAACAACGAAACTGCAAGGAAACCAACTTGAATGGCTTCCAAATAAAATTTAATTAAAAATTTTCGAAAGATGCTGCACACACAGAAAGTTGCAGTCGAATGGCTTACACAGGTCGAAAAGAGTTGGTAGTGCAACCGAAAATGTTTAGCGGGCGGATAGAGACAAAATTGGATCCATATGGGTGCTACTTTAAAAAAAAAAACTTTTCAACAAATAATCATTTTACAATATTTAAGATATTTCTTGTTAATGTTAAAAACAAAACTCAATGCTATCATTGATATTTTATAATTCGTAACCCGTGGCGCACACAGGATTTCATTTTGGGGGGTTTGCGTACAACTTTTGAGACGAATATTATTTGAAACCACATTCTATATCAGCAATTTTTTGAGGGGGTTTGACCCCCACACCCCCTGTGTGCGCCAATGTTCGTAACGTTATTACATCTCATAAACATTATTGAATGGGTTAGGTTAGGTTAAGCTTGAGACCCTGATGGGTCCTTAGCGATCTTAGATGGAGTTCCTTGGACATTAAAAGCTGGTGAAGTAATTATCTCTAAGGATGTCTAAGTTTTTAGCGAATTTGGGCAGTGATTTGAAATAAAGCTTGAGGACCTCAATCAACCCAGAAATTTTTAATGGAAATTTTGTGATAATGTGGCTCATAGTGGGTTAAAGTGACAATATCCAGTTTCAAATATTCATAAACGGCGAAATTTTATTTATTTGATTTAAAACTTTCTTTACTAAACGTTTCTTAAAATATCTTCATATGGCAACCCTACTTTAAAATGTGTCAACTAAGCCCATTTTCTCATCAGTTCTTAAATGGAACTCCAGTAAGAAGTATACAAGATTTCATACCAATAGCTAAAATACTTTAAAAACTATAGCATCAAACAGCTGATTGACAAACCGTCATGCAAGCTTCCAGACGATCCCAAAAAACTAATGAAAAGATGAATAGGAAAGGCAAGATCAACAGTTTTGATGATACTAAACGTTAATATTTAAAATTTCCTATAGTTCCTAAACCTTCCTATGGTCTTTACAAACTCCTGAATAAGTTCACAAACACTCCTCAAGGGTATAGAAATATTCCACTCATTCACTCATCCATTGAGGTATCTTAAAAGTTTGTATCAGTAGTTTTGATGATACTAAGCATACATATTAACAACTTCCTATTGTAGAAACTGGACCTCCCTTTGGTCTTTAGATACGCTTAAAAATGTTCACAAACACTCCTGAAAGTATAGAAATATTTCACTTACTCATCCATTCAGATATCAGAAAAGTTTGTGTCGATAGTTTTGATGATACTAAGCGTGCATATTTAAAATTTCTTATAGTAACTACTCCTCCCTATGGTCCTTAGAAAATTCTTAATAACTTCACAAACTCTCGTCAGAGATATAGAAATATTCCACTCTCACTCTCTCACTCATCAATTGACCTATCAGAAAATGTTGTATCGATAGTTTTGATGATACTAAACGTGCATATGTAAAAATGTCTTATAGTAACTACACCTCCCTATGATCCTTAGAAACTTTTTAATAAGTTCACAAACTATTGTCAGAGATATGGAAATATTTCACTCTCACTCTCTCACTCATCAGTTGACCTATCAGAAAATGTTGTATCGATAGTTTTGATGATACTAAACGTACATATTAACAATTTCCTATAGTACCTAGACCTCCCTATGGTCCTTAGGAGCTCCTCAACAAGTTCAGAAACCCCGGTGAAGAGTATAGAAAATATAATATATGCATTCATCCAGTCATCAACTCACTTATTCATTGATCTATCCATCATTTGGTTGATCCATTCATTCATCGATCAGTCTATTCATCCATTCACCTGTTTTTTTGTTCGCCAGTCTGTTTGCATGTTCTTTCAACAACAAATGTTTGCTGATTTTAAAAACAACTAAACACTTCGCAGTCTCTTATTCACATCCAGTTTCTAATTCTGTTTCCTTCACTTTTTGATATAATCCCAAATACTGTGATAGCCTATTGGCTCATCATACTTTTCATTTGCTTCACCCACTCTTGATGTGTCGATAGTTGATTCAAAGTGATCCCAAACCAAACTGCCTCCACCTGGTTCTTCAAATTTTCTTCGTCTTTCTATCTTTGGTTTTCCCAAAACAAATTTTCTTCGGGATACCCTGCATTGAAAACACTAACCACCGAGATGGCTTTCTCTATGAAAAAGCATCAAACTCATAAAATTTAAGCCAAGAATCTGATGCTGATGAATCTGATGATTCTTTGGAGAAGATTTCTAGCATACTTCAGACCGAAATCTATGCTTTGAGATGCTGTGTTCAAATTAAAGTCGAACCGCACCATATTTCAGCATATTTCAGAGAGAAATCATCAATCTGAGGCTTTGAGTACAATTTAATCTCGAATATGAATATTCAAGGCAACACAGAATATTGTCAGATATGACTATCTTAGCAGTCAAAGATTCACTTTTATCCTAATGAAGCAAACACTGATTTAAAACCTCGAGTTGCTAAACAAACTGAGCTCCTATAATCGAGAGATAATACCGCCAGATTCACTATCCGAGCAGCCAAAAATTCTAGACTCACATAACCTATACTTTTAATACTAGAAAATTGCATATTTGAAACAGATTTTGATTTAAAGAAAATTAATATTCCATCAAATTTAAACCATTACTTTATTTTTCACCATTTTCTTAATGCCAATTTTTACTTAAAACCTCCTTTCATTTTACCAACATTTCTCTTTGGTCACTCGAGCTGCTTACAGAACAAAACTTTCTTAACGTTTCCTAAAGAGATTTTACTTCATTTCATTGCAAGTAGCAGCAGCAGTGCGCTTTGTGTTGCATGAACAGGACACTGCGCCGAGCTGCAGCAATCGTTCGCCATGCAAACACTGAGCGCTTCAAAACAAAAAAAATACAAACAAAATCAAAAAGGGACAAAAGTGTCCAGCTCTGCGTACTTCGTATTACTTTTTATTTGCTTTATTCGTTTTGTTGTTGTTTTTTTTTGGGGAAAGGAAAGCGCTTTGTATGCGTTGCGCATTATTTGTTTGATCGTTTGTCAGCTGCACGAAAAGACAATCAGCAAGAAGAACGTCGCAAATTTCATTATTAAATCGTCTGCTAACAACTTGTTGTTGTTTTTGTTATTGTCTTAGCACATATCTACTTAGAATGTTCGAAGAATTGAAAATGTTGCGAATTGGTTTGCTTGTCTTGAATCGTAAATACAGTGTTAGATGTTGAAAATTAAAATGAAAAATCGTTTAAATGGGTAAAATTGTAAGTGTGTTGGCAACCCTGTTGACTTAATATAGGGGGCATTTCACGTCAAGCTGACAACCCAAAAAATGGATTTTGGTTATATTCTGGTCAGTTATACTTCTAGTAGACGTGGATGTGTACACCCAATTTTTTTTTCGTATGCTGTTTTTTTGCTGAGTTATGAGCTTCTAAAAATTGACTAAACATAAAGTCATGAATTTTTGGATACTTATTATCTGTATCAATTAATTTGTAAGAAAAACTAAAATGTATTGTTTCTTATAGTAAAAAAGTTGTTGTTTTTTTGTTTTTGTCGAATTCTAAATTTTAATTTTTTTTACGTAGAGTAAACCGGAAGTGAAAATTTGAAATCGATATTTGAGTAACTTCGACACTTTTTTTAAAATTATTTTAACGTAAATTAAAGCTTCAAATGTACTAATTCTCCACAAAAAAATTAAAGCGTGATCTCCAACCGTTTAAGACTTAGAGCACATAAAGTACATACAAATAGCTGAAAATAATGGATTTTATGTAATTTTGTGGACAAAATAAAACAAAAAGAGGATGAAGTTAACAAAAAGAAATCCCAAACAATTAAGAATAAAGAAGAAGAAACCACTCACAGGAAAGAATGTGGCGAAAGGACTAACTAAAGTTAGAGGGTCGGCCTCGATAGCTCAGCGGGTAGCGCGCTGGCTTCTCATACCGAGCGCCCCGGCTTCGATTCCTGGCTAGGGCTGGAAAAAACACTCATCTACTTCTGTCGCTATCCACATGAAGGGAATGAGAATTACAAGAATCGCACAAGTGCGCTCTTGGCAGGCAATGGCAAAACCTCCATGTGTGAAAGAAAAAACTGCCCATCGCCGTTCGGATTCGGCGTTAAACTGTAGGTCCCCTCCCCTCCCTTTCCCCATCCGTTTGAAATGTGTGTTGTATCACATGTTGAAAAAACAGTGTTGCATACGCATTTCAAACGGGTGGAATCCTGTGGTATCATACAGAGGCAGCCACTTCAACCTAACCTAACCTAACCTAACCTAGAGGGTAAAAAAATAAAATAAAGTAAAATAAAATAAAATAAAATAAATAAATAAAATAAAATAAAATAAAAAAAAATAAAATATTGTAAAATAAAATGAAATGAAATGAAACGAAATTAAATAAAATAAAATAAAATAAAACTAAATTAATTTAAATTAAAGAAAAAAACTAATTAATTAATAATAAATAATTAATAAATAAATGAATAAACATAATAATAAATATAATTAAAAAATAAATAAATAAAATAAAATAAAATAAAATAAAATTAAATAAAATAAAATAAAATAAAATAAAATCAAATAAAATAAGATAAAATAAAATAAAATAAAATAAAATAAAATAAAATAAAATAAAATAAAATAAGATAAAATAAAATAAAATAAAACAGAAAAACATAAAATAAAATAAAATAAAAAAAATAAAATAAAATAAAATAAAATAATATAAAATTAAATAAAATATGGGGGGCAGAGAGGCCGTGGGAAATAAAATAAAATAAAATAAAATATGGGGGAGAGAGGCCGTGGGAAATAAAATAAAATAAAATTAAATTATATTAAAAAAAAATAAAATAAAATAAAATAAAATAAAATAAAATAAGGTATGAATAGGGAGAAAAGAGTGTTGCATCTCTTCTACGGAAAAGTTGAACCCAATTAAATGCCGGAAAGGATGAATAGATACAAAAATATGAATGAATATGACAGAAGAACAAAAGTACGAGTTATGATACATTATGATACAAGCGCAGATACAATAAAACGAGGAAAGGAAGATGCCAGTGAAAGAAGAGAAGGCAAAAGTAAAAGAAGAAAAAAGCAGCAGGAAGAGAATAGAGAGTTGTGCGAGGAGGAGATAAATTCGACCGAAAAGTAAAACTGAAACGAAGATTATACTCGATCACAGAAGAAGACAAGATAGAATATAAAAATGAAAAAGTGCAAAAACAAGAGAACGAAGACATTCACAGAAAAACGCAGCAACAGTCAACAACGCTCCTGATGCGAAACGTGATGAGGTAGCCGCAACAACCGAGAAAAAAACGCACTAATGTTGCACACAGCCACGGTGCTGTGATGTTGTGAATTTGTTGTTGTTGTTGTTTCTAGACCGCATAATGAAAAGGTGGCAAAAGTGGAAGCAAGTTGCGCAAAAGCAGAGAAAAACAACCAAGCAGCAATGCTGCTAATGATGTGCACGCTGTTGTTGTTATGATTGTTTTTGTAGTAGTAGTAGTGGCTGTTGTTGTTGTTGTGTCGGTGTGGTCGTTGCCGATGATAATGATGATGACGTGGCGAGAATGCGCGCACGCTGTGCCACCTCGCAGCCGCTGTTGCGTATTTGTTGGGGTTAAGAAAACTTTATAAATTGCCAGCCAACAGCAACTGAAACAGCAGCGCCAACAACAACAACAACAACAATAATAATAATAACAACAACAAGCATTAACAAGAACAAGCACGTTTATTAAAATCCATGCAGTGCACAGAATATGCCACAATTCTGGTTGTTGTTGTTGTTATTGTTGTTGTTGGTTGTACATAGTTTGGCGCTCAAGTAGCTGAAAATGAAGAGGCAGCATGAAGTGGCAACAACGCCAACAATGGCACTCACCGTGCCTTGCAGCGTGCAACATGCTGCACCAACACAAACACACACACACATCAACACACAAACAGTACGTATGTATGTATGTAGTGTTATGGCTATTGTTGTTGTTGTTGTTGGCGGCCAAAGCTTTTTTCATGCTTCTTTGCCGGCAACGTTTTTCTTTCTCGGCTGCTTCTGAGTTGCCGTTGCAGGTAAAATGGACCACGAAATTCGCCGAATAATGAAGAGGCGGCTTGTGTGTGCAAAATGTCTAGGCGGGGGGAGGGGGGCGGCAGGCAGCATGTTGTGAACAAGCGGACGCATTGAAGTGGCGACGCAACGTGTTTGTGTCTGACTGCGTGTCCGAATGGGGTTGAGGGTGGCCATTGACTTCATTTTCCATGGCCAAGTAGGCTTAATGTAGCTAACGGCACTAACATCATCACCAACAACAACAACAACAACAACCACCAACAACATTAGCTAGCAACAACCCTGTTAACATGGCTGGTCTGTTTCTCATAATTCTGTAACATTTTGCGTTCGTCGTCGTCGTCGTCGTCGTTTTCACATTGGTTATTGTTGTTTATTTGTTGTTTTAAATTGTTGTTGTTGAATGCGTAATTGGTAGCTAATGTTCTTCGTCTTGCTGTTGTTGTTGTTGTTGTTATTGTTGCCACCATTAATGCTGATTATATTTCGGTCTGTTCGTTGTTGTCCATCGTCATCATTAGGCTGACCCATGTTGTTGCTGTCATTGTTGTTTTTATTGTAAACGAAAATGTTGTTGTTGTTTTTGCTATGTTTGTGGGGTTTTTGAAAATGTTCAAATAATGAAGCAGCACTTGAAATTCATGCGGGGGGGGAGGGGGTGGCATCCGCACAGAAATCACTTCAAGAATATGAACAAACTTTTTTCATTAACACTTTTGGCAAAACTTGATTGAATGTGTTTAACCCAAGATTGCATGACCTTTTTGTTTGTAAATGGAAAACATTTGAATTATGAATAAGCTTTTGTATTTATGATTCCAATCATGTTTTGCATGGCCGCTCGAGGTTGAACAACTATTTTGTTCAAGTTTTCATTAAAGCTTTTTTCTTGTGTGGATGGAATATTCGAATCTGTTGTGAACCCAGAGTAGTCCAATAGATCAAAGAGGCCTGGAGGTTTGTATTTATTTAAACGAGTTGTAGATGAACCAAGAATTTAGAGCAGCAAAGACTCCAAACAATTCGAACTATGAAGATGCTTCGAGAGTTCAAGCAACTTTGACCAATCGCAAGGTTTGTTTGAAGGCTAAATTGGGCGGCCTATGCAGACTCAAATTCAAATGGGTTCAAAAGTTAAAGGAATCTGAAGCCAACGACAATATTAACAGCTTAAACTATGCAGACGATCCTATAGTCCTGGGCTTTGGAATAGTTAGATGATCCACATGTCCGTACTGCGTTTGAGTTTGAAGTATTCTGATGATGAAATGCATTTTCTTAAACGATCCTGATCCACGCAAATTTCAAAGTTCCAAGTACAAATATATTTTACTTACGAGGGGAGACTGTAAGAAAGTCACAAAGAAGTAGGAAGTTTAGAAATGTTTAAACCAAATACGTCCAGACTAGGTTCTAGGTCCTAACTAAGCATGTGATCCAAGAGTCCCAACACTTTTAAATATTCCAATAGCCAACATGTTTGAACTATCTTTAAATTAGGAGTTTTAGTATTCGCGTACCAAAATTTCGGCTTTTTGAAGGCTTAACATTTCTATTAGTCTAACAACTCTAAAGTTCTAATTATAAGTCCCTACCTAGGTTGGGTTAACTAGTTTATGGTGGCTGCCTTTGTAAGAAACACAATCGGAGGCCTGAAAGGCCCATTGTGATACCACATATTTCAACCGTTTTTTGAAATGTGTGCTTTTTTCCAACATGTGTTACAACACAAATTTGAAGCGGATGAGGGTAGTGAACCTACACTTTAACGCCGAATCCGAAAGCCAGTTGGTAGTTTTTCTTTCACACTTGGAGATTTTTCCATTGCGTTTCACCAGCCCGAGCTGGGATTCGAACCTAGGGCCTCAGCAAGTGAAGCCACCCACTAAACTATCGAGGCCGGCAGTCTCTACCTAGTCCGAGTCCCATCAGCTTGCAACATCAAGACAATTTTTAAGGTATCATGGCACGTTAGAAAGGGGAATTTTTAATTATTTACAAAATTATTTATTTTTCAGTTCCTTTATTATCAATCTTTGTTTTACAATATATTGAAGGTTTAAGGAACACAAAAAAAATTATTGTTTACAAGAATCCACCAAAATATTGAAGAACATTTTTAATTTAAAGTACTTTTTCTGGGAAAAAGAGGTGAAAAACGCAGTCAATTTTTGACACTTTTTTCAAAAAGCGACACTTTTTTCAAAAACAGATTGATAATAAAGGAGCTGAAAAATAAATAATTTTTAAATCATTAAAAATTCCCCTTTCGAACGTACCTTAAGTTTATACAAGCTCAGACAATCAAACAGCTCGAACTATGCAAATGATCCGAGAGCATTGAAACGATTTTTAGTTGGGGGTTTCGGTATTTAGATACAGAATCTCATAAATCTAATTCTTAAGGATTCGCAAACCTATATTTAACCAGATGCGACTAAGAATTGTAGAAGTTCAAAATATCAGGACGATCCTTAAGTCCAGACTGTCCAGGCTGGTTTGAAACTTTAGGAAAGTAAAATTCTGAATTTTCGGTCTTTTCAAACGATGTGAAAACTAGAAATATTGAGAGAGCCAGAGAGCCCATACTGTTGAAGAGCGTAAGCGGTTCGAATGAAACAGACAGTCTTAGCCAGTGTTGTCAGATCAGGAGATTTCCTCATAGATTTAGGAGGTTCTTGGCCTTTTAGGAGAATTTTTTGGAGGAAGAATTGCTTAGGAGAAAGTTTAGGAGATTTTTATTTTATGTTAGGGGATTTTTTCGATCCTTAGTGGATTTTTGGGAGATTTTTGAATAACAAAGTATAATGTATTGGGAACACTGGCAACAAAACATATTATGGTAACAATTTTTATAGTCAAAGCACTCTACTGTGTTAAAAATGTTTAAGCTTACAAAATGTAAGCTCGTTCTATCTCGTTCTCACTTATTGCTGTCACAATGAAATCCCTCCGAAAATTACACTTTTTGTTTAATTCATTTGTTATACGTTTTGTTTTTGTTAAGTTTTTGTTTTTAAGCTGAAGATGAATAGAAAAAGGCTGCATTAAAAAAAATAATATGTATGTATATATTTTTATTTTTTTATGAGAAGTTTTATAAATTAAAAAAAATAAAAAAAAAATAAAAAAAAAAATTATAAAAAAATGTTAGGGGATTTTTTAACTTTTGGTAGGAAATTTCAATATTTTACTGAATACTGAAATTTCCTACCAAAAGTTAAGATAGGAAATTTCAGCATTTTTTTTAAGGTTTAGGAGAAAGTCATTTCATGTATCTGGCAACACTGGTCTTAGCATCCAGATATCGAGCGGATTTGAATTAACTTAGTTAAATTTCCGAGAACAACCCGTTATTGCGTTACGATCTGTTGCAAAATACTTGAAATATCCGGACATAGTGCGATGATTCAAGCGTTTGACCTATTCAAACGATGTGAGTCTAATGTTGTGTTATGAAAGTTCTTATGACTTTGACTATATGTTAAAAAAGATTCAGTCTGCTGTTACCGACAACAAAAGAGTAATTTGCTGTGCTGACAACAACAAACTGTAATATCTATTCAGATGGTTTAAAAGTTGGAGCTATACGAAAGATTTGCAAGTTCGAATAGTTCAAAAGTTTAACAAAAGTTTAATTGATTGCATTGTAAATTAGTGTTGAAATATGTTTGTACAATAACAAATTCTCTTTATTTAAGGACTTTGAATTTGGAGATCCTTATGTTTTGTTTTTCAAAAATTTTCATTCCTGAATAAAACACGGTTCTGACATCAAGTAGAAGTCCTTTTGTACTTCTCGATTTTTTGTGATATTGTGGCAAAGATGTCTCTATCTCACTGCTGAAGTATTGGACCTCGTCCTTGAGCTTAGGGATTGTTTATAGTTTCGCCTAGACATACGATTTTACGAAACCCCAAAGAAAGAAATCGCATGGAATCAGTGGCGTGCATAGGATTTCATTTTGGGGGAAGTTTTGTGTACAACATTTGAGCTCAATTCCATTTGAAACCATATTTTGTACCAGAAAATTTTGAATTTTGGGGGTTTGAATACCCGAACCCCACGCCCCCTCTGTGTGTGCCACTGAAGTCATTCAATCATATGATTTTTGTATCAGTTAACATTGGACCTTCAGGAGATGATTTGGTTTGGACATTGTTGCTCCAATAAAACGATTGTTTTTCACAATGAACTCCATGTCTAATAATCGCAACAATTATAAATTACAATTGTAAATTTGAATAGAAAACAAATGCCACTTGAACAGAAAAAACGCCGGAACTTGATCTCGCGCTTCCAAAAGGGTTAGTTTTAATTAACTTAGTTGAATTTTGTAAATGAACTTGTTGCCTATTTATTGTTATTAGTCTGTAAGAATTGTTAATTCACAGAATAGAATAGAATTAATAGAAAAGAAAAAAAAAAATAAAATAAAATAAAATAAAATAAAATAAAATAAGATAAAATAAAATAAAATAAAATAAAATAAAATAAAATAAAATAAAATAAAATAAAATAAAATAAAATAAAATAAAATAAAATAAAATAAAATAAAATAAAATAAAATAAAATAAAATAAATAAAATAAAATAAAATTAAAATAAAATATAATAAAATAAAATAAAATAAAATAAAATAAAATAAAATAAAATAAAATAAAATAAAATAAAATAAAATAAAATGAAATAAAATAAAAAATAAAATAAAATAAATAAAATAAATAAATAAATGAATAAATAATGGAACACCTTATATAAGAAAATAAAAAAATGCCAAGTCTTGCTTCAACTCCTATTTAAAGCTTTTTTATTGTTCAATGCAGTCGTCCATATTTTACTATTTCCTTTTGTTCACTCATTATAAACGCCTCTGGCCTACCTACTGTCATTTCTGGCTTCATTACAATGCAGCATGTTGCAAGTCCAGCCCACCACAACTCTAGTTCAATCGAACTTTTCTCTCATTCCCCTCATCTCGCCGCCTCCTCTCTGGCCACATGACAGTCCACCTCGACTGAATGCCATATCCCCCAAATGCGCCATAATTGCCGCATTTTTTCAGCGAGCTACCAAAAACGTAAAGAATACAAAAAAAAATAAATAAAATTGTCCACATTATGTGGCGCAGACAGCTTCAAACCAATGCGACGTTTAGGTCGACGCCACGCCAGCTGGCAACGGGAGCCGTCTACCGGCTCGGCTCGACTCGCCAGTCGGACAGTGCGGCAATGGTGTGGCGGCCAAAAATTAAGCCAAATCCGTTGGCCATAATATTTTGGTCATTTTGTATTTGCTATTTATGCTGCATGCTGCTATTGTTGTTGTTGTTGTGGTTTTTATTATTGTTATCATCATTGTTGTTGGCTTATTGCACAGCAATTTGCTTGCAGCAATATGGAGTCGCTGTCTCTGACCATGTTTTGGGTATTTTTAGTTGATATTTTGTTGTTGTTGTTGTTATTGCTACTGTCGGGACATTTTTCTGGCTTTGGCTGTTGCTGGGAGGCGCAACCGGAAACATTGCCGCCGCCGTCGCTGCACTGGACAGGACCGAATGCCGACGCCATTGCTGCCGTCCATTGTTACGTTTTGGGACATAAACTGCAGTGGCATCAATAAAATGCAGCAATGGCGCTGATTCGAATCCGCGCCAGCATGCAAAGCACGTGCACAGTCAACTGTCCCGTTTGTCCGGTCGTCGCTACGTTGGTAATGGAATAGTTTGCAACGCCCCGCTGACAGCGCCACGACAGCAACCGAAAATTCGCCATTATGCTGCGCCAACATTGACTGTGCACAGGCCCTAAGTGTGTATGTGTGTGTGTGTGTTTAGCTGTGTCGATGGCAGCCACTGTCGGCTACTGGCTCCGCCTCTGACGCCGTGTGCGCCCAGCGTGGCAGCGGCAGTGATTGTGGCTGCGGCAAATTGATTTTCGGCCAAGAAGGCAAAAACGAAAATTCACGCAAATTAATGGCACACACACACACACTGACACACATACATCGAGCCACAATTGGCTGCTTATGGGTGGGAGCTGTGTGTGTGTGTGTGTGTGCGAGTCAGTGTGTTGGCATCTTCGCCGCAATGTCACCTAACCCGCACTTTTACAATAAACGCCAAACGCCAAATGCGGCCAACAAATTTGTAAAAGCCCATATTTCTGTGGTTGGAGACAAAGATTAGGAGCGCCGGGAAGGGGGCGGAATGAAATGCTGCTGCTTGGGGCGAATTAGCTGCGTGTAAACACAGCAACAACAAAGCACCCAACAACGGCAGCCAAAATTATAAAACAACAATAACCACCCATCGATAATAAACAACAACAACAAAAATCCAACATCGAAACGGCTTACAATAACAACAAAATTTCAAGTCAACAACAACAACAACAAAAAGAATCACTCAAAACCAATTCAGTGATGGATGAATGAACGCTGCATGTGTGAGGGGGGGAGCAAATATTTTTAAAACAACAACCAATAAGCCACAACAATCATTACAACAACACGAATAACAACAACACAAACCGAGTGGTCGAAATGTAAGCAGCAGTTAAAACGACAATGACCAAAGCCGGAAAAAAAAATTGGCCAAATCATGCAACAAAGCCGTGTGGGAAACACTTGAAAGCTGTGCGAGTGTAGACTCGAGTGTTGGTGAGGGGGGCGTGGGAGGGTCAAGTCAAACCGTCAGCGCCGCGCACAGTGGGTGCACAATGCGGCGCTGCTGATTCATGTTTTGTGCAAATTACAACAATGCCACACGTGGCCTGTCGACGCCGCCGTCGCCACACGTCTGAAGCATCTAATTGGCGTGTGAACGCGAACGGCGACCATTCAGCCCATTGGACGCGTCTATATTAAATAAATCACTGTGCATGTGTGTGTGTGTGTGTGTGCGAAGCTTGGAGTGAAAAGCCATAATTGAATGCACTGGACAAAGCGTTCGGTAATCAATGTGGTGGCCGCTGTTGAGTGACTTTGAGTTGGTAAAAGCGATTAACCCTTTCGACCCCGAATTTGATCCTGTGTCTCGATATTACTTTTTGGTATTTAAATCATGAAACATTTTCCTAAGAAGTGTGCACACGACATTTGAAGTCGCCACGCCTCTTTGTTAGAGTTCTAGAGCTAGTTTACTTTTGAACAATTTTAGCTTAAAACGGGTTAAATAAATTTTGTATCAATATTTTTTAATTACAGAAATATTATTTAATATTTATGGAAAAATACAAAATTACCACTTTTTAATTTTATTTAATCATTATTAAAGAAACAGGGTTTTGATCAAACGCGCCCAATTCGTAGACTTCAGTTAGAACACAAACTTTCACTGATATCGCTCCAAGTTATTGGAAATTATTTTAGGAATAAAAGTAAAATTTTTTTAATTCGCTATGAATTCACTTCTAAAAATATCAATTTGTTGGTGCCTCATTAAATTAAACCCATAAATTAATCGGAACTTTTGCTAAAAAAATGTCAAATAGGTGAAGTTGCTCTCAGGCAACTTTGGGGTCGAAAGGGTTAAAAATTAAAACAAATTACAACAACAACAATGAAATTGCACATAAACGAATTAAAAATCAACATTGATAGGATTTGGAGGTTGCATGGGATTTTAGTCAGATTTTTCGTTCACGCTTTAATGGATTGAAAATCAAAATTGTCCATAAGCCATTAGGCTTCTATTGACCTCATAGCTTATGGCCAAATTGAATAAGTTCGAATTATTTGGATTAATCCAGATATGACGGCTGTAATTGTGCAATTCTTGTAACTCTCATCATTCTCTTCATGAGGATAGTGATAGAAGTAGACGAGCTAGGAATCGAACCTAGGGCCTCTGATGTGAGAAACCAGCGCACTAGCGTCGTAACCTATAAATTCAAAAATTTGTAATCTGCTAAAAAAACAATTTTCTTCTTTTTCGGCGCTTCTTTCTTTCTCTTAGTTTTGCTTTCTAGTTACCATCTCGACTATGATTAGTAACAACTTTCTTTTAGTGGAAATTTCTACTGTGTGGGTCTATTGCTTGCTTGTTGTTGTTGCGATTGTTTTCTTCTCTTTTGCTCTGTTAGAGTTTTCCTTTATTGTCTACGTTGAGGTTCGCTTGAAGAACGAAAATTGTTCATCTCCTGTTGAGAACGGCTTTTCCCTTTGTTGTCTTCCTTCACTTCTTCTTAGCCCAATGAAATTATCGAGTTTTAGAAAGTTGGTATTCAAATTTTTAAATGAGACTGCTGAAATTGGCTGAAAAATACCTTAACTTTGTTCGTTTTCCTTTTGTTGTCTAAGTCTTATTTTCTTGCCTCTTCCTCGACTATGACTAGAAATAACTTTCTTTGAGTGGCAGATTCTAATGTGTGAGTTCCTTATTTTCTTTCTGTTTTCTCTTTTATTCTTCTATTTAGTGTTTTCCTTCCTCGTCTACGTTAAGGTTTGTTGGAACAACTAAAATTTTTCATCTCCTTTCGTGAAAATCCTTTTCCATTGTCTTTTTTCATTACTTCTTAGTCTAATGAATTTATAGACGCTTAGAAAGTCGGTATTCAAATCTAAAAACTCTGCTGAAAAATTACCTAACTTTGCTCGTTTTCCTTTTGTTGTCTTAGTCTTATTTTTCCTGCCTCTTTCTCGACTATGATTAGAAACAACTTTCTTTGAGATTCTAATGTTTGAGTTTCTTATTATTGCTGTCCCCTTTTTTGTTCTTTTACAGTTTTTCTTTCTCGTTTATGTCGAGGTTTGTTTGAAGAATGAAAATTTTTCATCTCCTCATCACCATTTTTGTCTTCATTCACTGCTTAGGTCTTCTTTCGAGCTTCATCTTTAAGAATAAAGACAATTTTTACTCTGCTACAAAAATTTTCCCTTTTTACTTCAATCTCTTTTTCTTGTTTTCGATTTCGACTATGAGTAGAAAATTTTTTTTAAATTTTTTGTCTACAGTTAAATAATCTTTTGTCTTTCTTTTTTTCTCTCAATTTTCATTTCCTGTCCACAACTTTGATTTCGAAAAATTACAACTTTTTATGTTCTAATAAAAAAATTATTTAACATTTTTTTCATTATTCACTTCTTAGTTTGGCTTTTTCGTTGATGACTTCGTCTTTGAAGAATCAAAGCTTCCCTCTTTTTTCTCTTTTTTTGCCTCATTATTGATTTTTCTTTTTCCTGTTGTCTTCTCTTTCTTTTTTTTAGTTTTCATTTACTGCCTACGACTTCGACTTTAAAGAAAAAGGAGATCTTTTTATGTCCTTGAATTAAAATCCTTCAAAATTTTTGTCTTTTCCTCTCCTCCTTAGTTTTGCTTTCTCCATAAATTCGTCTCTTAATCTTTTAAGATTATACTACTGAAAAAATTTACTCAAATCTACTCTCTTGTTGTTGATCCTTGTTGTCCTCTCTTTCTCTTTGTATTCTTTTTACCTGTTACACAAACTTTGATTGATAAAAATGTTCTTTGCATTACTGTGGCAACTTCCTATTCTTATTGTCTTGTCTTTCTTTCTCTTAGTTTTTATCTCCTGCCTACAACTTTGGCTTCAAAGAACTTAAGTTTCTTATAACTTGATACAAAAACCTTTACCATTGTTGTTTTCTTTCTCTTTTTCTCTCTTTTTCTTAGTTTTCCTTTTTTGCTTACAAAATATTGTTTTGAAGAATAAGAACTTTCTGCTGCTACAAGAAGTGATTATCCTTCTTGTAGATCTTTCTTGTCCTCTTTTTCTCTTTGTATTTTTCTTGCTTTCTGATTCTTTCTTTTAGTTTTAATTTCCTGCTTACATCTTTGACTTGAAAACAAATTTTGTATGTCCCTTAGCTTACAATTACTGTCTACGACTTGGACTTTGAAGAACGACAATTTTTCATGTCCTTAAGTCAAAATATTTTACCATTGCTGTCTTCTTTCTCTCTTTCTTAGTTTTCCTGTTTTTCTTACAAATTATTCTTTGAGAAAGAAAAACCTTCTTTGTGCTGTTGCAAAAATTTCTTGTCCCCATTGACTTCCTTCTTTAGTGTCCGACCGAAACCACTTTTTTGGGCCGAAACCGAAACCGAATATTCGGTTTTTTTTTAATATTCGGCCGAAACCGAAACCGAAACTTTCTAGTTGAAATAAAAATCACCATATCAAGCACTTTTTTCAACAAACGAATTTTACACTAAGTAAATAAAGAACAAACAAACAAACATAGCATAAATAAATAAATACTTATTAATAAAAACTATTTATTCATTTTTTAAAAACGTAAACAAGAAGAAATCACCCTTTCGTACCTTACTCGATAATATTCAAAATTAAATAATTTAATATTATATGCTAAAAAAAGAAGTTTGTTTACATTGCTGGCATCTCCTCCTTTTACTATATATCTGCTACACAATAAAATGTAAAAAATATTCTAGAAAGTTTCGGTTTCGGCTATTCGGCCATTTTTTGACCGAAACCACTTATTTGGGCCGAAACCGAAACCGAATATTCGGTCGGACACTATCCTTCTTTTTTCTGTGTTTTTTCTTGCCTCAGTATGACTTCAATTTTGAAAAAAAACTTTCTTTGAGTTCCTGTGGCAGTTTCTTTATTTTATTGTCATCTCTTTCATTCTCTTAACTGTTCTTCTGTTCTGTTCTGCTCTCTTAACTTTTTGTTTCTTGTTTTCGATATGGACTAAAGCAGTGGTGGGTTCAGGGGGAGGGGGTTGAAACCTCCTCCGAACTATTAGAGTCGACTTTAAAACTTGATACAAATTAAAAGGCATTTTATGAATATTAAAGAATTACTTTTTGAAACCCCTCAAAATATTTTTCTGAATGCGCCCCTGGGCTGAAGAATTACAGCTTTTTTGTTCTGCCGCCAAAATTCCTCATCTTTGTTGGATAAACTAAAATTAAAAAAAAAAAAAATTTTTTTTCTTTCTTCTAAACTTTGAAGAATGACAACTTTCTTTGTGCCGCTACTGAAATTGCTTTTCTTTTGTCTTATTGGTTTTTTCTTTCATTTCAAATCATTGCATTCCTTTACTTCTTCTTCTTTTCCTTTCAATCTTTTATTCACTCCGGCGTCTTTTGTTGCTCTCTTTTGGTTTTTCCTCTCCAGGAGACCAAATAGTGTTTGAAGAATGACAACTTTGCGTGTGGAAATGGATCATTTCATTTGTTCTGAATGTCCTCTTCCTCCCCCTCCAACCGTTCATTTTCAAATTGGCGGCAAGTGCACAACAAAGGCTTAAAAAACGCTTTTTTGTTAGGGACAATTTTTAATTGTTGCTGTTTTGTTTGGTTTTATTTGCCTCCTTGTTTTTTGTATAAATATTTTTTTTTCTAAATTTTTTGGGGGATTTTTGTATTCTTTTTTTAGATTTTTAAATTGTTATTTTATCATTTCGTAGCCTTTATTTTGTTTACTTTGGAGAGCGTTTGAAATGATTTTTAATTCCATTGCTTTCAAATACGTTGCTGCTGTGGTTTTTGTTGTTGCTAATGCTTTTGCTGTTGCTGTTGTTTTTGCTATTTCTGTTGTTGTTGTTGTTTTGGCGCTGCTTTATTTCTCCCCAGACGCAACATGCGCCAATTTTACGCTCAAAACTGGGCAATGTCCATTCGAGGCGCTAACAAAACGCCAAAACGCCACTGTGCCCGTCTCCCTCTTCGTCTCCTCTGCTGATCGCTGCTGCACGCTGCGCTTTGTTTGCTTTTCATTAAAAACTTTCGTTTTGTTTGGCGCACGCTTCGGTTTACTGTTGGCCACGCAGTAGTGGAGCGTGAAAGCGGCTGACAGGCACAGCGTTAGTGGCAGAAAGAGAGAGAGAGGAGTAGGAGAGTCGGCATGTTGACGGGGCCGCACTACGAAAAGCGATTTAGACTAAGTTGGCCGCTGGTGCCAATGTCGTTTGCAGTTTCCTTTAATTATTTGCTTTTTTCCAAACAGCCGAACATTTTTTTTGCCACTCTTTTCTCAACACAACTGTCTGCCAGGCGTTCACTTTACTCTTTTAGGTGACTTTTTTTTTTAAGGGGTTCCCAGTTTTTAGAGCCGACCACGGCGTCTCCGGTTCTGCCGGTGTTTGCGTTCGTGATTTGCTTTGTGTGCGCTTGTCCAGCTGTGTGTCAGTGTTTGTGTGCGTGTCCTTATTTCTATTAGTGTGTGTGTGTGCGTGTGTTCGTGGTATGAGTCACGTCACATTTTTAATAGAAAACGCCGTCTTTCAGCTTGCGTCCTTTTTGCTTTTCTATTGTAATTTTTTTCTTTTGTTGTTGTTTTTCAAAATTTTTATTTGACAATTTTTCGAATGCCATTGCGTCGCTTTCATTCGTTAGCATTTCGGTTGCCTGCAGCATTGGGCCACAATTTTTCCATTGCTAATTCCTGCGGAGCAAAGCGCGCTCCCCACGAATCGTCTGTCATATTAGTTGTATATATGTGCGTGTGTGTGTGTGTATGTGTTTGTATGGTGTGAAAATTAATTAAGTCTTCATTGCTGTCCTCATTCACGTCCAGCGCACCAGCGTTCTGTGTCCTTTGGCGACGCCACTCGACTACTGCTGGTGACCCGCTGTTTTGCCAACAATTGCCGCCAGCCAAGTCTGCGCGGCCATGTTGCACGTTGTGCGCGTGTGGCATGTTGAAGCTATAAGCGCACTTTTAAAAATGTTTAATCCACTGACGCGAGTGGTTTTTCAATTGCCCGCAGTGCATTTCAAACAATTTCAAACACACACACACACATACAGAGAGCTTCGCCATACAGCTGCCCTTACACAAAAATAATGAAAACAAATGAAACTTAATAAAACTTAATAAAACTAAAAGAAAACCCAACTCTGAAAATATTTTGCCCTAAAAAGCATAAAAAATATATTTTTTAATTTTTCAGCTACTTTTTTCATACGTTCTCATTTTTGCTATTCTCTCGTTTTCTCTTCATTTTAGCATTGACACTATTGTTGCTGCTGCTTGTGGCCGTCGCCTTGCCCGCCAGTTGTATGGCACAGCAGCAAAAATTTCGCGTCACACCGCACGATTTACAGGTGCTTGAGGGCGCCGAGGCAATGATGCGCTGCGAGGTCGCCAATCAGGCGGGCGCCGTCCAGTGGACAAAGGACGGTTTCGCGCTCGGCTTCTTGGCAGTGATACCCGGCTTTCCGCGCTACTCGGTGCTGGGCGATCGCAAGCAGGGCGTCTACAATTTGCGCATCTCGAACGCGTCCATCAACGACGATGCCGAGTACCAGTGCCAGGTGGGACCGGCCCGACTGAATTCGGCCATACGCGCCAATGCCAAACTCACTGTGATCTGTAAGTGAAAATGTTTTTTAAATGATTTTTTTTTTATAATTTAAGAACAGAGAATGAAGAAATTTAGACTTCTACCAGTCATAAAAGATAATTAAAATATTAAAAAAATTTTTTCCACAAAATATTCTATCTTATGATGGCATTTATTTTGCTCTCCTGGAGATTTCTCCTCTCGTGCTTCTAATTAAATTTTCTGGAAACAAAAACCATATTTGTTGATACGAAAAATTGTTTATCTTTCGACAAATGAACCACTGAAGTAAGGTTAGGTTTCATAAGAAGTATGTGAGACAAGCACTTTCACTCGGTGATCCTGTCGAGTCCACTGTGATTCCCACCATTTACGATCCGGTACACTCCCCTATCTGTTGGGTTCCCTGTCTCTGTTCCTGTTTAATGGATCCAGACAGAATCTTTTGGAAATCATTTGATCTTGGCGAGGAAATTGTGTAGATAAGTAATATGGGGTGTTTTTTTTAGAGGTTTGTTTTTCGAATAGAGATAAAACTGACATTTTGTGGTCAAATCTGGCAACTCTAATGTCATTTATGTTCAGTTTGGTTTGCCATTTCATCATGAACAGGTTGACAAAAGAACAACGCTTGCAAATCGTGCAAATTTATTTCGAAAATAATGGTTCAGTTCGCGAAGTTTACCGCAAGCTCCGTCCATTTTATGGTCGACATAATCGTCCATCAGAGCAATTAATTCGGTTAACCATGGGTCGTTTTCGCACTACGTTTACTCTATGTGATAATACGCATCCGCAGAGACGTCGAACAGTGCGCACCGAAGAAACAATTGCCGCTGTAGAGCAAAATGTTGAAGAGGACCCGAATGAATCGATTCGCCACCGTGCACAGCAATTGGAGCTTTGTCCATCAACTTTATGGAAGATTTTGCGCAAAGAATTGGATGGCATGAATGTGGATGAGTTGTGGTTCCAACAAGACGGCGCTACATGCCACACAGCGCACGTCACAATCGATTTATTGAAGGAAACATTCGATGAGCGCATAATTTCGCGGAATGGACCTGTCAATTGGCCACCAAGATCGTGTGATTTGACACCATTGGAATATTTTCTTTGGGGATATGTGAAGTCGCTCGTCTACGCCAACAAACCAGAAACGTTAGGGGACTTGGAAGCCAACATTCGTGGCGTTATTGCCGACATACGGCCCCAAATGCTCGAAAAAGTGGTTGAAAAAAAAAAAAGTGGCTTTATTCGAGCCAGCCGCGGCGGCCACATGCCCGAAATCATGTTTAAACATTAATGGCATAAAATTTTTAAGATTTTCTTGTGTTTTATTTCAATTCGAAGTTCTATACCTCTAAAAAAAACACCCGATATTTGCAACAGCTATTTTCGCGAATCCATCGAAGAATCTGATTTCAATAGGCCAGAGCCGTCGTTCCTGTAGTGATGTACCGTGGCATAGAAACTACTCAATCGATTCCATTGCATTCTCATCACCGTAGCTTCTGCATAATTCCTCGGTCGCCAATTGCCATTTGCATAACATGGCACAGGTGTACGACTAAACGTAGATCCATTTCTGCCACATTGGAAAACGCATCTGATTACTTTTGTCCAGGCTTTGTGGTTTAAACTTGGGATTTGAAATGCTCATAGGATATCAACTCCTGGTCCTTCTGACGGAGATGGTATTGTCATCTTTTTCCCGGAAATCAAGGCGATCTAGCCGATATAATTATTCAAAGCCTTCTTGGCATCGTAAGGAAATCAAACTGGTTCATTGAATAAGCGCATATAAGTTGGTTTCAGTGTAGTTTCGTGAAGGGCCTTCATAGCATAAGTGGACTCCGTCTTTGGGCGCTTACTCTAACTCCTACCTTACTCTAACTCTAACTCTAACTCTTCCCTTCCTCTTCCTGTTCCCTTCCTCTTCCCATCCTCTTCCCTTTTCTTCCCTTCCTCTCCCTGAACCTCATAATCTTCCTCTTCCTCTTCCCTTACCCTTCCCATCCTCTTCCCTTTTCTTCACTTCCTCTTCCTGAACCTCATGATCTACCTCTTCTTCTTCCTCATGATCTTCCTCTTCTTCTTCCTCTTCCTCTTCCTCTTCCTCTTCCTCTTCCTCTTCCTCTTCCTCTTCCTCTTCCTCTTCCTCTTCCTCTTCCTCTTCCACTTCCTCTTCTTCTTCCTCTTCCTCTTCCACTTCCTCTTCCTCTTCCTCTTCCTCTTCCTATTCCTATTCCTATTCCTATTCCTATTCCTAATCTTATTCCTATTCCTATTCCTATTCCTATTCCTATTCCTATTCCTATTCCTATTCCTATTCCTATTCCTATTCCTATTCCTATTCCTATTCCTATTCCTATTCCTATTCCTATTCCTATTCCTATTCCTATTCCTATTCCTATTCCTATTCCTATTCATATTCATATTCCTATTCCTATTCCTATTCCTATTCCTATTCCTATTCCTATTCCTATTCCTATTCCTATTCCTATTCCTCTTTCTCTTTCTCTTCCTCTTCCTCTTCCTCTTCCTCTTCCTCTTCCTTTTCCTTTTCCTCTGCCTCTTCCTCTACCTCTTTTTCTTCGTCTTCGTATTCGTCTTCGTCTTCGTCTTCCTCTCCTTTTCCTTTTCTTTTTACTTTTACTTTTGCCTTTGCTTTTGCGTTTCGTTTTCGTTTTAATTTTATTTTTAGTTTTCTTTTTCTTTTTCTTTTCCTCTTCCTTTTACTCTTACTTTTCTTTTTCTTTTTCATTTTCTCTCTTCTTCTGCTTTTTCTTCTCCTTCAACCTTTTCTTCTTCTTCATAATTTACTACTTAAAAATATATCCTTCTTTTTTTCTTTCTTTTTTTCTCTCATTTATCTATTTCTTAATTTTTCCATTCATTTTTTTATTACACTTTGCCGATTATTTGCTTCCTTGTTGTTCACACTTCCATTTGGTGAGGTGCTTTCATATCTGTTTTACTTTTCTCTCTTTCCTTTTAAGATTAAGTAGTTCATACAATTCTCTTCTCTTCTTTTCATTATTTTCTTTCTTTCTCCATTTATATCATTTATCTTTTGATTACCTTTTCGCTAGTTTTCTTTTTCATCGTTTTTCTGCTTCTTTGTTCGCTTTAATCCTGATTAGTCATTTGCTTTAATCTTTATACTCCTCTCACTCCTTTTACCTGTTCACTTTTTCCATTTACTACTTCATTTTTCTATTTTTGTGTTCTTACTATTCGCTTTCTTCATTTATGTATTTAATTTTTTCTGCTCAAAAATTGTTTTGGTATTATTTTTGATTATTTATGTTTTACCTTTTCTTCTTCTATCTCCTCGATTCTTCGCTATTCGTCTTATTTGCTTGAAACTATTTACTGTTGTTAATTTTTGTTGCCGCTTACTTGCGTTGCTTGCAACAGGCAACAAGCACACACACACACACACATACATACATACATAGACACTTAGCTTATGCCATGAATAGAACGGAGGCACTTGTGCATGAAAACGCTGCAAGCGGCTTATATGACACACACACACACACATACACACACACATGACAATAACTGAATACACAGATATGATTGAGGAAATTGTATCTGATGCGAGAGGCAGAACCCCCAAAATAATTGCTGGGGACTTTAATGCTTGGGCGGTGGAATGGGGATCAACCAGGACAAACGCGAGAGGAAATATCCTTCTGGAAGCGTTTGCGTCGCTCGATGTCATCTTGCTAAACTCGGGAAACCAACCAACGTTTAGCAAAAATGGCAGAAGTTCCTGCATAGATATTACGTTTATCAGCTCTGGCCTTGCGCCATCAGCTGCGTGGGAGGTAAGCCCAAGATATACGCACAGCGACCACCAGGCAATAATTGGCAGTATATTGCACAAGCGCGGGCACTCAAACGGGGCCCGCAGAAAACAGTTGCACCGCTGGAAGCAAAGCACGTTCGATAAGGATCTGTTTCAGCTGACGTTAGACAGCTCGTCGCTGGAAGGCTCAGCGACAGAGAAGGTCGAGCAGCTGATGCGGCGGGTCGCAGGAGCATGTGATGCATCGATGCGGAGATTGAGCAGTGCAAGGCACCGCGCGCCCGTCTACTGGTGGAACTCTAGCATTGCCGATCTGCGGGCAAAGTGCAACCGCGCCAGACGGCAATACCAGCGGGCCAGTGATGACAGCAGTAGGCTCAACTGCCAAGAAATTTTTCGGAAGGCGCGTAAGAGCCTGAAAACTGCCATAAAGGAGAGCAAGAGGAAGAGCTTTAAAGATCTCTTAAGCAGTGTAGATGAAAACCCATGGGGAAAGGCATACCAGGTGGTGATGAAGAAACTTTCTTCATTTTGCCCACCACCTCCCGTTTCGGCGCATTTTCTGGCTAGGATAGTCAGTTGTCTATTTCCTAGCCAGCGGCCATTATTAGATATTGACACTGCTGCAAGAGAAGATTGCGACAGCATCCAGCAGGTAACGGTGGAGGAAATCGTGTCGGCGTGCAACAGAATAGGCGACCGGAAAGCTCCCGGCTGTGATGGCGTCCCAAATGTTGCGCTTAAGGCAGCTATTAGGCTATATCCGAACTTATTCGTGGATGCATACAATGCATGCCTCCTTGGACGGACCTTCCCGGACCTGTGGAAGATCCAGTGGTTAGTGCTATTGCCGAAGGGTGGCAAGCCCCCCGAAGATCCGTCTGCGTATCGCCCGATTTGTTTATTAGATACAGCTGGCAAAATACTAGAAAGAGTTGTTGCCAACAGATTGGAGGCAGCTATTGAGGCAGCAGGCGGACTTTCTGAACACCAATATGGTTTCAGGAAGGCCAGGTCAACAATAGACGCCATCAGAGTGGTAGTTGAAGTGGCACGAGAGACAATTAGCGGCAAGCGATGGAAGGGTGGCAGTAAGGAATACTGCTGCTTAGTAACGCTTGACGTGAAAAATGCGTTTAACTCCGCAAACTGGGAACAAATACTCTCAGCTCTTCGTAAAAAAAGTGTACCACAATATTTGGTGCAGATTATAGCCAGCTATTTTAATCATAGGCGTCTTATCTACTGCACTGATGTAGGTGAGAAGACGCATATCGTTACCGGTGGCGTTCCACAGGGGTCGGTGCTGGGCCCCATGCTCTGGAATATTATGTATGATGGCGTATTAGAGCTAGACATACATAGATCAGCCAAAATTATAGGATTTGCAGACGACATAGTTATAGTCGTGACTGGCAAACATATAGAGGACATCGAGACGGTCTGCAATGATACAGTCTCGAAAGTACAGCACTGGCTAGGGGAAGCTGGACTCCAGTTAGCGGAGCAGAAAACAGAAGTACTGCTTATATCTAGCAGGAAAAAGCTGGAAACAGCAAAAGTGTGCGTAGGCGATCACACAATCGTGTCAAGTGGTGCGATCCGATACCTGGGTGTCATTCTAGACACCAGGCTAACATTTAAGCAGCATCTACAGTACACAGCCGAGAGAGCGGCAAAAGCGGTGGTTGCGCTATCACGGCTCATGCCAAATATGGGAGGACCAAGACAGCTAACGAGGTTGTTGCTGGCAAAGGTGGCAAGCTCAACAATGCTGTATGGGGCACAAATCTGGGCTCCGGCTATGGCTATAAAAGCCTATAGGAGGAAGCTTGAGTCTGTATACAGGCTCTGCGCCATGAGAGTATGCTGCGCTTTTCGTACCACATCATACGAAGCAGCATGCGTTGTCGCAGGAATGGTCCCAGTGGATATCCTGGCACGCGAGGCGCACACGAAAGCAAACGGCCCAGGAGATGGCCACCAGAGGCAGCAGAGCATCAGCGAATGGCAACAACGTTGGAATACTACGCAGAAGGGAAGGTGGACACACCAGCTTATACCTAAAGTGGAAGACTGGCTGCTCCGGAAGCATGGTGAGGTAACCCATTACCTCTCCCAATTGCTTACAGGTCACGGCTGCTTCAGGGCATACCTGTGTCGGTTCGGCCATGAGGAAATTGCGGACTGTACAATCTGTGTTGGCGAGGCTGAGGACGCGGGGCATGTCCTATTCCAGTGCCCTCGCTACAGGGTCGAGCGAGAGTTGCTGGAGCGCGCACTCGGCACGCCAATAAATGTCCAAAATCTAGTACCACAAATGCTTCAATGCGCAGAAAAGTGGGAAGCAGTCTGCAAGTTCGCTGCAGTCATAATGATAGCACAGCGACGGCAAGAGCAAGAGCGTAGGGCTCTAATCCCACGCAATAGACCCGAGCCAGACCAATAGGGTCAGTTGCCCGCCCTGCGATGCAATGCTTAGCGGCAGTTCCGCGGGGATGAACGGGCTGGCGATATAAAGGGGGTTGGTTTTAGCCGGTAAAAATCCGGCACGCGGTTGAACACGGGTTCAAGCGTGTCTAAGAAGATTTCCACCTCCTACGAGAAAAAAAAAAAAAAAAAAAAAAAAAAAAAAAAAAAAAACACACACACATGAACAACAAGAAGTGCTGCCGCCAACGTTATAGTTCTCAGTGTTGTCACCGTTACAAGTGTTGTCAGCAACAATTGTCGACTACCTGCGCGCGTGCAATGTAATTCCTCTTGTTTATGTGTGTGTGTGTGTGTGCTCACACTTTTGCAATTAATGCGCGTAATAAATACGAAATTTTACGCTATTGCCGCCGCCGCCGCTGTTGCACCTCTCAAGCACACTTGTAGTTCATGCAACTTGTGCCACTGCTGCCTTCATCATTGTCTTTGATGTTTTTGCTATTGTTGCAGCTGTCGGTCGGTGTTCTCAGTGCGGCGACTTGAATTTCCACTTTCCACTTGAACAGCAAATTGGGTCGCATCCAAATCATTCGCATCGCTTTTAATTGAATTGATTTGTTGCGCTGCTGCACTGCCAATGGTTGCACTTTGCTTCTGTTATTGTTGTTGTTATTGTTGCTGTTGTTGCATTTTTAATCGCGATCGCAATTGCAATCGCAATCAAATTTGTTGCAGCCGTGTTGTGCGCGCAATTTTCACAAATTACTCGCCGCCCAGCGAGCGTCGTGTGCCACTTCAATGTTGCGTTTCACCTCTCGTCTCTTCTCTCCCCTTCACCGACCCGCAGCTTCCTTTTATGTTGCTTATGTTCGCGCAGTATTTCATTAGAATCAACAAAAATTCAATATGTTCCCCCTTAGCTCCTTGTCCACTCTTGTTTTCGCTCCATTCTTCGGGAAGCACTCATAATGTGAGCTCAATTTCCATTGGCATTTCGTGTGCAATAGACGGCACATGTTGTTGTTGTTGTAGTTAATATTATTGCGAATGTGTTATTGTGTTATTTTGTGGTTTTTTGTATTTTTATTTAAAGTGTGTGTGTGTGCTAATGTCCTGGCGCCCGCCTTCTCCCTAACCTCAACGTCCTTGGCTAGACATTTCGCTGCCAAACAGGGCCTATAAAGTATTAAAATACTAACGTTCCAAATAAATAAATAAATAAAGATCTCTGAGCCCTCGAATATCTCAACCTCAGGTACAAACCTCTTAAACTCCTTTCTCGATAACCTCTAAGTCACCTCTGAAATGTGTCTAGGAACTCAACAGATGCGTCAGTGGTAAAAGGGTAACTTTGATGTAGGTAACAAACATATCCATGCGGAGCAAAATAAGCTGGCAAATGGTTCCGTAAAGAAGGGGCCAGAACAAGACTTTTGTGAACACGAGTCAAAAATTGGACAAAGCAATTTAAGGGTCGAGAGTCTGCTCGAGAGTAGAGTGAACTCAGTGCTTTGATAGTTGAAATTGAAGGCAGTCTTGGGTAGCTTTAAAGCAATTCAGGGTCTAGGTTGGTGATCTCAGAGCAACTTGTGGGAGTTACTCACACTGGTCCTCCACAAAACCTTGAAATCTTTTTCTTTGTCAAATGATGAAAACGATTTTAATAAAAAATGCGGAATTCCGTCATTCAATTCAAACTTATATGGGGCCTAGGTTAGGTCATAGACATAGACATAGACATAGACATAGACATAGACATAGACATAGACATAGACATAGACATAGACATAGACATAGACATAGACATAGACATAGACATAGACATAGACATAGACATAGACATAGACATAGACATAGACATAGACATAGACATAGACATAGACATAGACATAGACATAGACATAGACATAGACATAGACATAGACATAGACATAGACATAGACATAGACATAGACATAGACATAGACATAGACATAGACATAGACATAGACATAGACATAGACATAGACATAGACATAGACATAGACATAGACATAGACATAGACATAGACATAGACATAGACATAGACATAGACATAGACATAGACATAGACATAGACATAGACATAGACATAGACATAGACATAGACATAGACATAGACATAGACATAGACATAGACATAGACATAGACATAGACATAGACATAGACATAGACATAGACATAGACATAGACATAGACATAGACATAGACATAGACATAGACATAGACATAGACATAGACATAGACATAGACATAGACATAGACATAGACATAGACATAGACATAGACATAGACATAGACATAGACATAGACATAGACATAGACATAGACATAGACATAGACATAGACATAGACATAGACATAGACATAGACATAGACATAGACATAGACATAGACATAGACATAGACATAGACATAGACATAGACATAGACATAGACATAGACATAGACATAGACATAGACATAGACATAGACATAGACATAGACATAGACATAGACATAGACATAGACATAGACATAGACATAGACATAGACATAGACATAGACATAGACATAGACATAGACATAGACATAGACATAGACATAGACATAGACATAGACATAGACATAGACATAGACATAGACATAGACATAGACATAGACATAGACATAGACATAGACATAGACATAGACATAGACATAGACATAGACATAAATAGATGTGGTTAGGTTACAGTTAGATCGCAAGTTCGTTTCTTAACTCTTCAATTCCCATGCCCAAAATAGTGAAAAAGAAAATTTTTTTCTTTAATAAAATAGCTTAGATACGTTTGAATAAGACAAAAAAATACATTAAAAATGTTTAAACTACCCTCATTTTTTTACGGGGGGTCACCTACAGGTGACACTGGGCATTAATAGTTGTTAATAATCTGAAAGATAGGCTTGACTTTGCTATACAAGTGTTAGAATTTAAAAATAAGAACCTATGTGGTAGGAAAAAAGATTAAGCATCTGCCACCTACAGGTGACACTGGAAATCGAGGAGTTAATTAATTAAGAATTAATTTTTAACGTTCCTCTCTTCGGTTTGGTTCGTCCCTGACGCTGTTTCGTATGAAGTTATGGCTTTAGTCTTCGAAATATTTTACATTTGTGTACAAAATATTTTCTATTCATACATAGTTATTGCTTTAGTCTTTGAAAAATTGTCTGTCACTTCATTGATTTTGTATCTTTTTATTTTTTAAAATACTGATACTCAAATAAATTAAAATTTTTGTACTTCTTAGAATTGCAGTTTCCGCCTTTTTTTTAAATAACTTTCGAACTAATCAAGTTAAAGTAAAGAAATTTTGACACGTGATAAAGGAGATTTTGGGGTTTAACATAGTTACTTTACAAGAAAATTCTATATAAATATTCAAGGATATAAAGGATTAAAATTTTCAAAGGACATTTTTCATATTCAATTTTATTTAAATTCTTGAGCCTTTCCTCTTTCATTTGATATACATTTCGCCATATTCAATATTCAAAGATATAAAGGATTAAAATTGTCAAAGGACCTTTTTCATATTCAATTTTATTTAAATTCTTGAGCCTTTCTTCTTTCATTTGATATACATTTCGCCATATTCAATATTCAAGGATATAAAGGATTAAAATTTTCAAAGGACCTTTTTCATATTCAATTTTATTTAAATTCTTGAGCCTTTCCTCTTTCATTTGATATACATTTCGCTATATTCTGACTAGGTGAATATTTTGTATTTTTTTATATTCATATTTTTTTTTTTATTTTTTATCGTTCATATTTGACGTTGTTGCCTTAGTCTTCAAAATATTTTTCGTTTGTCTCTTAAATGTTTATTCTAGTTTTAACAAAATCTGTGGCTCATCTTTCATATTTTAGTGCTGCAAAATAGTTATCTCAAGTTGTGGTTCTAGTCTTCAAAATGTTATCTGTTCGTTTCTGAAGTTGTTTCTTTAGTCTTCTATGTTTTTTTTAACAATATTTAACCACATAGTTTTTTCTTATTTGTTTTTTTTTACAACCTATAGGTTCAAAAATTAATTTAAATAAATAGAATCTATTTTCGTTCATCTTTTTCTTTTGTTACTGTTGTCTTCAAAATATATTCGTTACAACTCTAAAGTATTCTTTAAAATATATTTCATACATCTCTCAAGTAATTGATTGAGTAGACTTTAACTTTAAAGAAGACTTTAAACTATTTTTCGTTCAACTCAAAAGTTTTTGATCCAATCTTCAAAGTAGATCCAATCTTTTCCATACATCTCTCAACTAATTGATTCAACCTTCGAGGGTTTTTCATCCAACTTCGTGTTAGCACTTTTAGCCACTTTAATTGCATTCTTTGCTTCCGTATTTGCCTTTTTATTCATTCATCAGTTTATTCATTACATTATTCATTGGCTCATCTTTTCCGCGTTCATCTGTCGCGGCCATCTGCCATAGTCGTACTTACCTCCAATTGTTGTCAGCTTTGCTGGCTTAGGCTCGTTCTTCGCTTGGCTCGTTCTTCGCTTTGCATCCCTGTCGCTCTCTCCACCATTCAACGCATCCACAAACAAACTAATACATGCACACATACATGTTTACATACATTGGGTTTTTAGCTGTGCAAAACCCTCGGGGACTATGAACGCACTCCACACACACACACACATTCAACATAAAACATAGAATAACAACAACAAGCATACAAATACAACAACACCACACACAGTTATTCGCACAACATACGCGCGCGCCTAATGACGTTTGTTTAGTTAATTATGCCATGAGCCGTGGCAATAAAAGTGCCAAAGCTGGCACAATGCGCGAGCACGGCACTGTCGTGAGGTGGAGGGAGGTGGATGGGCGTTGGAAGATACAACGCTGCCGGTGATGGCACTGACACGGCGTAATAGGTGAGAGGGACAGGGGTAGTATGTGAATAAAAAATACCACAAAGAAACCAAAGCAGATACAAGAGTGCAGCGTGTCAGCGGGAGTGGGTCTGAGATGAACCGAGGGCGAGGAGGAGAGGTGTACTAAGGAAAGTAGCGCATGGTAGAGTAGGGGGAGGGGCGCAAATGCTGCAATTACAGATACACAAATATCCCTCGCACACACACCAACACACATACACTTTCATGCAGAGATAATAGGAGACGCTGGAAAATTTGCCGTGGCAAATAGTCAAATGACGACGCAAGCGAGTCGTGGGCTGGGCGCCAGGCGCAGACAGTCAGCCAGTCAGCGAGGCGGTTAATTGTGCGCGCATGTGTCTGCTTGCGAGCCATTTGAATGTATCTGCCGGATACGATTCGGGCGCTTCCTTCTTTATTATTTGATTTTATTTCTTCCTTTGCTGCATGTCTTTTATTGTATTTGCAATTTTTCTCTTCCGTTGCGTTTTAGTGCGCCGTTCTTCCGCCTCCTGTGTCTTGTTGGCTCTGTGCTTGCCGCACTTGTGGCATGGCCAATGTTGCACACAATGTTGTTGTTGTTGTTGATGTGCGCGTTGTCAAGGCACGCCTATTGCATTTTATTTCGCTTGCTTTACGTTTTGTTTTTCTGTTTTATTTGATTTTTTTCTCACGATGCCTTTGTAGCTTTAATTGTTGTTGGCGTTTTATTTAAATGTTGCTGTTGTTTTTGTTAGTGGCTGTCATTGCAGCCATTGTTATGCGATAGTGCGCTGCAATTGTAACAACAATAACAACAACATTAGACTGAGAACAATTTTTTTGTGTAAATACGTTGTACATTCAAACTTGAAAGGTGTTGCAAGGCCTTGAAGTGGTAATGGAATAATACAAAGTCGAAGCAGAAAAAAATTGCATTATAAAATTTTATTATAAACACATTTAACAAGGAAAACAAACTTTTTAAGACAATGTAACACAAGTCAAAGGAAAATGTGAAAGAAAGAAGCACGTGGAAAAGATGATAATTCAATAGTCAAAAGAAATTATCCTCATTAGTGCAATACTTGGCATTATGCTTCAGCATCGATGTAGTTAAAGTTTCTCCAAGTTCAAATCTTGGGAAAATTTACGTTGTGCGACGATTCTGAATAGAGTCGCCAACCTTGAAATGAAAACTAGATATAAGACGGAGAAATAGAGAAAAGTGATGAAACAGGTTCGGAAAGAGTACTTCGGTGGTGTCTGATTATGTTCAACGTAGCGAACATAATCGTTTTTTCGTGTTTCGTTGCATTATCGCATAAAATTGACTAAGGTTAGTGGGTGGGGTTACTGCATTGGGTTACTGAATAGAGCGTGGACTGCATAGAGTCACTGGTTATGAACTCTGGATAGTGACATTGGATAAGGTCTATGGATATGGGAACTGGATAGCGACCTTGGATAGAGTTACTGGCTAAGACTAAATACTCCATAGTATTACTATAGGGGATCACTGGATTTGGTAACTGGATAGATTCACTGAATAAAGTTACTAAATTGAGTTAATAGATAGGATAATTCAATGACTTACTGGATATAGTCACTGGATAGTTTCACGGGATACCGTAACTAAAGCTCAATGGATAGGGTAACTGGTTAAGTTACTGGATAGGGTCGCCGGATAGGGTCACTCAACGGATAGAGTCACTTAATACTAGCGTCACAACTGGACAAATACTGGATAGGATCGCTGGATAGCGTCATTGGATAAAGTTAATAGATAGTTTCTCTGGATACGACCACTCTATAACGTCGCTGGATAGGGTCACCTGATAGAGTTAATAGATAGAGTTATTGGATAGGGTCACTGGATAATTTCATGGGATAGCGTAACTAGAGCTCAATGGATAGGGTAACTGGTTAAGTTACTGGATAGGGTCACCGGATAGGGTCACTCAATATTAGCGTCACCGGATAGTGACCCCAACTAGAGTTAATAGATGGAGTAACTGGACAAATACTGGATAGGATCGCTGGATAGGGTCATTGGATAAAGTTAATAGATAGTTTCTCTGGATACGATCACTCTTTAACGTCGCTGGATAGGGTCACCTGATAGAGTTAATAGATAGAGTTACTGGATAGGGTCACTGGATAGGGTTACTGAATAGTGACTTTGGATAGGGTTTCTGGATAATATCACTTGATAGTATTACTATATTAGATCACTGAATAGGTTCACTAGATAAAGGTACTGGATTTCGTAATTGGATACGGTCTCTAGGTAGGATCACTGGATAGAGTTACTAAATAGGATCATTGGAAAGTGACTTTGGATAGGGCTACCGGATAGGCTTTTGGATACGGTCACTGGATAGCGTCGATTGATAGGGTTACTGGATAGAGTTAATAGAAAGAGTCACTGGATATTGTCACTGGCTAGGGTAACTAGAAAGGGTCGCTGGATAGGGTTACTGAACAGAGTTAATAGATAAGGTTACTGGATGAGTTACTTGTGCCTTAGAATAGGGTTACTGCATAGGGTCACTTGATAGTATTACTAGATTGGATCACTGGATAGAGTCGCTGGATTGAGTTAAATCACTCAATAGTATGACTGGATGGAATCACTGGAAAAAGTCTCCGGATAGGGTTACTGGACAAAATCACTCGCTAGTATGACTGGATGGGATCACTGGAAGGGTCACCAGATAAAATTACTGAATATGTTTAGTTTAGTTTAGTTTAGTTTATTAATTAATAGTCAAATAGAAACAAAGTCTTACTGACTAGCATTTACAATTATTTATAGAGAATATGATCAGTAGATATGGTGACTGGATAGGGTCTCTGGATGAAGTTACCGAATAAAGTCATTGGATAAGGTCACTGGATGGGTCCACTGCAGTGGCGCTCACAAGCGTATGTTTTGGGTTCCAACTTCCCAAATATCTGCTTCTTAAAAAATGTTAGATGACAAATATTGTTCCAAATAATACTTGCCTCAAAAGTTGTGCGCAATACTGCTCCATAATGAAATCCCGTGTGCGGAACTGCTTCACTGGACAGGGTTACTGGAAAGGGTCACCGAATCAGGTTACTGAATGGAGTTACTGGTACCCACTAATCTGTAAAACAGGGGTCTAATTATCTGGACTCTTAGTTTGGCATTTTTTGCTTGGTACGCACAGAGCTATGGGATACTGAGTATGACTGAATAAGATTACTGGGAAGGGTCACTGCATAGGCTAATTGGATAGGGTATTTGGATAACTCTATCGGACAGGGTTACTCAGAAGGGTCATCGGATAGGACTATCAGGCAGGGTTACTCAGAAGGGTCATTGGATAGGACTGTCAGACAGGGCTACTGAGAAACGTCATTGTATAGGACATCAGATAGGGTTACTCAGAAGGATCTTTGGATAGAGATGCTGGTATTTCCCAATCTGTTAAATAATGGTGTAATTTTCTGGACTCTCTACTTGGCAAGTTTTGGTTGGGATCTAATGATTGATTACAATCCGCGTTACGATGAAATTCTTTCGCATAAGCCTGACAAAGTGGAAGGACACTATGACCAAAAACTCCTTAATTGTGAAATTCAAGGTGGTTGACAAGTACTGCCTGATCCACAATAACAAAACTATTCTCAATTATTTCAACGTTAAGATTGAGCGAACACGCATTTGGCTAAACGATTCGGTGTTTCAGGATTAGCGAAGAGCGCAAGGCTGATCCAAGACCTTTGTAAGTATCGGGCCATCTGATTAGCCTATGAATTATTTACTATCAACTAGACTCATGACATTGTGATAGATCAGAGGCACACTTCCAATGTGATGGATAGCGTCTTTTGACTGTATGCTCTCTACACGAGTTTCAGCGTGTAGTACACTACATCTACACAATGGAACCGACCTTAGATCACCTAAAATCACGATACCAATTCTATTGTAATTATCTACTCTGTAAGTTACTTTCTTATATCTAAATATACGCAAATCTATAACGAATCTATGGAATTTGCAGTTGTCGAAATGAAACTATAAGTAACTTCCTTTGTCACTGTTCGGCTTTTCCTACACGAAGGTGGAAAAACTTAGGCTCTTCTTTCTTCGACAATTTGCCTCAGGTCAGTCAACATAAGAGACTTGCTAGCTTTTATCCACAAAACAAATTGGCTTGTGTAGGCACTTTGACTTGCAGTAAGTCAGATCACTTTTCCTTGTGGTATCACAATTGGCCCGTTTTGTGGCCTAAGTGTGTCTTTCGGCAAGTTCCGTGCCGTGGCAGCCACTTCAACCCAACCTAAACTCAAAATTCGTGCCAATGCTGCCACTGCTCGTTCCATATCTAACGGTAATGCCAGTTTTTCATATCTTTACGTCTTCAGTGAATTTGCTTACTTAAAATTGCAATACTCTTCCAACGTCAATGCTGCTTTCAATTTCATCACTAATGCACAATTAATGTTAACTGAAGTAATGCTAATGTGCCACTAAACTTTTCAAATTATTTGAATCAAAAACGGAAACGCGAAAAGCGGACAAGTGGTGCCCACTTTGGCGCATTTCTTACTGCTAACGATCGCTTCAAGGAAATGCGCATTAACTCGTAGCTTGCAGCAATTTCCATTTTATAATATTGAAAACAAAAGAAACAAAAACAAAATAAAATAAAGCAATAAAATTAAGGAAATTTTTTCCATAAGCAATGCAATTTTCGTGGCATATTTCGCAAAGAAAATGCCAATTACCGACCAGGGAAGGAAATTTGCCAGCAATTTTCCACACCAAAAATGAACTAAAAATTGACGAAGGGGGAATAGACAGTGAACAAAAGCTGCTCTGGCTGCAATGCACAAAGCAATTGCTATAAACAACAATAACAACAACATGCCCAGGAAGAAGAACAACGACAATGACCACAAAACAACAACAACAGAAGCAGCGCAGCAGTAAAGGCGAAGATTTGACGTAACTGCCCGCACTAGAAGAAGAAAAAAAAATAGTACAAAATAGCAAACAACAACAACAACATCATAAGCAGCAACGTAGAAATAAGAAAACGAGGAAAAAAGCAGCTGAAAGGATAAAGGAAGATGTCCTGCACCAGCGCTGGCAATTCATGCAAATTGATGATGAACTCAAAGTGACGCAGTCGCACCTGCGGGCAAAATTGGCAGCGAACGAACTCGACTCGATGCAGTTTAGCTGAACGCGGCTGCAGCTGCCGCCGCTCCACGCCAGACCAGGCAACACGCAGCCACACACACACATGTAGGCACATTGCAGGTCCTGCGACTTGCCAGGATAACAAAACCAAGAACTCAGAGCAAAGGAGTAAAGCGAAAATGTGCCGTGCGGCCAGTGAAGACGAAGCGCAAAAATAAAAACACCAAAGCGACAGGCAATTTTTGTTGCATGCCACACGTTTGCTGCAACTGAGGCGGTTTGGTTTTTTTCGCCTACCCTTGCGCCTGCAACTTCGACACTTCTTTGCAAGGCAAAACAATGTGCGTCGTCCAGCCCGCTCGACCAGCAGATGCCATGACAACCGTAAAGAAGAAGCAGCAAGCTTGGAAAATAGGCAAAAAAAAACAGCCGATGTAGTTGCAGCAAGAGCGGAAAAAGTCTTCGTTGCAGGCATTTCTCGCCTCAATTGCCATTCGGTATATCCTTACGCAAATATCCTGTCCGACGCACACAAACACACACACACACACACAGACACCGTCAGAGACACCGACAACGCTTCACGCTGGCACCGACAATATTTGCATTGATGCTGTTGTCGTTTTTGTTGTTGTTGTAGTTATTATTATTGTTGTTGTTGTTGTTGCCGGGCAGCGCAATGTTTCCCAGTTTGACTTTGCACATCGTAAATGGAAATTGACAATTTGCCGCATTTGCCTGCCCCAGTACGTGGCGCATGCAACGCATAAGCCGAACGACTGCAGGCCAAAAGCATTCGGCAGCCGGCAGCGGCTCGGTGCGAGGTCGAAGCATTTTTGCAATGTGTTGACTTGCTCGTTGTCGTGCACAGCCCGACTGTGTAGCCGTGTGCTGCTCTGGTTATGGTGGCGTGAAAATGCAGCAAGGCATGTTGCAACTTCGTTTAAGGCACAAATGTATGAGACCATTAGGCGACCCCGGCGGACGTCGTGTCTCGGCCACTTTAAGCCCTTTTTTTGTGTGCATATTTAAATTTGCCATTTGCAATGTTCAAGTTGTTGTGCAAAGTGTAAATAGTGTTGTTGTTGTTGTTGCAACATAGTTTGTAACGTATTTACACTTGCAACGCGCGCGTGGCCAATTTTTGGTGCAGCATTTCGTATTTTTTGCATTTTACGGAAACTTTTGTTTGGTGTTCGATGTTGTTGACAACAGCGAATGAAATGTCAAAGTATGCACATTGGTTTTTTTTGTTGTTGTTATTTGCAACATGCATGTGGCAAGCGTTAAAAATTGGACCATTAGGTGTGAGACGCAGGAAATGTGCATGTTGCAAGTGAAGGTTTGGGGAAATTTGAAGTGTCAAAAGCAGGGAAAATATTTCCTCATGTTAGTTGAATATGCGAGAAGTGAAAGTGAGAGTGAGAGGAGGTGGAACTACTTAGTTGAGTTAGTTTTCGATCGAAAAAATCTGCATTAGCTTTTGATAACAATCGGTTTTGAATATTTTTATAGTTTCATTGTTTCATTAGTAAAAAAATTTCATCGAATATTTGAACGAATATTTTCGAAAACTTAAAAACAAATTTTGAGCACGAATTTGTTTAATTTGAACAGAAGAAGGTTTGTGGAAATTTGAAGTGCCAAAAGCTGGGAAAATATTTGGTTGAAAATGCCAGAAATGAAAGTGAGAGGAGGTGAAACTATTTGATTTAATTTTTCGATCGAATAAATCGGCATTAGCTTTTGATAATAATTGAATATTTTCATAGTTTTAATTTAAGCACGAATTTTTTTAGTTTAAAGAAAAGTTTTGTGGAAATTTGAAGTGTCAAAAGCAGCTAAAATATTTGGTTGAATATGCCAGAAGAGAAAATGAGAGAAGAAGGAACTATTAGATTTAGTTTTCGATCGAAAGAATCGGCGTTAGCTTTCGATAATGAACAATTTTGAATATTTTCATAGTTTTCATTGTTTCGTTAGTAAGCAAACTTCATCGATTATTTGAACGAATATGTTCGAAAAATTAAAAACAAAATTTGAGCCGGATTTTTCTTAATTTGAAGAGAAGAAGGTTTGTGGCAATTTGAAGGGAAAATATTTGGTTGAAAATGCCAGAAGTGAAAATGAGAGAAGGTGGAACTATTTGATTTAGTTTTCGATCGAAAGAATTGGCATTAGCTTTCGATAACGATCGGTTTTGAGTATTTTCAGAGTTTTCATTGTTTCATTAGTAAGCAAATTTTATCGATTATTTAGACGACTGTGTTCGAAAAATTTAAAAAAAAACTTTAGCATGAATTTGAAATTTGAACAGAAGATGTTTTGTGGAAATTTGAAGCGTCAAAAGCAGGGAAAATATTTGGTTGAATATGTGAGAAATGAAAGTGAGAGGAGGTGGAAGTACTATATTTGATTTAGTTGTCGATCGAATAAAGCAGCATTAGTCTTCGATAACGATCGGTTTTGAGTATTTTTGTAGTTTTTATTTTTTTATTAGTGAGTAAATTTCTTCAATTATTTGGACGAAAAATTAAAAAAATTTTGACATGAAATTCAAATTTGAACAAAAGGTGGTGTGTGGAAATTTGAAGAGCCAAAAGCAGGTAGAATATTTCCAAATGCTGGCTGAAGAGAGAGGAATTGGTAACGAAAGGAGATGGAACTAGTTGAGTTGGTTTTAAATTGAGAAAATCGGCATTAGTATTAGTTTTGAGTATTTTCATAGTTTTTATTGTTTCATAAGTGAGAAAATTTCATTGATTATTTGGACGAATGTGTTCGAAAAATAAAAAAAAATTTAAAATAAATTGTAAATTTGAACAGAAGGTGGTTTGTGGTAATTCAAAGTATCAAAAATGAACAGAAAGTTTCCAAATGTTGGCTTAAGAGAGAAAAAGTGGCAATGAAAAGAGATGGAAATATGTTGTTGTTTTAGTTTTCAAATTATCATTGGCTTTCCAATATTTTCGTAATCATCATTGGTTTGTAATTGAGAAAATTTCATAGATTATTTGTAAAATTAAACAGTAATGTTACATTTTTTGTTTGGAAATTTGTGAAAAACCTGATTTTTTTTAATTTTATAAATTTAAATCGGGGTTAAATGTGTTTTTTGTATTTTCTAAATTTAAATTTCAAAATAAAGCATGAATATTGGTGCAGTGGCAGTAGGAAGAGAATAAATATAATTAGTGTTGAATTGAACTTGTTTAATTCAAAGTGAGAACTGATTATTACAAAAGTGAAAGTAGGGCTTAATAACTCAATACAACGTTGACTGCATAGGTTTGAAATTTGTGTTTATGAAAAAAATTTAAATACAATAAGCAAGTGCGACCATGTGCAATGGTAGAGCAGTGAAAGCAGAACAAATTTTGTAAAATTTAAATTCAATTTGAAAATTAAAAAAAAAAATCAACTTTGCCCAAACATATTAAAATATATGAAAATTTAATAAATTTTTTATTTATTTGAATTTATTTGTAACTATAACCAAATAGCTCAAAGTGCAACCGAGTGGCTTGGCTCAGTGCGCTCATATAACGCAAAATCATAAAAACACACAAATGTGCGAAATTTTTCATGTATTAAAAAAAACTAAAAAAAATATATTCAAACATACATCGAAAAAATCAAAATATCAAATGTACACGAAAAGTTTTTGAATGTTTTTGTGAGCGTTAAAAAAAAAAACAAACCGGTTGCAGCTTGTCACAAATATTTTAAATGAAAACGCAATGCAATTTGTTGGCCAACAGTGGCTACAACAAGAACAAAAACAATGAGTTCAAGCACAAAAGCAGCAACAATATTGTTGCTGCACATATATATATATTTTGTTGTTGTTGTCACACTGTCACAGCGGGCAGTAAATTCAATCAATGACATTCAAATTCAATAAAAACGCGGCAATAGTGTCGATGCTGCGCTGCAAAGTATGCTTCGATTTTGTTAACTAAACCAGTGACGCAGGGTTCGTGGCTCTTATGTGTGGGTGTGTTTGTGTTTATATATATATATATATAACGTTGTGTGTAATTTTGGTAAATATTTGTTGCATACTTTTGTATGCAGCATCAATACATACACAATCACACCGAGAGAAGGACAGCACAACGGGGTCAATGTCCAGCTGGCTGCGCACGAAATATCGAAGCGAAATGTAATTAGAAACTATTTGAATGCAGCCGAATTGTATTTGCAAGAGATAAATGCAGAGGCAGACAGACTCGGCAGACAGTCAATACATGCACACACATACATACACACATATGTATGTATGTATATAACTGTGTGTATGTTTGCAATTGTAGAGAGCTGCAAAATTTGATTTCGTTTGAAACGTCAAACAGGTAGCCAAATTAATAGTCTCAGAGTTGGGCCATGAATTGTAGCAACAGCAGACATTGAAAGCGCCAGCGGTGCTGTACAGACAGCAAGCGAGTTGTTGTTGTCTGGCAAATTCAATTGCCTCTTGCCATTTGACATTTGACGGCAATGCCCAAAAAATTAATTATTCCTTTTCAGTGGTATTTGCAACTCGGGTAGCGAGTAAATATCGTTCACTTGTGGTGTTGTTGCTGTCCTAAGTGTGCAATAAATTGATATCAATAACTGACTGACTGACTGGCAACATCACAGTTTCGTACATGAAATCAATCAATCATCGAGCAAAATCAATGCCAATGCTCGACACACACTTCAAGTGTACTCTTGAGCTGTTGAAAATCATTGCTAACGAATCGATATTCCACTGTTGCATGTGGACAAAATTACGCAAAACGAAACAAATTTATATTGAAGTATTTACATTGTACCAACAATTTTGGCATTTATTAGAAAAATCCGAGTCTGAGTGGCAAAGCTGCCAGTGCTTTCGATGTAAAGTTAATCTGAGCAAATAAAATGAATTTCGTAGCTCAATGAAGGTGAACGAGTGCACAGTCGAGCAATCGACAAGCGTTGCCATAAAAGTTGATAAAACTGTTAGAATTTAATTTGAAAAACTTTGTTTCGAAAGTGTACTGAAACTAAGAGGATGTTGCTATAATTTTTGCGCCTGATTGACTTGTTTAATATTTTGGTAACATTTTCATTGTGCCACTTGTTGCGTTATTAATGTTGCAAGTGGTTTGTTTTTTACGAAAGTTTACAAAGTTTAACATTTCTACTTTTTCATTCATTTTTGCACTTTCTGGTACTAAGCGAGCACTAAAAAATTTTAATATTTTTTTTACAAATATTTGAAGATAAAAACAAGCTTCAAAGTATTCGTATTTCTTCAATTGATTCAGCTAGTCTTAAGACTTGTAATCGTGCTATCAAATGATGATTGGTTCTTAAGACAAAATTCAGAAAACTTGTAGTCTCAGAATGTTATGATTTTGATATAACGCCATTGCACAGTGGTTCGGCTTCCTACAACTGAGGGACAAAATTAGAAGGAGTGGTCCGTTCTTCATAAAAGAGAGATATTGTACTAGTTAATCGTGGTCTGCTGAATTGAAATCTCCATTTTGTTTTTCTTAAACTTTTGTAGTTTGGCAATGCCTGAGACTTAAATTTGCAATTTTCGTAATTTTTGTTGAGACATAGCATCAAGTGTGCTGAATAGATTTTTCATATTTTACATTTAATCGGTAACGTCAACATTGATAATTGCAAAGAGTAACAGAAATTGTCTTAGGACCGTTTAGTTGTGCAATAAAAACGATAATAATAGACGTATGTTTTACTTTTTTGCAGTTTTCTCAATTTTTCATGCTGATTGCAGACTTTTAGGGATACAAAAAATTAATTTTGTCGAAAAATAGGTGTTTAGACCACTTTTTAAATTGAATTATTTTCCAAAATCGGAGGATATCGGAGGATATAATTACATAATCCGACAAAGAAAGAATGCTTCTTGAAATAAAAAACATCCAGGAACATACTTTCACATACTTTTTAGATATTTTCCTCTAAGTTTTGGCAATTTTCATTTTAATTTTGAAAAATATTTAAAATTTGAAGTGAAGTAAAAGCTTCAGCTTTGAAAAGTTTAATCTTAAAATTAAAAGCGAAAATGGCCACATCATTTCTTAATCTATATTGAAAGTTTTAGCAATTTCTTGATAAACATGTATTTTGAAAATTTTTTTTACTTAATAGACTAGAAAACAAAAAATATGAGTTTACAATTTTTTTGAATAAAGTTTCAACTTTTTGCAGACACACTAATTAATTTTTTACACAGATTTTTTGGGGTTTTCTAAGTTGGAGTTTTATCTTTCAAATGACATCAAAATCGTTAAATTCTGAGACTATAAATTTTTTGAATTTTGTCTATGGAACGAATCACTGTGCATTGTATGGATTCGAGTCACTTTGTATTGGATAAATCCAAATTTCTGTATAGAGTAGTTTATGCATCTGTTAAGAACAACAAAGTACAGTTTAACGCCGAACTCGAAAGGAGATTTAGGCAATTTTCCTTTCAGGAGGAAGTGCAGGCAGTCACTTCTACCATTCTTGTAATTCTCATCTATGTGGATGGTGATAGAAGTAGACGAGTGTTTCATCAGCCCAAGCTGGGAATCGAATCTAGTGCCTCTCACATGAAAAGACAACGCGCTACTGAACTGTCGAGGACGGCTGAACTTTTGTTCAGGCTAAAAAGGAAATTATCAAAAAAAATGTTAAAAACATAAAAAAAAAACACATAATTGGTGCTCCTTGTCCGCTAGATGCACATAAAAAGATTGGAACTGTTTTCTAATGACTTTAAAGAAGGACAAATAAGAGGAAGAAAGTGAATTTTTTCTTCTATGGTCTTGTTCTGCATTCTCTAGCAAAAGAATGTTTCATCTGGTTGAGTTCTTCTCGGCAATCTGGAAAATCTAGCCAATGAAACAATTCTTAGGATTTAGGATTTTTATTCAACTAAAAATTAAAAAAAAAAAATATAAGTTTACAGTCAGAGCTCTAATGAATTTTTGAGCTTCCTTCTTACATCGTTCGCGTGATCTGGCATATTCATTGCCTTAAAACGCTTAGAACTTTTTTTTCATGAAAATCGCTTTTGTAAATTTCTTCACTTATTTGCTCTTCACTTTACTAGATTTTCTTCACTGCTTCAATCATTGTAAAATTGAGACTATTTGATGAAATTAACACATTTAGCTAGTTTTCAATATTCAAAGCTTAAATGCCTCTAATGAACGTTTTGCTATCAAAATCGCTATCAAGTTTAAAAAATGCTTTAGTTACAAATATTTCCATCATTTGCAATGTTGAAATCTAGTAGAAAATTTCTTATTACTTCAAAACTGATCGGAGTTCAAATATGTCTAGAAGGTCTAAATGAGATCTAAGTGAGCTCGGAATGTGTATCCAACAATCACGCACGCACAATTTCATTTGAGTGCGGAACACAAGCTTTGAGTCCAATTGGAATTAGGTTTGAACCCGCTAAAACCACCAATAAATTAAACATTATTAAACATTTTACCAAATCTATGCAATTTTTGTGACTTTTGTGCCTAAAAGTTTACTCTGAATATATAAAATTATTCTTAAAATTACATATTATTTGTGCGCCCAAAAGTATATTCTAAAAATATACAGAGACTTATTTTTTGATTCTTTACTATTTTATGTAGTTTTTTCGCCTAAAAGTTTACTCGGAAAATATACATTATTCTAAATTAGGCTACTTTATAAATTTTTCGCCTAAAAGTAACCTTAAAAACATAACCCAAGCTTATTTTTCGTTTCTTAACCCTTTCGCTATTTTGTTGCCATATGGCAACATGCTACTTTGTGGACGTCTGCATCCTCTATGGTTGCAAGAATACAGTTTTTTGTTGGTCTTTAGAATAGTTTGAAGTTTTAGGAAAAATACGAAATTTAGAAACTGAATATCTAATTTTAAAGAAGAGAAGTATACACGTTTTTTTAATGGTATACCTTTACATTGTAAAGGATGAAGAAGCAGAAAAAATTAGAGAACTTTTTAATTTGATGTTTTCTTTCAATTTAGATACTTTTTTTTTAATTTTGGCTGAAGTAAATGAAGAAATATTCAAATTCAAATATTCAATATTTAGGGTCCGAGTATAAAAATTATAAAATTTCTTATGGAACATTGCTAATACATATAACCACATAGAAGCCTAAGACGTAAAATTTAAAATTTTAATTTTTTAATTTTATTTACCTGTAGCGAAAGGGTAAACAATTCATATAATTTTGTTTGCCTAAAAGTTGACACTAAAATTTAATTTCAAAGCACTTTCGCTTCACTGCCAACATATATGTTGTCAGCATATATTGAAGGCCACATCTACTAAATTTTTTGCATATTTTTTGGCTTAATTGAAATACCAACGCTGTATTAACGACCCCAATGTGCAACTTCACTTAGTGCAATATTTTCCAAAAATGTATCACGTCATAGAAAAAACTTCACAGTTTTAATACGTCATCACACACGCACACACACATAAGAACACATTTTGATATATGGCAACATAATGAAAATGAAATACAAAACTATTTTCGCTCTATCCAAAAACACAAAAAATCGAAAACAAAAACAATTGCGGCCATGTTTGGCTAATGAAGCGCGCAAATTTACTTAAACACTCTGGCTGGGGGAAAAGGCTAAGTGGGCGTTTTCGAATTCCACACTAGAGTAATTAAAATTAATAAACAACATGGCCAACGTCAAAAAAACAACAACAAGTACAACAACTACAGATAGCAGCCATGTGCACAGCAAAAGCGTTGCAATTAAAACGAAAAAAACGCGCACCATGCGAAATTCACTTTGTGCCGCAGCATTCGTCGCGGTCACAACATGCTGCATGCGACCGCATCTAACAGTAAATGTATGCACACACACACAAAAACGCGCAAACAGCGACGCAATGCCATAACACAATATTTTTTTTTTGGCTCTGCGTTCTTTTCAATTTGGTGCCCAAAATTCCAATGCAGCGTTGCTGCATGTTGCAACAATCGGCTGCAAGCGACGTGCACAATTCATGGCGTTTTCGCTTTCCTTTGCACATTTATTTTTCACTTCCGTGCGGTATTAAATTTCGGGCAAATGCTGTCGAAAACAAAACAGACAAAACGATGCGCAAAATGCCCCAAAAGAAAAACTAAAAATTCATAAAAACATAAATGAAAAATCTATTGCCTACCTAGAGGCGCACAAGCCATGTGCGTACAACTATGTGTGTCGGTGTATGTAGAAAAAAATTATTAAAAAAAAAATCATACAAAATATGAGTGAAAATAAAATGCAAAAACAGTCAACCTACATTTTCATTTTGTGCATTGTTGTTGTTGTTGTTTTACTAGATTCATATATAGTTTTTTCAGCAACATACCAACTGCACCTCCAGCCACTTTTAACCCCGACCAACAACAATACAAAAATATAAAAAAATACGCCCAGATAGACGCACGAATGCCAGCGAATGCAAGAAAAGCCAAAGAAAATGCATAAATTTTGAGCATAAAATTTTGTTGTTTTTTTTACGCTATTTCTATTTGTTGCGCACACAACGAAAGTGCATCAGGGTAGTGTGCGTTGTGTAAATTTTTAGAAAAAAAATATTTGAAAAAATCTCTCGCTAATCGCTGCAAGTGCAGATGTTTGCTTTAGTTGAGGCAGTAAAATGTGCTGGTATTTTTTTTTCTCAAAAATACGGCACACCCTAATTTTGCAGACATTGCCCAAAATGCATTAGGGTGGTGTGCATTGTGTGAATTTTTCCAAAAAAAAAATATTTTAAAAAAATCTCTCGCTAATCGCTGCAAGTGCAGCTGTTTGCTTTAGTTGAGGCACTAAAATGTTCTGGTCTTTTATTTTTATCAAAAATACGGCACACCCTAATATTGCGCAAATTGCCCAAAATGCATCAGGGTGGTGCGCACTGTGTGAATTTTTCAAAAAAAAAAAATTTTTTTAAATCTCTCGCAAATCACTGCAAGTGCAGCTGTTTGCTTTAGTTGAGGCACTAAAATGTTCTGGTCTTTTTTTTAAAAAAAAAATACGGCACACCCTAATGTTGCGCACATTGCTCTTGCTGCATTTGCTTTATGTATTTACACACATGCATAGTTGTTGTTGTTTTTTTTTCGCTGAAGAGAGGCAAATAACGCGCGTTAGGCAAAAAACAAGCGCGCCTAAAAGTATGCTACAAATTTATTTGTGTGTCGAGCAAATGAGTGCCGCGAGCTGCGTCGACTGCATGGCTCGGCCATTATGTGTTTGTGTGTGTGTTCGCCTTTGGGGGCATGTTGTCAGGCTGCTGGTTGTAATTTTGTTGTTGTTGTTGGCAATATGTTTGTTGTTGTTGTTATACACATTTGCTGCATTTCCGCGCTTAGTGCATAGCTTTTTAAAGCAAAAGCAGCACAAATTTTTTTTAAGATTTAAAAAAATTTTTTTTTTATTGGCCTAAAAGAGCGAAAATGCAAAAATGTGAAAACGGCAAAAATGTGAAAAAAGTGTGCAACGTGCACAAAAGTATGGCAACAAAAATTGAGTTATCTTGCAGTGGCATGATTTGCTGTTTAAAATTGCAATCTACTTTAACATTTTTTTTACTCTCTCTATCTCGGTCTCCTTCTACCTCTACCTCTCTCTCTCTCTCTTTCTCTATCTTTTGGCCAACCCTTTTCCACAATTTTGACGCATTTCTTCGTCTTCTGCGTCATTGCTGCTCTTTATTGCGTCCTGCGTATTTTTCTATTACTTTCGTTGTTGTTTTTTCTTTTTTCTTATTTTTTGTTGTTTTTGTGGTGCCAATTTGTTAGGGGAAAACATTTTAATTGCGCCAGCGACAACAGCCACGGCAACAGACAGCAGAGTGAGTTGTTTGCTTCTCTATGAAAAACTGTGTGTATGTGTGTGTGTGTGTGTGTGTGTGAGGGTCATGGCAGCCGCTTATGGGATGCGGCACATTTGCCGTACGCGAAATTTGCGGCTCATTAATTTCCTAATGCCTTTTTATTTTGATGCCTTTTCGTGCGCGTTGCTTTGGCTGCAGCGCAATGCTTGTTGACGGCACTTTTTTGGGCCAACATGTTCAGTGCTGGAGGTGTGCAGCTGTCGAGTGCCGCGGCAGGAAATTGGCATTGGATTGTTTGCGCCCATGACAACGGCTAAAGGGTGCTGAGAAGAAGATGGAAGATGGCTGAAGAAAAAAACGCCGCTAAGCAGCAGTAAAGTAAAAAACCCCAATGCAATAAAAACGGCGCAAAGCACTTCAACCCGCTGCCGTTCAGTTCAGTTGCTCAAAGCGAGAGAAGGGCGTAGCCGATAGAAAGAGACTGTAGAGGAAATGAAAAGGCAACGGTACACAGCTGACAAGTGCGTACACCACACTGCGCAGTTTATGTGATTTTAGGGGCGCTTCAGTAATTGATTGTCGCATGTGCAAGGGGGGGCACACAAAGTTTACGCCATCGTTGAGTTATGGAAATGAGTGAAAGCTTTAAAGAGGGTTTTTGTTTTTTATGTACTAGAAGCTGATGAAATACAAAGCAAGCGCAATTTTTTTTCCAATAATTTTTGTTGTTGGCAATAAAGTTGTTTACAATTTTTCCATTGTCGCGAACGACATGCGGCCAGTGTCCATTTTTTTGTAAAGGTTTTTTTTAATTTTAAATTTTTTGTATCTAGTTTTTTTTTTGCTCGCGTTTTGGTCTTTTATCATTTGGACATGCTTTGTTGTTGTGTCGTGTTTTTGATGCGCAATTTTTTGTTTCATTTGGATGGGATTTTACAATTTTTGGTGCCTGATTTTAGGCGCAAAACCCGCAGAAAACAACAAAAGGAGCTCAGCATTTTGGTAAATGTTGTTGTTGCTGTTTTTGGTTTTATTGTTCATGCTTTTGTTGTGCTACTAACAAGGACAACGCAGGACATTTGCGCAAATTTCACATAATTTACAGGGCGAGTTGGCGTGAAAATTTTTTTGTGCTATGTCTTTTTTTATTTTAATTTTTTTTGTATTTTTATGTGCGCTCTGTGTGTGTGTATGAGTGTGTGTATGAGCGCGCTTGGTACCGCTTAGAGCATGAAATAAAATTAAATTCACCCTAAGGACATTGACGGAAACTTTTAGGCAACAATAAAGGAGCAGCAAAAAAAATTCAAACAAGTAAAATAAAAATTCCAAAAAAATACCAAAAAATGTAGAAAAAAATTGAAAATAATAAACAAAATTTAAAATGCGCGAATACGAAAAATTAAAAGGTGGAAAATGAAGGAAGGCGCCAGAATAATGCGGCCGGTAAATAGGCGGCCAAGTGAACAATGGTTGAAACAAAAACAACAACAACAATAAATAAAAGAAAAATTATAATAATAACAAAAACAATACTACAACAATTACAACTATAACAACAAAATCAACAAAAATATAACAACAACAGCTGAAAATCCAATCGAAAGATACAAAAGCACTGCGACCAAGAAAATCAATAAAAGCTGAAAATATGTTCAATCGGCCAACAACAATGCGTTCGTAAGAAACAACAAAAACCAGCATTAAGTACAACAACAACAAACACGAAAAATGCAGATGAACAGCGGCGTTTAGTGGCTAAGCAGCCGAAAGGACGATGAAAAAAGCATCGGCAGCCACTTACCGCTGCAAACATCACAACGGCAGACAATAAGGAGGCAGAAGAAGAAGAAGAAGAATGAGAAATTGTAAGAAGAATAAGAAAAAGCAAACAATGTGTTTTATTGGAAATGCCACTTTGACACTCGCGAAGAGAAGTGTCGCTCAGGCGACCAAAACGGCTGTCAGCCAGTTATGCGGCCGCGACAGTTGGGTGGCAACAAAAAGTGGAGGGAGGTAGCAACATCCAATGGCACGCAATGTCGCTTTTATAGTGTTGCCACAATGCCCGCGTTCAGCGCTTTTTAATCCCATTTAGTTGCAAGTGTATCGCTAAAGCGAAGAAGAACAAGACGACACCATAAAAATTTAATACGCCATTGTTATGTATTGTTGCGTTTCGCACACACACACACACACACACACACACACACACACATGCACATATAAAAATTTGAAGTTTTTATTTGGAAAATTGTCCATGTAGTTGTTGTTGTTTTAGTATTTTTTTATTGGTATTTTTGTTGTTGTTGCTGCTGTCTTGTCGCTAGCAATTTGCATCAAATAGCTGATTGTCAATTCGCTTCGAATGTTTTGAATGTATAAAAATTTTATGTTGTCACTTGGTGCTGCAATGGGTTCTTGGAACCTTCTGTTTTATCCTTCCCCTCCCTACTTTTCACCACCTTACTCTCCCCTCTTTCTTTTCTTCAATATGTTGGCCATTGCTGCTTGTTTGTCAATTCGTTTACATTTTTTTTAGAATAGATAAAAATTTGATGTCACTTAGTTCTGAAACCAGTTTTTGCTACCCCCTGCCCATCCCCTCTTCTTCCCAACCCCTACCCTCGTCCCCTCTTTTTTCATTCTCACCGCCTTCTTGCAACGTGTTGCCCATTGCTGCTTCTTTGTCCTTTATTTAAAAATTTTTTTTACAATTTTTCTTAGAATATATAAAATTTTAATGTTGCCACTTGCTGTTGCAATGTCTAACCTTCCTCTCTGTTTCCAATTTTTCTATGCTGCTTACTGTTGCTTGCTTGCAACACGGCTCTGCTTTTTGTCTTTGCTTTTGTTTAGCGCAAATTTAATCAACGCTTGCCACGGTTGTTTGTTGCACTTACGCACACACACACACACACACAAAGGCAGACAATTGCAACACCCACTGCAACTTTAGTGTTGTCTACTTGCCACCAACATGCAATTCATGCGCTTTAGTGCATCCTTTACATGTCGCTGCCCCTTCAACATTTTTCCTGCTGCTACATTCTTCCCATAGGGTGGCAACTCCTTCTTCACTGCGCCCCAAAGAGTTGCCATTAAGAAGAAAATCCGTAAGTGGCGGCCGCATAAAATTGCAACAAGCAACGAAAGCACCACATTGCCACATCAAAACCCAAACGCATCGTTAGCGTTGGCTGTTGTTGCAACATGTAATTTGCTGCCGCTGTCGTTGCCACCAAAAGTGCCGCATTAATAATTTAAATGTGCATGTGTAGGTGCATCTGTGTGAGTGTGTGTTGGCGTCTGTACTTCTGTCGTAGTGTGCGCGTTTGCATATGTTGCAGCAGCAGCAGTAGCTTGCAACGCGATTATGGCATCGGCGAGCGCCACATTTGGGGCCTACGAGCGCTTAATTTATGCAACATCCTTTGACGCTGTCTGTCTGCAGTTCATTCCAGCGCCAGTTGCAGCATTTTTAACATGCCACACACACACACACACATAGACAGTGAAGCCGCCATTGCCGCCATGTCACATGCAGTTGGCCGCGTCGCCTTGCCACTCAAGCGTGCAACGTTGCGCGCTGCACTTTATTTATTGCTCTTGTTGTATGCAGACGATTGTTGTTGTTGTTGTTGCTGCCGCCTGCCGATAAATTGATGCGCGACGCATTTTGGCCGCGCGCTGCTGCTCGCACTGTCACTGTCACCGTTGCCGTCTCTGTCAGTGTCACTTTTGTGCGGTGTGTTTGTTGCTAGCGGCAGCTGCTTGGCTGTTGCAACTTGCCAGTACCAGCGACAGCGCCAGCTTCTTTGCTTCACTCATAGTTGCCGGCTGTCTGCCCCTTTGTAGCCGTTCCACGTTGCATGCCGCATATCATGCACAACAAACGCATAATTTTGCCCACTGTTATGTTGCAAGCACATCTTCAGCTGTCAGCGGCCCTTTGCCTACGATAACATAGCATCGCACCCCCCCAACTGCAGCTGCGTTCATGCCACACAAATGTCTTTGCGTCGAAATTCTCAATTGCAACATTTCAGAAATTTTCGTTCGCTTGTGTCGCGCACTCGCCATTTTACATATACACACACACATTTCTGTTTGTGCCACATGTGGCATAAACGTTTGCGGCGCGTTATTTTGCAACAAAAAACTTAACCTCTAATGTGCCACATAGCAAAATTTCAGTTTTCGTTCACATTTAATGCGGGCGCTGCTTCTTCTTGGTTCTTTTTCTTCTTCTTTTTATTTCTTCTTCTTATTTATTTCTTCTTCTTATTTCACCTTCATATTTTCTTCTTCTTCTTGCCGCAATTGCTTCAGCTTTTCGCCTTTTGTCGCATTTTTTTTTGCCGCGCTGCACAGTGTCGCAAGTCCATAGTAGCGAGGGACAAAAATAGAAGGAATAGTCGTACGACAATAAAATTTCGTACATATGATTTTGTTATAAAGAGAAGTTAATACGCCAAAAATTACTTCAATCGCTCCACGGACACGCCCACCTCCCATACAAACCAAATACTAAGTTGACATTATCTCGGAAACTATAAAAGATATATTAATCAAATTTGAAACAGGAACTCATATCATCTATATAAAGATATATACCAAAACTCGATCAATTTCGATCAACCTACAAATACGCTTGTCATAAAAAAAGGAATTATTAAAATACTACAAATATCTGTGCATACTTATAACCCACCAAGCAAAATGTGAGAAATAGGCAACTATCGTCAATGGCAACAAATTGGCGACTCGCCGATTTATTGCCGCAGCGACAAATTAGCAACATGTTCCAAAAACACGTTGTTTTCCAGGACTTTGAAATATCGAATTGATATGCTTTATATTTCAGTGAGATTGATCACATTTAAAAAATTTTTATTCATTCGCCGACTGTTCATTGATCAACAGCATTGATTCAAGCTCAAAACAACTCGTCCAGGCGATATGAAAACGACTCGTCCAGGCGATATGAAAACAACTCGTCCAGGCGATATGAAAACGACTCGTCACGGCGAGTTGCTTTCGGCGGACGTTTTAGAACGACTGGTGATACGAAATCGATACGTTGGCGATATTACCGGCGATAAATTTGTTGCCGGGGGCGACTCGTTTTCTTATTTCCGGAAACAAAAAATGTCTGGTGGGAAGTAAGTAAGTAATTTGAAACCCAAATAAAAAATAATAATAAATTTTATTAAATTCAGTAAAGCATATATTTTCATTAACCCTCATCCGACGTTCAAAAAAACTGACACATAAGATGTTCGGGTGAAATTTCACCCATATGGTACTTTGTATGTTTTAATGCATTTCTTGACCAATTTTAATAAAAAAAAACGTTTGTTATCTTTAATCTTTATTATCTTTGTTATCTTACAGATAAATAAATTAACAAATTTTTCTATATTTTTCTGCAATTAGGGCAGTTTTGTTAAGTTAGGTTATTGTGGCTGCCTCTGTAAGAGACACACTCGGAGGCCTATTATGAGACCCGTTGTGCTACCACATATTTCACCTGTTTTTTAAATGTGTATGTAACACTGTTTTTTCCAACATATGTTACAGCACACATTTCAAGCGGATGGGGAAAGGGGGGAAGAAAGGGCAGTAGTTAACTAAAACTTTGTGTTCACCACATGTATACTTTTTTCAAGAATTCCAAGCAGCATATGCCTTTCGATCGTTTTTGATACCAAATTGGCACCGTGTTTTAATAGTTTTTCACTTTTTTACACTCTGATTTTCTGACAAGGTTTGGGAAATTGGCTGTATTGAGATAATAAGTCAGCATGAAGATTTTCCTTTCGGTAACGTTGTTCTACGTAAAATCTTTAGCTTTACTAAACTCAAATCTATGTCTTCGAGAAAAATTCGCCGCTTGTACTTTTTGTTGTGATTCCAGCTGGGATCGACAGCGATTGGTTTTTACTTGACGATATAGTTAGTGAACAACCAATTGGTCTAAAGCGTCAACTACTGCTATTGACTTATTGTAAAACGATGTAATTTCGGATAATTTTTTGTCACCCACATTTCCTGGTTATGATGAAAAGTGCTCAAAGGGGCATCTTCCGCGAAAAGCCGGCAATTGTTTACTTAGTGTGTCCTTTTCATAGGACGTACATAGCAGTTGTCGCTAAACCCACTTTTCTCATATATGTCTTATGGGTGTTAACGAGCTTCATTCTTGATTACAATCGTTACGTTTCTGGCGAGTGGTTTTGTCACCGACAGAACGAAAAATTGGTCTGCCTGTTGTGTAACTCTACAGATTATCAAGAGATTCCCCATTCGACTTATAAACACCACTCAAAATTGAAATACCAAAATATGCCTGAATATCACCAACGCTGATCCATGCACTGCCAAAAACTCCCAAACCTTCAACATTAGTTTTGTCAGTTACTATCTTTAACATTGGTCTTCATTGGCATTTTGTATTGCTGTCACACGACTTCAAGCATAGCGAGTTATACCAACTTTAGTTGAAATAATATGATTGGCTCTTAGTTTTCCGTTGAGTTCAGGAGTCCCATTGACCATAAAAAGGTTTTGCCTATAAAAGCAGTTCAAAACTTTCACTCCAGTGACGTAATTTTAGGGCATTTTCTGTATGTGTTGTGTTGAATTTCCATACAATTTGTATATGGGTGAAATATCACCCGAACGTCGCCCACGTAACTTTTTTTGTAATCACCGTTATAATGAAATAATCAATATGTTGTAGATAATTTCTAAAACTTATATTGGTTTGCCACAAATACAAGAAACCTTAATCATTTTGATAAATATATAGGAAAGTTATAGCATCCCAAAGTTGAAAATGGGTGAAAAATCACCCGAACGACGGATTAGGGTTAAAAATTACAATTTGTTAATCTTTACTGTAGGACAATCGGTTTCCGATAATGAATTATTCAAATTAAACCCTCTACATCTATTTTTGACAAAATTTTAAATTCAATTTTTTTTAATTGCATAATAACAGAGTTTCGGTTTTCATGTTTACCTTTAATTTTCCTATTAACTAGTACAATTGGTTCTGAAGACAGTAACAAGTTTTGCTTCTTTTCGAAAGTTGCCTTGATTCGATGGCAAGTCACCCAACATTGCCGAAGCCTTCCATCGAATCTACCTTTGTTTTTGTAATTTTTCAAAATAAAGTGGTGTTTGCATATTATTACAAACAAAAATTTATAGCCCAAGCGAAGCGCAGCCAACCATGCTGCAAAAAAGGTCCTTATTTTTAACTGCATAATAATTTTAATTGACTGGCACGACAGCCCGCTTACGCGAGACTAAGGCCTAGCTTCCCGCAACCACCCGTGTTGTGCGTGTGAATTTGTACGCGGGTGGAGGGACCTACAGTTTTATGCCGGTTCCGAACGGCAGGTTGGGAGCTTTTTTCATAAGCAATTTTTACTCTCAGAGGTTTGCCATTTCCAGCTGAGAGGACAGCCACCGAAAGAGAAAACGAGTTTTCCCGTTATTTTTTTAGGTGTTATTACAGGCAGTATTTGAACCTGAGGTTGCTGCCTGCGACTCGCGGTCCAACGCACTAACCAACTGAGCCACGGAGGCTGCCGTATGCAGTATTTTTAACTGCATACGTCACTAAAAATGTTGAATTTCTTAAAAACGTGAATGTTTGTGCAGCTAAAGTCCATGGTTTCTATTAACATATACTTTCAGCTATTTATATGACACTGTAAAATCTCGAAGTAGTAAGAAGTCGTTTTTATTAAAAGCTTATCTAAAGTTTGATGACACTGCACTTTTATTCCTACGAATTGACGTTTCTTCAAGCAGCGGTACAAGAAATATGGAAAGCAAAATAAAAGAGGGAAAGCTCCCACAGAGTTCAAAAATAGTATATTTATAGAATATATTTACTTAACATAAGGTTCCATGGGAAATTTTTCAATAAAAGTCCTCGAACTTACATTCAACAAATTTCAATAATTTCTACCCAAGTCACCAACCTTCACAAAGTGCAAGTTCGGTGGCCTGCCATTGGTATATAAATTGATATTTTTTAAATCTGTTTTCACATTTCATTAAATTAAACTATTTACTTTAGTACTACAAACTTATTTTTCTACATTTCCGACATTAAAGTTTTTGATTTTTGTCCCTACTCGCGACACTGTGCGCTGTCGCATAATTTTGTTGGTGTTGTTTTGACTTCGTTTGTTATTATTGCCTTAGTTGTTGTTGTTGTTGTAGTTGATGATGAATTTTTCGTTTGTTATTGTTGCTGTAAAATTGTAAAATTTCATGTTGCTGCCACAGCTGGTGCGTTGCCGTTCCTTTGCCCCTTTTCTCCTTTCTTCATTTCCTCGACTACTTGCAAATTTTCGTTGCCGCTGCTGCGGTCGCGCGGTCTTCGTCGCGGCCATAGCCACGTCGGCTGTTGCCACATGTGCAAATTGTGGCATAATCGTAAAAAGGGGCATCAACCGTTGCCGCGTCGCGCAGCGTCTTTGCGGCCGTTTGGCGCGCTTATCGTTGCTGATGTCTTCAACTTGATTTTTCTGCGCCACTTCGAGCGCCTCCAGCAGCAACTGCACTGGGCTGACTGCTTATCCTTTTGGCTGCTCATTTGTTTTTTGTGCACATTGCTTCATGTGTTCCATTCCATTCTGAAAAAAAAGATGAAAAATGAAAATAAAAAGCAAAAAGAATATGTAAAAAAAAGCATAAATGTGGCAACGCTGGCGCAACTTTTGATTTTTATTGTTATGATGGCGTTGACGATGTAGACGATGAAGGCGATGATGCCTGATGATGCCCATGTTGATGTTTTTGTATATGTGTGTGTATGTACATGTGTGTGTGTGTCAGTGTGCGTGTTTGCTGATTTTGACAACATTTTTGTGATAAGTCAAAATGCTGTTGAGATGCCGTTGATGTTGCTTACTGACTTCCTGTCTTCTTGTCTCCTCTTCAGCCCGTCAGCCTTTTGTGTTGTGTTGCAGTTGTTGTTGTTGTGTTAACTTGCCTGTCCTTCACTACCACAAACACTCTGCCCAATAACTCCATAAATTTGCCAGCTAGGCTCAACTGTCGTTCGTTGCTTGAGCGCGCTTAACCCGGCGCTGATTTATTGGGCGCTTTAAGACCTTTAAAGTAAAATATAAAAGTGATAAAAGCGCAAATGTTGCGCATAAAAACCATAATCTATGGCAAACCATGTCCTCTTTCCTCATTCAACAAAATGAAATTGAAACAACAACAAACTCAAAAAGGTCACAGTTGTTTTTGCTGTGAAGCAAATTGAGCGAGTATTCAAATTGAATGGCAGATTTGGTCGCGTAGCACAATTTGTAGTTTAGTTAAGTGATTGCAGCTGAAGGCAGCCCTCTGAAGGCAGTTGTTGTCTATTTGTATGGTACAACGCCGAAGCAGACCGAAGAGAGATTTGCAAAATGTCAGCAATTGTGATGAATTGTGTTTTAAGGGGGTTTTTGTTGTTGTTGTATCTCAATTTTTTAAGTAGCAACTTATGTGTTCGGAGCAAACAATTTGCTAGGCAGAATTTTGCCAGCGACTTGAGATTGTTTTCAACTGACCGAATTATAAAAATAATGACGCATTTTATTTCTATATCTACATTAACCCATCAACGCCCAAAACGTCTAAAATTTTTGTACAACTTTGCGATCGTACCAAGCAAAGAAATCGGCGTTACGGATAGTGAAAATAGTTATTCTATATGTTTTCGGTTCCGCTCTACATGATTATGCCATTAGATTTTCATTTTGGTCACAAGGAAATCCAATATGGCGGTGTTTTTGGAAAAAAATGCAAACATTTTGACCAGTTTTTTTTTTCAAATCAATATTTCGTATCGAAATACGTTTTTGGTTGGGGTATAAATATGCACAAAAGTGTACAAACATGTTGAACTTTCAGAAAATACCCAAGTTGCCCCATGGGTATACATTTAACAACCTCAAAATGGCGGAAAAATGAAAAATTTGTTCACAATCATTCATGAATTTTTTTTTTTAAAACGACGCACTATAACGAAAAATGTTCAAGAACAAAAAGTGCTTAGAATTTGACAGAGAATACGCCTGAATTTTTTGAAAAAGTTTTGATCAACTTTTGGAATTTTGCAAATTGTCAATTCTTAACAAATTGCAAAAATTGCTCAAAAAATTCTGAAAAAATTCATAGATGTTCTTAGACTGATTCTAAGCATTTCTGGCTAACAATTATTCCGTTAAATGCATTATTTTTACATAAAAAAATTTAAACATTTTTTTATGTAAAACATTTAAATTTAAATTTGAAATTTTTTTATGTAAAACATTTTTTATGTATTGTAAAAATAATGCATTTAACGGAATAATTGTTAGCCGAACAGAATTGATTGTATTTTTTCATGAATATTTTGTGCTTTTAATAAAATACTTTTGATGACTTTCATGGAACTTGAATTATTGCTGAATGTGTCTCTTTGTTTAGAAAATTCCTAACTTTACTTTGCTTTAGTTTTTTCATACATTTTTTCGAGAAAAACTTGAACAAATTTTCTGTACACATTTCAATAGAATTTTTCAATTCTTAAACAGAAAATATCGACACATTCGTACAGTTTACTGTTGCTATGCTTTTCGTCACCATTTGCCATTTGCCGCTCGAAATCCGTGTTGTGCCATCGACCACCCGAAACGCCAACTCTTCAAAGCGGTTGATGTACTCTCATCTGGTATGCATTAAAAGAAAGTGCTGCAGCCTCTTCGGTGCTTTCCGCTGTTGGCACTTTTGCTGCTCGCATTGCCGACTGTTTTGTGTTGCTGCTGGCAGGCAGGAGGCATGCGACATGTTTTCCAATCATGCCCAAACATTTGCGCCACCGTAGCGCATTCAACTGCTGTTTGCCAGTGGCAGGGAGCCTTAGCCTTTTAACTAGAGCCCGTTGTTAGGCGTCCTTGAGACAGCAACTTGAACTGAAGACACCAACACACACCCATACACACACAGCAACTCGAATCAGCGCTGCAAAGTGCAAAGGCAGCATAAATGAAAAAAAATACAACAACAAAGTAACAAGATGGAGAAGATGAAACAGCAGCAAGCAAGAAGCTGTTAGTGGGAGGCAAATCGAAATCGAAGTAAAAATGTGAGAAATCGCAGAAATGCCGCTGCGAATATAACAAACGTCAAATTGCTAGCAAATAGAATAGACAAAAACACCAAAGGTTGGTAGGGTCAGAAAAAGGGAGAGCGAGAGAGCGTGAAAGGGTGCGGGCAGCAGCATGTGGAGGGCAGCGCCTTGAGGGGCCAGAATGGCAATGATATGGGTGTGTGTGTGGATATGAAATTATCCAGGGCAGGCAAAATTACCAGCAAAGCAAATAAAGGCCACATGGCTATGCGGCTGGTGGACGTCAAGCAGCTGACGAGGGGTATTTTTGACGAGGTTATTTTTGTTGTGTTCGAATTCAAGTAGAATGTGCGAAAATTTTTCGCTTTGCATACAAAGTTGTTGCGCCAATTTTGGCTGAGACACGGCGTGCTCTTGTTTTGCTGCTGTGGCTGTTTTTTTGTTTTTTGTTATTTTTATTTATTTTTTGCTTCTTGCATTTTGAATGTTAAATTGGAATGTGACAGCCATGCCAATTGCCAGACATTGTGAATATGTTAAACAGCGCCAAGCATAACAAAAACAAAAAAAAAAATCAAATGAAAAGAAATGAAATGAGAAGAAATGAAATGAAAATAGTGCTGCTGGGCAAAAGCAGCGCCATAGGTCGTGCTAATGTGACAATATGGAAATTTATAAATGCGTTTAGAAGGCATTCAGTGTGGCTGCCGATGGCCCAAGACACATAGATAGAGTTAGGTGTTTGGTTAGGCGTACAATTTGCACTTATTACAAACTACTTCACACTTGATTTTATTGACAGCTATAAAAGTAGTAGGAGAAGAAGAAGAAGAAGAATAGCTTGACCCTTGAACCTTGACTCGAGCTGCTGTGCGCACTGTTATTGTTGTCCATAACCGCCGCTAACAGCTGCTGACAGCACTCGTCTTTTGGTTGAGGGCCAACGTGGCGTATGAGTAACCAGCGCTGGCTATGTGAAGCTGCCGTTGCAGTTGATGGCAAAAATGCGCCTTTAAGCTGTGCCACAAGGTGGTAGCTTCAGTTTCAAGTTGCCTTAAGTTGTCGTCAGCAATAGTGTGTGGCAGCAACAGCAGCAACAGTCGTGTGAGTAGTGTAAAAAATTGCGAAAATAACAGCAGCAAATCGCAAACAAAAGCCATAAGCAGCAAAATGCATCGACCATACGAAATAAAGAGCAAAAAAAAAATATTGAAAATAAAAACCAAAAACAAAATAATAATGACTGCAACAAATACAGATGCAGAGTCGACAAGTTGTCGCTGCATCAGCGTCGACACATACAATGAGCGCAAATTTGCAACTGCAACAGCATTGCTGATGTTGCAGTTGCTACTACACCAACAACAACAACAACAACAATAATAAAAGCAAATAATAACAAAAACAACGAATATAGCAACAGCATTGGCGACAAGTTGGGCCGTTGTGACGTTGACGCTTTGTTGGTTGCACACAATTGCATGTTGCACATACATATAAAATGTATGTATGTAGGTTTGTATGTAAATGTAGGCGCAGCGCAGCGTCTGTGAAATTCTTTTTGTTTTTACTATCGCTTCGTTGCATGCTGATGTGCAACATGCGGCACTGCAGTTTTATGAACGTGTGCTCAGGTTTCGTTTTTGTTATTTGCGCGGCCGCAGTTGAATGTCCTGCCACATGCATACACATGTATGTGAGTAAGTGTATGTATGTATGCAAGTATGTGGCATGCAACAATGTTGTTGCCTCATGGCTGGCAAAACGTCATACAAATGACGTACGTGCGAGCCGTAGCTGTTGGTTGTTTACAGGTATGCAGTTGTTGTTGTTTGTGTGTTTTATTGTTATGGTTATTGTTGTTGTTGTAGTTGCTGAGATTTTCAAAAAAAAAAATTGAAAAAACATGGCCGCAGGGCACTCACTGCACTAACACACACATACACATACAATTAAATATTTGTGTACGTGCCACATGTGCATGCCACAAAAAATTAATACAACAAAAAAATCACACTCACACTCATAGAAATCAAGTTGGTTTGCTTGAAATGTGCCTCGTCGGCAACGACGGCGGCGCTGGCAGCCTCGTTGATTTGTTGTTGTTTTTGTTGTTATTTGAAGTGTTTAAAACAACAACAAAAATGGCAACAAATTTGGCTGCAACAAGAAAAAACAAAAACAACAACATAAATATGGAAAAAGCCTGACGACAACAATGATGCGCCGCAAATGACGACTTACAACAACAACAGTAGACGGCAAATTTCAAAGGGGGTATTAGGCGTCGTAGGGGGTAAATTGGAAAAATTGTGAAGCAGTTTGGGGGAGGGGCGTGGCAGCGAAGCGCTAAGTGCACGTGCATTTTATTTTTAATGCCACCTGAAGGAGCTCGCTGGCTGGCAGCTGTTGTTGTATTTTCATATTTATTTTGCATCTATTGTTGTTATTGTTGTTGTTGTTGTTGTTGTTGCCTTTGTTCATCATAGAAAAATGCAAAATTATTCCTACAGCAGTTGGTGGTTGCTACATTTGTGTGCCTATTTACTTACGTGCGCGCATGTTGCACGACCGCAAATGTGCGACTATGTGCAACAACCACAACAACAATTTTATAAAAACAAATAAAAACCAAAAGAAAATACGCCAAATACACAGCGACAAGGAGCAAAGTAGAAGTAGCAGCAACCGAAACGACACTGCACAATTTGCATGGCCGCTTGCAACGCGCGCCACCGCCACCTGCCACGTCGGTCTCAATTTCATCAAAAAGTAAAACAAAAAAAAGCACAATTTTTCTTGTTGCATGCAGCGGTGCAGGTGTGCGTACGTGTCCATGTAAATATGTTTATGTCCATGTGTGGCTGTGTGTGAGTATTCGTGTATGTGGCAGCTTTTGCTGGTCGCATTGGTGGCATGCAAATACTTCAAGTTACGTTTTGCTGCATTTGCATTTGGCTGAAGTGTGTAATGGATGCGGCGTTGCAGCCGCGGCCGATCGAGTGTGCTGTCGTCGCAAATGCAAAATGTGCAGACGGCGAGAAGAAGAGCGAAGCGGGGCCAAGTGTAGACAGCGGCTCGTGCAGCAAACGCGTCGAGGGCAACGTAAAATTTAATTTACGCTCAAAAGTTTGCAACATTTTTACAGCATTTTCTGTGTTGACATTTGCCGTTGTTGTTACTGTTGTTGTTGTTGCTGTTTTTATCTGTTTTTTTTTTCTCGGTGCGCAAAAGTCAAACGCACTAAGTGCACAGCGTCCTCTAACGGCCATTTGCCGCTTGCCATGTTGGTAATTTGTTGACAAAATGGCTGCCTGTGTGCGCCTCAATTGCTATAAATTGTTGCAAGTTGTAAAATTGTTGACACTGTGCAACTGTGTGCGGCCACTTATACTGTTCCAATGCTGAAATGGGACAATTTGTCATACACACTCACACACACACTCAACACATGGCTGCGTGTCGATTGAAGGTTGTTGATTTGTTGACGTTGGCCAGTTTGTGTGCAACATGTGGTAATTTGTGTTGTATTTGCATTAAGTTAAGGGCTTTTAAATTAATTCAAATTTTGTATTTTTTTTGCATGCGACAGTCACGTGTCATATCTGTCATTTGGCGCTGTGAAGAATTGTGATAATTGTTTAAAATTGTTGTGTCTGTTGTGTCGTAGTAATTTTGATTGTAGGAGAGTTTAAAATGCTGCACATTTGAAAGTGTGACAAACTGTCACAAAATGTTTAAACACTTTTTCAAGCTTAGGCTTTGCATATATTTAAATATAACTTTGTGTAAGTGTCTAATACTATAAATTGTGACAAATTGTCACAAACATTGAGACATTTAGATATATAAAGCAGCTTATTAACTTTACATAGTTTACATTCAATATAAACATTTTTCGTTTTAATTTTCTTAAATCTTGCTTTGAAGTGCGTAATATTTTTTGGTGTGACAATAAGTCACACGAACTTGAACATTTTTAATAAGCAGTTTATTAATTTTTCAACATTTATTTAAAACATCAACATTTTTGGTGTATTTACATTAATATTGGAATACAGTTACACAACAATTGTTAGTGTGACATATTGTCACATAAAAATAAGTTGCTTTATTAGGCTGATTTTAAATTTTTTCTAAATATTGATCAATATATATCTCTACGTCTACCAAATTGACTTAAATATTGGTTTTCAGAGCGCAATACTCTTAAGTGTGATGAATTGTGACAAAATAAATCACTAACTGTGACTACTTTATATTCAATATATCAATTTTAGGTTCATTTAACTATTATTTTAAGTAGAAGTTCGCAATATTTCTAGTGTGACAACTTGTCACATAAAATTAGGCATATATGTTAAGCAGTTAATTAATTTTTTAAAATTTATATTAACTTGTTATACCAAAATTTGTACTGAATTAACTTTAATATTAGCTTAAAGAGCGCACCACTTTCAAATGTGACAATTTATCACAAATAATATGTATCTGTCATTAAACTGGTTAAACAATTTTGATAATTTATTTTTAATGTATCTAAATTTTGATAATTTATTTTTAATGTATCTAAATTTTAGCCAAAATGACTTTAGTATTAGTTTGAAGTGCATGCACTCTTATGTGTCACAAATTGTCACAAATGATATGCTATTTTTATTATGCTGCTTATAAAAAGTAGATAATGTATGTTTAGTATATTTCAATGTCTGACCAAATAAATGCTTTGACGTCCACAAAATATTAAAGTGTGAAAAACTGTGACAAAAACTAGAAATCCAAGTTAAACAGCTCATTAGTTTTCAGAAATATATATTCAGAATAGAAAATATCTGTTCAACTGACTATTAGGTGCTGGTTTTACCAGCGCAGCACTCTAAAGTGTGACAATTGTCAAAATTGTGACAATTATCAAATTGTGACAATTGTAACAAATTGTTATAAATTTATCTTTAGAAATTTGATTGTTTTGACGAATAGTTTTGACATTTTCATAGATCAACTTTAAAATTTATATTTACATATTTCGAAATATGCGTATTTTAAATTGAGCTGTGAGTAATGTGAAAAATTTACAAAAATAGGTATTTGTGGTCAGTAATTCCTAAGTTTGGCCAACTCATGTTAAATTCATGGCAAAAAAGTTAAATTTCTGTTAATGAGATGTTATTCGTTTATTTATTTGGTTTTAATTGTTATTTATTTAAAAGTGATCTGACAACAATAAAAGTGATCTAATGACTTTTGTAATGACTATGTGGGGCAACACAATGAAATTTATGACATTTCTTACTGGAAATTAACTAAGAAAATTCACTCTAAACAGTTATCAACAACAATTATAACCAATACGAACTTAACTTTACTAAGTGTTTGAATTGTGACAGGTTGTCACATAAATATGTACTCATAAAATTGAAAAATGTTTGTTGAGTAATTTATACCTGTACGCGATGGGTTTGACAATGAAGTAATTTGCTTTTTGGTCTTTAGAATAAAGCAAATGTGACAAATATTCAAAAATTGTGACAACGCTAATTGACAAAATCAAATTTAATAGAAAGAATTACTGAGAACAGTTAAATTTTTAGCTGTTTGACAGTTTGAATTTATAAAGTGTTTAAAGTGTGACAGATAGTCACAAATCTATATGGCCATACAATTTTGAGATTAATTGAGAATAATTTTTAATGCTGCAAAAAGAGTCTTAAAAAGTACGAATGTGCCTGTTGGGCTTCTTGGCTTTTAAAAAATTAACTTTTTGCGAACACCCTGCAAAAGTTGTGACAACACTAACTAACAAAATCAAAGTAACTATTAAGAGCAACAGAGACATATTGCATTTTTAGCTGTTTGACAGTTTAAATTTGGAATGTGTTTAAAGTGTGACAGGTTGTCACAAATTTATGTGGCAATAAAATCTTGAAATGAACTTAAAACAATTTTTAATTCTGCAAGAAGGTTCTGACAAAACAGGAATGTTCTTCTTAGGCTTTCAAATTAGTTTTCGACAACTCTACAAAATTTGTGACAACATTATTTAACTAATTCCAAGTAACTCCTCAGAGAACCTGCAAGCTTTCAAATTTCCGGCTTTGTGATGGTTTGAGTTTACTGAATTTGACTTTACTGGTCTGAATCTTAGTTTTTGCAGTGTGTGACAAATTGTCACACACATAGTCATATATAGCAGAAGGAACTGCAGTTTATTGTGACAAATTGTCACACACATAGTCGTATATAGCAGAATAAACTGCAGTTTATTGGGCATAATTTACAGCTTCCTATTTTACTCTTCTCTTCGTTTATAATTTCATAATTTACATTTAAATATTTTTTTAAAAATTTTTCAATAAATTTTCATGCTTCGAATTGCTTTATTCAATTAAAATTTGACAAGTTTGATTTTTAATTTCAAATAATATTATAGTCGCTATACTGTGACCTAGTAAAAGTAGAAGTCTCTAGAAGTAGGCGATTAATTCTTCTAAAAATTTCAACACTGAAATTAAATTTCACTAACACTGAACAACTTTTTGTAACCAATACTGCGCTGAGTGAAGTAAAGGAAAACATTCGATATGGTTTTCACTTCAAGGTTTGTCATACTTTCATCGTCAGTGCACAACTCACGGGCGGTGTTATTTCCATCTTTTGCTATTTTTGCCTCACCTGCCATTGCGACTTTGTCGCTTTGATACGTGCATCTGTTCTATTTATATTCGCTACGGTATTTTCATATTTTATTTACACAACTACTGCTATGCATAGCAATTTTACAGCGCAGAAAAAAATGCAAAAATAAATAAAAATAAATATGGCATTGCATGTGCCAAATGTGAAATGTCATAGTGGCAAATATGCTCGATTCTCAATTTTCTCACCTTTGCTTCGTTTCGATCTCATTACAGCGCCACCAGCCTCCATCGAGATACAAGGCTACATGCACAACTCGAAGGTGGAAGTCAGAGAAAATCAGGATTTAACACTTAAGTGCACGGTGGTAAATGCCAAGCCGGCTGCGCAAATTGTTTGGTATCGCGGAAATGTCGAGTATAAGCCAGGTAAGTGCCACAGCGCGTTGCGCGTAATGGCAACTAATGCTGCCGGTTGCCGGCTGCGAGCAGCCAAATAGAGCGCCAGCTTCTGCCACTTAACCGCAAACCCCCCAGTGCCCCGATCCTCCGCTGGCCGCAGTTAGTGTCACGAAAAATATCGTTGTGCTTCCGTTGCGGCCTGGCGTTGCATGTGTGGAGATGCACATGTAGGTGAATGCTGCATGTGCGCCTCTAGGGGAGTGTATGTAAGGTGTGAACGTATGTTGGTGTGGTTGTGACGTTTAATTCCGCACGCACACAGGTACAACACACGCTGGCGCTCAAATGTATGCAACGAAAGTGCGCCAAAGTGTTCGTAATGCATTTTACTTTTACTTTTGGATGCAGGCGTGCGGTGGCCTTCTTTTCTGTGCCACTTCCGCTCTTAGCGGCAGATTGCCTTTGCCATATATGAAAATTCTCGGAAGCATTGCGGCTTTAGTGTCATTTTCTCATTGTTTTTACAGTCGCAGGTTAGTTGGCTTTTGGCTGTTGTGACTCTAGTTAACGGTTTATGAGAGTTGTTGGTGCTGTTTTTGTGAAAGTGTTAAATGTTGTATTGAGTTGTATTTGCAGCCAGGTTCAAAACTTTGGCATGAATTAAGATATCATAACAAAATTGGTACAGATTTCACTGTGCAACAAAAACAAAAAAAAAATTTCACACCGGAAAAAATCTATAAAAGCGTGAAACTAGAGACCAGGGGGGTTACTCTGTAATGCGATGCGAACATAAAATGTATCGCATTCGCACACTTAGTACTCTGAAATCCGACAATCGCATTGAAATTTTCTACTTTCGCATTTAGATTTTCCCCTTTCGCATTTGTAGCACTGCGTATTTCGATTTTAAATTTCAAAAAAATTCGATTGTTTACTTTTTTTTTAATTTTGTTTGAATTTTATGACACTCGACGCTAGTAATGCCAACTTACTCTCGAAACAATATAAAGTCCGTTTTTCAATAATGCGAAAGCGATACAGAGTACCGATTGACTTTCGCATCGCAACTCACTTTCGCATCGCTTTCGCTTTCGCATCGCACTATAGAGTAGCCCCCCAGGCATAGTAATACTGCGTACTCCGTTTTTTTTTCATTTCTACATCTTTTGTCCTTTTAAAAGGACTTCAAAATTTTGTAGGGGATAAAAAATAAAAAAAATATAAAAATACTTAAGCTGATTAAAATATGACGATATGTATACAAAATAAAAGAGGAAAGTCTCAAGAATTTAAATGAAATTGATATTTTTATCTATTTGTGCAAAAGGATATGAAAAAGGTCCTTTGAAAATTTTAATCCTTTATATCCTTGACAATTTTTACAGAATTTTCTTGAAAAGTAACTATGTAAAAACACAAGATCTTCTTGATCACGTGTCCAAATTTCGTTACTCTAACTTTATTGGTTCGAAAGTTATAAAATAAAAGGCAGAAGTGCAATTCTAATAAAGTACACAAATTCTTATTTATCAGTATTTTAAATAATAAAAAGATACAAAATCAATGTAGCGAGAATAATGAAATTTTGACACGTGATCAAGGAGATTTTGGGTTTTAACATACTTACTTTTCAAGAAAATTCTATTTAAATTTTCATGGATATAAAGGATTAAAATTTTCAAAGGACCTTTTTCATATCCTTTTTTTACAAATAGATAAAAAATCAATTTTATTTAAATTCTTGAGCTTTTCCTCTTTCATTTGACATACATATCGCCATGTTCTGACGAGGTTAAGTATTTTTTATATTTTTTTTATTTTTTATCCCCTTCAAAAATTTGAAGTCCTTGTAAAAAAACAAAGGATGTAGAAATGAAAAAACGGAGTACGCAGTATTACTATATTTGATCTCTAGTTTAACGCATATATGGATTTTCCCGGTATGAAAAATGCTGTTGCACGGTGTTTTACTTAGAAGTCAGCGGACAAGTGTTGAGAAGAAGACACGCTTTTTGACTTTTGTGTAGGGTTACCATATATGAGGCATGTACCAAGGAAAAAATTTTCATGTTAGCCTAGAAAAAATGGCATTTGTGGATACACAACAAGAATACAGACAAATTGTACACAGACAACTAGAATGGCATCTTCGTTTCCTTAATCTATTATGCACCATTTGAACCCATTTTCAAAGGATAGTTTTTTTCGGAAAACGAGAATTTTTGTTTACGAAATAATCTTTTTTAATATCAAATGCAGTCATTTAGTTTTCAAGAAATCAGTTTTCAAGAAATCAGTTTTTCAATAGCTTTTATAAAGCAGACAGAATTACGGTTAAGTAAGGCTGTGTGCAATGCAAGTTGCACTTCCTATCGAAGACGTTGGGAACAGTCTTCTTCTTATACTCTTCAGTATACTCTGCAGTAATAGTTACTCAGAAATTATACTATGGAGAAAAGTTTTAGGTGTTCAAACCCATAAAATGTCTGTTTGTAACAAAAATTGTGAGTGGCAATTACGATTTTAAATTGTATTGAACTCAAAAGTTGTGTACAGAACCCACTCCCAAATGAAATATTGTGTGAGCCATAGCTCTGGAGTACAACAAGAAGGTTTGAAAAAAGGACTGGTTGCCTCAGTTGCAACCCAAAACTTATCAGTTCCATGTTTTAATGAAGGAGATTAAACCCAAAGTTTCGATAGTGCTAGCCTGATGCGTAAGAAGTCTTGACAGAAGTAGTAAACAGAAGTCAGTAGACATAACTCTACGGCCTCATTGTTTATATAGAAATACTCCAATGATCAAAAGACCTCAACAAATCTTCTTCACTACTGGCGATCTTTGCCAGTTCATCGCAAAGCTTTTTAACTCCAATTCCACTTGTCTACGCCCAGTGTGGCCTTCTTCCACATCTGTTTTATCCATGTAATTGCTTCTTTTCCTGGATCATGCTCTGGTTTTCTCAGTGAGTTTCCGATCTATATTCACTTTCGCTTTTTGATAACATTGTTGATGGAAGATTGCTGTGTGTTGGTTGTTTATTGTTCGGCGCAAGAAATGGCGATGATAAAATGAGAATTTTTCGTTCCATGTTTCATGTGCCTCATTGTTTGCTTTTAGTTATCTACGAGTATTTTATAAATTCCCATCATTTTTGCAATTTTCCAGCACTTCACTTTTAGCACCTCACATAAGTACAGCAATTTGAAAAAATATTCCACCTTACTTTGTCGTTTATGATTTTGATGTTTTCCTCAGACTCACCGCTAGTCAACGCAAAAAAATTCATTAAACTATAATTTAAATCCATCAAGGTAAAAGCCATTTTCTTACTCTCTCTCTCACATCTCTCTCTCTCTCTCTCTCTCTCTGACACACGTTTTCCGCTACAGCTCAAACTTTTACAACTTCTTCAGCAGCCAGTGTCCTTTGACGCTTTATGTGAGCCATTCAAACTGCGCTCCCTTCCACTTCGGTTGTCGTCTTTTTTGAGCATCTTTCAGCATCACGACACGCTTAAATTGCCTACTTGTCATAATTGCCACACGGCAAACGTAATAAAATTACAGCAGCACAAGCATCAAAAACAACGCCAAGAACAACAAAACTATCACAACAAATGTCATTAGGACAGACCGACAGACGCACACACACGTCGTTAGCCATTGTTGTTGGCCAAATGAGAAAAAATTCATTTCGCCACTTTAATGCGCACGAAATGACGTAGTAACGCGAAAAGTTTGACAGTGCGCACTACACGGCGTATGAGTGTCAACTTTATAGCCAGTGGAAAAAAGTACCAGAAAACAACAACAACAACAACAAAAAATAAGTACAAAACTCTACTCCGTAAGACAACAACAATAGCAACAATAATAACAAAAAAAAACACAAAACAATAACAACAACTAAATAAAACAAACAAAAAAACCAACACATACAACACAATAAAACGCGTACAACATGTTGCGAAATTGTCGTCTTTCGTCTTTAATGTGGCGTACAACAATAATAACAACAACAAAAACAAGAGCAAATATATTTTTGGTTTTTGTTTCTTTGTTTTTGTGTGTTTTCTTGCTACTTTTTTGCGCGCGCTGATTCAATTTAAAAACTTTTAACTACGTGAGGCGAACACCTCACGTCATGGATGACAACAAAAATAACAGCAAGAATAACTACAACAATAACAACAACTTGACAGCACGACACGTGACTATATGTTTGTGTGTGTGTGGTTACACATATTTACACATTTTGTGCACGCGGCGCGCAGCTGAGCGACAGCGTTGGCGGCGTTGGGAAACGCGTCGCGGCAAGGTGTGTGTGTGCGCCGAGCGACAGAAAAGAAAACTTGAAATACTTTCGCATTTGGCGGAAAGTTTCGTTACGGTCTCCGGTGCAAAGTTACACGCCGCGCGCCGTCAACATCAGCCACACACACACACACACACACACACACCAACATTTACAAACACACACATACACACAAATATAGATACCTGCCACACGCCACATACAGCGTCAGCTGAACTTGCAACGCACCGACTGTGTGCACTTTCGAGTGGCAGATAAATGAGATAAATTTGCGTCAAAGGACGCGCCGCGGCGTTGCGTCAAGAGCGACGCAGCGTGAGTGGGCTGAAAGGACAGCAACGGGCGGTGTGAAGTGCGGGTGGCGCAGCGCAGGCAAATAGTTGAACACGCAAAATATGCCAAGTGGACATGACAACAAATGAAGCGCTGTAGACGCTGAAGATGCTGTGCGAATGTCCTTTAGAAGGGCGCCGAAGGAGTTGGCGGAGAGCGAAAGCGGATGTGCGTGGCAGAGGAAATTAAAGAAGCGCAGAGAGAATGCGCCATAAGCAGGCAAACAGTGAGCATGCGGCAAAAGAAGCGACAGCAGCCTGGCAACAGAAACCTGACAACAGCTGCAAAGAAGGAGGAGGCGGCAAATTTCAGCATTATCAGCGAATTCTGGTAACGAAATGCAATGATGGCTTAATGGCAGCTTGGCAACTTAAATCAGCAGCAAAAGAACGAACGCGAGAGAGTAAAGAACAGTGAGATGAATGTGTGTCAGGGAAAGAGTGAAAGAGGAAAATGAATGGCAAAGAGCGGCGAATGATGAAACTTTCACAAACATTATTTCGAAAATTGTTGTCATTTTTGTTTTTCTTGTTTGTAGGTTCTTTTTTGGACTTATTGCTGAAGGATGTTTGATATAGTTGTTGTTGTGGTTGTCAATGTGATGTAGTGTGAGAGCATTTTGTTGCTTCAATAACAACAAAACAACGAAAAGCGAACACGTTTTGATACAAATTTTAGTGAACCTCAGACCCAGAAGTAGTTGGAAGAGTATCAATCTAATCAATTATATTTGCTCATCTGTCAATCTGTCAAACAGTTCTTACTTTCAAAGAATCTCAATTTGACATTAAATTAGTTTTGAATTTGGCTGATTTGGCATTGTATAATTTGTTTTGTGTTAAAATAGCGTTGCCAGATCTGACTAATTTTGGCTCGTTTAATGGTTATCGGAAAATGGAACCATAGATGATTTTTATTTTTTTTTTATTGGAATTTTGCTAATTAATTTAAATTTTTAAATAATAATTAAAATTTATTTAATTAATAATTAATTAATAATAAATATTATTAATTTAATTAAAATTAATTAAAAAATTAAATTAAAATTAAATTAAAAATTAAAATTAAATAAATTTAAAAAATTAAAAAAATTTAAATTAAATTATAAATTAAAATTACAATTAACTTATATATCATATAAATACATAAATTAATTTCTAATTAATAATTAAAATTAATTTAATTAATAATTAAAATGAATTTAATTAATAGTTAATTAATAATTAAAATAAGTTCATTAATTTTAGTAGTAATTTTTGCTATAATTAACGCATTTGTTAGGATCGTTGTTATTTGTTGTTGTTATTTGATTTTTCATTCATATAATTGTTTTTTTTTTTTGTTGTAAAATGTATTGTTTTATTGGTCATTTTGTGGTTATTTTTAGATGTCTTCTATGATTTGTCTTATTTTTGGTGTTGTTGTTGCATTCTGCAATATTTTGACGTTAAACTATTTTTTGTTGTTTTTATATCATTTCGTTGTTATTTTTTTCTATTGTTGTAGGTACAAATGGTTATCGCAAGTTTTAGTATTTTTTTTGTAATTTGCATTGTTGCTGTTTTTGTAATTTTCCATTAATTTTATTGGACACTGGTGTACTTGTTGTTGCAAAAAACCATTTAGCCTAATTAATTGTTGGTTTTGCTCAGTTGTTGCTGTTGTATTTGTTGTTGTTTTACAAAATTTTTATCTGACAAACTTTTTTCCTTTTTTGCTCCGTTTGTTGCTATCGCTTTAGTTATTGTTTTTACAAGCACAGTAAACATCAACGTTGTTATTGTTTTTAATTTTTAGTCGTAATTTTTTTTTGCTCGATTTTTGTTGTTCATTGCTGTTGCTAGTTATTGTTGTTGTTGCTGTTGTCACCACGGTTTTTGTCGTCACATAGATTACGTTGTTGTGTGAATTTTTGTTGACATCGGGCGAACTGACACTCGTTGGCGCTGCAAGTTCGCCGCTTCACCAACATGCACGCAATTCCACACGACACCCGCATTTCCACCCCCACTCCACACTTTGTGGCACGTTCAGCGGCGCGGCAGCTGTGTCTGTATAGTTTACTCAACTTTCAGTTGATGTTGCACACACACACACATACACCCGAAACTTTGTGGAATGCTGTTCTCAATTTTAAAGTTGGTTTTGGTGTTGTTGCTGCTTTTGAAAAGTTTATAATTATCGTTATCGATAATGAATATTGGAAATTTTTGTCGGCTGCAAAATATGTTCGAAAATGTCGTTCATCGCCCATGTACTCGTTGCGCTCGTTGTTCGCACTGATTCTATTAAAACAACTTTGACGAAATCTACATTTTGTGTTATTACAAAGTTGTGCTGTTTAATCTGGAAGCGACAAGGAAATATAAAATTAAGAAATATAATTAAGGCATAAAACACACAACTACATATCTATCTATCTATCTATCTATCTATCTATCTATCTATCTACCTATCTATCTATCTATCTATCTATCTATCTATCTATCTATCTATCTATCTATCTATCTATCTATCTATCTATCTATCTATCTATCTATCTATCTATCTATCTATCTATCTATCTATCTATCTATCTATCTATCTATCTATCTATCTATCTATCTATCTATCTATCTATCTATCTATCTATCTATCTATCTATCTATCTATCTATCTATCTATCTATCTATCTATCTATCTATCTATCTATCTATCTATCTATCTATCTATCTATCTATCTATCTATCTATCTATCTATCTATCTATCTATCTATCTATCTATCTATCTATCTATCTATCTATCTATCTATCTATCTATCTATCTATCTATCTATCTATCTATCTATCTATCTATCTATCTATCTATCTATCTATCTATCTATCTATCTATCTATCTATCTATCTATCTATCTATCTATCTATCTATCTATCTATCTATCTATCTATCTATCTATCTATCTATCTATCTATCTATCTATCTATCTATCTATCTATCTATCTATCTATCTATCTATCTATCTATCTATCTATCTATCTATCTATCTATCTATCTATCTATCTATCTATCTATCTATCTATCTATCTATCTATCTATCTATCTATCTATCTATCTATCTATCTATCTATCTATCTATCTATCTATCTATCTATCTATCTATCTATCTATCTATCTATCTATCTATCTATCTATCTATCTATCTATCTATCTATCTATCTATCTATCTATCTATCTATCTATCTATCTATCTATCTATCTATCTATCTATCTATCTATCTATCTATCTATCTATCTATCTATCTATCTATCTATCTATCTATCTATCTATCTATCTATCTATCTATCTATCTATCTATCTATCTATCTATCTATCTATCTATCTATCTATCTATCTATCTATCTATCTATCTATCTATCTATCTATCTATCTATCTATCTATCTATCTATCTATCTATCTATCTATCTATCTATCTATCTATCTATCTATCTATCTATCTATCTATCTATCTATCTATCTATCTATCTATCTATCTATCTATCTATCTATCTATCTATCTATCTATCTATCTATCTATCTATCTATCTATCTATCTATCTATCTATCTATCTATCTATCTATCTATCTATCTATCTATCTATCTATCTATCTATCTATCTATCTATCTATCTATCTATCTATCTATCTATCTATCTATCTATCTATCTATCTATCTATCTATCTATCTATCTATCTATCTATCTATCTATCTATCTATCTATCTATCTATCTATCTATCTATCTATCTATCTATCTATCTATCTATCTATCTATCTATCTATCTATCTATCTATCTATCTATCTATCTATCTATCTATCTATCTATCTATCTATCTATCTATCTATCTATCTATCTATCTATCTATCTATCTATCTATCTATCTATCTATCTATCTATCTATCTATCTATCTATCTATCTATCTATCTATCTATCTATCTATCTATCTATCTATCTATCTATCTATCTATCTATCTATCTATCTATCTATCTATCTATCTATCTATCTATCTATCTATCTATCTATCTATCTATCTATCTATCTATCTATCTATCTATCTATCTATCTATCTATCTATCTATCTATCTATCTATCTATCTATCTATCTATCTATCTATCTATCTATCTATCTATCTATCTATCTATCTATCTATCTATCTATCTATCTATCTATCTATCTATCTATCTATCTATCTATCTATCTATCTATCTATCTATCTATCTATCTATCTATCTATCTATCTATCTATCTATCTATCTATCTATCTATCTATCTATCTATCTATCTATCTATCTATCTATCTATCTATCTATCTATCTATCTATCTATCTATCTATCTATCTATCTATCTATCTATCTATCTATCTATCTATCTATCTATCTATCTATCTATCTATCTATCTATCTATCTATCTATCTATCTATCTATCTATCTACCATCGATTAGTGATGCCATCTACCGTTTTTCCCCCCATCTCTGCATCCATTTATATTCATTCATATCAACGTCCGACTCATCGTTTATAAGTTTTCCCATATTTTTATTTATCTCCCATATTTTCATTCTATTTTTGCATACGTCATTACATCCATTCGCTGCTGTACGTTCACACGCCACACATTCCAATTCACACGGAATGGCCGCAATAACCTTAATTTATTTTCGCTTTACTCCAATTCTAACGCAGCGACGATGTGGGGTTTCGCTTCGACTGCGAATCATCAAAAATTCCATTGCAAATAAATGAAAGTCATTTGTCATAAATGCTGACGATTTACATTTAATTTGCTTGAAAAAGCATCGCGTCCATTTAATGGCACCAGAAGTTGAAGTACTTGAAAATTTTACGCAATGCAATTTCCTTTCATCGGATATGCGCCCCACACCGCTCACGTTTACACCGGAACGCGAATAATCGATACTCGAGCGAAAATATTGAAAAATCATTGAGACGACCAAACAAACGACAACGTCATCGCAAACAGCGAACGGAAATAATGTAAATATTTATGATTTACCTTATCGAGAAAGCGAACCGCTACGATGTCAACGAGCGCCTCGCTGCCGCCGAATTGTAAAACAGTGCCAAGAAAAAATGCGCAAACGAAAGGAAATATGATGGAGTTTTTAATAAAAAAAAAACCAAAACAAACATTAAATAAGAAACAAAGCTGCAAGCCATGGCCAGCAAAGTGCGTAAATTTTCCGCAAGTCATCGGGCAGCGGCCGGAAGCAGAGACGGCACTTGGCCGAAATGCAAAAAGCCAGCCGGTGTGTCTGGCGCTGTGCTTAAGTGTGACCGTTTTCGGGTTCTTGCTCCTTTGGCACACCTCAAGGCCGCATTTTGTGGTTTGTTTTTGTTGTTGTTGTTACTGTTTTACGCACACAAAACACGAACAAAAACAATGTGCCAAACACACTCAGACGCACACACACACACACACACACGAAAACGTAATTGAAGATCCTCCTGCGTCCTGCAGCCGATGCCAAAACCAGCACAACACGGCCGCCTACTTTGGCGTTGTCATGCCTGATAACAACAACAACTACAGTAATAAACAGCTACACCGGCAGCATCAGGGAAAACACACACACACACACACATACACCATGTTGCAAGTTGCGTCATAATCATAATTCATCATTTCTTGCTCGAGCTGTGCCACTTGGCGCATTTTTTTGTTTGCGGCGGCTGCTTCAGATTTTTTGTTAATTTTTTTTTTTTTTTTTTTGCTGGGCGCTAGTGGGTTTTTAGGGTGAATCGCTATCGCTGCCTTTTTAACGCGTCAGTTGTGTAAAAATGATTTCGTTATCCGTAAATGACAGAAAAATGTGCCCGTCACACAGCCACACGCACACACACACACACACAAACTCAGCGTCGAATCAGGTTAAAAATGGAACGCAGAGTGCTGGAATGTAATGGAAATGGTAGAAAGAGAGCAAAAATGGGGGAAAAAATGGCAAATGATGAAATGATGGGAGACTAAAAAGAGCAACAAATAAGAGGCTAAGATAAAACATAAAACTGAAGTAAGTTTTGTAGTGTGCCGGACTATGAAACGCGCTGGACACAGCATGGAAAACATTGTGTTGCATTAATGAGGGTACAAAGGCAGTTGTTGCCACGAGCGATGAACGACAGTTTATTGTAATGCTGCGCGATTTGTGAGTAAGTTACGAGGTAATCTAGGTTCCTAAACAAGTTACTGGCTATTGCGTTGTTAAAAATGGATGGCAATGCTTTTGATTACACCTAAATTACTTTTTAATTACCGACACTTGCAATTGCTACAAGTTATAGAGTAGAGGGAGGTATGATGTCAATTACAGGAAAAAAAACATCTCTTTTCTTTAGTCATTAATTATTGTTTTACATTTCAACTACTAAAAGAAAAACTAATTACAACAGATTACACAATAATTACATTTGAATTACAATCATATAAACTAACAATTGAAATTGAATTTGTAAAAAAACACATAACTGAATAATTAATTAATTAATTAAATAATTCATTGAATTAAATTAATTAATAATTAATTAATTATTATTAAATAATTAATTGAATAATTAAATTTCAAACAACAATTTTAAAACACACATTATTGTTTAGTACTTGAAAGTTGTAGTCATTAAAATAGTAAATGCAGTAATGTGGATTGCATAATAATTACATTTCAATTACTGTATTAATTTTAATAAACAATGAAGAATTATATGTGAGCCAATAAGACCTTCAGTTGAGTTCATGACTCTGTTTTACAGAATCAATAAGAACTTGCACATTGAATTACATGTAATTATGACGTAATTACTTTTGCATTACTATTGCATTTGATAAAAAAAAATTGTTTTAGAATACTAATTTTTCTAGTTATTTCAAATACACAAAAGTTACTTTGAGTTGAAGAAGTGAAAACAATATTAAAAAAACTGTAAACCTATAATAAATACAGTAATTACTTTTCCATTACTACTGTATTAAGAAATATAAATGTATTAGAATATTGACTAAGGTAATTTTTATATATTTTTTATTTTATTATTATTTTTATTATAATATTTTAGTTATATTATATTTAAATTTTATTATTTAAATTGTGTTTATATTTTTTATTATTTTTATATTTTATACTTTAAACATTATAGATTACTTTTTCATTACTTGCGAATTACTAAACATTAAGGCATTGCAGTTCAACTTTTCACTAGCTTTTTTAAAGTTGCGAGATTCTTTTAATCGGTTTGTAGGAAAATAACTCTGAAGTAATTGTCATCTAATTATGTGATAATTACACAATTACCTATAGTAATTACCTATCAAAAAGTAACCTAACTATCCTCAGTAATGCTAAGAAGTTGGTTTGATGTTAGCAGACACTAAAAAAGTAACCACTACACTGGGTAATTGATACCATTCCTATGTAATTAGATAATAAGTAAATAATTGGCCAAGTTAACTGTCTACCAAATGATTACTTAACTAGCTTTAGTGAAGTCAGGGAATCATTGTGATGTAAGAAGCTGGTAAGAATAACATGAGAAGTAATTGAGGTATTTCCTGAGTAATTATATAGTAATTACAAAATTGTCTGTAGTAGTTCATTACTAAATGTTTACTTCACTGGCCTCAGTAAAGGTAGAAAATGATTTTAGTGTTAGCAATTCATAAAAAGTTACGACTTTTCTGGGTAATTGAAGTAATTCCTATTTCATTATATGATAATTGTACAATAATTTATGGTAATTACCGACCAAATGATTACTTAAAAAGCCTTAGTAAAGTTAGAAAGCTCTTTTAGTGTTAGAAGTCTGTAAAAAATAACAACTACTTTGGGTAATTGAAGTAATTCCCATTATATTCGGTAATTACATAATATTTTACGGTAATTACCTACAAAATGACAATTGATCTGGTTTGGAAATTTAAAAAGCTAAGAAATTCTGTTAGTGTCAATTCTTAATCCTTTTAATGGTAATTAATTGAGGTAATTCAGAATTAATTACATAAAAATTACATAATACTCAATGGTAATATCCTTTCAAATGATTACCTGAGTGGCCTTAATAAAGCTAGAAAATTCTATTAATGTTAGCAGCCGGTGAAAAGTAACAATTAAGTACCTCGAGTAATTGAGGTAATTATTTGGTAATTACACAATAACCAGTGGTAATTACCCACTGATTATTTGGGAAAAGAGTTAAAATATTGATTCCAACGTGTATTCAATTAATTGCAATAAGTTTAGTATAAATCTCAACTGAATCTCTTTGGTTAACTCAAAGCATTACATAGTAATTACACAGGAATTATTTCTAGTAAAGGACTACTTTAGTTCAATTCAGCTAATATGTTGTTAATCTAAAATTAATCTTAAATTAAGTACTAAGGTACTTGAATTCAGCGTAGTTAAGAAATAATTATCGAAACTTGGATATAAAACACGATTCTAGGTAGTTACTGATAAAAAGTATATAATTAAGAGACATCTAGAAGTATGCAGTAATTAACTATAAGATGAAATATTTCCTAAAAGGCTAACTATATCTGTCCATTGCTATAACAATTACTTACCTGTTATCAAAATGTTTTACTTAGTAGATATCAACATACAAATTTATGTTAGTGCTCATTATGCATATTTATAATTTTAAGAGTACAGTTAAAACACGTTAAGGGAAATTGAAATGAAGTGGGTTGAAAGATAATTTATACATTCCTCTCCTTTTTTTTTCACTGTCATGTATTTCGTGTAGTTTTTGCTTTGCTTCCGGTGACTTAAACATCCACACATTGGCCAAGTGGCCATTGAGTGTTTTTGTTGAAACTCTTCTCCCCAACTCCAACTACGCTAGAATGGTTTAACTGTCTCGCCTCAACTTCCACCCCCTTCTCACCAGCGTCCTTAGGCCGCACTTGAGCTGAGCAATTCAGCATTTGCATTAGCATTTTTGGTACATTTTTCGTTTTTTGTAGTAGCCCAAAATATATAGAATTGTTATACATATGAACACTCTTCAATGGTGTTGTTGCTCTGTATGTTGTTTTTGCACTACAATGACAAGCGAAACAAAAAATTGATGTGTGCGTGGCTCTGTTCATGTGTGTGTTTGGGGTTCGAAGGTACATACGTGCAAAATATCCATGCGAGCAACTCGAATTTTACCACACCATCAAAAACTACAACATATACATATGAATACATTTAATAGCGGCAGCAAATTCCCCAACAACAACAACAACAACAAAGCAAATTATCATTTAAGCATCGTCATCACGGACGTCGTTCGGACGCTTAGACAAACTCTTCTCTGCTGCTGTCCCAAACAACCCAGCAGCCTGTACGTACACACACCCACACATACAAATGCCCACTTACATACTCACACACACACACACACACAACTCTTACACATGAGTCGCTCGCCGACAAAAATCGAATGTGGCCTCCGCTTTGCGTTGGCATTAAATTTCACTTTCTCCCCCTCGACCAGTCGGCAAGGGTTTTGCTTTGTGCTTTGTAGAGAGTGATGGACATAGGGAGGGATCAGCGCTTTAACAGTGTTGTGTGTTGTCTGACCGCCTGCGTTTAGTGGCATTTTAGGCGTTTTTAGCCGCTTTTGCTGTTTTCTGCGTTTGGTTTTATTTCAAATTTGTTGTTGTTGTTGTTGTTGTTTTTTATAATTTGACGCTCGACATTTGATGAGTTTTGGAGGACATTTGCCGTTATTATTAATAACGAGCGACGCCTCACCGGCAGCAATAACAACAACAACAATGGCAGCAATAAAAACAACACAGCTCTCATCTTTCAGGCTTTTAGGTTTTTGTGTGCTCTTCAGCCCATTTTCGACAGCGGCAATTTGGGCGCTAAAATCTCTGTCTCAGTCCATGTTGTCGTTGTCGCTCAGTGACAATGGAAGTGATGTAACTTTGCCGCTGATGTGTGAGGTGGATTTGGGTATTTCTAGATAATGGAAAAATGTTTGAAATTAATTGACATTTTACTGCATGCCTGGAGAAAAGGTGCTTTTATTTGAGTGTGCATGTGTATGTATGATAGAATTGTGGAAATTTATCACATGTGAACATTGTGAAATTTATTTGCATTTTTATAAAATGTTGTGAACCATAAAAAATCCGAGTTTTTAAATCATTCATTGAAGTATACAACTTTTAATTAGTTTATTTCATTTAATTATAACTTTTAGAAGCAATAATTCACTTTGTGACACATGTCCCAAAATTTATGTGACACACAAATAATGTGCTGGACATATTAAAAAGTTATTAAAAGTACTAGATAAAATATATTTCAATTAAATTTGTTTTATTTTTCCTTTGTTATGACAAATGTGACATTTGCCGCTTTGTATAACACTCATACATTACTTTTAATCAGTCGTAATTCAATAAAAACTTCATAGTAATTTTAAATGCAATTCTCTAAAACATGTATCAATAAACACTTTTTGACACATGTCCCACATTTTATGTGACACAGTTGTACTGCAGTTAGTGTAGAAAATGTTTTGAAATGCATTTATTATGGCACGCTTGAGAATTTTGTCACACTTTTTTGTGACAATGTCACAATAGCAAATATACTTTATATACAAATATATACACAAACGATACTTTTCGAAATCTCTATTCGTAATTTTTTAGTGTAGAATTAGTGTGTGACGAGTGCAAAATTCACAACTGCAAAATTCTGTTTCTACTTTACTTTACCCAACCTTTTGTCACTATGGTTAATAATATCACTATAATTTCATAAAAATTTTAATTGACAAGTTTTGTTCCCTTATATTTTTGATTTAAATTTAACATTTATTATTGCAAGTTTTTTGCCTTATTTGAGCTATGACAGTTTGTCACAATGACCAACAGCATTACCACACTTTCTCTAAAATCTCCATTGACAATTATTGTCTCATTGTGTTTTAGATTTCAATGTGAAATTGTGGTTTAATAAGTCATTTCAATAACAAAAGCCTATTTTCTATTTATTTTATCTGTGAAAATTTGTCACAATGGTCAATAATGTAACTAAAATTTTGCAAAAGTTACGATTACTAATTTTTGGCTCATTATGTTTTCGATTGGAACGTAAACTTAGTGACAATTTGCTAAAATTACAATTGTTTTTTCACAAACTTTCGAATAACAAACGTTTTCACGCCATAATTGTAAAATTAGAATCCTAATACTTTGTGACAAGTTGTCACAATAACAAATTTGTTTGACCTTTTGTCACACAATTTGTGGTGATAATTTTTAAGTCTTTACAGACACTATTTTTGTGAGTTGCCAATGTGTGACAGTGTACAACAATGTGAATCGTGTGAAACAGATATATGTATTGTGCGTAAATATCCTATCTCTGATCTAATTGCAATATTAAATTGAAGGAACTCTGTGACAAATTGTCACAATATCAAAATAATGTATTTTACTGACCGAAAACTTGTGTTTATCATTTAAAAGTCTTTTATAGCGCAGTTTCTGTTATTCACAAATGTGTTACAGCGTGTGACAATGTACAAAATGTAAAAAAAACCTACACTTATTGTCTGTCTTATGTCCAAATATTCTTTCCCTGACACAATTGTAATATTAACTGCAAATTATTTTTTGACAAATTGTCATAACAGCAAATTTTTTTGTCCTACTGTTCCACAGTTTGTATTGCAATTTTTTAAGTCTTTGCTGGTAATGTGTGAGAGCGTGTCACAATGTGATTCGTGTAGATAATTTTTCATACATAACACTTAAATCTGTTTGTCCTGAGATAATTCTTAAATTAAATGCAACATTTTTTGTGACAAATTGTCTCAACAGTAGAATTTGTTGTTCTACTGCCCCAAAATTTGTGTTAATCATTTATATGTCTTTGCAGACACTTTTATTATTAGTTAACAAAAGTGTGACATAGTGTCACAATGTGAAACGCATAAAAAACACAACACTAATTGCATGTCTAATGCGTACATCTTCTTCCTCTAACATAATTTCAGAATAAAATGCAACCTTCTGTGTGAAAAATTGTCACAACAGTGAAATTTATTGCATTACTGCCGCAAATTTTTGTATTTACAATTTATACGTCTTTGTAGATACAATTATTGTTAGTTAATAAAATTGTGACATCGTGTCACAATGCGAAACGCGTAAAAAATTCATTATTCATTTCATGTCTATCTATGTAAAGCTTTCTCCCCCAACATATTTCAAGAATTAACTGCAACCTTCTCTGTGACAAACTGTCACAAAAGCAAATTTTATTGTCCTACTGCTCTTAAAATTTGTGTTAATCTATTTATGACCGTTTGCTAACATCACATTTACTAGTTACAATAGTGTGACATCGTGTCACAATGTGATTTTCGTAAAAAATGCATTATTCATTTCATGCCCAATGAATAAAGCTTTCTCCCCCAACATAATTCAAGAATTAACTGCAACCTTCTTTGTGACAAACTGTCACAAAAGAAAATTTTATTGTCCTACTGCTCTTAAAATGTGTGTTTATCTATTTATGACCGTTTGCTAACATCATATTTACTAGTTACAATAGTGTGACATCGTGTCACAATGTGATACGCGTAAAAAATGCATTATTAATTTCATGTCTAATGCGTAAAGCTTTCTCCCCCAACATAATTCAAGAATTAACTGCAACCTTCTTTGTGACAAATTGTCACAATAGCAAATTTTATTGCTCTACTGGTCTTAAAATTTGTGTTTATCTATTTATGACCGTTTGCTAACATCATACTTACTAGTTACAATAGTGTGACATTGTGTCACAATGTGATACGCGTAAAAAATTGACATTAATTTCATGTCCAATGCGTAAATCCTCTTCTCCTGACACCAGAACCCTAAAAACGGTTTAGAATTTCAACTCATCCTTCTGGCTAGCGGACAGCCAAATTAAAATTCCCGCATTCGTGGCAATCGAAATGCAAAATCAAATGTCTGTCTAACGAAATCGAAATGAATTTTGTAATGCCATGAGATGTTTGTGCATCATTCAAATTTAATATTGGCAGGAGTCGCACTCGTTGCAAGCGGGGCTCGGGCGGCGGACTGCGGTAATAAAATCCTTTTGTGGCGCGTTGCGAGCGAAAAATCACCAACACAGTACACAGTTTTCCAATTTCGCGGCGTTTGGCTGCTTGTGTGTGGATAAAGTAAAAAATTGTTTATTAATGACATTGCACGTTGCCAGACTTCATGTACGCGCCGAGCAACGCTATGTCGAAACAATGAATTTTCGACAGCTTACGGCTAAAGCAACACCATCAACAACAACAACAACAACAACAACAACATGAGCGAAAACAACTACAAAGTGAGCGCCAAAACTAAACAAAACCAACGCCTGAACGCATTTGGCAGCGAAATGTTGTTTCATGTTGCTTAGTTTGCGATTGTTGTTGTTGTTGCTGCTGCATTCGGTTTGTTGTTTGCGTTTGTAATGTGAAACTTTGGCAGTTCTTCGCCGCGCTTCCTCCGCGGCATTCGAAACCTCAATAGCAGCCATTCCAGCGAGCATAGTCAATGTTGTGCCACTTTGCTGGTCGTTATCAGCATCACCAAAAACAATGGCAGCAGCAGCAACAACAACAACAACAACGTGCACCTGCCTGTAAATCGGCGCAAAGTCATTCGCAAATTCACAACAATTCATCAAACACAGCAACAATACCAACAACAACGTCAAATATGCTACCAACTCTAGCAACACCACCAACAGCAGCAACAACAACAACTACAATAAAAGCAACCATCATAAACAACAGGCAAAAATATTCATACATGTTGGCGGCGCATGTCTTTAGGGAATTGCGGCCATGTGGCAGCTTGGAGCGGCGTTCATGTTGCACGTACGCATTGCTGATGCTGTTGTTTTAGTTGTTGTTGCTGTTCATGTTGTATGTTTGGTGCGTATTACTCACGTTCGTTGACTTGGCGCTCGGAGCGTTTATTTATTTCGATTTTTTTTTTGTTGCTGTTGTTGTAGTGCGTTCGGTGCCGCAGCAGCATTTTTGGCTGTTTTTATACCCAAAGCAATAGTAACAATATCAACAACAACAACAATAGTGGCAGCAAACAACAAACAGCTGAGAAGGCGGCGCCACAAAAACAAAACCAAAAAATAAAAACAGAAAAGAGGGGAGAGGGGAGAGGAGTGAGAGAGAAGTGCTTGTGTGTGTGTGTTGGTGGTGTTTATGCGCCTAAAATGCTGCAACAGTTGCGCCATCAATTTATATGCCACATGAACGCTAGTTGCCACACGTGCTATTTGTTGCTGCTGTTGTTGTTGTTGTTTGTGTGAACATATGCATTTGTGACATATGTGCGTGGCAATGTTGCCTGGCGCTGTGGGCACTGAGCGGCAGACTTATAGAAGTTCTAACAGTTTTGTTACAGAAGTTTCAAAGTTTCACTCAAATCGCTCAATGTGCGGTGCTACTCGTATATTTTTGGTTATTTAACTTTACAACTAAATTGAAAATGATTTTAGAAAAATTTATGAATTCATTTGTTGTAAATAAACATAAAAAATCAGTGCAGTAGGAGAGCAGTTGGGCTCTAAATTGCTACTGTGTCTTCATTGTCTTTTTTTCCTCACTGCACTCACTTGTTTTCGTTGCCTTTATACTTTTTGTTGTTATTGCTTTTATTATTTTTGTTCTAACGAAATGTTACATATGCCACATTCGCGCTAACCTGCCACCGCAGTCGCATTAAATCTCTACCCGTAACTTTCTAATGTCCCTTTCACCTCCTAAATTCTACTCGCTTACGCTTTCTTCATTGCTTTAATTCTCCACCCATCAGATGCCCGTTTCTTATAGGCCTATTTTGCATTCGATTTTGGTTTGTGCTCCTCCAATAACAACAACAACTACACCATCAAACAATCAGCAGGCACCGTGCAGGCAACGCAAAGTGTGAAATTACATTACAATGAATCTATGCACGTATGTCTGACTATGTATGTGTATGTTTTAGCATTTTCATGAGTGTGTGTGTGTGTGTGTGTATGTTTTATGCAACATATGGCCGCGCCTCACAGGCATTAACAGAATTTCAATGAACTAATTTTTCACGCATTCGTGCGCCGCTGCTCATTACTGCAATATAGTAGTTTAAATTTTAATGAATATAAATTAAATTTATTCTAAAAAATGTTTCAATTTGTTTAAAGAAATTATTGAAGTTTTTGAAAAGAAATTATTGTAATTTAAAAATTAAATTTTTGAATTTCATTGTTAATTTGCTACTTTTATTTATTGCAGAAAATCGCGTCGATAAGGTGGAAGAGGCCACTCCAAAACGTTTTACGACCATTTCCAGTCTGAGCCTGAAGCCCAATGCCGACGATGATTATACGGAATATACGTGTCAGGCGCGACATAAAGCGCTGGCGCCCGACATGCCAATGCGATCGACGGTCCAGCTGTCAGTTTTATGTAAGTAAACTAATAATTTGAATTTTTATTTCAAGTTAAATTAATGAAAGATAAAAGATGATGCGAGAGATGATTGTTAGCCTAAAAGTATGCCAAACATAGTGGCCAATTTCTGAGAATCGTTTAAGCGTAGCTTTCTAAGTTGTTACTGTGCTATATGAATGAGTTTTTTGGAAAAAACTTGGTAACCACAATTTTTGTTACCGAAATTTTAATATGTTTTGGGAAAGGATTAAGAATGAGAATTACAATTTCCCATACAAATTATAAGCTAAATATAAAACTTATATTAAAATATAAAACTTATTTTTGCGCTCACCGAAAACAATTATTTGTTCATTGTTTTCTTTTAATCAGAAAATAAAAAAAATATAAATAAAAATAAAAATATATAAAATATATAAATAAAATATAAAAAATAAATATAAAAAAAATAAAAATATATAAAAATATATATAAAAATATAATATTTAGCTTGCTTTTGCCTAAGTTTTAAGGAAATGGAGTTTCTAGTCTGACATTTTAGTGAAAAAGCAGATACCTTTGAAATCGTAGCAAATCATTTATGAAAATTAATGTTTCTTTGAAAGCAAAAAGATTGAAATCTGAATTGAAAATATTAAAAAAAATATTGTTGTGTTAAGAGACAAAAGAAATATTTAATCATAGTTTTTTCTATTAACATGAATATAATTTTTTTCCGTAAAATTTTGTCGTATTGTTGTCTATTCTATAAAAAAAAAAATTTTTAATTAATTTAATTTGCGGAAGACATCTTGTTTGGGAATTCGTTGAAACAGATCTTTTAATTGGGACACTTTCCGTTTCCAGGACGAGAAGCTTTAGTTAACAACTCATTCTTCTATATGGATGAACTTCATCTTACTCGCCAAGGCTGAACAACTTCACACTACCTGTGCCGCTGCCTCAATATCTTTGATACATAACCTACAAGTTTTATCCTCCAGGAAGTTTAGATGTGAAAGAAGACGCCTGAAGGACCCATGTCTCCATAAAATTGCAGTCAACCATCTTAGGCTTCTTTGTTCTAAGCAGAAAACCTTTGTAGTTTCTCTATTCAACAGCATTGAACTGAGATCAAGTTATTCAGATCTCCTTTTAGATCATTATTCCAATGTATACTTTGACCCCCATGAGAGTTGCTATTCAGTTGCATCCTTTTTACTGATGGAACTGCAAGAACCACCAACCAACCAAGGCTTCTTCGGTCCAAGCTGAGAACCTTTCTGGCTTCTCTATTCAACGGCATTGAACTGAGATCAAGTTATTCAGATCTCCTTTTGCCCTGGAGATAACCTGATAACTCATTCTGTTCCGTTCCGATGTGTCCTTTGACCAACATGAGAGTTACTATTTTTCCCTACTCTGCACCATTTTAAGATGGAGCGAATCCATTCCATTGCTGACTATCCTTTCCACTGGTGAACCTGCGAGCACCACAAATCATTTAAGGCTTCTACGTTCTACGCTAAGCACCTTTCTGGCATCACCATTTCATTTCACAGTGGGACTGAAAAAACTAGGATCTGAGAATGAATCTCTGGTTCTGTGATCTGGCAATTATTCTCAGAACCCCTTTTGACCAGGACGTACAAAAACTCATTGTTTTCCATTCCAATGTGTCCTTTGACTCACATCAGAGTTACTATCCTCTACATACGTCCACCTCAGCTTGTTCATCTGTCACTTAATTTTTCTCTGTCACTGTAGTGGAAATACTTATTATTGTTTAGATCAACCCAAGTAATACAAAAAGTTGCCCATTAAATTACTTTGTAACAATGTCCATAGATTCTCCTGTGCCATCGTTGGTCTGATCAACCGTTGACTTACTGAATGCGCTTTTCAGAGTTTTTTAAAAATCAGCTGATGGTGATTAGTTTTTTATTCCATTTTCAAGTTAAATGGAAGCAACACTAACAGCTGATATTTTGGTATAATGTTTTGCAAACTTGTGACTGGCGATTGATGATTCACGCAGAAGACACGAGGATGCAATGGCATCAATCGAGCATCTTCTATGCCACTGTCCATACATTTCGGAAAAAACTCTTGGCGCAAACATGACTTATATATTGAATTTCCTGCCGAAACCAAATGGTTTCCAAAAGATTTTGTCTGAGTACAAGAAACCCAACAGTTAATTAAGGACACCGGACCCAAAATGAAATGAATCACAATGGATACAAAAGTATCTCCGAATGGAAATTAATGTCGCATACACCATTTCTGTAAACTAACCTAACTTAACCAGACCTCTAATATTCACTAGATGTCAAAAAGTAGTAAAAAGTAAAGTTCAAGTTCCAATTTGTCAGTCAGTCAATTCACTTCTGAAATCAATGTATTAACATATGAATTGAAAGCATATTGAATCAATGCGAATTGATGGGGAATGTCATATAAACATTTTATTGTTAAGTAAATTAGTTATTCTGGTCAACGTAGGTGTAGTTCGTATCACTGAATTGTGCCAACATAAAACACTCTGAAATTCCCAAATGCAGTTTATCACTGTAGGTACTTTATTAACAATTTTTCACTTTATTGTTTCACTAGTAATGTTCACTTTCACTTCACTGATTCACTAGTCACTTTAATTTCTGTATCCTTGTTACACCGTTGCTTGTCAAAACCAAACTGACTCACTGTTGCTCATATTTACCGTCTGTCTTTCATACTTACTTGTTCGGAGCGCAACTTGTTCTCGAACATTACAGCCTCGCCTTGAATCGTCTTCGAAATCGGCAATAATTTCCACAAAATTATCATGCCCCCTAAAAGAATGGAAAGCTACTGCTGTTGTTGTGTTGCCTATGCTACAGCATCGCTTCGAACCTTCTGTGTAATAATTCCTGCCAAATTATCATGTCCCCTAAAAATATGCAATGCTGCTGCTGACAACAAACGCTCGTTCAGTGTTGGCCTGTTGCCTGTGCTAGGGGACCCGCAGTTGTACAGAGCGAACTGCATCATCGATAAGGTATTAAATACAGCCTGGTTGCCTCATACGCTATATAAATCGATCTATTAGACACCTGACAGTACATAAGGTGACCCAAAGCATGAGTCAGTCCAAGCATTTCTGACTGATGTACCGAAACGTAGACTTCTAAGTTGTTGCAGCGTGTAAGTCCAGATACTTTTCTTGCGAAAAGTTACAGGCTTCTGCATTGCTATTCATCAGAGATCTCAGAAATCTCTCCAACATGTTCTTCAAGAACTGTCCGCTCATCATAGTCCCAACGTCCTCTACCTAAGCTGAAAAGTTGAGCTACTGGCAGCGGATCTCTGCGCTGTTGTACCACAAAATTGCAGCTATCACAAGCTGCCTATTTATTATCATGAATTCAAAATAATTATAATATTTACATGTAATACTATTTTTCTTTAATATTTAAACCTTAAAAATTCAATTAAAAGATAATTTAGAAAATAATAAAAATCCCACTGTAACAACGCCTCTCCTACACCTAATGAAATTTCGCTCAAAATTTAATATCACAGTGTAAATTTACTCGCATTGCCGCTAATTTGGTGCATTAATTTATATTTAATGTTTGTTTTATAGCGTCGAAATTGTGTAAGGAGGCGTGGTGCATAAGCGATGTTAGCTGTTGGCTGCGCTCGCCACAACAATGCGCCACACAATGACAGCGCACCATTCGCATTATTTCGTGGCCATTTTTCATTTGCATATTTACTTAACGCATTTTGAAGCGTTGAACAACAGCAGTGGCGGCAAACAGCTGTCAAGTGGGCGCTTGTAGTGGGCGCGGTCGACATTATTTAAAAGTCAACTTTGGGGGCCAACATGGCCATGTGGCACTTATGGCGGCATTTATTTACACTTATTTGCGATTTTATTTATGTTTGCGGCATTGGTGGCGCCATTAAAATTGTTAGCATATTTTACGGCGCGCGGTCAAATGCGTACGCACACAATTATGTGCGGTATATGTGTTGATGCATTTACATAAACTAGAGACTGACCGATTAATCGGCTTTGGTTTCAGCTACATTCGGTTAATAATCGGCTTTGGTCAAAATACTGGCCGAAGGCCGAAGCCGATGGTAAATACTAAGGGCCAATTTTTCAGTGCGAGTTTAACTCAGTTTCTAGTTTGAACTTAGTTAAAACGCGAAATTGAATTTTTCAATCAAACTTGAATGAAGTTTAAACTCAGTTTAAATGCCCAATTCTGCATGTTTAAACTACGTTTAAACTGCCAACTGCTTTTGACAGTTTATTTTAATCGAAAATTTTAAAATTGAACAGTGTAGTTCATTCACCTTCGGCTTCGGCTTTGGCCGAATGTCAGTATTGTAGCCGATTAATCGGCTTCGCAAAAATGTCACCTGCGATCGGGGTTTAATAAAAAACACCTAATTTGACTTTGGTTCTAGCCGAATGTCAGTATTGTAGCCGATTAATCGGCTTCGGCTAAAATTTTTTTTGTATTTGTGTATATGTATATTTTTGTGTAGGTATGCAGGTGCATCGAATTTGTGCCAATGCTGCTCATTAAAAATTAAAAAAAAAAAAAAAAAAATTGAAAAATTTTGCAACGAACGTGTGGCGCGAATTTAATGCAAAATGCGCATTGCACTGACGTTGCGTGGCTGTGTTTGAATCTATAAATATATGAGTCAGCATATGTGTGTATGTATGTATGCGTGTGTGTGTGTTTGTTTGTATTTATGCACATGTTAGCATTTGGCCAATGCGCTTAATCCAATTAAATTGGGAAATATTTATTTCAATGAAATTCGCTAGAATTTTCCAACTATAATTTGAATGAAAAATTTTTTATATGCTCGAATGGCACATTGCATGCCGCAAAATTTTACACAAATGCCACATGCTAAAGCAGCAAAATATTAACCATTTTTTTGCGGTCATGCATTTTCGTTGCAATCCAACCGTAATCGTCACAATAATCTAGTTTCAGTTGAGCGCAGCAAATCAATGACCAGCTGACGCACAAACTGTCGACAACAACAACAACAAGTTGATAGTGCTGTATTGCAATGCTATTCTGGTGCAACAACATGGCCACAAACTGGCCCAGAACACCAACTAAATGCAATAATAATCGCCAAGCAATTTCGTGTGCACACAATTGCACTTCAAACACACACATACACACACACAAACAACTACAATTGCATAGTTTAGAGGCACATTTGTACGCACATATGTGCGCTCGCAAATCCAGGCGAAAAATTTGATTTTCAACCACCTGCACAGCGGTCAACGTTATCCGCTTTTTATGGCCGATTGCCGGCTGAATGCTTTAATACGGCACATCTGCATGTGTGTGTGTGTGTGTGTGTGACGATTTGGGGCCCACAGCGTTGCGCCTAAACACACGTAAACAATTTGAGCTTATCGAGCGAGGCAGCGCGTGTGAGTTGCACGAACGGACAGACGACCGCCAACGCTGCCATTTTGCGCGTATAAAATTTAATTAGTTGCCAAAGTGCAGCAACACACACCGGCACACACACACACACACCCACACTAGTGCAGTGTGGTTGCACGTGCAATATGTGCCGCCAAATTAATTATGAATTTTATAGTTTGTCGTCTATTGGGGCGGCGGAGCGGAGGGGGCAACACCAATTGCAGCAATTTCACTCGTAGGCGTGGCAGCGTTGTTCCACTCATGTGGCGCACATCCGCTTGCGGCGGAAACACGTGTAATAATTTAGCGTTGAAGCGCGTAATGGTCACCCGGCGGCTGCCGTCTGGCTGCCTGGTGCGCCTAAAACTATGCGCTAAATAGCGTTTGGGTTGGCCGTACGCGCCGATTTGCATTATCGCAAAATTAGCACAAAAAGCGCACAGTGGCAATGGGACATTGTTGTTGTTGTTGTTGTGGTTGTTGCAACGTCATAAAAATGCAAATTGTGCGCATTTTTCGCCTTTGCGCCTAAAAGTGCACTACGCAATAATGCCAGGTTTTTGTATGCTTTTGCATTTTTGTTTTTTTTTTTTGCATGGCACACAAATTGCCATTGTCACATTGGCGATTAGGGCGTTGCACGACGGCACACGATAGCGTAGCAATTTCATAAAATTGCAATGTTATTTAATTGATTGACCTTTGGACGAGGCCATGTGGCAGCGCATCGAGCAACCGCAACGCCGCTGACAGCCGGCCAACCCGATTCGTAGTAAAGTGTTTATTAACCGTGTGCTGCTGTTATTTTTATTATGTTTGTTGTTGGGGTGATTGAATAAAGTCATTGTTGCTCTTGTTGTTGTTGTTGTCATGAATTTATTAAAATTCAATTTTCGCACTTGCCGCCACAGCTGACAGTGTTGCCCGCAGTTGACGCATTTTATGAAAAATGCCCGCAGTCAAATGAAATTTTGGACAATAGCAGCAACAGCAACAACAAAAAAATATATAAAAAAAAATAATAATTGCTTTGGTATGTGCCACAACTGGCGCTTGCCACGTGCGGCGTATGTTGTGTGTGGTATGCGTTGAAAAGTAATTGAAATAAATTTTGAAACAATTTGTGCACGAGTGTGTGTGTGTGTATGTGTGGCGGTCATGTCTGCCACACTATGAACATCAGACGTGCATTTAACTATTGGCCGGCAAGTGGCAAGCGGCACCTGTGCCACATGTTGCTCTATTGTATGCCAATTTCCATGTTGCAGCTTAATAGTTGCAACAATAACTTTCACAACAACAACAACAACAAGAACGAAAAAGAACAGCAACAACAATAAAACACTTGCAACCACCACAAAACTAACAACAATTGTGGCCATTAAAACAGCGATCATTTGTGATAAAATTTTCAACGTGCAACACACCAAAAAAAAAATGAAAATAAAATAAAAATAAATTTAAAAAAATATATAAAAAAATTAACGTGTCTGGCTGCAGCGAAAATCTCTCTCGCGCTGTCTCGCTCTAATTGTGGTAATTTTGTGGTTGTCGGCCACAGACGGCAACACGCAGCCAACAATGTGACACGCAACCGAAAGCCACTTGCAATGGCGGCCATTTTATTGTCGACATTCCATGCTAAATTTTATTGATAATTATAATTAAAATGAAAATATTCATTACATTTTAAATATTGCATGATGCTAGCAACTGCCACATGCGGCCGCACAAGCCGCTGTTTGCTATTGTTGTTGGTAATGATTGTCAATGTTTTTTTTGTTGTTTTTATTTAATGGATTTCACTTTATTTAATAAAAGCTTGAAAAGTGCATTCAACACATACAGACACAAAAACAACAAGAACAACAAGAATCAATTGATGGCTGGTCACTTTTGTGTGTTGGTCACTTTATGTTGCTTGTGTTTTGTTTTTATATTTTTTATTTTAATTTGTTTTATTTTCAATTTTTTTTTTTTTAATTTTTTGTTTTTGTTTTTTTGTGGTTAGCGGCCGTCAAATTATTGGTGCTATGCATTTGGCACTTGCCACATCATTGCAACGCGACCATTTTTAGGCCACTAACGCCGCTTTAATTGTGCGTCTGTGTGTGTGTATTGATGTGTATTGGTGTGTTTGTGCCACAACATGATCGCTCTAATTAAATTGTTGAAATATGCTGCTTTCGTGTGTGTGCATTTTCTACAAACATAGCAGCAGCTGCCAGTGTTGCCACACTGCCCGTAACACACACTTAATGCGCTTAAATTTTAATAATGAATTTGTTTAGCATGCGTGCATTTGCGTTTGCATTTTAATTCAATTTTACAGTATTTACATTGAACGTCCGAGCCCCAGTTCGTCCTTATACCCATTTCCGCACACACATCCATACAACTACATAGTAGCTGCCACTCTTATAGCTATTTTTCCTGAATTTTTTTTAAATGTATTTAATTTTATTTGCCTGTCTGGCTGGTTGTGGTGAACAAAAACTACAACAACATTGCAAAACCAGGTCAAATAAAAAATCTCCCCCATTCAAAGGCAAATTGTGTGGTCATATTTAATTTTTACGCCGCTGCAATTATCCGCTCTTAACGCTCGGCTTCTTCGCTGCGTTAACCTTTGCATTTGCATTTATTGGCCGCTGTTTTTAAATAATCCTCGACGATGAGCAAAATCACTTCATTGCATTTTAATCGTTGTCAAACTGGGCACCGTTGGCAAATATTGACAGCAATTATTGTGCAATTTATTAAACAGCACGCGGGTTCATTCAAACAGCGATCGCTCTTGTCTCATTGGAGTGGTTTCGTTTAATTTAATGTTCAATGAATGATGAATGATTTTAAATACAAATTTTATTGATAAGTTGATTTTAACCAACCGGCCTCTAATGCGTTGGCGGCCGTTTCAGTTCAATTTATTTACGTTTAGTTGGCATAAGAAAAATTTTCGGTTGAAGCATCTGTTAGTCTGGTGGGGGTAGTTTTTTACATAAAAGGAAATATACAGTTAGCCCTTGTCTCATATAGAGCCAGCGACCGTAATCTAACCCAAATAATTGGGTTGTTTTTATTTATTTCTTTATTTGGATCAGATTAAAAAAACAATATCAAAATCTAGTACGAAGCACTTCTACAATTTTTATATACTTACAATTTTTAATTTCTTCTTTACAGATCCCCCTGGTCCACCTTATATTGAAGGCTATACGCAGGGCGAAACTTTGAGGCGTGGGCAGACCGTTGAGTTAGTGTGTCGAAGTCGAGGCGGCAATCCACCGGCGCAGCTGATTTGGTACAAAAATGGTTCTCAAATTCGAATGGCATACAGGTGAGTAGTTAAAATTGTATAGAAAGAAATACTAAAACCAAATGCATTAAACGTTTTGAGTAAAAATAAATTTAAAAAGCATAAATATGAAAAATCGAAATATAAAAATTTAAAAAATCAACAGATACAAAAATATAAATGTAAAGAAATATAAAAATTGAATAAAATTAACATGTAAAATTTTAAAAATATAAAAATACAATACATAAAAACATGGAAATATAAAAATACGAAAATATAAAAAAATTAAATTATATAAACATAAAAATTTAAAATTGTAAAAATGTACAAATAAAAAACACAAATATATAAGCAATTATAAATATAAATATAATAAAATAATATAATAATAATAATATATAATATGTAATAATAAAATTACAAATATAAAAATTCAAAACATAAAAACGTGGTACCTAATATAAATATACGATAGTATAAAAATGTGAAATTAAAAATTTAAAATTATAAAAATGTACAAATAAAAAACACAAATATTTAAGCAACATAAAAATTAAAAAACAAAAACATTAAAAAGTAAAAATATAAAAACAAAAATATAAGAGCATATACGTATATAAATATAATAAATTAAAATTGTAACACACGTAACACATGTATTTTTAAAATTTATACAAAAATATAAAAACACACAAATAGAAAAATGTGAAAAAATAAAAATAAAAAAATACAAAATTATACAAATATACAAACACAAAAATATAAAAATTTTAAAATGAAATTGAGAAATATAAAATTATGGTAATATAAAAATTAGAAATGTCCCAAAATATAAAATTAACAAAATATTTTAGAAAACCATACAAATATTAAACATACAGTTTTAAAAACATAAATAAAAAAAATATGAATATATAAAAATCAAAAAGCATAGAAACATAAGAATATGAAAATAAAGAAGATTTAAAAAATAAAATAATTAAAACATAAAAATTGAACATTTAAAATAATTAAAATATAGTAGAATATCTATGGTATACAGAGTTAACAAATATTTAAATATTAAAACAAAAATAAAATATAGAAGTATAAAACCTCAAAATATAAGAAAACTATTAAACAAAATATATAAAAAAGAAATATAAAAATAAAAGAGTGCTAATAAATAAAAACACAAAAATTTAAAGTATATAAATATAAAAAAAGAAAACATAAAAATACTCAAATATAAAAATATAAAAATACAAAATAATAAAAATATACAAACACAAAAATATGAACCTATAAATCCAAAAATATCATATAAAAAATACAAATATTACAATACAAAAATATTGTGAGAGTAAAAATTATACAAATGAAAATGGAATATAAACATAACAAATACAAATTTTTTATGAGCAAAAATTTTAAAATATAAACGTTTCAAAATAGGAAAATATATGATGAAAATGAAAATATTAAAACTTCAAAAATAAAAACACAAATGCACAATGATTCGTTCCATAGACAAAATTCAAAAAATTTATAGTCTCAAAATTTTACGATTTTGATGTCATTTGAAAGGTAAAACTCCAACTAAGAAAACCATAAAAAATCGGTGATTAAAATTATTTAGTGTGTGTGCAAAAGCGGCTCAAAGTTGAAACATTTTTCACAAAAAAATGTAAACACATATTTTCTGATTTTTAGTCTTTTGTATGGAGTCGAATCACTGTGCAATGCAAAGATATAAAAACAAAATTATTAAAATATTTGAAAATGAATATTTAAAAACCTAGAATGTCCAAATACCATAATTTAAAAGCTTTAAATAATAATTTTATTGTTTTTTAGTAAAAAAATTAAAAATAAAATTGTTTTAATTAAAAAATTAAAACGAACAAATAAAAAAATTGTGGTGAATTAAAAAAATATAAAAATTTAATAAAAAAAATACAAAATAAAAAGTTACAAACAAATTTAAAAAATATATTATTAAAATAATCACTTATTTAAAAAGTAAAGATTAAAAAATGAAAAATTAAAAATGAAAGTATTCAACAATACATGTAAGTATAAAATAAAGAAAACATATAAATAAAAATCATAAACTAAATTATTTATAAAATAAAAAGTTATTTATAAATGAAAAAAAAAACAAATGAAACATAAAAACTTAAAGCAATAAACAAGCAATAAAAATTTAACATATGAGGCATTCCACGCGAAGCGGACAGGTAAAAAAACTCGATGTTTCCGATTTTAATAATATTTGAGTATGTTCTACCTATACGTATTATTGATACGTATACCAAATATTTTTGTGATATAATGACTAGTTAAAGAGTTATGGGACTTTGAAGTTTTCGACAGCCGGTTGGCATGCAGTACTTCAAAGTCGATTATGGAGTCATAAAATTATATATTAAAATAATTAAACCACTGGATTTCTTACTTCATTTACTGAGCTTTTTAATGGTCTTGTTGGAAAAGAAAAAAAATTTTTTTTCGTAAAAAAAAAACCAATTAATTTTTTTTCCTTGATTTTCACTAAGTTGGACCATTTTGTTTTTTTTTATTTTTTTTATATATATTGCTAATATTGTATAGAACATTGGTGCCAACTTTTATAATGGGCGTGGAAGTGGATTAGGAGCTAGACTGAAAATACTGCCGAAGGGTGGCGTATTTTGGTACTTAATAGGTATTAAATATCAAATAAACTCATTTTTTTGATAACACAGGCCCACAAAATTCGAACAAATTTCAGAACCAGAAACCAGAGTATACTTTTCCCAAGGTTTTTGGTGCGCTGAACAAGAATCTGGCCTCAGAATTGCTCCATCACGTCAGGTTTTTGAGATATCCTCACCTCAAAGTGCGAAAATTGCGGTTTTTGCCTCTATTTGAGGTTATGTAGCATAGCTATTTTCACTTTTGTTTGTAAAATAACTGCTGGCATCTTAAAGTACAAGCCTTTCCCTTTCAAATGCGCCTTAGTTTGCTCAAAAGTCATTTTTCGTCTTTGAGATATCCAAAATTGAAGTTTGGAATACACATGAATTATACATTATACACAGAATTTCTCAAGTTTTGTACACCTCATGTGTATTCCAAACTTCAATTTTGGATATCTCAAAGACGAAAAATGACTTTTGAGCAAACTAAGGCGCATTTGAAAGGGAAAGGCTTGTACTTTAAGATGCCAGCAGTTATTTTACAAACAAAAGTTAAAATAGCTATGCTACATAACCTCAAATATAGGCAAAAACCGCAATTTTCGCACTTTGAGGTGAGGATATCTCAAAAACCTGACGTGATGGAGCAATTCTGAGGCCAGATTCTTGTTCAGCGCACCAAAAACCTTGGGAAAAGTATACTCTGGTTTCTGGTTCTGAAATTTGTTCGAATTTTGTCGGCCTGTGTTATCAAAAAAATGAGTTTATTTGATATTTAATACCTATTAAGTACCAAAATACGCCACCCTTCGGCAGTATTTTCAGTCTAGCTCCTAATCCACTTCCACGCCCATTATAAAAGTTGGCACCAATGTTCTATACGATATTAGCAATATATATAAAAAAAATAAAAAAAAACAAAATGGTCCAACTTAGTGAAAATCAAGGAAACAAAATTAATTGGTTTTTTTTTTTACGAAAAAAAAATTTTTTTTCTTTTCCAACAAGACCATTAAAAAGCTCAGTAAATGAAGTAAGAAATCCAGTGGTTTAATTATTTTAATATATAATTTTATGACTCCATAATCGGCTTTGAAGTACTGCATGCCAACCGGCTGTCGAAAACTTCAAAGTCCCATAACTCTTTAACTAGTCATTATATCACAAAAATATTTGGTATACGTATCAATAATACGTATAGGTAGAACATACTCAAATATTATTGAAATCGGAAACATCGAGTTTTTTTACCTGTCCGCTTCGCGTGGAATGCCCCATATGACATATTAGAAAATATATAAACAATGGAAATCATAACATAAATAAAAAATAATATTAAATACAGAATGTAAAAGTAAAAGTAAATGAAAAAAAAACTGATAAAAACATTAAAAACATTTAAAATTGAAAAGATAACAAATAAAAAAATAAAATACGAGAGCGATTAAATAAAAACATTTAAAAAATATATTTAAATTTTTATATAGATTTAAAAAATTAATATATAACATTAAAAACAAAATGTAGAATTGAAAAAAAAAAAATTATATAAAAAATTATTCAGTATGAAATCGAAAATAACATTTAAAATTGCATTAAATAACAAATCAAATTATATTTACAAATACAAAAGTAAAAAACTGATAAAAACATTAAAAACATTTGAAATTGAAAAGATAACAAATAAAAAAATAAAATACGAGAGCGATTAAATAAAAACATTTTTAAAAATAATATATTTAAATTTTTATATAGATTTGAGAAATTAATATACAACATTAAAAACAAAATGTAGAATTGAAAAATAAATTAGGTATATAAAGAAAAAGTTATTCAGTAAGAAATCGAAAATAAAATTTTAAATTGCATTAAATAACAAATCAAATTAAATTTACAAATACAAAAGTAAATAATTTCGCGTTTCTTTTCCCAATTGCAGAACGTCTGGCCGATTGTCGGAGAACATTTACACGTTCACCGCGGAGGCGAGCGACAACAAAGCGCGCTTTCGCTGCGAGGCCAGCAACGTAATGTCGCAAACGCCACTCAAGGCGGAAGTCGATCTGACAGTGCTGTGTAAGTTGAATAACTGTATAATAAGCATTTCGAGTGATAAAATTCAAATCAAAGCACCGGAAAATGAAACGCGAACAAACACAAACTCAGTTCAGTTCTGAGAGTCAAATCGTTCGGACGTGTTCTTAGCTCCGTGAACTTTCTGTTGCGACCTCTATGCCGTGCGTTTGTGGCCAAAAGGTTGATCGCAGTCACCCTAAACTGCAGTGTGCCAAGTGCAATGTCTTTTTTCATTTGGACTGTGTAAAAATATCTCCAGTTGATTTGGAATTTTTGAAAAGCTCGAATAAACATTTTCATTGCGAGCTCTGTGCTAAGGCTCGGCGGAATTCAATTCGTTCGCCTCCGCCTTCGGTTGTCTCTGAAAAAGTGTTAGTGGACAATAATACCGCCTCTTCGATCACTGTGCCTCAATCTTTACACCAAGTGCAGAGTGAGAATGCAGGCACTCCAATGCCTCAGCAACAGACTCTTAAGACTCTCAAGCCCGCTCAACTTCGACAACCCGAATCTATTACGGAAACGGTATTGCTGCAAACTGTCCTCGATGAGGTCGTTGCCCTCCGCTCGGAACATGCCCGTGCGCTGATCTTAATTAGTTCTCTTCAGGACGACAAAAAACTGTTACTTAATAAAATTAATGACCTGCAAACTGATCTACATTCCCTGAATCGTAAACTCGCTGACTTTGATAATGCCTCTACAATTTCGAGGCTTGCAAACGATCTCAAAGACCTGCGTGCTAATATTCGTGGATATATGAATGGTGGTGAAATCTCTGCTTTCGGCAATCATGGCAACTCGTCTTCTCTTCATCGTGCCTCTAATAACTCGTCAGCGTCAGGCACTAACAATTCTAAACCACCCGCTGCTAATCTCGCTGCTTTCAATGAGTGCAGTGCTCGTGCTGCTAATGCTGACGTCGCCGTGAATTCGGCGGCAAATACTGCCTGTGCTGCCAATACTGCTGCCTTAGATGCGCGCAGCGCTGCCGCTGCCCGTGCTAACGTTGCCGTTAACTCGGTGACAAAGAGTTCCTATGCTGCTGCTGTTGCTGCTAAGCCTGATGATCGTTCGCCTGCTGCTGGCAGTGATAACAATAACAACTGCAACAAAGAGCGTAATGCTGCCAATTACGCTGCTGCTGCTGCCATCTCGTCTGTCTCTCTTCGCTCTGATGCTGCTAGGGCGCCCGCAAGTGCCGATGTTACTTCGCCTCAACAGTTCGATGAGCTCGCTACTTTCTGCACTAGCGCTCCCACGTTGGACTCTCCGACTCCCCGTGCTGCCGTTTGGACTACTGTGACGAAAAGTAAAAGCAATAACAGAAGGCAATTACGTGTTGTTGGATCGAATGCAAGTCTGGAGCTCGATGTCGCCGTTCGTTTCAGATGGTTGCACCTATCGTCTTTCCAGCCTTCTGTCTCACCAGATAATATTGTGGACTATGTTACCAACCATGCTCATATCGATAAGAAGTTTATATCTTGCTACAAGCTGGTGAAGAAAGATGCTCCGTCTGATTCTTTAAAACGTGTAAATTTCAAACTTGGAGTGTCTGATCAATATTTCGAGAAGCTTTTGGCGGCTGAGCTCTGGCCGGCTAATGTTACTGTTCGCCCTTTCCGTTTTTTTCAAAAAGGGGCAGCTCAACCAAGTCAAACCTAGCTGTTGCTGCTAGTCTCAGTAAGAAGTCTAAGAGTCTTAATATCTATTTCCATAATGTTTCTGGCATGCGTACGAAGGCGGATACTGTACTTCGACTGAGCTCTCAGTTAGAATTCGATGTATATGTCATCATAGAATCTTGGCTGAACCCCAACTTCAATGACTCAGAATTCTTTGATTCTAAATTATACGATGTGTTTCGTAAAGATAGAGATGTTGCCAAAACCCTCTGTAGTAGAGGTGGGGGGGTTTTAATTGCTGTTCGTCGGAATTTACGTTCTTCGCTAATCCAATTGGTTAACGGGGACTCCCTTCTCGACCAAATATGTGTGCGTGTGCAGGGTGCATCGAATGCACTTCTTGTGTGTGCCTCTTATATACCGCCTAACAGTACTGAGTCGCTTTATCAATCTCATGTTGATAATGTCTGCGCGCTGTACTCAAGGTTTAGCGGCAATCAGTTTTGTATACTTGGTGATTTTAACTTAAACGATATTTCGTGGTCATGCTTGAATGACTCTTGCGCTCTTACGCCCACTAATGTCTGCAATGCATCTGAGTTGTATCTAATCGATAATTTCTTAAGCTGTGATCTCTCTCAGATTAACGGCTTTGCTAATAAATTAAACCGCATTCTGGACTTAGTTTTTGTCACAAGTAATTTAAACCATAAAATTACTGAATGCTTAGATCCTATTTCACCACCTTCCTTGCATCATGTTCCCCTTTCAATTGAACTAGAATTTTATGAATTTTCGTCTCTCTTGCATGCCAGTTGTAAAGTCAGTTTTAATTACAGTCTTTGTGACTTTGATGCACTTAACAATTGCCTTCTTAACATTAACTGGGCTGACTTATTCTTAAATTCAGATGCTGACATCTGTTTTGAAATCTTTAAATCTAAAGTGTTTGAACTTTGTAAAAGATTTATCCCAACTCACCAAAGTAGGGTTTACAGGTTGCCATGGTATACCAAAGAGTTAAAACACCTCAAAAACCTTAGAAATAAGTTTTATAAAAAATATAAGTTAACAAATTGTTCCTATTACTTTAATACTTATCAATATTATCGGAAGGAATTTAATTATTTAGATAAGGCATTGTACAAAAGCTATATTCGTAAGCATGAAACCAACATTAGAAATAATCCTAAGTCCTTCTGGGGTTTCATTAAATCCAAGAAAGCTACCTCGAGTTTTCCCACCCCACTTTTCTTCAATGGTAAATCTGCCAACTCGGCTGAAGAATCAGCTAATCTTTTTGCTGAGTTTTTCAGTTCTAACTTCGTTTGTGACGTTGACCTTAACGTAAACAGTTCTGAGATGTCCAATTCTTCTCTCTCCCTGGGTTCGCTAACACTAACATCTGCCGATATTGTAAATGGCATTTTAAGGATGAAATCCAATTCCCAAACGGATTCCGATGGTCTTTCGGCCATCCTTCTTAGACAATGTTCTTCACTTATTGAGCCTCTTCGGCTAATTTTCAATAAATCACTCTCATCCGGGAGGTTCATTGATGCATGGAAGAAGGCAACTATTACTCCAATTTTTAAAAGTGGAAGAAAAAATGATGTCTCTAACTACAGACCCATTTCTAAGCTCACCTCTGTCTCTAAGCTCTTTGAGAATATTGTTAAAGATAAATTAGTCTTTTTAGTTCGCAACCTTATTTGCCCTAATCAACATGGCTTTGTGGAAGGTAGGTCCACTGTTTCTAACTTAGCCGTGTTTACAGAGGACTGTATTGCAGCCTTTCAGGGAGGTTTTGAAATTGATGCAATCTATACAGATTTTGCAAAGGCTTTTGATAGAGTTTCACACAAAATCTTGGTCTCTAAGCTGGCACGTCTGGGTTTCCATTCCACTTTTCTCCGGTGGATTGGGTCCTACTTGTCTAACCGGTCTTGTACTGTAACTGTGGATAACTGTTCGTCTGTCCCTTTCGTGGCCTCTTCAGGGGTGCCGCAAGGTAGCATTTTGGGCCCTCTTCTATTTCTCTTATTCATTAATGATATTAGTTCTTGTTTTCTATCGGCGAAGTTTCTTCTTTACGCAGACGATCTCAAAATCTATATGGTTAGGAAGTCTTTTCTGGACTCTGTTGCCCTTCAGTTGGACCTTGACAGGGTCCACTCTTGGTGCCTCCGAAACCGCTTGTTCCTTAATGTTAAAAAATGTTTTCATGTTATCTTCTCTAGGAAAGATAACCCAGTCTGTAGAACCTTCAATATTTCTGGTTCCCTTCTAAAAACTGTCAATGAGATCAAGGACTTGGGTGTCTTTTTTGACTCGAGATTGTCTTTTTCCACCCATATTAACTTCATTGTCTCAAATTCCTATTCCATGTTGGCTTTTGTTCGTCGTAACTGCACGTCTTTTTACGACCCTTATACTCTTAAGCTACTTTTCATAACATTCGTTAGGTCAAAATTAGAATATGCTGCGTTTATTTGGCGTCCCTACCATGCATCCTTCATTAATCGTATTGAACGTATTCAAAAAGTTTTTATTCGATTTGCCCTTCGTTCCCTTAAATTTAACGACCCCATCCCGTCCTATGGTTCCCGTTGTCAGCTTATAAATCTTAAATCTTTGAATTCTAGGCGCTCCTACTTGTCCTGTTCGTTTATTGTCAGCGTCATTGACGGAACAGTGGACTGTCCTACGCTTTTGGACCGAATAAAGTTTACTGTCCCTTCTCGAGCTCTTAGGCATTTTAATTATTTCTATGTTGGGTTATGCAAAACGGAATACGCTAAAAACGCTCCTCTTGCTAGGACGCTCTCGGAACTTAATCGTATTCCATACTTAGATCTCTCTCTTCCAAGATTTATAGTCTTAAGAAATATTGTTGAATTTTTTTAATTTTAACATTATTATTTTGTAATATTACAGTTTTTAGCTGGTCTGTTATAAATTTATTTTTGTTTGACTGAATTAAATAAATAAATAAATAAAAAAAAATAATTGTAACAAGCAAACAGAAATAAGAAGCCAAAAAACGAGGCGCGAAAACGCCACAAAGTCGATGTAAATTTATGCGTTCGTGTCGGTGTGTGTGTGTGTGAGCTCATCATACAGCCATCAACACGCTGATCAACTGTCATGTATGCCTTCTGCGCCATCACGCCAGCGCAGCGGCGACATCATCAGCACTGTAGGCGGCAGCTGCGTTGAGCGCGCCTCTAATCATCAAAAGCCGCGGCGCTAATTGTATTTCGTTAACTTGGAATGTTTGCGTTGTTTTTTGTCGTCGTTGTAGCTGCTGCCACTGTTGCTCGGCTTGATTTCTGTCAACAGGACACGCGCACACACACAAACACAAACGCAGGCATGTGTAGCTCGCGTGCGGGTGATATGAGCGGCAACAAACATACATAGTTCAGACGGCTTCAATTGCCTGCCACCAGCGGCAAAATTGCCTTGCTGCCTGTTACGCTTTCAGTCGCCCGCTTTCCCCCCCACTCAGCACTTCATTTTTCGCCATTCCTCTTTCCTTTGCGTTATTACGCTGCTGTTCTATTGCCGTTTAAAAGTGCTTTAGGCGTTTGCGTAGACCTTCCCCCCCTCCCCCAATTTCATGGCTCTGTCGTCGCCACACTGCTGCAAAGCTCGCCTGCAATTAGTTAAAGTTTGCCAAGTTGTCGGCACCGGCAAGTGTTGCTGTCATTGCTTGAGGCTGTCATATGCGTGCATGCGTGTGTATGTGTGCCATCTGTGTGTGTGTGTGTGTGTATGTGTGTTCTCCACTTTGTCAAATCAAGAATTGCAAATTTTCTACCTCTGCTACTGCTGCTGCTTCATGTGCTCGTCTTCTGCAGCGTCTCAACGCCTTCAAGTGTTGGCGAAGCTTGTTAAGCCAAATACTCAAAGCACTCGCACAACAACAATAAAGTTGTACAAAAGTGTCAAAAGCAAAAACAAAAAATACAAAAAAAATAAAAGCGAACAAAAAACAACAACAGAGATAGCAAAGTGTGACACACACCCATACAAAAAAAAAAAGAAAATGCAAAAACAAGCTAAAGCTGATCGTGGAGGAAGGGAGGGAGGGAGGGACAAACAAACATTGGCGCAGAAAAAATTAAAATGAAAGCATCATTAAAAGCACGCGAGAAAAAACAAAAAAACGAGTGCAAAAAAAGCATAGCAGCAAAAAAAAACATTAGAAAAGCCTCCACTCGAAATTCCCCTGCCAATATAAACACACACACACACACAGACACACACACATACACACGCGTGTACGTGTGCGTCTGCACTGACGCGCATTGCATAATATTCAAATTTTAAGGATTTTAAACTCGCGTCACATTCGCACCCGCCAGCAGCAGATGCTGCCAGCGCCATCGTCACCAGCGGTGTGCCCACACCAACAACTGCCAGCTGCTGTTGGTGTTCTTGTTGTAGTTGTCATACGCAGCAGTGTTGCGGCGCGCTAACATTAACGACTCGCGGCTACACGACCCAAGTGGTTTTAGGCGACTCTAGACAGCTGGCGGGCGCGATAAATAGATGGATAGTAGCAGAGATGGATAGGCGGATAGAAGTGGGGACAGACAGATGGATGAATGGATCGAAGTGTAGATGGATTGATAGATGAATGGATGGATAGTAGTATGGATGGATAGATAGATGGATGGGTAGATGGCTAGATGAACAGATGGATGGATGTATGGATGGATGAATGGATGGATAGAAGCATAGATGGGTAGGTGGATAGATGGTTAGAGGCATAGTTCGCTAGACGGATAGAAAGATAGAAGCAGAGACGGATAGATGGATGAATGGACAGCAGTGTGGATGCATAGATGGATGAATGGATATTAGTGTAGATAGGTTAGGTTAGGTTAGGTTGGAGTGGCAGCCTCCTGCGTGAGAAGCTCACTTAAGCACATCTTATGGCTCATTGTGATACCACAGTGGATGGCGCGACTCCCCCTTACAGCGCTGAGAACCAAGAAGATTCCGTTATGAACCTGGCTATATCCCTGATATTCAAAGGCGATAGCTCGGTTAGACTGGTAAAGAAAGCTGAGCCGAGAGACTTGAGTCTTCTTCTGGCTAATGAAGGACACTGACACAACAGGTGGAGAACGGTCTCCTCCTCCTCCTCGGACCCGCATCCTCGACAGTAGTCGTTGGATTGTAGTCCCAGTCTCTCCGCATGCTTACCCATAAGGCAGTGACCCGTGAGCACCGAGACCGTTGTGCTTATTGAGTGACGGCTAAGGTTAAGCAGCTGGTTAGTCCGTTTCATGTTACAGGAAGGCCAGGTTAGTCGAGAGATACTGCAAGTCTGTTCCTCAGACCACAGTTCGTTCGCTACTCTTTGGTAGAATTGTCTGAGCATCAATTTGATCGATGCAATAGGAGCTCCCACTGGGAGGAAGGACGAGGCCTCAGCGAGTAATGTGCCTGCTCTGGCTAGTTCGTCCGCCTCGCAGTTGCCTACAATGCCCCTGTGCCCTGGCACCCAGAGTAATGAGACGTTGGAGCGCCTAGCTAAGTTGTTCAAGGATGTTCGGCAGTCCAAGACCAGTCTGGATGAGGTGGCCGCCCCCGCGAGCGACTTGATAGCTGCCTGACTATCCGAATATATATGGATATCCGTCCCATGCGCGTTCTCGCGGATGAGCCAGATTGAGGCCTGGTAAATGGCCATTACTTCTGCCTGAAAGACACTACAATGGTCAGGCAGGCGGAAGGAGAGACGAAGCCCCAGTTGGCTACAGAAGATCCCGCAGCCAACCTTGTTCGCCAATTTGGAGCCATCAGTGTAGATATTGATGGAGTTTCCGGAGGGTAGCTCGCTACCGGTCCATTCTCCTCTGCTAGGGATACGGACTGTAAATCCGTGGTCAAATTGAGTGGGAGTGCAGATGTAATCGATGACATCTGGCACCGAACAGTCTTGAGTAAGAATCTTGGAATGACCAAGATCCGGTCTAGCCCAGCGGGAAATCGCGTTTAGTCTGACTGCAGAACATTTCGCATGTAATTTGACCCGCTGCGCAGTTGGGAACCAGTGGAGAAGGGTAAACAGTGCTTTCGTGGGTGTGGTGCGGAGAGCCCCTGTAACCAAGATGGCAGCCATCCTCCTGACTTTATCAAGAGGTTTCAGGTTGACCGCCTTACTAACAGCAGGCCACCAGAAAACAGCGCCATATAGGAGGTTAGGCTCAACTACCGCCGAGTGAAGCCAGGACATAATTCGGGGTTGAAGTCCCCATCTAGTGCCTAGAGCCCGTTTGCAGCAGTAGAGAGCACATGAGGCTTTCCGTGCCCTTTCAGCAATGTTAGCCTTCCAATTTAGTTTAGAGTCGAGGATTAGACCTAAATACCTAACATTGTTGCTAAGGCTAAGTCTAACACCGTTAAGCTTGGGTAGTGCGAACTGAGGTATCTTATACTTCCTACTGAAAAGCATAACCTCGGTTTTAGAGGGGTGGACATCGAGGCCGAATTCCCGGCACCATTGAGAGAGAATCCCAAGTGCATAATTGAGTTTCTCAGAGAGTGTAGAAAGGTATTTTCCGGAGACTGCTATCGCAATGTCATCCGCATATGCAACAATTCTGCACCCAGAATTGTCAAGACGATTTAGTAGAGAGTTTACTGCCAGGTTCCAGATCAGAGGAGATAGCACGCCACCTTGCGGCGTGCCCTTCTTAACTGTACGCTTGATTATTAGTGTAGATAGACAGATGGATGAGTAAATGAACAGATGAACAGATAGATGGAGGTATGGATGGATGAATGCATGGATAGAAGTATAGTTGGCTAGGTGGATAAATGGGTAGAAGCAGGGACCGATAGATGGTTGGATGGATGGATAGCAGTACAAATTGATGGATAGATAGATGGATAGTCGTATAGATGGATAGATAAATGGATGGGTAAATGAACAGATGAACAGTTGGATGGATGTAGGGATGGTGAGAAGCAAAGACAGATAGACAGATGGATGGATGGATAGCAGTGTAAATGGATGGATAGATAGTCATATGGATGGATAGATAAATGGATGGGTAAATGAACAGATGAACTATTGGATAGATGTATGGATGGATAGAAGCATAGATGGCTAGGTGGATAGATGTTTAGAAGCATAGCTGGCGAGATAGATATATGGATAGAAGCAGAGACGGATAGATGGATGAATGGATATCAGTTGGGTTGCATAGATGGATGGATGGATATTAGTGTAGGTAGATAAATGGATGGATAAATTAACAGATGAACAGTTGGATGGAGGTATGTATGGATGAATGCATGGATAGAAGCATAGTTGGCTAGGTGGATAAATGGGTAGAAGCAGGGACCGATAGATGGTTGGATGGATAGCAGTGTAAATGGGTAAATAGATGGATGGATAGTAGTGAAGATGGATAGATACATGGATGGATAGGTACAGATGGACAGATGAATGGATGTATGGATGAATGGGAGCATGAATAGAAGCAAAGACGGATAGATAGATGGATGGATGGATAGCAGTGTAAATGGATGGATAGATGGATGGATAGTCATATGGATGGACAGTTAAATGGATGGGTAATTGAACAGATGAACAGTTAGAAGGATGTATGGGTGGATGTATGGATGGATAGATGCAAAGACGGATAGATAGATGGATGGATAGCAGTGTGAATGGATGGATAGATGGATGGATAATCATATGGATGGATAGATAAAAGAATGGGTAAATGAACAGATGAACAGTTGGATGTATGTATGGACGGATGTAGGGACGGATGTAGGGACGGATGTATGGATGGATAGAAGCAAAGACGGATAGATAGATGGATGGATGGATAGCAGTGTAAATGGATGGATAGTCATATAGATGGATAGATAAATGGATGGGTGAATGAACAGATGAACAGTTGGACGGATGTGTGGATGGATAGAAGCATAGATGGCTAGGTGGATAGATGGATAGAAGGATAGTTGGGTAAACGGATAGATGGATAGCAGCAAAGACGGATAGATCGCTGGTTTATGGACAAGTAGATGGACAGATGAACAGACGGATGGATCTATGAACACATGAATGGAATGGATAGAAGCATAGATGGCTAGGATACTAGTATAGAAAAGATAGATGGGTAGAAGCAGAGACGGATGGATGGATGGATGGATAGTGGTGTAGGTAGATGGATGGTTAGTAGTGTAGATGGATGGATGGGTAAATGGGCAGATGAACAGATAGATCGATGTATAGATGGATGAATGCATGGATAGAAGCATAGTTGGCTAGACGGATAGATAGAAAGAAGTAGAGACGGATAGATGGATGAATGGATATTAGTGTACATGGCTAGGTAGATGGATAGGAGGGTAAATGGGCAGATGAACAGATAGATCGATGTATGGATAGATGAATGCATGGATAGAAGCATAGTTGGCTAGACGGATAGATAGATAGAAGCAGAGACGAATAGATGGATGAATGGATATCAGTTTGGATGCATAGATGGATGAATGGATATTAGTGTAGATGGATAGGTAGATGGATGGGTGGGTCAGTAGGCAGATGAACAGATAGATCGATGTATGGATGGATGAATGCATGGATAGAAGCATAGAAGATTAAGGAGATGAATAGGATTAGTTACGGATAGGTAGATCGAGGGATAGTAGTATAGATAGATGGATGGGTAAATGAACAGGTGCACAGATGGATGAATAGATGAATGCGGGGATAAAAGCTTAGATGGCTAGGCGGATAGTTGGATAGACACAGAGACGGATTGTTAGATGGATGTATAGTAGTATAAATGGATAGATAGATTCATGGGTAAATGGACAGATGGATGCATGGATGAATGAATGCATGAATAAATAAGAGATTGGCGAATGATTACATTGGAAGGTTGAACCAGTAGCTGTGAATGTGGATTGCATTAAATCGTCACTGTATGTGTGACTGTGTGCGTGTGTGGTATGTTTGTCAAATTGTCTATATGTATCAACCAGCAGGTTCAAGCAGATGGGAATGCATAATGCATGACTCAGCAAACATGCGCCAACGCAAAAATGTTAGTATGTGTGTGTGTTCACAAGTGTCAAAGTGCAAATGGAGAATCTGCAACATGGCTGAACCACTAACTGTCTGAGTGGAGCCTGGCAGGCAGGAATACCCGGTGGCAGTAGAGGACAACGTACTTATTATAGTTTTTGTACGTAAACTTACATTGCTTCCTATATGACATTTCAAAGGAAATAACAGCGCGTGTAAAGATCAGACAAAAGACTTGGCTTAGCTTTGGTAATTAAGAGATTATAAGAGATTATAAGTGTTAAAAAAGAAATAGTGTAAATTTACTTTTAAATTTCAAACTTTGGATTTGATTTTTGTATAGTGGTTTTTCGTGGTTTCAATTGTGTGGTTTTAAAATATTCGAAAAATAGCAAAGGTGTCCTTAAGAGGCTAAGATGACGTTTTGATCGTTAGATGTTCTTTCTTAAGGTCAACAAGTTGTCATCAAGAAATTGTATTGACTCGAATTCGATTGCTGTATTGGAAACACTTCAAAGGCAATGATTATAATTAAAATTATAATTATAATTATATAATAAATATAATTATAATTATAATGCTATATATATTATTATATAATTATAATTATAAATATGGAAATAAATGTAAATGACTTCATCTTCAAACTACTAAAATTTATTTATTTATTTATTTATTTATTGGTTAATTTCAGCATACAAGTACAAAAAAAAATGAATTATAACAGAGGAATAATAATCTTCATACGCATTGAGAGTCCTTTTTAATCTTCCGCATGAACCTTAAGCAAGAGTAACTACCTCTATTTGTGAATATTTTGCCCATAGTTGTAAATAATTGATTATGAATAAGCAAAATAGTTCTACAAAGTCAGACGAATATGAAAATATTTCATATTTAACACTTGTATCGACTTGTAATAGTTTTCTGTCTAATTTGTGGAACTATGGCTTCAGTTCCTGTGCGAACTGGTTCGTTAAAAACAGAATTTTTGCCAAAAATCATTCACAATACAAGTATAGGAGCTTAGTTCTTTTCATTGTTGGCAAATTAATTTATTTCTTATCTCCAGTCACACTCGCCTCAACAACGGCAAACTTATAATTTGTTTGTTTAGTCTGAGCATTTTCGTTGATGGATTAGAGCCGCAAGAGTAAATAAGTAAAGAAAATTTGCGCCAAGTTGTCCTGCTTGGGCAATCCACTGGAGAGTATAATGAACAAAGGAATCTTTGAATACATTTTGTTCATTAATAGCTGAATTTCAAGGAGCCCAGTAGCTGATGCACTTTGATTTCTTGAATCGAAAATATATTAAAAAAAAGCGATAAATATTTTAATAGCACCTGTCCTTAAACCTAGAATACTCAGCAAAATTCAACCTTCCTTAAATATTCTTAAATCCTTAAATAAAAATATATGGAACTATGCCATTCAATGTTGGTTGAAATGTTTGTTAATAACATAAATAAACTTCACTGGCCTGACTATGCTCTGAGCTAAGAGCGGAGACTTACTACTTACGTGTCTATCTGCTGCACGAATTTACTTCGGTTGCCCGAATGATAAACATTTCATATTAGTTGGTCTCTTTGCTTCACTGAGTTGAGATAATCTGGCTGAATTTATTACTTTGTGAAAGAAGAATTCCTGAACTTTGCACTATGAAATCTCTCCATTGCTGCATAGTGGGACTTAATTTTGACTAAAATTTGAATTTTAGTCACAATGTTTGCTTTGCAATGCTTTCTGATTCTTCTTCTTCTCGAATTTGCTTATCAAAGGTATACGTTCTGAGTTGAATTACGTCATCAACAGATGAAATAATTGGCCCTGAAGGCTATACTGAACCAGTTTGGAAATATTCATCAATCCGTAGGCTTCAATTTATCCCATTTCGTACCTTTGATTCGTTTACGAATCATAGAATTTAGTAATGTTTGCAGTTTTTTTTAATACAATAAACCTGTGTGATCTAAAGTTTATATTTTTCCATTAAAGCTGGGTGGGCATTGAAAAAAACCGTATATATAGAATTTGTCTTAGATTCTTTAAAAATCCTACAAATAATCAGATTTGTACAAAACTGACACAGAATGATTGGAAAAATTCCACACTAATTTTGTATTATAATACAATTTTTTTAGATCTGTTAGCCAATTTTCTACCTTTGATTCGTTAACGAAACCTAGAAGCAAAAAGTTTTTTTTTATTACGATAAACGTGTGCAATCTAAGTAAGTTAATTTTTTTTATATTCTACTTACTTAGGTCCAACCAACCAACCAACCATGCCACGCCTTGTCTATTAAAGAACTTAAAGTTCCATTAACATTTTTTAAAGTACAAAAAATATTTAAACTTGTGCAAAATCCAAGCAAAATGATTAGAAGTATGAAATTTGTAATTTTGTATTACCATAAAATAAGCTTAGATCTGTTCAGATGGTTACAGAGGGCGTGAAAGTGTTAATAATTCAAATTTTAATCTGCAATTACTGACAAATGCCAACATCGATCATGCTTAAACTAATTTTTCATGCCTTTTTTCATTTAATGTGCACTCCTTTTATAAACAATTGTAAACTAAAACCTTTTTCAAAATATGGTCACGAAATGGGTTAAGGTGCACGAAATACAACCAAAAGTATATAATTACTTTCTGACTAAAAAATACCTTGAATTTCTTCAATGAAACGAAAGCTGTTCAATTATTCAATACGAAAAATTCAACAGGACCAATGTCAGATAAACACTGAGCTTGCGGCATGAACGTTAATTTTGGTCAAATAGTCGCTACAAAATGCGATGATTACCGGTGCATTGTAGTGATGAAGAAACCACGAGTTGTCTCTCCACAATTCTGGCTTCTTGAGACCCAGACTTTCCCTCAAACGCTTTAATGCTTCGTTGGAAACACAAAATTTGAGATAAACTCTTTGCTCAACTAAATTTGACACTGATTTGTTTACAAAGCTTTGACGTGAAAACTCCCGATAGATGTTGCTCAAAGGGATATTTGACATTTAGATGACCAACCTTGAAACAAAAGATTCTAATAATATTTCAGGCGAGTATCTTTGACATTGCAAAAATCGAAGAAAACACTGATTTGTTTAGAAAGCTATGATGCAAAAATTCCCGACATATGTCGTTCAAAGGGATAATTGAGAATTAGATGACCAACCTTGAAACAAAAGATTCTAATAATATTTCAGGCGAGTATCTTTGAAGGTTCAGACTGATTCAATAATTTCCATGGCTCTTGTAACAGCATTTTTGTGAATATCGAGCACTGAAGCCTCAAATAAGACACTTTTGATTACAAAACCAGCCTTTGCATTTCTTTAACCCAATTTTCTCCAAACAACCAATCGATAATGAACTATGCCACTCAAAATTATGCACTTATTTATTCAGAACAACAAAAAAAATTACAAAAAAATGAAGAACAAAATTCCCATACGAAACACACCTGAGTGTATTTTTTCTGCTGCAGAACGCAACATGCCGCCACGCAAAGCCACTTCCTAATTAATTTCATCAAAATATAAAAAAGCAAATGCAAAAAAAAACAACAAGAAAAAATAAATGTAGCAAGCAGCACAGCACGCCGCGTGTCGTTTACTTTGAAAGCCATTGCGGAAACATGGAGTAATAATAATAAAGGCAACAACAACAACAACAAAAATAATAAGAACCAACCAACAAACATGGACTGGTGCGTGCCGGGCGAGTTTTGGTCTTGCAGTCAGGCTCCATATTTCATTTATGCATAAAATATAGGTTGATTCTTGGTGGTTGTTGTTGTTGTTTTGTCTGCGTATTGTTGCCATTGATGGTGACAGCTGCGAAAATTTACGAAGACAGTAATGAATAAACGATAGAAGGAGAAAAAGATGAAACAGGTTTTTACTTTTTCCTTTTTTACTTAACCTAACGTACGCGCCATACTGACAAATCGACAAAGATACAGAGAGCTGAGAAAGTTGTTGTTGTTATTGTAGGTTTTTGTTGGTAATGCTGCTTGTGCAATGGCGGCAATGGCGTTTGGCATTTTTGATGAAGGCCTGCAAATAAACAGGACAATGTCACACACACACACACAAACATAAGAAAACACACACCGACGCACACGTATGCACGGTCCGATACGCATGCATCATCATCAACATCAGCAGCAGCAACAACAACAACAACATCGTCAATATTATTTATGTATAATGAATAAAGTGGATACAAATAACATGAAAACGAAATATCGAAAGACGTTGAGGGTGGATGGGTGCGATAAAAGCAAACAACGTGGCAAAAGATAACGACAGGTGGAGCAAAGAAAGCGCCAACAACAACAACATAAGCAGCTGTACAAATTTTATGCGCAACGTACTGCAGATAATAGCACACACACACACACACACACACACATACACATGTACGTGCTTACATATGTGAACAATGTATTGTAGGTGAAGGTGTGTTTGCTTGGCTGGCACTGGCACTGGCACACGGGGCGTATGATGAACGAATTCATCAAACCAATGCAAGCGACGCACATGGCGACCGCTGTTGATGCCCTAAACAATTTCTGTCGATGTTATTGGTGCTGCTCATCCCCCCCTAGCACCCAAGAAATCTTGTAAATATTTAATATAAATTTAAAAATTTCCAAATCGCATCTTTTGAAATTGATTTTTGCTTTCAAGAGAAATGAAAGTGAAAATATTTTTGAAAGTATTGTTTGTCATAAACTGAAACTATTTGCTATAGAAAAGTAATCTTTTTAAAATATTATACATTTTGTAAACTAAGGCTGTGATGTGTTGTAAGTTGTTAGATAATTCTGGCTGCGCTGAAGGGAACCAAGAGCCAAGGACATTCCCTGTGTTATCACATTTTGTTGGACTCTCTAAAATAATCAGTTTGAGCTCCTAATGAAGCTAAGTAGTTTGGAATAGTCTTATTCACGAAATCCTTTAGGTTGTTAAAGAAGAGTTCAGCCAGGTGAAGACATTTTTCTTTTAAAGATTGCAATGCATGTGGATAGAAGATGAATTATGGTTTTTTCCTCATCAATGTTGTTTCAGAAGAAATCAGTTTTATACTATTCCCACCTTTTTTGGTGGGTACCTATTACTGAAGACATGGTCTCTTCGCAGTCGACCTCTAACTACCGCGTCCAACACCTTTTTCTCCGTAGCTTCAATGTTCATGCAAGAGACAAGGCCAAGCCAGCGAAAACGTTGGATGTTTTTTCGTCTTTCTTTCAATGTTTTTGAACAGCTCGTTGTTACTTCGTATTCGATAGTCGTAGCCAATGTGGGTTCCAGCTGTTTGTAACCGGATCATGCACCATCCGATTACCATTTCTTAGAAAAATTTGGAAACTCTTTGAATAGTAAAACTTTCACTAATTTTGATATCCTGAAATAGGACATGGTTCAGTTTTTCTTTTTGCTAATAACCAGAAGTTCTATTAGTGCAGAATTAAAGAGTGGGCAAAAAATTGGCAAAAGTTTATTGCATACAAGGAAAATATATCATTGATTGAATTTCATTTCTTGAAGGGTTAAAGCTGATAATTTGCACGACTGCATTGTCGGCCACTTATCCATCAATGACGCTGATTGGTCTGCATCTATATATATATGTTGATTTAATTTATACATATTTCATGCAATACATATGTGCACTTCTTGTTGTTGTTGCTGTTTTTAGCTACAGTCGTACAGTGCTCAGTAGAGTGGATTTAGTGTTGTATGGAGATTCTTAATAATGGGTTCTCGATGCTCCGCAACCTCTCATTTTATGCGGTTTGGTAAAAAAGTGCATGAGCCAAAAAATTTTGGGGCTAGGGTGAGGCTAAATGGCGTCTCATCGAGGTCAAAGTTCAGTCGTGAGTGTAGTGAGTGTAGATAGCCAAAGCAAGTACTCTCTTTTGTCAGACCCACTTCCTGTGTGGGTATTTTAACACATTAGTCAAAACAGTTTCATAATTGAGTTACCATGATGCAAAAAACATTGTGCATAAATTACATGTGGACAATGATGCTGTCGGAAGGGGAGTGAAATTCATCAGAGACTATAATGACGCCTTGTGACATAGAAAACAAGTTTTGCTCTAAGCTGCCTATGCAAGGAGTACCTATACCGGCTGAATAAAAAAATCCACATTTTCTCACAAAAACCTAATGATTTCTTCTTAACACTCAATTACAATTGCAATTATTTTCAAAGTAGGGAGGTTAGTGGGACAATACATTTTGATTTTTGCTTTGTAGAAACCCAAAAGTTGACAACGACACAAATCCGATCGTATGGGAGACGCCCTCTGGTGGTGAATTTCGGAACCTTAATTAATTTTGTATTTTTTGTACTCAAGAATGTTGGTGATCGCTGAATAAATAATTTAAATCGGTTCAGTAGTTTCCGAGATACGATGTTTTCTCGCTTACTTAACTACTACATCTACAAGTGGGGACCCAATGGCATCGAAAATGGCCAATTTTGTATGGCAGCCCCCTTAAGACTTGGAGATAGCGGGTGGATATGTTTAGAAGAAACATTCGGAAGGGAAAATAAATGGGTGTCGGCCATACATATGATACATCTGGGGGCAACCTGGGAGTAATGGGAGCCTATTTTATAAAAACGACCATTTTGTGTGGGATCCCCATTAAGGGTTGGAGATAGGGTATAAATATGTTTGAAAGAAATGTTCAGTAGAGAAAACTAGTGGGGGTCATTCATATATTTTAACCCTCTCAGAGCAACTTCTGACCAGCTGTGTAGCAATTTGTCGAATTTCCCAACTTTTTTGTGAACTTTGACCTCGATGCGACGCCATTTAGCCCCACCCTAGCCCCAAAAGTTTTTGGCTCTTGCACTTTTTCACCAAACCACATAAAATTAGAGGGTGCGGAGCATCGAAATCGAAAAATCGTCCACTAATTCCAGTCTAGTGCTCACACAAGAACGGACAGCTGACGTGTTTGCCTGTAATTTGAAATAAATAAAAAGCGGTAGCGCATAAATTCACACACAAACACACTCACACACCAACATATGTTTGCATGTGTGTGCGTTGTGCGGCAACCGTTGCTGCTTTCATTTCAATTCGAACTGCAACAGCATCGCCAATCGTCAGCTGCCCGCATCTTCAGCAATGAGTGTTACGTATACGCCCGCGTGTCCCATAGAGCGTTGCGTTGTTTACGCTTCCGCTACGGAATTAGAAAAATTTAATTCAACACTGCATTGCCGTTGCCAGCAGTCATGCTTACCACCATTCCCTTCCCCTTCCTAGTCCAATCTTCATACATCACCTTTTGACACATTATCCACGACCGCATTCGGTCGGTGGTTGTTTGGCTGCCTTCTTGTTGCGCTCTACGCATCTTGTTTTCTTCATATACAGCGTCTGTCATGTACATTCATTGGCCGCTGTCATGTCTCATGTTTGCTTATTTATTTTTTTTGTTTTTGTCTGTTTGTTTTTGTTGTGTGCGCTCGCTCGTTCATTTCTCGTCCTGTTTAAATATTAATGGAAAATAAAAACGCCACATACGCACGCCCGACGGCTCCTACTTAAGCTCCTATATAAATATATATATTTATGTATATTTGTACTTATGTATGTGTGTTTTCTGCTTCTTTCAATTCTCGATTCGTGCCGCTGTCGCCGGTCGGACGCCTGTTTACTTGCAACGCTCAATGCTCACTGCGCCGCTATGGAATTGAATTCATACGCAACGCACTTCGTCTTCGTCAACATCAACTTTGGCTGCTGCAAAACACAAAAACAACAACTATAAATAATGTCCTTAAAACAAATAAAACAAAAATTATGGAACAACAACAACGTACCGCATTATCAATAAAAATAACACACACACACACAGTCGCGCCCACCCATGTCTCAGTCGTTGGCCCGACGGAGGCACGTGTCGGCGACATTGTGCCGCTGACCTGCACCACGGCGCCCTCGAATCCGCCCGCCGAAATCAAGTGGATGGTCGGCGGTCGCCAAATACGCAACGCCACATCAAAGACCAGCGTCAGTCCCGAAGGTGAGTGTTGACTTTTTCATTCGTGTATTGCTTCTCTCTTGTTATCGTTTCTTTTCGTATTTTTAATATTTATGTATGTGCAGCGCATGAAACAGTAAATTCATTTATTCCTGCTTGTTGTTTTTGTTGCTGCTAATATCTTCTTATACAATGAATGATGTTGTTTTTTGTTGTTTTGGTCTTGCAGGCGGCTGGATTACGGTTTCGAACATCACTGCCACTGTGGAGCCGAACAAGCGCTCGCTGGTGGTCATCTGTCATGGCCTCAACATGCAGCTGACGGAAAACGTCGTCTCAACGCATACCGTCAACGTTCTGTGTGAGTATTTACTTTGGCTTCTTGTAAACTTGAGCTTTCAGCAGAATTTAATAACGTTGTCTGCTTGCGCTAATTCGGAACGCAATTCATTTGAAATGGCAATGAGTTGAAGAAAGTGAAGGCGGCTGAACATTTTCGAGAAATTAGTTTTTCCCATGAAAAAGTATTTGTAATTCATTACCACAGGAATTACAGCCAAGTAATTAGAATGGCATTAAAAGGGACTAAGACAAATTAATATGAAAGTGACTACATATATATATATAGTATGTATGTGACTAGCAGGGCCCGTCGACTTTGCCCGCATTAATGTTAAGATTTCATTGAAACAATCTTTACTCACTTTTTGATTTTATCTAATGTTGAGTGATGTTTACTCGCATAAACTTGTAACAAATATTTTACCTCGTTTTGTGTTGATTTTCGAACACTAAAAGACATGCGTTGACTTATTTCTGATTTTGAGTACGTTTTCCAAGTCTGAAGTGAATGGATGAATTTGCAACCGTTCGTTGACCCTGTCAGATTCAGATGAAAAATACTAATCTAATCTAAATGTAATTATTTCTAACCCGTCGTTGAACCCGTCAGATATTCAATTTCGATAAAATGAAAAACACTTGCCTAAATTTTTTTTATTTTAATTGCTCTTACCAATTTTGAAGTCAATGGGCTCATCGATTCATGTTTTCGCATGGTCTTCCCGTATACCAACCTTAACCCATTGTTGATCCCGTAAAATTTTGATTTTCGAAAAACTGAAAAATATTTTTGCTAAGTCAAAAATCAATAGAATCAATTAATTAGAAATCAATTTAATCGCCTTTCTTCATATAAAACCTTAACCCCTGTTTTGCCCCTTTTGACCCCGAATTTCAAAACGTCATGTGTTAGCGGAAGTTTATTTTCTAAATTGGTCCTACAGTTCAAATTTCATGTTGATGAATCAGTCAGTCAGTCAGGACAGACAATTATATATTTAGATAACCATTAAAAAAAATATTCCTTTTTCAAGAACTAATTAACCATTAATTTTTCAGTTGAGTTTTTAATAATTCAGCTTGAACTTAATATTAAATTTTAAATCAATTTATTTTGTGAATAAAATAAAAAGTTTGGTATTTCTGAATTAAATTGGTAAAATTAATCAGTCTTGATTTGAATCAATTCAATTCAATTCAATTCAATTCAATTCAATTCAATTCAATTCAATTCAATTCAATTCAAGTCAATTCAAGTCAATTCAAGTCAATTCAATTCAAGTCAATTCAAGTCAATTCAAATCAATTCAACTCAATTCAATTCAAGTCAATTCAACTCAATTCAATTCAATTCAATTCAATTCAATTCAATTCAATTCAATTCAATTCAATTCAATTCAATTCAATTCAATTCAATTCAATTCAATTCAATTCAATTCAATTCAATTCAATTCAATTCAATTCAATTCAATTCAATTAAATTCAATTCAATTCAATTCAATTCAATTCAATTCCATTCAATTCAATTCAATTCAATTCAATTCAATTCAATTCAATTCAATTCAATTCAATTCAATTCAATTCAATACAATTCAATTCAATTCAATTCAATTCAATTCAATTCAATTCAATTCAATTCAATTCAATTCAATTCAATTCAATGCAATTCAAATCAAATCAAATCAAATCAAATCAAATCAAATCAAATCAAATCAAATCAAATCAAATCAAATCAAATCAAATCAAATCAAATCAAATCAAATCAAATCAAATCAAATCAAATCAAATCAAATCAAATCAAATCAAATCAATTCAAGTCAATTCAATTTAATTCAACTCAATTCATTTTAATTCAAGTCAGTTAAATTCAATTCAATTCAATTCTAATCTACTATTTAATTGACTTTGATTTTAATCGCACAAAATATAAGGAAATATTCCCATTTAGTTAATCAAATACACAGCTCGAATTGAACGATTAATTCAAAAATATTTATTAAAACAATCAAATAAAATTTAATCATTTGTACGTGTTGGTGAATTACGATCAAATAAAATTCTGGTACCTAGTTGTACTTATATAAAATTTAGTTGATTGATCAACATTAATCATTATTTATTAATTTCTTATTCTTTATCTAATAATATTCTAATTGAGCCACTTTGATTTATATATAATTTTATTGATTAGTTGATTGAAATAAAGATCAATTGAATCTATTTCACTACGTTTAGGAAGATTTTATGACAATTTATTTTTTATGTAATTTAGTTTAACTTATTCTAAACAAATTATGTTAATTAATAAAAATAAACATCAATTATTTTAATTTTAATATTATATATTTTGGTTGATTAGTTGATTTACATTGAGATCAATTTAATCTAAAGTTAAGTTAGTATTACAATAATTTTTTTTTAATTTGTTGATTAATAATTTCAGTATTTTCATAATTAATTGTTTTAGAAAAATTAAATAATGTTTTAGATTAATTAATCAAATGGTTATATTTAATGAAAATCAGTTTGAGTTATTTAAATCAAAGATTGTTTTAAATATAATTTTATTGATTATTTGATTGAAATAAAGATCAGTTTTACTGAAAAACTAACAAAGCTTTAGTCAAAAAAATCGAGTTAGTTTAATTGATTATTTAGTGTTTTCATGAAATTACGTTTGATTTATTCTAATCAAATGGTATTAATTATTGAAATTAAGTTTGAGTTTTCAAAACAAAATTTGCTTGAAATATAATTTGATTCATAAGTTGATTAAAAATCTGTTTAACTAAAACTTTAATTAATATTATTATTCTTATTTAGTCTATTGATTTGGTTTTTTTAACGAAATTAAGTTTGATTTATTCGAATGAAATGAAACTAATTAATTAAATTTAGTTGAGTTATTCTAAACAAGCTGAAATGATTAAAATATAATTTGATGGGTTGATTAAATTAAATTAATTCATTTAATAATGTTGATAATTTAATTAAAATAATGATACATTAAATTAATTTTAATAAAGTTCACTTAGTTTTCTTGATTGTTTATTTCTTTAATGAAATTAATTCTGAATTACTCTAATCAAATGGCATTAATTAATAAAATAAATAATAATTATTCTAAACAAGCTGAAATTATTTGATTATAGTTAGTTTTATTGATTATCTATTTCTTTAATGAAATTCAGTTTGAACTACTCTAATCAAATGACATTAATAAATGAAAATAGGTTTTAACTGTTCAAATTAAACTTATATTTAAATATAACTTAGTTGACTAAAATTTAATTATTTTTCTGATAATTTTTTTTTAATGAAATTAGGTTTAAACTATTCTAATCAAATGACAATAATTAATAAAATTAAGGTGGAATTATTCTAAACAAACTGAAATGATTTGAATTTATTTTGATAAATTTTCAATTCACTATTTATTTTTGTTATGAAAATAAACTTTAGTTGTCCTAATCAAATTGCATTAATAAATGAAATTGGGTTTGAACTGTTCTAATTAAACTTTTATTTAAATATAACTTGATTGATTAGTTGACTAAAAATTTATTAGCTTTATTGATTATTTATTTTTCCAAGAAATTAAAGCTGAATTATTCTAAAGTAGGGACAAAATGTAATTATTAATTTCATTTGGAATTATTTTAATCAAACTAAAATGATTTGGATACAATTTGATTAATCAATTTAATTTAATTTAATTAATTTAATAACAGTGACCTAATTCGAAATTATTAATTATTCAAGCTTATATTCAATTGTATGATCAACTTAAATATTTGAATTTAATTAAAATAGTAATAACAACGTAAACTATATTTTTTAAAACCTATAAATGCTTAAAGTAAAATTTTTTTCAACTAACTTTATTTCAATTAAATTCAAGAAGTAGTTAAATTGAAAAAATGTCACAATTTTTGAACTGACTTATTTCAATTAAATTAAAGAACTACTTAAATTGAAAAAATTTCATAGACTAGTTAAATGAAATTAGGTAACTTGAACGATTTTACAAATAATTGCCAGCGAAATCGAAAACAAATGCAGTTTTGTTCCATAAAGTGCTTCACATCACACTTTCGCGCGCCACTCACCCACCTGACCACACCCACACAAATTGCCTGGCAACCCATTTCACTCTCCCGCTCCAATTACTGCCAATTACCTGCCAAATTGCTTCTATCCCACTTCCACGCAGCAGCGCCAAAAATTCCGTTTGCTTGCACGCGCCGCCCCACCCAACACCCAACGAAATCATTTGCACGCCTCCCGTCCGCGCGTCGCCTCAGCACTTTAACTAGTATTTATGCGTTTTAATCGCTTCCGTAATGACTTTCACATCTCGCCAAATCGCTGACTGATTATTTCGAAAGCATTAACGATGCGCAACAACTATTCGCACTCGAGCGAAATTTGCCTACTTGTCGATACTTGGCGCAGCCTTTACGAGCGCAAACTGATGCGTTGATAAGCAACACTTTAAGCAACAGTACAACAACAACAACAAAAACAATAACAATAAAAGCAACGCATTTGAGTGCTCTAAAATTATCCATTACTAGGAAATTTGCCCGTCTACGCAGCAGCAGCGCGCCGGGATTGGATATCTGACAATTGTGAGCTGCTGCTCGCTGAGCAGGAAATTCAGCCTAAAAGCCTGAACTGTTTGCGCACCGTATTCAAAGTATTTTCTCGTCTATCTATTAGATGCATGGAATTTTGTAATTTACGAAAATTGAAGAAGAAGGAAAACTACCAGTCAGCCAGTGAGGCGAATCATTTAAAAGCTGCGGCGTAATTAGGTTAAAACGCCTCAGTCGCGCATCGGTTTCCAAGCAACCAAATTTTTGGGAGCTCACTTTTCTGGCTTCCTTTAAATTTGCTTATTATGTGTGTGTGTGTGTGCATGTGTGTGTGTATGGAGTGTTCTGGGCGTTGTTTAGTTTAATTGTTTATCGATTTTTGTGTGTACAAGAATATATATATTTCTTCTATTGGTCTCAATATAATTCGAGAAGGGAAAGCAAATAATTGGGAAAATTAAGAAAAAGAAATAAGAAATAAGAAAATCCAAGTAATTTAAGTACATAAAGATAAAAGAATGTAATTTGATATAGAAAAAACAGCAAAGCAAAAAGGAAACTCAAAATAAGAACTGGAAGTGAGAAGAAGGCTAGAAAAATTAAGACAACTGAAAAGTTTATTAAGTTATAGGAACAAAAAGAACAAAAAAGGCGATAGGAACAGAATCAGAATGAGCCCCAAAGAGCATTGAATTTAGGGGAGATTTTTGCTTCTTCGATCTGTTTTAAATGTGTGTTATGTCGCATGATGAAAACATTTCAAAACGAGTGGCATTGCAGTATCGCAACTGGGCCTGTAGCCCTAAGTGTGTCTCATACAGAGACAGCCACCCACAAAAGATGCGATCAAGTGTCATAAACATTGACTAAATGAAGAAAATGCGCCTAGAAGAATGAAGATTAGTATTTAAGAGTGAATATCATAATGAGCCAAGATCAATCAATCAATCAAAACAAAACAAACAAATTGAAAAAGATTAGTAAATGAGAATGAAGTTAGGTAACCAAAAAAGGAAAAATACATGAAAACTAATTGTAGAAAGAGAGATATATCAACGGAAGAAAAACCCAGAAACTATCAATAACTTTTACATGGGAATAAAAACAAACAAAGGGGAAAACATCTATAGAAAGGAATTGTAAAAAGAGAAGTACGATATAAACAATTAAACACATTTTCAGTTTTGGCTTAATTCTGGCGTTCAAGTTAATTTCTGAGCTTTGATGTATTCAGAGACCTATAGTAGAATTTTATGGCAAATATTTTCGCGGTACATTTTGTCCTTAAAAAGTCCTGTTTTACAGGACATTTTTGGCATTTTAGAAAAAAAGGGTCAAATTGACCCATACAAATAGGAACTACAGGGTTAAAATGTTGCACAAAAATGTTCTTCGTAGTATTCTACGTCAAATTGCTGAACACATCATATACCTAAAATGTGAGGTTGCATGGTTTTCGTATGCCGATTCACCATAAGAATGTGCAAAAAGGGGAAAACTTTGACCCCCTACAAAAAATTCACTCGTAAACTTTTAAAACGCCAATACACGTATAATTTTTTTTGGCCCGCTCTACCAGAATCCGTTGTCAGAACCTTGTCATTAAAAAAAAATTTGATTTTGTTGTGCAGTGTTATTGGTAAACATAGATGCAAAAATTTCTAAAATTAATATCAAATGCTGAAACATGACAACTGTCGTTAGAAGAGGCAGTCAAAGAGAATTGTTGCCATTAGTGTTGCCACAAATTTGGCGCTCTGCTGTAACCAATGCCGATGTGGCATGCCACTTAAGTGTCCTCAAAGCGCGGCGTATTAACGCGTTTTAGTGGCAAAATGGTGGCTGCTGACATGTCTGTCACTATTGTTGTTGTTGTTGTTGTTAGCATCATGTCCGTGTTGCTGTCATTGCGCAATTAAGCCATAATTCGCGCATAATTTTGCAAGATTAGTGCGGCGCGCAGGGTGCAGATAGCAGCATTCTGTCAAAATTCTAACTTGCATGTTGGCTTCTTGCTGATTTTCCTTCTCTTTCGCTCTCTGTTAATATCGCTTGTTGTTCTCTTAGTATAACTTACTCGGCACCCAACGAGCAGTGCCATTAACAGCGCGAATTGAAGCTGCCTGCTGTGTTATTGTATTGCTGCTGCTGCTGCTGTTGTTGTACTAATTGTTGTTGCTATAATTGTGATTGCTGCTGCCTTCATTGGCAGTTGTCAAAGTGACTGACAGACGGTAGTAGTATATAGTAGGTGTCGTTGTTGTTGTAGACGTTACGAAACTTTGTCACGCTGCGTGCGGTGCACTAAAATGGCGGCAGGGGTGAATGGGTTGGGTTGGGTGGGGGTGGGGGCGGAGGCGACAACAACACTTTTACTTGTCAGAAAAATGGTGTTGAAAACAAGAAAAAAACGCATAAGTCGAATGTGGCTGACAGCGAAGCAAGCAACAACAAAAAAATGCAAAGAACAAATAGAAACCAAAGAACGGCAACGAAAATGAGCTGAAGGGGCGCTGGGAAGGGAGAAACTCGAAGGCAGCGGTTTGAAATTATAGCCCGCACGCTGAGCTGAGCAGCGTTGCCATTTATAAACACGCACACACGCACACGCACAAACACAGCCACAGCGAGTCGCGTACTTGCAACACGCTTCTAGAGCTTCTAATGAACTCGCAAAGCGTTGCGCTTTGATTAGGCGTAGCGCTATAAAACAACGAGAAGTGTAGAAGTGAACCAGCAGCGACAGGAAGAAACCAAATGAAATGGAAGTGACGTAAAAAGCAGCTGTGTGGCAACAATGGCCGGCGGGTGGGGAGGGGGGAATGTGTGAAGAGCAAAAGGGGTTCTTTAGCTGGCACTGTTGCACTGATTGTTGTATGTATAACTAGTTGTTGTTGTATTTGCTGTTGGCATTGTTGCGCTGTAAGTGGCGACAACAATAAAGCAAACGACGACGACGACAACAACAAATCATCCCAGCGGGAGCTGTAAAAATCGTCAGCAACATTGAATGCCACTTTCGGTGCGCGAGTGCGGTATCTGTGTGTGTGTGTGTGTGTGTGTGTGCGAGGGCAGCATTGAAATTAGAGCCAAGCGGGAGGTGACGTGGCATGTGGCATAGTGGCGTTGTGCGCCGGCATGTGGCATGTGGCATATGGCACGTTGTATTTTTGTTCGTACGTGTGTGTGTGTGTGTGTAGTCGATTCTTTTAATTTGTTGCCAAAGGCGCGTAATGTACGACGGCACATTGAAAGCCACTCATCGACAACGAGCATTGCACAGCGTGCGGGGCAAAAGTTGAGTACCTTTGCGGCAATGATTTGTATACTGACAGTGTTGTTGTTGTTGTTATTGTTATTGTGCTCAGCAATTTGCCACATGCTGCCACTACTTGCAACGAGGCACAGTGCGTCGCCTCACTGACTGACTAACTGACTTATTTGTCGCTGTATGGTATCGCGAATTGACATAATTTTCTTGTTGCTCTTGTTGCATGAAAAGAATTGCAAAACGTAAAAACGTATCAGTTAGTGAAACGTAAATCGCATAAAATTTGCAAAATATCTCGAAATTACGCCAATGAGCAGCGCCGTAACGTGCAACGTTGTAAAGTGTGTTCAACTGTAATGGCGCCAACGTTGTAAAAGTGCGTAAAAGACGCTTTCACTGTGCGTTGAGCGCATTTTACTGCACATTAAATGCGTGAAAAAGTATGTCAATTGGACGAGCAAAGTGAAGTGACGGTAATTGCATGGCACTAGGCATCACTTTCGGAGACAAGATTGCAGTCAACGACAAAATGCTGCGCGTACAGTAGCAGTCGAAATGAGACACACACACACACACACACATGTGCACATTAAGATGCAGTTTTTTCATATATATAGGTTTTTTTTCAGTTAGGGAAAGCTTCGAAAGCCAAACGAGTGCTAAACTTCTTATATTCAAATAAATATTTACATGCTTAGAAAATTTTTTAAATAAACAATTTTTTTTTTAAATATTTTCTACAATATTTATATTGAAAATCGAAGTATATGTTCGTTCTGCGTTCTCTTTTTCTGCCCATATTTATTTTATCATCACCACTTCCTACTTCCTGTTGAAGAAAAAGCGAATTGGAATTTATTCGTTGCAATTGTTCTCCCCTCTGAGACCCAGATTTCCTTAGACTTTTTTCAACATGGGGTACAAATCGTTAGGAATTTTCCACCATCGAGCAACATCAACTAAAAATGTATTTCAAAGCCAGTGGAATTAGAAAAGCTGGCTTTGAACCGCAATCTGCATACATATTGAGTAAACAGGATAACAAGGCACTGAATGACAGCCTGGGAAGAAAGATCCTTGCGTGGTGGCATAGTTTAGCAATCTACACAACCGCTAGAAAAATATTCGGACAACTCGATAAATTACTTACGAGATTTTTTCCTTCGAAGAGTCATCGCAGACATACTAACGGGTCACTACTTAGTAGTGAAACTAAACTAAACTAGAAATAAGTATATTTGTATCGTATAAAATAATTTGGAAAAACAATAGATAGGCAATTTTTGGAATAAAAGTCAAATACGGAAAACCAGCTAAACTAAAGTTAGAATATTTAAAAATTTTGAATTGGAATTTTTGAAAACTGGAAAAAGTCTACTTTGAATTTATTTTTATTTATTTTATTTATTTATTTATTTTTAATTATGAAACATCGGCATTTATTAACAAAAAATATTTTCAAGTTTTGGAGTAAAAACTGAACTTGACTTTTGTTATTATTGAAAATTTAAAAATAAAAAAAAAGGATTGAATTTAAACTCGAGTTTGGCTGTTTTTCCAAATTTTTAAATGTTGTAATAAATGAAACGGAAAAACGACTAAACTCAACTAAGGAAGAAATTTGGCATCGGGATTCGGAATAAAATATTAACTATACTTTTTGGAAAAATTTTTGAGTTAGGCTGTTATTCCAAAATCACGTAAACAGAAAACCGACTTTAGGTATTTAGATTTTTGGGCGTAAAACATTCATTTTATGAGCCAGAGCCATAGCAATTTGTTTAGTAGTACATTTGAATACGGAGAATGCGTAATAACTCAACTTTGTCCTATTTCGACTTTGGCTGTTATTCCTTACGGCCACAGACTTAACAGCTTCTCAAAGCAGCAAAGAATAGACATGAACGAGTCGGCTGAATGCAGGAACTACTAAGAAAACAATATCAGAGAAACCTTGAAGCATATTTTTTGCTACTCTTCGAGTATCTCAAGACTACGCCTTACTTAGACGTTCTTCTTTGCGTTAGAAGAAGGCATCCTGAACTTCGTTTGGAACATGGACATTCTTACCCATTACCTTACTTATCTAACCCAATTACCTGAGCTGAACTTACCTTATTTTACCTTATCTGAACTTTGTCACATTATCACTGATCACTTTTGCGTAGTCGTGCAATTCCTAAGAGCTCTAACTGGTACTGATAGGGACCCACAGTATCTTTGAGTGGCCGATCTGACTAGCCAGATTATTCAATCTAACTTACGAACATATTCACTAATTGTGCCAGATTCCTGTTGGCTAAAAACACCCACTTGGACCACTTATTTGGGTTTCTTTCATTTGCCCTAAAGTTGCTTACGAATATTCAAATATAAACTTTGCTGTCTTTGTGACATTTAGAGTAGAAAACTCTGTAAAATGAGTAAGAAACAAAATGCCTAAAATTGTTTCCACTTATACCTGAAATATCATTTTTTCTTTTGTTCATTGAGTAGCTGCCTACGCCTCTTTCACCTCAAATTTTTATAAACTTTGCATTCATACTTTTAGTTTCACTCCACTAAAGTTGAAATAATACAAGAATCCGAATAGAAGAAGCACTAATTAGATACTGAAGAAGAATAAGGTGGATGTTAAATTCTCGATCGGACATTTTCCTCAGCGTTGATGCTGCGTGTTGCTACTGGAAGCCTCTGCGGTTCGGTCTTTCAGCTGGGTCTCTCGTTTGATAAATATGTAGTCTGGTAGGCAGTTAGTGCTCCCACCTAGAGGAGGTAAGGACCCTATGAGCTGAACTATTTTGGAATTTCAAAGCCCGAACTTAAATATTACAAACTGTCTGGTGTATTTGTATGCAGTGGCGCAGAAAAAATTTAATTTTTGGAGAACCGCCAACACAACTTTTGAGCCCAATAGTTACCATTCGAAACCATATTAAAGTTAGGTAAGGTAAGACGGGCAGCCGCCGTGGCTCAGTTGGTTAGTGCGTTGGACTGTGAGTCGAAGGCAGCAACCTCAGGTTCAAATACTGCCTGTAATAACACCTAAAAAAAATAACGGGAAAACTCGTTTTCTCTATCGGTGGCTGTCCTCTCAGCTGGAAATGGCAAACCTCTGAGAGTAAAGATTGCTTATGATAAAGCTCCCAACCTGCCGTTCGGAACCGGCATAAAACTGTAGGTCCCTTCCACCCGCGTACAAATTCACACGCACAACACGGGTGGTTGCGGGAAGCTAGGCCTTAGTCTCGCGTAAGCGGGCTGTCGTGCCAGCCAATTATTATTAAATTATTATTAAGGTAAGACGGGCAGCTTATCGATAGCTCCACTAGAAAACTCAGTGGCTTCATGAGGCCCGATAAAGAATGTGCCATAGCCTCTTTTATCCTGTCTTCTGTATTGGTTTGAGCCGATATGAACTAAGATGCACAGATGTACAAACGACTAATTCCGTAGAAAGCGGTGTCATATGGTTTAAAGTACCTTTTTTTTCTCATCCTTGCAGCTGCGCCAGTAATCCCGATGACTGACCTAACCTGTCCGAAAAACTTGTCGATGGCACAAAGCCCCTTCAGAATTCCTGCAAGCGTGCAAAGTTCTGCTTCCTTTAGTACATTCCTAGATTTCAAACATCCCTTCGTATGGGGAAATTAGAAACCATCTTTCAGGCTGAAATTCCCTGTCCGAAAAACTTGTCGATGGCACAAAGCCCCTTCAGAATTCCTGCAAGCGTGCAAAGTTCTGCTTTCTTTAGTACAGTCCTAGATTTCAAACATTCTTTCGTATGGGGAAATTAGAAACCATCTTTCAGGCTGAAATTCCCAGCCCGCACCAGAAAGTACCAACGCAGGAAGACCTCTACTATTCGACTGTCAAGTGGCTCCAAAGGCTCTTCAAGTCCACGCGGCCTCTTCAAAACTTGTCATAAATTGCCGTAATCTTCTAAATAAACTGAGAGGTCATAACTTTATAGGGTTTCACGGGATCGCAGGACACGAGGGTCACGAGGGTAACGAACAAGCCAAACGCTTTGCCAAAAGATATGCAATGCAACCATTGGTGGTCCTCGAACCATTCTGTGCTCTACCCAGAAGACACATACAAGAATGGATGAGGAAATTGGTAGACCAAAACTTTGAGTTCCATACACATTTTTTGAACCCAATACCAGTCGAAAACGCATTTTTCAGCCAAAATATTTGCTGAATACAATTTTTGGCAGATATTTTAACCCTCGAAACGCACCAATCCAACGTACCAGTCCCGTACGGGACTACGCCAGGCAAAGGGTTCTTAACCCCAGAGAGAGAAAAGTTGGGAAAACTCTTTACGCTAAAGAAGAAGAAACTAGGCTTCCTTACTGGACACCTAACTGGTTACTAGTGTCCGACCGAATATTCGGTTTCGGTTTCGGCCCAAATAAGTGGTTTCGGTTTCAGTTTCGGCCAAAAAATGGCCGAATAGCCGAAACCGAAACTTTCTAGAATATTTTTTACATTTTACTGTGTAGCAGATATATAGTAAAAGGAGGAGTAATTTAGATGCCAGCAATGTAAATAAACTTCTTTTTTTAGCAAATAATATTAAATTATTTAATTTTGAATATTAGCGAGTAAGGTACGAAAGGGTGATTTCTTCTTGTTTACGTTTTTAAAAAATGAATAAATTGTTTTTATTAATAAGTATTTATTTATTTATGCTATGTTTGTTTGTTTGTTCTTTATTTACTTAATGTAAAATTCGTTTGTTGAAAAAAGTGCTTGATATGGTGATTTTTAGAAAACTAGAAAGTTTCGGTTTCGGTTTCGGCCGAATATTAAAAAAAAACCGAATATTCGGTTTCGGTTTCGGTTTCGGCCCAAAAAAGTGGTTTCGGTCGGACACTACTGGTTACTAATACTCGGGTATCATCCGAATAAAGTGGGAGTTTCCTCTTCTTATGTCTGCAGGAGATGCTATCAAGAACTAGAAATTTCCATACATGTTCTCTGTGAATGCCTTGCAGTCAGTAGGAAAAAAGTTCTAGAGTAAGTGACGGAACCTTAGTCCAAGAGAAGATCTGGAACTAAGAACTCCAAAGTGTGCTTAAAGTAATGGAAATTCCTTTCCAAATGGTTGAATCAAGACTTGCACAAAGGATCACCACTGATCTCTATGCTTAAGGGAGTGTTCCCGTCTAGAATGCCGATTTTAGGCTGTTTTTCAAAAATTATTTTGGAGCTACAAGGCAACATGCAATATTCTGGTTTTTTGCTTGTTGTTCCTTATTATTTGGAGAACAGAAACTCATATTTGTGTCAAAAAATTTTATTTTCTAAGTACAAATTTTCAGTGGTCAATGTGACCTTGTCACGCTGATTTTCACTGCTGGCCGACAAGAAATTTCGGGAACCAGTAATGTGAAACAGAAATGGGTATGCAATTATTAATCTGCAATAAATTCCGCGGATGCTAAACCACAGTTTTAGTCAAAATGTTGATTAGAAACAAAATGGCGGCCATATGAAAAAAAATTGTCCAGAAAACTTTGGTTTAGCATCCAATGAAAACTATCTAGAACATTTTCCCAAAATTTCAAGTCGATACCTCTCATAGTTGCTGAGAAAAGTTATCGGCCAGTACAAAAAATGTGGTTTCGAGAAAAACGCGTTTAAAGTATCATGCGCAATGTATCAGCGGAGCAAAAAGAGCTGAGATTACTTCAATTAACATGCAAAAAAGTGGGTACTGAGTTTGCGGATTGAAAAACGACTTTGGGGGGTGATAGTATATAGTATAAGGTACAATAAAACGCCCAAAAAAAAAATCGATTTTTTCAAACTTCTACCCGGGAACACTCCCTTAAGCAAAATGCTTCTGGGGTCCAAATGGAGTCTAATTAGAATGGAAAATGTCTAAACTTAGTCGAGTAAATATTGTTGAATTATAATAATAAAAAGGCTACGTCAAAGATTGCTTTTGTGTAGCTAATTCTCTCACTCGTGAATGTTCAGAACACAATTTGTGAACTTGTGCTCGAAATATAAACCGAATTATGCCGAAATGTCATTCAACAGGATCTCAAGGGATCATATATTGCAGGAAGCTTGTGATGATTATTTAGGTTGCTGTTAGTTCCATAGATAATAATTTAGGTCGCAAAAGGTGCCTACACCCTACAAACCTGTCACTTGTAGTCTACACATAACTATTTACTCCTTTCAACCACGAATTTTATCCTGTGTCTCGATTACTTTTTGGTATTTAAATCATGAAACACTTAACTAAGAAGTGTGCACACAACATTTGAAGTCGCCACGCCCCTTTGTTAGAGTTCTAGAGCTAGTTTACTTTTGAACAATTTTAGCCTTAAACGGGTTAAATAAATTTTGTGCCGATATTTTTAATTACAGAAAAATTATTTAATACTTATGGAAAAATACAAAATTAACACTTTTTGATTTTATTTAATCATTATCAAAGAAACAGGGTTTTGATCAAACGCGCCCAATTCGTAGACTTCAATTAGAACACAAACTTTCCCTGTTATCGCTGCAAATTATTGGACATTTTTTTGGGGATAACAGTAAAATTTTTGGAATTTGCTTTCAATTTACTTCTAAAAATATTAGTTTATTGGTGCCTACTTAAATTAAACCCATAAATCAATCGTCGCTTTTGCCTTAAGATGACAAATAGGTGAAGTTGCAGGCGACTTTGGGGTCGAAAGGGTTAAAAACAAAATCAATTCATTTAGAAAGTCCTGTGCTACTTTCGCTTCGCCGAGAAATGCATGAATTTTTAATATTCGAATTTAGTTTTCAAAGTCCATCAGTTTAAAAACTAAACCACATATTTAAAAAATCCAAATCTTTTTTTTTCATTTATTTACATTTTCATTTATCTACCACAACTCATAGCTGTACAAATGTTATTTTCATTTTTCTACATAGTAAAGTATCAAAAATCCCATATTACAAAAAATGCAAAATTCCCTATGGAAACATTGAAATTCGTTGAGGGAAAAAAGCAATTAAAAAATGCATATCGTCTGTGCTAATCGAAAAAAAAATTGATAACAAAATTGTTTTAGTGCGTTTCGGTTGCTTTGCGTCAGCGCAGCGTGCCGCACGCTATCGCGATGACTGCGACACGGTGGCAACGCTGCGACACATCCCAATAGAATTATTGGGACACATCTAATGGCCGCGGCGCTGAGCTAACTGCGTTAGCACCTGGTCATGCGGCAGGCAACGCTGTAATGCGCGCCGCAACGAGCTGCCGTCATGTAAATTTACGGTCAGAGCGTAAAATGCAATCACAATGCCCGCGTCGAGGAGACGAGAGGGGACAGGCAACACAGCGTGACAGTGAGACCTGAGTGGGAGGGAGTGAAAGAGTGAGCGAGAGAGTGAGAGAAAGCGATTTCGGGCAGATAGTTTGCAGCTCAATAAAAAACAGGGAAAATAAAAAAAAAAAGTTTACAAATAGCTGGCAACTGCAGCAGCAACAATTGTACACGACAACAAAACAGCTGCAA